>OW240917.1:130391372-130428872 GCA_933207985.1 Pelobates cultripes | reverse complement strand
AAATGACTGCGGCCATATTGGGGAGGGCAATGAGAGGTTACAGCTCTATTGGGGGAGTGGTGCAGATAGAGACAATGAATATGTTAATACAGGAAATCATTTACATAAATACAAACAATAAACAGGAATAAATAATTATATTCTGCCCTACTTTACAAATTATAGAAAGGGGATATTTAAGGATAAAGATTGCACTGCTCAAACGAGTTTGCAATCTATTAGGATTTGAGATTTTATTTATATTTAAAATCTCAAACTCTCAAAACAAATACAATAATGTGTGTGTGTGTGTGTATATATATATATATATATATATATATATATATATATATGAAACAAGGGGGGGGGGGTTTAAAAAACACCTAATTTAGGCAAAAATAATTAGTTGTACCTAAACCCCCATTATT
This sequence comes from Pelobates cultripes, assembly GCA_933207985.1. NCBI lineage: Eukaryota > Metazoa > Chordata > Amphibia > Anura > Pelobatidae > Pelobates > Pelobates cultripes. Next base: position 130,428,465 of record OW240917.1, on the reverse strand, counting down.
TTTGCCTAGATTAGGTGTTTTTAAAAAAACTAATAAAATCTTTCAACATTGAAGTTGCTGTTTAGTGGATAGGTGAGTGCGCTGGATCTTGTGTTTTGTATTATTTGGCCCCCAGCAGCACCCCCATTTATGCATGTTCAGGTGAGTGCAGCCAACCCCCCCTTGTTTCATATGTATATATTTGGGAGTCTAGCCAACTCCTTGGTTTTGCACCCCTCCCTGTCACAGGTGCCTCGTCCCAGGGCCCTATTTAGCCTTGTACTGCAGAGAGCCCCAGATGGAAAATTTTTTCCTCAAGTAAGTGGTTAATCTCATAAGAGCAGACATTAGGCTGTTAGTGTAGGACCTGCCAAAGATGGGGTACATTGACGTTGTGGCAGGCTTATGCAATGTATGATCATATAATGTAACTAAACCCCCATTACTTTTGCCTAGATTAGGTGTTTTTAAAAAAACTAATAAAATCTTTCAACATTGAAGTTGCTGTTTAGTGGATAGGTGAGTGCGCTGGATCTAGTGTTTTATATATATATATATATATATATATATATATATATATATATAAATTTATTATTATATATATATATATATATATATATATATATATAATATTGTATTTGTGTTGAGAGACACATTCAAATACAGAAAAACAGCAGAATGCTCAGGGAAGCTTTAATTTAATTTATTTTCTTGGAAAAAGTATGGAGCCTTTATTTTTTACGAATTGCAAAACATATTGGAAGATAAACAACAATCCGCACCTGTTCTGGTTTATTTTTTTATTGAGAAAGAAATGCCTTTAAAAACTTGAGATTTTTTGTTTTTCTATTAATAAAGTCTAGATTTGCCACCAAATATTAACAATAATAACCTGTGCAGTGTCAGTACGCAGGCACTGCCTGGGTTACATCTAGTTCCAAAAAAAAGTTTCAAAACCAGATGGTGCAGATATAAAATATACAGACTTTTTATGTAACTATTTGATAGACTGCTTTAAATCTTATTCCTAAAATGTGTTATTTTTGCAGTTGTCACACATGGTCTGAACATACTTCATATTGTAGAATCCACGAATTGACATATTGAAGGAAAAATCTAAGAATATGGTATCATCTGTTCATTTTTTTTGTCATAGGGTTATATTGCAGTTCCACTATAGGAGAAGAATATTTTAATGTTAGGTGTAAACCGTGCTGTTCTGCATAATGTCTACAGCTTGTGTTTATTTATGTGAAATGATCAATAAGCTTACACGCTGTGAAAGCAATTTAAACATGGAAGATAGTATGCTTTACCAAGTATCCCTCAAATTTAAAAATGCATTGGAGAATTGCTGAATTATTTTGGACTCCATTTTGCAGACACAGTATTTTGTTCATTGCAGTTGACACACAGTGACCCCCAGGATGTCCTTTACAGACAAAATGCTAGCAGGAGGATGTTAATGTATTACCTCTACTGATTCATTATTCGGCCATCTGTTTTTCTACATTTCTACATGCACTGTATTTTATTTTAACGCTCCTGATAAATTTTCAGGATGTCACTATCTTAGAATTAACCTCAGTGAAGGCCTTTTAAGGTTTTCCATTGAAAATTAAATAATATAAAACCTTTAACTACAAAACATTTTGTTTTTGTTAAAAAATCTAACAAAATATATTATGATATTCATATATCGGAAACATGTAGAAACACATAGAATTATACATAAGCCTATGATAAAACAACATGTTTGTTTATAGACATCTAAATAATGCCAACCTTTAAAATAGATGCTTTGGCGGGGCTTGACATTCAAGATGGTCAGACATGTTTTCCAATAGCTCCGTCTGGTAGAAACCTGAAAACCGACTAAATTGCCTCTAAGTAATGCAGGAACCAACCTGTCTTGGTTGCAGACCAACTACATACATACCTGCGTTGTTTCTATCCAGATTTCCTGTGGATTGATGGGCCATTACAGAGGCTTGGCTCTGAGGCCTGGTGTGCTCGGCAATTGGGGGAAGTGGTCGATCTCACAAGCAGGCAAGCACCCCCCCACTGAAGCCACATTACAGCCCCATTCCCCCCGCCTCTGGACTGGTGGGGGAAGTACTGACCTGTTCGCATCCATCAGACTCGACTGGTCCTGCAAAGCAGTCCCTGCTTCATGTGTCCCAAGATAGCCACCGAAAGAAAGAGGACAGCCGGGCCACTTCACATAACAGGGGCCAACTGCGACGAGAGAATTGCTCAAGTATTTGACCACCTATGGCATGAATTCTGTAAGCGAGCTGCGACAGCTGAGGCCCAGACTGAACCTTTCAAAAGCTGACACAAACCAAAGCCTGCTTTGAGAGGACCTGTGAAGGTGCCAACAAAATGTTGGAGGAAGGTGCTGGGAATGGCATATACACGCCGCAAGAAAGGCTCCACGACCAGCTACTATCCAAGCCCACTGTCCAAGCTGCACAGAACAAGGAGATCCACTCCGAGTATAATGAAAATTCAAGCGTCCAACAATCCCACAACTGGCACACCTAGGCTGAAAACCAATAGGGGCTTAGCCCCAATACATCGTCCACACCAACAGAAGAGGGCCTGTGGTGAGACCAGGGCCCTTTACTTTCCCCTGTATGGGAAATACCCGGACTTTGAGATCCACTGAGTCCGTGGCTTAGTGATGCTGGTCTCCAAATTAGCCTGGGGCAGGAGGGAAGCCCAACCTCGAACCCGTGCTGCAAGTGCTTTCAACCAACACACAGCATGGGTATGGTATTTTCCGGTAATGGGAATCAGCTGAGTGATTACCCTCTGTGGCCTAAACGTTTAGTGTCCTTTGATTTAATGGACGCCAACTCATGCTTACTTTCTCTGAAATGCAATTCTAATGTTTTTTTCACTATGCCACTTACTTCTGAAGATACATTACTGTAGATGTAAGGTCGGTATCTGTGGCAATTTCTCGAATGTTTAACTTGCATAGTTCTTAATCAATCCTCTTGCTCACACACTGCTATACCTGTTTAGATAATTTGTGTGACTACCATTCTCATTATTGTTCGCGTTTAGTTGTCTAGTATACATCAGGGTTCCATTTATGTGAACACTGAACTTTTCATAACACAAAAATGGCTTGTATATACAGGAGTTTACTGTGTTATGCATACTACTGCTATTTCATTGTGTGACCACCTGCAATAACTCATTTTCTTTATGCTGTATAACACTTCCTAAAGTCTCAATAAAGAAAGATTGAAATAATTTTTTTTATTTTTTTTTAAATAGACGATCTTAGTTTTCTGCAGAACTACCATTAGTTATCTACGTGGTGCACCTGGTATCTTATGAGATTGCATGCTATAGGGTTGGCTCAGCTATCAGATCCTAGTTTGTTGCTAGAGGAAAAGCAGTGAAATTACACAGTTGTTAACAATGGCACCATTTAAAACAATGTCAGAAGGGTAGGTTTAGGGTTAGAGACAGTTTTAGGTAAGGTTAGGGTCTTATACATTAAAGGACATTGGGTGCATAAAATAATGTTTACCTTCCATGATTTTCATGATATTAGGAGTGGTTCCCAACATTTTTTCATTTGAGTACCCCTTGGCAGTCTATTTCCATAAATTGTACCCATCATACTAACAAAATGTTTGTAATTAATATAGTTACTGTTCTTTCAAATTTATGGGACATTTGCCCAATCTCCCCCTTTTCTCTGCCTTAGTCTTTCCCTGCTACTCCTCTGCCCCAGGCTCTCCCTGCTTCTCCTCTGCCCCAAATTCTCCCTGCTTCAACCCTGCTTCAGGCTCCCCTGCTCTTCATCTGCCCAATTCTCCTCTGCTCTTCCTCTGGCTCAGACACCCCCTGCTTCTCCAGGCTTCCCCTGCTTCTCTCAGTGCAGATAGACACACTGCCACATATGCAGATACAGACTCTGACACACATACGATCTACAGACACATATATACAAACGGTGGCAGACTCATGGACTGTTTGTTGTTCACTGCTTGTAATATGTATGTCCTCCCTGTATTTCGTCTATTGTACCCTGCTCCCCATTTGAAAGTGTTCATGTGAAAGGAGAAAGTAATTGAGTGCTCCCTGAGTGGCCGCTCTTTTGTATAGTGTTTGAATCCCAAAAGGAGACTTTTCCCTTTCCCTGGATTCCACATAGGGGTCCCGCAAACGGAGGTGGTTCCCAATGGGGGCCATTGTGAGGGTCCCTGAGGTTGGTGTGGGGACTTTTGGGGCACCGGCTAATTTGGCAGTCCTTACTGTGCTGGGGAGATAAAGGGACAATCCCTTTTCCAGTACTTTAGTTCCCAGGCACAGAGGCTCCTGGGGAGGAGACCCCCTTGTTAACTGGTATGGGAAATCTTGTGTTTGGGTGGCATGTTTTGAGGACAAAGAGAACAAAGTCCTGTTCAAGTGCTGGGACCCCAGGGAGGAGGAGGAGCCTGGGTGGTGACCCTGCATGTATGTGTCGGAAACCCCTTGCATGGGGCTATGCATAAAAGCTAAGTGTGGCATAATAAAATTTTGTTGTACCTCCAGAACTAGGTCTTGTCCAGTTACTGGGGGGGGGGATTGGGTCTCTTCACATTCTAAGTGGTTCCAGAGCGGCAGAAGGTAGGCCATAGCGGAGGTATCCGGTCAGGTTACCCAGAGTCTGCTATGCAAACACTGTCCTACATACATATATACTGACACATATACAGTTGCATAGACACATTGATACACACACTGGCACACATGCAGATGTACAGACACACAGATTCACACACTGACACACATACAGATGTACAGATACAAACACTGCCAAACATGCAGATAAAGAGACACAAAGATGAAAACAATGACACACATACAGTTGCACAGGCACACTGATAAACGTACTGACACATGTGCAGATACACAGATACAAACACAGACACACATACTGACACACAAACACACACTGACACACAAACAGATATACAGACAGACACAAACACTGCCACACACTGAAACACAGACACACAGATGACAACACTGACACACATACAATTGCACAGACAAACTTACACACATACTGACTGACATGCAGTTGCACAGATACAAACACTGACACACATATAGATACAGGAACATAACATACAAGATCCAGTGCACAAACTTATTCACTAAACAGCAATTTGAAGTTTTACAGAATGTAATAGTTTTACTTACAAAACACCTCACCTAGGCAAAAAATAATGGGGATTTAGTTACAGTATATGATCATACATTGCATAAGCCTGCCACAACATCAATGCACCCCATGGATGCTAGAGTAGGACCTGCCAAGAATGCTTATTCAATGTATAATCACATACTGTAATTAACCCCCATTATTTTTTGCCTAGGTGAGGTGTTTTTAAGTAAAACTGTTACATTCTGTAAAACTTCAAATTGCTGTTTAGTGAATTTAGTGAATAAGTGAGTATGCTGGATCCTGTATCTTGTATAAATTGGCCCCAGCAGCACCCTATAATGTATGCATGGTCAGGAGAGTGCAGCCTCTTGGTTTCAGATACAGAAACACATGTTCACATATTGACACACACAGATACACACACTGACACATGTACAAATGCACAGACACAGGTACAAACACTGACACACATCCAGATACACAGACACACAGATACAAACAATGACACACATGCAGTTACACAGACACACCGATACACACACTGACACACATGCAGATACACAGATACAAACACTGACACACATACAGATACATACACATAGATACAAATACTGAGACTTACAGATACACACATACAGATATACACGCTGACACATACAGAGATACACATGCTGATATACAGATACACACACACACACACATAGATACACACACTGACACATATACAGATGTACAGACACACAGATACATACACTGACACACAGAGAAAAACACACTGACACATACACAGGTAAAAACTCTGCATACATACAGACACCCAAAACACATATGCAGGTCATAATGTTATCCACCATCCAGTGTTCGATCATTTAGGTGCAGGAGGGTTCTGTTAGCTGGGGCTGTTGGGAGTTGGTAGCTTGCTCTTCTCCCGGTCCACCTCACTCACCCACTCGCATCAGAGTCTGTTTGAACTGGGAGAAGGTGATCAACTGTCACTTCCTCCCAGCTCACTCGTGGATTCGCCACCTGATGGACCTTCACCCTGTGATTCCCAGCTAGTGCGATGCGCCTGCACCACTGCCATTACCAATTACATGGGTTGGGAACCCTTGCTCTATAGCATGTTACAGACAACTATAGTGATTTTAAATCCCCCATAAAAAGATACATGTTAATATAAGATAAAATGCTATGTGTTATGATGCGTGCTGACAATGTCCATTTTTTATGCATAGCTTTGCACCATGACCACTTCAAAACATTGTAGTGGGAAGGGTACTGTGAGTAACCATTTAAAGATTATTCAAAGATTCTAGATTATTTAAACAGTAAATTATGATGAATTTAAGTTCCCAATATTGATGAACATAGCTGATTTAGTAAATTCTCCACATTCATTATTTTCTTTTAATGAATAAAAAGACCCAAAATGTAAACTGCATTGAAACCTCCATGATTTCTAAAATACAATTATGCTAAAGAGTAAGCCAGTAATACAAACCTATAATAGATGTATTTAGAAAGGCATCTTTACTAATTGTATGGGTATTTTTGATATTTTGCTGCCATTTTGACAATCTGCATTCCCAGAAATGCCAGCAGAACTTTTATCAATTTTACATATTTATAAGCAATGCATTTTACTATTTTATTTATATTTGATCACACATAATGTATATTACAGAAATTGAATCGGTGCTGCTATGCCTATATTTTAGACCATATTTGAAATATTAGACAAAAGGGAATATTGTATACCATTTCTGCAAAGGATAACCAAATAAATGAAAAACATTTTTTTTTCAAATTACAGAATTCAGTGAAAATATAGAACATAAAGTATATAAATTATGCAAAAGTGAAGAGAAATAGTACCATTGTCATGGGTGTAGTAAAGATTCCACACTGTAGCAAAAAGTTGGTTTGGGTAATACATTCTTGCATTACAGGCTTATTTTACTTTTGTTTTGGTATTAGTTATACTTGTAGCTAGCCTTTTATAATCCGGACAGTATTTGGATAATACATTACATAGTTACATAGCTGAAAAGAGACTTGCGTCCAAAAAGTTCAGCCTTCCTCACATGTTTTTTTGCTATTGATAAAAAAAAAGGCAAAAAACCTAGTCTGAAGCGCTTCCAATTTTGTAACAAACTAGGAAAAAATTCCTTCTTGACCCCAAAATAGCAGTCAGATGTCTCCTTGGATCAAGCAGCTATTACCCCACTAATTAGAAATGATATCCCTGTATGTTATGTTTTTGCAATATTTATTAAATTCCAGTTTAAACATCTGTATGGACTCTGATAAAACCACATCTTCAGGCAGAGAATTCCATATCCTTATTGCTCTTACTGTAAAAAAAACTTTTTTTTGCCTTAGATGAAATCTCCTTTCTTCCAGCCTAAATGTGTGACCTCGTGTCCTATGTATAGCCCTGTTTATGAATAGATTTCCAGATAATGGGTTGTACTGGCCCAGAATTTATTTGTATAATGTTATCATATCCCCTCTCAGGCGCCATTTTTCCAAACTAAAGAGATTTATGTTTTTTAACCTCACAACTAAAATGCTGTATTCCTTTTATCAATTTTGTAGCTCGTCTCTGCACTTTTTCTAGTGCCATGATATCCTTCTTTAGAACAGATGCCCAAAATTGCACAGCATATTCAAGGTGCGGTCTTACCAGTGATTTATAAAGAGGCAAAATTATATTTTCATTCCAAGAATTTATGCCCCTATTTATACATGACAAAACCTTACTGGCCTTAGCAACTGCAGATTGACATTGCATATTGCTGCCTAGTTTGTTGTTTATAAGAATTACCAAATCCTTCTCGTTTATGGTTATCTCAAATTCACTACCATTTACGGTGTAAGTTGCTTGTGCATTCTTGACCCCGAGGTGCATAACTTCCATTTCTCTACGTTAAATTTTATTTGCCATCTTAGTGCCCAGTCTGCCAATCTATCCAAATCCCTTTGCAGCAAAGCAATATCCTGCTCTTATTTTATTACTTTATTACTTTACAAAGTTTTGTGTCATCTGCAAATACTGATACATGGCTTTCAATGCCTATTTCAAGATCATTTATAAATATTTTAAATAGAAGCAGTCCCAAAACAGAACCATGAGGGACACCACTTACCACTTTTGTCCAGCCTGAAAATTTACCACTAATGAAAACTCGGTGTACTCTATCCTTAAGCCAATGTTCTACCCAAGAGCAAGAATATTCATCTAGACCAATTTCTTTTAATTTGAAGACTAACCTATTGTGAGGAACCGTATCAAATGCCTTGGCAAAATCCAAGTAGATCACATCCACTGCAACACTCTTACTTACTTCTTCGTAGAATGCAATTAGGTTAGTTTGACATGACCTATGTTTCATAAAACCATGCTGATTATTGCTAATAACAACGTTCTTCCCAATGAATTCCTGAATATTATGCCTTAATAACCCTTCAAATATCTTCCCAGGCACAGAAGCTCACAGGTCTATAATTTCAAGGCAAGGATTTTGAACTCTTTTTAAATATAGGAACAACATCTGCCTTCCTCCAATCCTCCGGTACAATACCCGAAACAAAAGAATCTTGAAAAATTCAATACAGAGTTTCACTTATTTTGGAATTTCTTAATGATTTAATCCAAATCAGGTATTTTGGCAAAATGTTGATGTCAAATCACAAAAAATCTGCTGTCTCATCAATAAATCCCATACAAATGCAAGAGCATAAGCAATGTGCTCTTCACCTCCCTCCTGGCACCCGAGGGGTTAAATGTAATCTAGATGGATATTTCTTGATGTGAGCTATTGTGAACTCTTAAAAAAAGAAAAAAAAGAAAATACTACTGCATTATTAGTGGAAACGGTCTTTTATTACTTCATCACTAAATGGTTCATGAAGTTTTTGTAAAATTATAACAAAGTTCTAGAAAGTTGAAAAGGTGTTTTATTAAGTATGAGACAAGAAAAAGAAAGACTGAAACAAGTGCTGAATGTGCTCGGGAGATGGCACAGTGTGTGAGTAAGGTATGGTGTTTAACCTTTATTCTAGCTGATAGAAAATGATGTAGTATTCTATTATCCTCACTGACAGATGATTTATTGGGATAGTTCCTTCCCCTGCAAACTACTTTAAACCATTATTTCCTCTGAAATATAGAGGCTTTTTCTTCGAACCTACAGTAAGCATGGTGGGTAAACATTTTTCACAAAAAATTATATCATGGCTGTAGAATTGTTTAATGCATAAATTGCAGTTTGCAAATTTATCCAAGGAGATGGAAAATGTCTAATATGAATTACTGTTTTTTAGCAATTGCTTAACCATTTATAAGCTTAAGAATCCTGGAGAGCTGTGCTAATCTGTTATTCTTGCCTTTCCGCTTCAGAGGAGGAGGTTATAAATCAACTTCTGAATTCAGAGTGAGGGCCTTCTACCAGGTCAACGTATTGCTCAGACATATCCCAAATAGATCAACGTCTTGTAAGTGTCACATGCTTCTGCTAATTCAGAGATGTTCCCTTTGCAGGATTCGATACATACTTTGCGCTGATCTGTCTGCATATTTTAATATGAAGAAAATGCAACAGGGACAAAGAATTGCTATCATTGTGTCTTCAGTTGCATTCTTGGACCTATTGATTTTCTTGATGAAAGCAATGCATAGTCTATTTTTGGCAGATAACAGATAATTCAACCAGCAACATATATTTGCTTGTTCTCAGTAATACATATGTAGTAGCAGATACTAGGCTTGTGCACAGTAAAAATATTTTTTTTCACTTTTTTTTTTCGGGTTTTGTCCATGTAGCATTTCAGTTCAGATGAATTTTCTCCTTGTGATCACGTTGGGAAAAACAATTCAGATGAACCAGAATTATAAACCATCAGTTTATGAACCATCACTCTAGTACTGTATATATTTTGCAGAACACTGATAGGTGCATTTTCGCACCATTAGAGTCACAAATAAAGTGAGATGTAACCGACAAAGGTAAAAAAGGAGGAGCAGTAAAAATCTGGGGAAGAAAAACAACATTTACATATTACATATATATAATATGTGAATGTAGTTTTTTGCCCTTATTTGGTCACTTCTCAATTTATCTGTGAATAGAATCTTTTTCCATCAATCATCTTTTTATTTTGGCCTCACAGAAGAATTCACAAAACAAACAGTTTGTTCATTCCTTTATATTTGTTTCATGATTCGCTCATATAGCAACTTGGGATAACAAATTCTTACAAATTGCCAATGGCCCAAAATGTGGACGAATCACAGATGTTTGTAACCGATTGCACAAGTCTACAGGATTCCATTTTGGAACAAGAAATGGTTTTCTGAAATCCCATTAAAAAAAATAAACATAATAAACTTCTTAATGACTCGTGATAAGTATATAATTGTTAATATACAGTCCTACTTAAATGCAATCTAGTTATTTTTTGCCAAAACTAAGTAGATGGAGTAGGAGCTTGAGAAAGTAGTATTTACCAGTAACCAGAAAACATGCAAAACATTCCCACATAGAGCAACCACAAAGTATCATCTGCGCTTTCTTGTTAAAACCTTTTATGTTAAGCGCAGTGTAGAAGCACCAACTGGTTTGTTGAAAGTGTATGTGTATTTGATTGAGCACTGGCTGACACTGCAAAATGTCACTGGTTAGCAGTTATATGCATGGGCATTATTTTGATGGGCACCCTTGGGTAACTTCCTGGTAAGCACGTGATGAAAAATGACAAATTATAGAATGTAAATCTGTTGATTTGAAACAATTGTGCTAGCAGATACCTGAGAGGTGGAGATAGACCTACTGGAAGTGCAGCAGGTACCATGGGTATACTTTTGGCCACCCATCATTGGCAGGGAAAGCAGTGAGGACCAGGTAAACTGAGGTGAGAGCACCCAGGTTTCTTATTATCAGACAAGGTCCCATGAGCAGCAGGAAGCAATGGATTCTGAGTCAGTTGGTGCCTCCATCTAGCCTCATCCCCACTCATTCTAGAATGCATGCTGCTTTCCTTAATAATGATGAAGGAAGCAACTGCTCCAGCCTGTTCTGGGTGTAGCCTTGGATCTCCAGCAGCCCTTCCCTGTGGTGGTTAAGTAAACCCTGTCAGACGAAATGGAAGAAGACTGCAGCTTGTTCATGGATGGAAAGGGTGGCAAGGGCTGTTTGCTACCGTGATACTTTCAGTTATAAAATGTGTTTAATTTCTCTGAAAATTTTCAAATATAGAGCATGTCTGTGTACTGCATACGATGAAGTGTGTCTCTGTGTAGTACATAGAAGATGTGTCTATCAACTGCATGGAACTTGCCTCTGAGCTGTATGGTGTGTAAATGTGTGCCTGACCTACATTTTGTGTTTGTGTCACTGGCAAGTCTCTTCAGAGCAACCAATTGTACCTGTTCAGTCAGGGCCTGGAGAGATCTGCCAGACGGTGAATGCAGAAAATGACAGGGCCCAGCACGTTAGGAGCCAGCATATGGTCCTCCCGCAGTGTGTATAGAGCAAGGAGAATAAGAAGCTATATTTGGGAGGAAGGTAGGAGTTAATTAAAAAAGAAAGGTAAGGTAAATCAAGAAGGGAGACCTTTAGCTAACAGGCACATGTGCAAACCTATTTTGGGAATAGAGAGGATTCATGGACAGGAATGTGTGGCAAAATCTAATTTGTCCAAGGTGAGAGATATTGGCAGGGAATTATGACAGTCTAAATTGGAGAAGGGGAAGGTTCAGTGGCATGGGTATGTAGGATCTTGTGACTATAGAGTTTGTTATTTGGCAGTGGCAAAGTGGTAGTGGGCCCCAGGAGAATCTTGGACCAGGGTCATACATTGTCAGTGTAAGTATTCAAACCATTTTACAATAGTTTGACTTCTTATCTGGCGCCTGCCTAATGCTCCTCTAGCTCAGTGGTATACCATGCATTGCAATGCTAAGCTGAGAGTGATTAGCTGAAGTTCCCAACCTGTGGGGCTTACCTCAGGAGAGTTAACAGAAACTCCTAAGCAGGTTGTTATGGCTGTGGGGGGGAGGGGAGCTGTGCCCCACAAACCACAGGTAAGAGTTCAAAGCTTTCTAAAATAAGTCTTAAAATTGGGGAATGCCAAGACATTTAAGGCACTATAACCACATCAGTACACTGTCATGGCTATGGTTTTTGCAGCCTTCTTTTTGGAGCCCAATGAGGAAGAGTGATGGTATAACTTGTATTGTTATGTACAGTTCTATGGTCTGCAACCATGCACTTATAAGGAAAATATTTAAAGGTCTGGAAATATCCAAATACTGCTGCTGGTAAGCTGGTGGCTTTATAATACCATAATATTGCTTATCTCTGCTTTCTAGCAGGCAGATAAAATACACCTTCAATGGCAATGAATGTTTATTATGAGATGACCTTAATTGGTATTGGATATCTGTCATAGGGTGATTGGAGTTTTGATGTATGTCACCGAGGCTCTCTTCTAACATTGTAGGGAAGTTGCTTTTACCACCTCTCACAGATAATGTTGCCCTACTTTTTTTTTTTTGCAGGAGGTGACAATAGTCAAAAGTATTACATTTAGTTAAATTAAATGAAATTAAAGTTTGTATCAGAGATGTTTCTTATGAGCACTATTGATATGTTTGATGCAAGTTTAATAAAAGTGCTTATAGAAAATATTGTTTCACTAAATCTTCATGCAAAGCTGAAATTACCAGATCTTTATGAAAGAATAATGAAAAACAGTTATTTGCAACGATGCTTAAAGGTTAAATGTTAATAATTCTCAACGTCTCAACAAGTGAGTGATAGCAAAACTTCAGATCTAATCATAGAAACATTGATTAGTGCTTTAAGAGCTAATGTAGTAACTGTAGGAGCATCTCTGCAGTGCATGTACTTCGGTGTTGGTAATGCCTAGAATACGTGGGGAAGCACATATGGTCACTTAAACACTTTAGAAAAAGCAGAAGGAAGTCAAACTGAGTCTTTATATTTTCTAGTAGCTTTCTAAATTTTATAAATCAAACCAAAAGCAATTGTCAAGTGCCAAATTGAGTAAAAATAAAACAAATAAATAAATAATTATGGAATAATAAAAAAATAAAAAAAAATAATACATTTTATTCCAGTGTTTTTGCATCTTATGTTTCAATGAATAAGTCTTATTCGGTATGTTACTGGCCAATTTGCAGGTTCTTTATTTGTAAGCTTTAACAAGCCTGATATACTCATATGTATGAAATGGATAAGCTGTGAGCAATTTTAATATTTTTATGAATCTTTCAGACAGTTCTGTCTTGTTGTATTTCATCCCTGAAATGTCTTCCTAAATTGTATGGCTTAGTTCATTTTTTTCCACAGTTAATAGATTGGCATCAAAGATAAAAATGACATTGATATTAAGTACTGCATCCTGTGCTCTGTGTATATATTGTGACAAACACCTCTTATTCTGGCAGGTCATTTGAATAGTTGACAAATTGCAATTTGGAATAATTTTTTACACTGATAGAAAGATGTCCTTCTAAATACCTGATTATTGTCAATCTTGGTTCTTATCTTTTAAAAATAATAAATTCACCTGGGAACTTTTGACACTTTATTTTTATTTTTTTTAAAGTGAAGCATATAAACACTTTTTACAAACTCTGAATGTATTATTATATACTATATATTATGGTATTTTTTCCAACAAAGTTAAAATATTTATAAGCCTCTTAGTCAGAGACAGCTGTAGACTTTGCAAGGCCTTGGTCGAAACTCGAACATGACGCCCCACTGATATCCACGCCCCAGTGAATTGCAGGTTCCTTGCCTAGGGTTTTTTCTTTTTTTTTAATAATAATAATTATTCTTATTATTAATTTTAATAACAAAATATGTGCTCTACATGGGTACCTACTCTATATGGGTAGGTGGGTATGTGAGTTGAAGAGCTTTTGCATGTGAAGAATGCCCTGTATTTTTTAACATATATTCCTAATGCTAGCCTATCTGCTTAGATTATTGGGTCCCTGCAAAACAAATAAATGATTTTCTGAGATTTTGTACCATTACTTTTTAATAAATTTATCTCCTCCCTGTAGTCCCTATGAGCTGTTGGGATTTACAGTCATTGCGGATTAATAGGTGTGTGTGTACTAGACCGCAAGCACAATCGGGGGAGGTACTTTGAGCCACATGATATCAATTTACATTGTGAGTGCACTCTAAGCTTGAGACATCTAGTTCAGTTAAAACTATTACACTAGATGTTCTTTCATATAATTCTTCTAAAGTTTCAGCTGTATTCCAATTGTATATATTTTATTTATTATTTAAAAATAGTTGGTTATTGCATGGGGATTAACTATATATATATATATATTTGGCTATTGCTTGGGGAAGCTGTTATCCACTGATGAAATTCTTTAAGCTAAAATCATTAATTCTGGTGGTGGAGGTGTTGCCTGTTAGTTTGATGTTTGTTCTATTTGGATAATGTGTGCTGTATAGTCGACTCAATGTATTCTGTTGTCTATAGAGTCGCCACCTTTGTTGAAAAAATAAATTGCTGCCATGCTAAATTGCATAATTTATTATATATGGATGACATCAAAGGATATATTAAATATATGCTTACTAATGCAAGAAGCCTAAATAGCAAAATGGGTGAATTTGACATAATAGGTGTAGCAGAGCACCTGTATCCTGACTGGATAAGTCCCCTAGTGTTCTCTCTCAGCTAGAAGAAGAGCCCTTCAGTGACTACAGTCCCTTTCCCTGGACATTAGCTGACATATAATGCTATGACGAATAACTGATTTTACTCAGCACAATGCAGCCTTGTATGCACAGACCCTCAGCATGGGGTCTCCATTCACTACATAGCTGATACCTATCATCTCTGTGTCTGGGAGATAATTGAGTTAACTCTAGCTAAGCTAATTAACTCCTGGATACAGAGAGCCCAATACAGAAAAACACACAAAACAGACACAAAACATCTCTGAACTCCCATATGTTATACATTCACAGATATCTCTTGTTAGAGCACCCAATCTGTGAAATCAGCGCCTTGATCCATGGTGGATTGAAGAAACGTCACCCCTTAAAAACTTAGACCGGCCGCTAGGAAGGCCCTGGCCGAAAACAGCGCCAGGCGTTTAGAGTCATATGCTGGTGTTTTAATGTGGTCTGTAGTGGGTCGAGGTAAGGGGGCTCCCCATGGCTCATAGGTAGCAATTGTTCCCTTTGATGGATAATGAGAGGGGGGACCTACTGTCCTCCCCCTGGCCCCCACTGCACGGTGGGTGAGGGCCGGGGAGAGGACAGTAGGTCCTCCCCCATTATCTTTATGGCCCGCACCCACTGCTCAAGGGTGGGGGCTGGGGGAAAGGACAGTAGGTCCCCCCCTCATTATCTTTATGGCCCCCACCCACTGTGCAGGGGTGGGGGCCAGGGGGAGGACAGTAGGTCCCCCCCTCATTATCTTTATGGCCCCCACCCACTGCTCAAGGGTGGGGGCTGGGGGGAGGACAGTAGGTCCCCCCACATTGTAATTTATGGCCCCCACCCACCGTGCAGGGGTGGGGGCCGGGGGGAGGACAGTAGGTCCCCCCTCATTATCTTTATGGCCCCCACCTGTCGCAAAGGGGTGGGGGCAATAGGTTTTTTTTGTTTTGTTTTTTACAGTGAGCAGCCACAGGCCACAGGCTGCTCACAGCTTACTAAACATGCCCCAACTCACGGTATAGCGAGTAGGGGCAGATTATTTACTAATACTAAGTAATTGTTACTTAGTATTAGTAAATGTGGCTGAAAGACCAATTTAGGTCTTTCAGCCTTTTAGTAGATAGCTCCCTGATACTGTGGGAATTAGGGAGTTATCTACTAAGCGGCTGCAAGATGCAGCTGCGGCAATGAATAGGATCGGAGTTTCATTCATTCGAATGAAATTCCGATATGAACAAAGCCCCGAATTGCATTCTAACACGAATGCGGAAACTGTTAGAACGCAATTCTGCAGTTTTGCCAGCGTCCTGTCTAAGTGACAGGACGTTCGGCAATACTGACAGGAGGCATCGTGGGAACAGGGAGGAAAGCTAAGGATCATGGGAAAATTGCTGTGACCACCGGAAACGAAGCACACTTTGCTCCTCCGCTGGTCACCGCTGCTCACTGCATAGGAAACCTCCATAAGAGAATTAGTCCCTACTTTTTCTTAAGTTTTAAAGAAAACTAGAGCAGACATTTAGAAATGAAGAACAAATCCTGAGAGAGGGAGAGAAGAGGAATCGATTGGGGAAAGGTAAGTTCGGCATGACAGTGCCGCTTTAATATAGCAATAGGAAAATTATTTCTAACACTTTCAAATGTACATAACCTGCCCAGAAAACAGTTTTTTAATCACGTCAAGTTTGAAATAATTTATTCAGATATATTTATTTATTCTCTAAATTTAGTTTTATATTCCTTAGCCGTGGCTTGCTAAAAAATGGATGACTGCTCCCAGCAATGTTAATTTGCTTAATTTATTCAGATATATTTATTCTATAAATAAAATGAAACATAAAATGACAGATCTGCTTAATTTTCTTTGCTTAACATGCAAGAGCTCCCTGTTAAGGTTTTGTCCAGAAGGAATAGTACCTTTAAATAACAAGATGAATATCTCTAAATTCTCAAATAATGGATACTTTATCTCTGAGGTCATAGCCTCAAAAAGCAAAAAACAGTTAAATTAATAACTGTCTATAACAAAACACTGTAATGAATTCCTCGCAATTAGTTCTTGTGACAAATATTCAGCTACTGCTCCCAAATAACATCTATTGTGGGAGTTCTCTTACAGTAGGCATACTGTCACTGTTAGAATAACAATAGTAAATGCCATATACTAATAATAATGATATTTCTATCATAACATCATTTTACCAGGAAGAGTACATTGCATTTCTGCTATTTTTCAAGAATGTCCTCGGATATGTTGTACTTAGGGAGTTTTATTTTGTTTGTTTGTTTGTTTTTTGGTTTTTTTAATTAAATATCCTGGTAAATGAAGTCTACATACAATAGGAGTTATATAGACATAAATTCATAAATAAATGAATTGGTAGCTGAGAAAAGACATGTAAACATCAGGTTACAGGGTACACCATAGGAAGGAGGAGAAAATAAATGGTTGTGAAACGGTCAAATAAATTGGAGAGTTACTGGTGAGTTAAGTTTCTTTAGCTCACTTCAAAGATTTCATAAAGCAGAGGCCTGTTTCTTCTTCAACATGGGAAGTTTCCCCCTGGACAACTAGGGAAGGGGGAGCATGACTGCTGCCCAGTATTGTGGGCTGGCAAAAAAGTGAAACAAATGTTGCACAGTGGAGAAGGAGAGGGAGGAGACTTACCAGTCGGCAGGGTCAGTTGAGGGCCCCTGACTGTTCTCTGGCTGACTGTACCCTGTGAACTAAGCAAACAACATCCATTATTTCACTATAAATCACAGCAGTTATTTCCTTTCCCACGCTTGCTGTCTCTTTCTCACTTCTCTATTATCATGGCTGCGCAGATAGCACCAGAGCCTGAGCTGCAGAACTCCTGCAGTCCTACCTAGAGTCGCACGGCCAGAGTGCCTTGGACACCCTGGTTTCAGGTGTGAGGGTGTGAGCCCAGCGGTGGATGCAGAGACCAGTCGGAGCGACGTAAGCGGCGGACAGAGGGCCAGGAAATCGAGGCCTCCATCACGCTGATCCCCCAGCCCGGTAAGGGCAAGGAGATCGGAGGAGGCGGGTGAGTCTGGATGGCAGTGGCAGCCCAGCTGTAACCATGCAGCGGCCATAGGAGTCCAGGACGGGTTGGAGAGGTCGGTGAGGAGCAGGCCCAAGATGGCGACGGATGCAATGGCGAAGGTCCAGCCGGAAGATCACGCAGCCTGTGCACTTCTCTTCCGGTCCAGCAGGAAGTGAGCTCATCGCGCATGCCACACAGCATGCACACGTTAGACGTCAATGTCATCCCGCAAGGCGAGTATGTGACGTAGTCACGCAGAAGAGCGCGGTCATCACAAGCCTTGTTTTCCACGCTGGATTTGATGGCAGTCGAAAGGAGGAACTCCAGGATTGGATCACGGCCGGGCCTGGTGGCTGACTGTGGATCAGCACTCACAGACAGCTCCATTTCCGGTTCGGATGAGGAGTCCACAGGGTCCTGCTCAAGATCCTCTGGCAGCCAACCTTGAGTATTGTGCCAGCGCCTGGGACAAGCTGGCGGGGGCCAGGGGAAGGGATGAGGGTTCCCTGGGTAGTGGAGGGTTGCAGAGTCAACTGAGGGCAATACTGCATAGGCTTCCCAAGGTTGGTCCTCTCCCTTCTTCTTCTCCTTCCTGCCCAGTCTCTGAGGCTGGAGAGGAGTATGGAGGGTGTGCATCCATGCTTGCAGGGCTGCGAATTGTCCCCATTAGGGATGCATGTGTCGTTGGATGTCAGGGACACACTTAAAAAAGGTGAGTATGTGAATTTGCTGTCCCTGGTTACCACGGATAGGGAATCAGTTGATAGACTGCAATGTGGTGACATGTCAGATGGGGAAAAAGGTAAGCAGCTGCCATATACCTTTTGACAACTGGCTGCAGGGGTTCTCCATTTTTGCAAGCATTTTAACGCTGAGTTTTCCAGAGAAGGTGTAAGCGTTGTTCGGGTACTTAGACTTGATTTGGGGGGCATATAAGGTATATGGGGGTCAATGCTAGTTTAAGTATGACCAGCAATTTCGCCAGAAACTGGCAGTGAGTCCAGACATGACTTTTGGGATCCAGGACGAGAGCCTATAGTTTCTTTTAATGACTCCCAGTCAGCCATCCCCCTTTCAAGGAGCAGACAGCGCACAGTCTAGTGCACTGGCTGGGCAGCGCAAAGGGGTCTGCTGGCTCTTTAACGAGAGCCACTGCAGGTGGTATGGATCCTGCAGATTCAAACACGAATGCTCCCACTGTGGGGAAGCCCACCCTGTAGTGCGGTACTTTAAAAAAGGTAAGCAAAGAGGTAGGTTTCCCAGAGAGGACATACCTAGAGTAGAAAGCGTGGTAAGGATGCACACGTGGCTCGACCAGTACTCCAAGCGTAGGGTGGCGCAGATTTTACTAGATGGGTTTGCCGTGGTAGGGAGGCGCAGAATTTGCTAGATGGGTTTGCTGTGGGGTTTTGGATTTATTCAGTCAGATTCCCAGTCGTTTGTGGGAAATTTGCATTCGGTGGTTGGCAAAGAATCGATTCTGGAGGATAGGCTTAGGAAGGAAGTTCTGTTAGGTAGGATGGCTGGGCCATTCAACTCGTTGCCCTTTCCCAATTTATGGGCCTCTCCCCTTGGGCTGATGCCTAAGAAGTGGGTGTTTCGCCTCATTCATCACCTGTCCTACCCGTCGGGCGGGTTGGAGAATGATGCTATTGATAAGGAAGTGTCTCGGGTCCAATACGACCCCTTTGATCGGGCGCTTAAGTTGGTGCGGGAAGCTGGGATGGGAGCACAGATGGTCAAGTCGGACATTGAGTCCGCTTTTTTGTTTGCTCCGGTCCACCCTGACTGCTTTCACTTGCTGGGATGCCACTTTTCAGGGGTCATTCTTTTTTTTATATGTGTTTGCCAATGGGTTGCGATATTTCATGTTCGTATTTTGAAATGTTTGTGTAATTTTTTAGATGACTGCGAGGTGATCTTAAAGTCTTTTCGGCAGGTTGCGTCGGACTTTGGAGTTCCGGTGGCGAGGGAGAATATGGTGGGGCTAGTTATGGTCCTGTCGTATCTGGGGATAGAAGTGGATTCTCAGCTCATGGTTTTTCATCTGCCGGAGGAGAAACTGGTTCACTTGCTTCATCTGGTGGACTCGGTTAAAGGAGCTAAGAAAGTGCAAATTCATCAGTTGCAGGTCTTGTTAGGGCATTTGAGTTTTGCATGTTGGGTTTTATCCATGGGCAGGCTGTTTTGTCGGCGGTTGTTCTTTTCGACGGTTGGGGTCAAGTAGCCCTTTCTTTCTATCTGTATCACTTAATGACATTGTGAAGATCTACAGGTATGGAGTTCCTTTTTGGGTATCTATAATGGGCAATCATGATGGTTACGCCTTGCTGTGTCCAATGGAGACTTTGTATACTGATGCGTCAGGTTTGGTGGTCTTCGGTGCCTACTTTCAAGGATGGTGGTGCACGGAGGCTTGACCGCGTCAATGGCAGGATAGTGACTTGTTGGGCAATTTAAGGTTCCTTTAACATTTCCCCATAGTAGTGGCATAGGGTAGGGAGTTTGCCAACCATAAGGTGGTTGTACACACAGACAACATGAGCGTGGTTCATATGGTCAGCTGCTCCACGTCTGCACATCCTCTGGTGTTGGCACTTCTTAGGCACTTGGTATTGCTTAGTTTGTCACGAAATGTGTGGATTGTGGCGTGTCATGTCCCTGGGGTCTTGAATGTTATCGCCGACTCTCTTTCTCAGTTTCAGTGGGACCGGTTTCGAGAGGCAACTATGGAGGATCGGAACCCCTTGCCTGACAGACTTATGGGACCTGTTTTCCGACATCTGAGGTGTTTGGTGCAGGGGTCGTTAGCAGAGTCTTCATGGAAGTCCTATGCGGCTGTGTGGTGTAGGTGGTGGGAGATCGTGATTATAGGGATACTTCCTCAGATGCACGTAGCACAGCATGTAGCACAGCACAACCAGCACTATAGGAGCATGCGCAGCATAACAAGCATTATAGGAGTGCTCTGAGCACCCCTAAAACAGCATCCGGGTGGAGGATTTTTTTTATCCTCCACTTGGGTCTACCAGAGAGCCGGGGGCGGAGCTAAGCGAGAGGCAGGGGATGGGCTACATGGCAGATGGGGTGGAGCTACACACGCTGAACACTCTGCCTGGTAAGTGAGAGGAGAAGCAGGAAGAAGTTCCTGCTCCCTCACTTAGCATCACACTGCCCTGTGATGATTTTTCGCACAGGGCACCTAAAGAGCTATGGTTGGCCCTGATCCCAGCAGCAACCACTGACCACCAGAGCAACCACTGACTACCAGAGCAAGGTAGGGAGGCTGGTTGGACCTCTTAATTATTAAATGTGTGTATGTATGTGATGCTTGTGTGTGTGTGTGTGTCTCATTATGTGTGTATTTGATTGTATGTCTGTGATTATGTGTGTGGGTTTGTGATTGTTTGTATATCTGTGATTATGTGTGTGATGGTGTGTGTATCTCTGTGGTTAAGTGTGTGTGTTGGGATTATATGTGTTTATGTATGTGATTGTATGTGTGTAGGTCTGTGATTGTGTGTGTGGTTATGTGGTATGTAGGGGAGGGGTTGAGTTTATATAGGGAAAACTCCTCCCACAAATTCAGGCCTATGGCCTTTTACTTGTGGTCAAATCTTAATTCATATATGGAATAGAGGAAAGGGAGAAAGTTGGTAATGTTGTGCCAAAACCAACGTAGGAGTAGGCCTGTATAAAGATAGCCAAAAAGGTATCAGTGAAAAACACGCTTTTAGCATACTTACAAAGATAACCTTGAGTGATTCCCTGAACTCTTTTCATGGCAGGAATGGCAGCACATTACCCCATCCCCTAGTGAAAAGTTTCAGTGCCCCCCCCCATTTTAACAGTGGAATCTTATGTGTCCCTTCTCCCAATATATTGTTCCTATAGTCGCCACTATGCCTGCATGTAAGTCAATGTGTATCTGTGTGTGACTGTGTGCCTGTGTATCTGCATGTCTGTATATGTATCTGCGTGTGTGTCAGTGTGTGTATATATGTGTGTGTATGTATATATGTGCATACATCTCAAAATCTCACCAAGACTACACACAAATACACTCATGCCTTTCAACATCAACACTACATACTAACCCCACCATAATATATAACCACACCACTACATTCAAAAACCACACAACACTCAAATGCATGCTTGCATTCAAACACCAACACTACATACAAATACAACCCTACATTCACTCACACATACTCCATACAAAAACATGCTTACATTCAAACACACAAACACTGCTCAATGCTAAATACATTAAATTAACGTGCGGTTGTTTTTCACATTTAAAGCTGGGGTGGGGGGTGAACAAATAGGACCCGCCCCAGGTGCCAAATGCTCTAGGTAGGCCCCTGAAATCTAGTCAAAATTTAGTATAATTTAATAAGAGCAACAGCCCTAAAAATGTACAAAGGCCTTGGGAGAGCCATGGTATTATACAAAATGATTCTCTCCAGATGTTTATTTCTAATTTAGCCCCCCAAAATAAGGTCCTGTTAATAAATTGCCATGCGTTATGTAAGTTAAGTTTTTCTATATTCTGTAAACTACTTGGTATTTTGAGTTTAAATTTAATCCTCCAATCAAAATTATACTGAAGTCTAAGTTGAGGAATGAAAAAGAAAATAAGAGAAAATCAAAGTTCATTATATGGGATTTGTTGATATTCATTTTATGGTAGACTTTTGATGTTGTTAAACTATAATTACGGAGTACGCTGATGTGTTCATCCAAACACTGAATGGCATAGGACGGTTGTTCAATTTCTAGTCACTGTAAATTTTATCAGACATCCCTACTTATTCTTGGTGTCACTGTAATGTTACTGCAAATACATCGGAAAAGATTTTTGACCTGAATTTCTCAGGTAGATCAAAACATGATTACATAACCTGGAGAATAATTTCTTCATATCAGAAAAAGTGTGTTCTGATAATTAGATTTATTCTGGAATTACTAGTGACACAGCTACTAATTGGTTAGCAGTTGCACCTGCCTTCCAAAAGTGTCAGATGCATTGTCGTTAGATTAGCTTTTATCAATTTAGGTTTTACTAAGAAAAAAAAGAAGAAATAAAATGCAGGCAAACATTACCATGTATATATAGAACAAATTGCCTCCATGAAAAAGAGACAGAATGAGATAAATCACTTTCTTGCAAACAGAATGAGATAAATTGTTGTACAGAAGCAATTTTCCTTTGTGTTTCTCTCCATTTACAAAAAGATTTAAATTTTGGATACGAAAGAACATGCTTTGTATGTGTTAGCCTAAACATACTACCTTCCAGTGGTCTGCAAATGAGCCCTGCAGTGGTTAAATGCGCTCACATTTTAAAACTGGTATGCTAGAAACATCATCATGCAAGTTAATGTTAGTAATGAACCTTTCATGTGAAATGATGTAGTGTCACAACTCATTTGCATCCCACTTAAAGTGTAATTAAGATTCTCTGACAGTGTTGCTCATCTTTGAAAGAACAAGGATAGCTGATAACAGAGTCCAGAATTCTGTTAGTTAACAGTGGGCAAAGAAATCTTAGCAATTTTCACTTGCTAAAATTCCCTTTCAAGTGACAGTTAATCAATTTTTGTGTGTATGTACGTGTAAAATCTTAATATATAATTGCAGTTTTTTTTTTTTACATTAAGATTTACGAGTGGTGAAATGTAATTTTACAAAGCTTTTGAAGCAAAAGAACAAACAAGCCTTTCTGTAAGTCATAATATTAAGTTCTATAGCCACTATTTTAATATCTAGAACCTCTAAAGGGCCTTGTTATATAATTTTTTTACATTTGTTTCAAAACAAACTTTCATTGAAACAATGATGCATAAAGTAAAGGGTTATTTACTCAACATACACTGGTGGTGAATTGAAAACCAAATTGCAAACTCTATTAATATAGAGAAACTGTGGCTGTAGTCGAGTTGGATACAAATACAAAAAGATAAGTCCCATCACTCCTGGGCGGCAGCAACGACCACAGTACACATCAGCCCTGAGTTGGAGAATTTTTCTAAATCAGCTCGTTTAGCCTGAATTTTGGAGAATACTAGACAATTAACATAGAGGAGCTCTCAGGCATTAACAGTTTTACTAACAGCATAATTCACTAAACATTGGATGTTCACCAAATGGACAAAATCCAGTAAAAATGGCTGAATTACAACTCATGTTTACTAAAGCTAATTCTGGCCTATATAAAGCATACAATTCAGAAATTTTACAATGCATCAATTTAATGAAAGAAATTGAAGACAAATAATTTGAAGTACCATCTGCCTTCTGGCAGCGCTAGCAGCAAAAGTGTAAATAATTACCTAACCACGGTTACAAGACAACTACAACATTACATTTAAAAATAAAAATAAAAAAATAAGCCTGTGGGGTCAATATCACCCAATATTAATATAAGGGAGGTTTCCACCCTACTTATGCCCCTGACCTGCCATGCTGTGGGTGGGAGCATATTTACTGAACAGTGAACTGCCAACCGGTATCCAGTGCTCACTGTAACATTAGCATTAGTGCAGCATATGTTGAGGCTACTTAATAAACAAGGGGACCTAATTTCCACCACTCATGGTGGTAGATGGGGACTATAATTGAAAAAATAGGAGGGTGACCTAACGTCTCTTGTCATGACATGGCAAGTGCGGGCATAAAGGATGATAGCTACTTCAATGTTGTAATATGGAGTCACATTGCCGCCATAGGCCTATTTAATTTTTTTACATGTTAATGTGGTAGCTGGCTACAAAGCATTGACCAATCTCCATAAGGTTAACCCTTGCTCCCCAAGGTTTGTTTTTTTACTATTTGCAATTATTTTGGATTTTTAGAATTTGCGTCTGGTTTTGATGCATCCGAAACTGGATTGTAACAATCCGGATCAAGATTTTAGCTGTCCAGCAGCATTTAATCCATCTGAAATCTAGACCATATATTCACCAGATAGTTTTGCCCATTTTGACTTTATTGAATAACCCTGTTAGAGATTTTACTCTGATTTCAGGATAAAAGTGGTATTAGAGCAGGATAGTTTTTATGAATGTTAATTTCCTCTGTATTTTTTCATGATGTATCTATTATTTTTTTTAAAGTAAAATCAACTCCATCTATATTACAATGTGTAGAAGAATACAGCAGATTTTCTAATTATAAAATCAATATGCAAAAAACACAAGTTCTACATTGTAATTGTTCAAGCTTACAAATAGGCAATTTGAATAACCACCATATACTTAACTGGTCTAATTCTCTACGTTATCTGGGAATAAATATCAATTTTAATATTGAAGAGTGGACTACTGATAATTACAACCTACTCCTTAAAGAATTTAGAAATATGATCTTAAATTTGGTCCAAACTACAAATATCATAGCTTGGAAGAATAAATATTATTAGAGCATACTTACTTCCAAAATTGGAATACCTTTTCCGTACAATTCCTCTTAGAGTCCCAAAGAAGATACTTCAGCTATTTAATTGTTTATTTGTATCCTATGTTTGGGGTAACAAGAAACCTAGGATTGAGCTTAGAGTTATGTCAGCCAGATTAGCAGAAGGAGGTTTATCTTTCCCGAATATATTTTATACTCATGATACGGTAATGTTCTCACACTATTTAGAATGGGGAAATAATAAATCAAAGTTGAATGCATGGTATCTATGAAAGGAGATTGTACGGTACATTTGACGCTTTTGGCCTTTTTTGGGTGGATAAGAAACTTTTTAAAAACCTGCATATCGATACATTAGTTATTTCTCATATTTTTCAACCTATTAAACCGATAAAGAAATATTTCTTTGCCCAAAATCAAATTTCTTCAAATGCTCCTTTGAAAGTCTTGACGTTCTATATTCAAGACCGTAATCTATCTGGATGGCTAGCAAGAGATAGGGTAAAAAAATCAAGATTTATACGGTATTTCTGGGATTAGTATTTTTTTTGCGTCTTCAGTAAAAAATTGGAGTACCGAATAAAGAGCATTTCACCTATCTAAGAATAAGAAACTTTCTCCATAAGAAATAATTATAATTATTAATTTATCCTTTGATAAGATCCTCTTTGGAGAGGTTATAAATAAATCCTCTGTAGTTAGAAGAACTTTAGAGGCATTAAACCAGGAAGTTAAACCTCATACTGCCTTCAAATTGGAAACAGAGCTAGATAAATCCTTTTCCTGTCAAGATTGGTTAAACTCATTTGAAGCATTAAGGAAAACGATCCACTGTACAAAAATACAAGAAATATTTCTCAAACTTATTCATAGATGGTATATGGTCCCTACGAAAACATGCAAATTTCAAACAAATTCATCCACTGTTTGCTGGTGTTGTAATAATGAACGTGGCTCACTTAGACATATTTGGGGGGATTGTATTGGTTTGGACATTCTCAAATCAGGAATCTCTAAACTCTTTGTTGTTTTAAAATGGAATATTATTTTGTCCCCAGAAAGATTTTTATTCCATTTAGACTTGCCAAAAAATGATAAATCATCTCAGTACTTGACTATACATGTCTTGATGGTCGTTAAACTATGTATTGACAGAAAGTGGAAACAGAACGTTCCCTCCAGATCAGAGATTAAAGCCCAGATCCAATATCAAGGTCTAATGGAAGTCAGTTTCTTTTAAAGATAACAATATTGATTCTTATAATAAGATATGGACAAAATGGTTTGACTTTTATAAAGAATAGAATGTCCACTCTCTAGTAAAATAAACCCTTGCATAGCTACTTTTATATGGTAAACCCTAATAATATCTTCCCGAAAATGTCTCTGGACCGAATTAACGAATTAAAATATTAAAGAAGCGATATTGCTACCGACCATTCCCTCGATGGTTGCCCTTTAGTTTTTATGTTGTATGTTTTATTTATGTTTTATAGAGTGTGTACTATATATTCTTTAAAGATTCAAATTTTGATAAGGAGCTAAATTTAGGATTATAGTAATTCCAGATACTAATATTTAAAGACTATTTCACCGAGAAACAAACTATATGGAAATAAGCTGAAATATTTTAATATACTATTTTGGTCTGTTGTGACCTGAAAGATGATGTTGAACTCAAATGTTTAATACTTGTTTGATGTATGCTTGAATTTGTAAAATTACAATGAAAAACTAACTTTAAAAAAAAAAAGTAAAATCAGCTTATGTGGATATATTAAAATGCAGACAGACAAATAAAGCTATGGGTGTGAGCAGGGATTCTCATACTCAGTACCTAGGACACAATTTAGTACATTGTCAGGTTTATTCACGAAAGTAGCAATAATCAAAAACTTTAAGTGAATCTCACATTTTAGGCCAGAAAACTTTCAAATAGGAAAATGTATCCAAGTCAGGTATGTTTGCGTTTTATTATTTGGGCCTAAAATGGTAAATTTTGTTTGAATTCACTTTAAGATCTTGACCATCACACTTTATTGAATAACCCTTTCACTCCCTTTGTGATTCCAGTAACTGTAGACTAAATTGCCTTTATCTTTATTAGCATAATAAGAAGTCTGTTAGCTCGCTGTTACAGTGTCAAAGCATATAAACATCCTAACATAACCATTTTATTTATAAAGCTTCAGTATATTCTGACGCTCTTCATAATGGGTAAACAAACGAGATGACGAGGAGCTTTCTCATATGAGCTTATATAAATGCTGTCTGATCATTAAACAAACTAATGGGATTTCTTGACAGTAAACTCAGTGAATACCGTGACTGGGATGACATTTGTTTTACATGAAATTCTTTATTTACAGTCAAGGCTGAAGCCATCTTGGCTTTGTCGTGTGTCTGTCTCTTTATTTGGTTGTGGTGGCTTTTGTTTGAACAGACAAGCAGATTGCAGCTTGGAAGCTTTTGATCCTGCAGTGTTCTGCTCATCAGATTACAGTAAAAAAGTGCTTTTTTTTTTCCTCACACAGCGCTATAGAGTGATCTGTCAAATGATTTAAGTTCTCGAATGCGCCACAAAACACTACTAAGCATTGTACAATTCAGCTCCCAGTTATCTGTTCACTTCTGCATCTTGTCGGCGCCTTTTATTTCCCTGTCTATGACTCCCCTCGCGATTAAACTGTCGGACTTCTCACACGTTTCCTTTATATATGAGCTACATAGCAGGACATAAAGCAGAGTAAACTTAAAGCAAAGCAGGCCATCCCACTACACTGCTTGGTGTATACAGGTTACTTCTAACAAACCTGTGTAGATCAATGGAGAGCTGCAGCATTCTGGGACTAGGTCCACTCTTTGTATGTTCCCTTTTTATTTATTTTTAAAATAACTGCCATTTTTTATAAATAATTACTCGAGCAGGTACTGCATTTCAGAGAGAGTGGGTTTATTTAACAAATGGTCTCCGGATCTTAAATATGAACTTCACTTCCCATGATTCTTTATATTATGTTAACTTATCCCTACATTTAACAAATATGTTTTAGAGGTTTAAATGTAGAAATGCACAGCTATTTATCCTGCAATTAGACCTCTCTATCTCAGCTCCCTATCAATCAATGTTATAAGCGCAGTCCTTCACACCCGGCAGTCAGCATAGAGAAAGCAAACAGGGAAAAGGAGAGATGAAACAACGATTCTATTTCTCTTCCTCTCTTTGCAATGTTTGTCCTGGGTTTGCCTTGCCTGAACTAGATTTTATTAAAGACACGGAGGCTCCTATTATGCTTCTCTTTCTTTAATTCTCCCTCAGCAGCGAAGAGAGATATATGCAAAAGAGATAAAAAGAACAAATAACATTAGCATATGACAGTGCTAACATAGGTATCCACCCCCTTCAGTATATAAGGTGTAGCACTCCATGCCTCTTCCTCTTTCTTCGCTGCTCCCTCAGAAGATAAGTACACTCTCACTTTGCTATGGTGTGCTTTGGGATATTATTATTATTGTTATCTTGCTGATTTTCACTTTTCATTACTGCATGCTATATTAGATTGAGACTGTGTTGCTTTAGCTTGTGTTGGGAACACTGTATGTACCCCTTTTTTAGCACTGTTTAGGCTGTGCCTTTACTTTACTTTAGTGTGTCTGGGGCTTTGTTGTGTCTGGGGCTTACTTGGGTTTAGCTGTGTCTTCCCTCCCTCCCGCCCCCCCCCCCGGTTGGGGGCTCCTTTCCCGGTCACACTCGCTGCCCTTCTTCGCCGTCGGGGCTCATATGAGTCACCCGCGGCGTTTTCGGCACTATTTTGTTTCCGCCGGCCGGACCTACTTCTAGTCCGCGCGGCGATCCTCATCACCTTAGTTCGCCGTGCGCGAGCAACGCGCATGCAAAAGCGGTTACTCGCGCCGGCCATTTTTTTGGTTTTTCTGGTCGCCGGTTAAGGCGGCGGCCATCTTTTTTTCCCTGTGTGTCTGTATTACCCGCTCACACGCGGGAATTACTTTATCTGTGACCCTACCACTGCTTTAGGTCGGACATACCCTCCATCTCTCCCCTACTCTACCTGGGTTAATCTATCCTGGTATCCTATACCAGCCCTATCTCCCTATTTATTGTTTTATTATATTTTCATCTCACTTGCTCTAATTCCCTGACCATGCAGTCTGATGAGAAATCCTCTGGCGGCCTCATTTGCCATCCGCAGCCTCACACCCAAGGGCATCTCTTGCTCAATCCTCCTCAAGTTGGACAACATCTCTGCAGTCAGGTACATAAACCATCTGGGGGGTACCAAGTCACGCATCCTGGCAGTCTTGGCTCGAGACTTCTGGCATTACTGTTTGCAAAACAATGTATCAGTGACCGCGGAACACATACCAGGTCTGGACAATTACACCGCGGACTGGAACTCCCGATACCTGAGAGACTTAGGGGACTGGAGACTCCAACCGAAAGTCTTCTCCAAGATAGCGCGCCTATGGGGCCCCTTGAGTGTGGATCTCTTTGCCTCCAGGCTGAACACACAACTTCCTCAATTTTTCAGTTGGCGACCAGACCCGGAAGCCTTGGCAACGGATGCCTTCCTGCAGGTCTGGACAGGGGGACGAGCTTACGCTTTTCCCCCGTTCAACCTGATCGCTCGGACTCTGGCCTACATTCGACGGTACAGAACCACGTTGGTCTTGATAACACCATGCTGGAGGTCTCAACCCTGGTTCCCCCACCTTCTGGAAATGGCGATCGATTTTCCGCGGTTACTACCGGATCAAACGTCCCTGTTGACCAACCCAGACGGGGAGAACCACGACCTGATAGAACGGGGAATCCTTCGTCTCATGGCATGGCTCCTTTCCGGGGACCCTGGGAAATCACGGAGGTTTCGAGAACAACTACCCAACTCTTGGCGAATGCCTGGGCACCAGGAACAAGACGCGCATATGCTACGGCATGGAGAGCTTGGTCTGATTGGTGCCTGGAAAAATCAGTGGATCCCATATCAGCTCCTGTAAAGACGGTACTCGACTTCCTTACTCAATTGTTCGAATCGGGCAAGGCATTCCGTACAGTCAATATGTACAGATCTGCTATCTCAGCGGGTCATGACCCTGTGGACGGAATCCCCCTCGGACAGAACCCCCTGATATGTCGCCTACTCAAAGGTATACGTTTCTCACGTCCACCAAAATCCAGATACGGATCCTTTTGGGATGTCAACATAGTGTTCAAATTCCTGGAAGCATGGCCCGACAATGCGGCACTGTCATTTAAACAGTTGTCTGCGAAACTACTCATGATTTTATGTTTATTATCTTGTAAAAGGGTGTCAGATGTAAGAGCCTTGGACTGGCTGGCCCGCACATTCACTCCGGAGGGTGTGTCTTTTGATATTTCTCGGAGAACTAAATCAGCTACTAAGCAGGTCTTCTACCCACGCCTTCCAAACCAACCGAATCTGTGTCCGATACTATGCTTAAAGGAATACGAAACCCGTACTTTCCCCCTACGACCATCTAACGACGGCCCTTTGTTTATTGCACTAAATAAACCGCACCTACCAGTATCTACACCTACTCTCGCCCGTTGGGCCAGATGGTTACTAGCTTCGGCCGGGATAGATGTTACTATTTTTTTCGGCCCACTCGGTCAGAGGAGCTATGGCCTCTAAAGCATCGACAGTTGGTTGTCGATTAGAGGACATCCTGAGGGCCGCAGACTGGTCTACAGAATCCACATTCCGGAACTTCTATTTTAAACCTATCCAACATTTCTCGGAAAGAGTCATTGCTCAGCTTTGAAAGAGCATAATAGGAGCCTCCGTGTCTTTAATAAAATTCCTAGATTTTACTATTTACATGACGTAAAGTCATGATTTTATTAAAGACACGGAGGCGAGTATTATTCCCTCCCGCCCTCCCTGGGTGGAGGATTCGGATTTCACTGGGATACCAATCACAGATCAGGTGAGTTCCTACGACCTAATTACCCTATAGAAAAAGGGTTCACATACGCCACTCAGGTAAGTGGCTTTGTGTTTAGTAGACTTATCTTGCTATATCTTAGGTTATGACATGACTGCGTTTGTACAAGTTGGTTATATATACGTGGGGATGCATGATACATCCAGTTACCAACCAGATATTACCATATTTCTCCTCTCTCTTTTAGCCTGATTTACACTACCAAGGTGGTAAAGTCCTGATGCAAGACGTTATGGCAAAAACTCAAGGACCGGACATTCATCCATCGCCCACTGTTCCTGTTCGGGTCAAGTTTATAGTTCGGTTATGGATCTAGTTTTCGGATCGCAGAAGAAAGAGGAAGAGGCATGGAGTGCTACACCTTATATACTGAAGGGGGTGGATACCTATGTTAGCACTGTCATATGCTAATGTTATTTGTTCTTTTTATCTCTTTTGCATATATCTCTCTTCGCTGCTGAGGGAGAATTAAAGAAAGAGAAGCATAATACTCGCCTCCGTGTCTTTAATAAAATCATGACTTTACGTCATGTAAATAGTAAAATCTAGGAATTATCATGTAATTTGCTAAATATTTAATATAACTTTTAAATCAAATGGAGAATCCTATGAAATAAAGATTAACACAAGTTATAGTATATGTGCTTTTCAATAATTTTATTCAATGGTATAAATTTCAGGGAATTGACAATTCCCCTTTTAAGAAAAGGTATTTTATAGTTAAATCTGACATATTGAAATTGAAAAGACTTGCCTAATGTATTACTTTCTTCCCAAACATATTTTGGAGGTTTTTTTTTTTTGTTTTTTTTCTCCCCCCCTCCCCCAACAATCAGGTTCTTTCCACTGTAGTATGCATTTTTGAAATTAAATTCTCCTTGTGTGCAGGATCATTTATAATAACTAACACAATTATGGTATAAAATGCATAAAGCAATGAAATTCCATGGAGAATAACCAATTATGTTCTATGATGACATCACAAGATCCATGGTTGAATAAACAGATGGGAGTAGCATTGTGCCTCAGGCATCTTGTGTTTTGAGTTATGCTATCGTAAGACAGTTCATTTCCCTGCTCCAGATATCTCTGTCCTTTATCCCAACGTATATTAGATTATATATAGAAAACTTAATTCAAACAAGAATTCATGACATTTACATCTCTCACCTCTAAAACATGCATGCAGTGAACTGGAAATGTATATTTTTAAATTGAATGAGGAAAAAAGAGATTCATTCATCTCGTAGTTGACAGCGTCAACGCCCCCCATTGCTGAGCAGTCCACACATTCTACTGATACTTAAAGCTATTATTTAACAATTGTGCTCTAATATGCCTAGAGATACTCTGTACAGCAAATTAACAGGAACAGTCACTTACCATGAAGCATGTTATGCCAAATTAGAGGCATTAGCATGTAAAGCATTCAGGCCCCTCTGAACCTTAGTAAAACTATCACAGCTAGATAGTGGGGAGGATGAACATACTCAGATCCCACTCCTATGTTCAATTCCTTCATTGACCTGAGTGCTATAGGATGATCTGCTGTAGGGGTTTATTCACTAAGTGACAAGCAATGTTTCAATTATTGAATAATAAACCAATCATTAGCAAATATGCTCCCCAGAACAAATGTGTATGAATCTCCACGTCAAGAAAGCAATGTCTCACAGTACATAGGACAATGTCTGGAAGCAGTGGCAGAACCAATGGTTCCCCTGAGAAACTCAATTGATAATTTCTCCTTTAAATTCAGTGTAGCTTTAACCAAACTTAAAAGGACAATAGAGTCACCAGGACAACTACAGCTTAATGCAGTTGTTCTTGTCAGTATAATCATTCCTTACAGGTATTCTAATGCAAACACTACCTTTTCAGAGAAAATGCAGTGTTTACATTGCCTCATAGGGATACCTCCAGTGGCCACTCCTCAGATGGCTATGAGAGGTGCTTCCTGGGGCAGTGCTGCACAGTGTGCAGGACTGCAATGCAGTGTCAGGATGCCTTGCAGTGTCTCCACCTTCTGCATGGAGACACTGAACTTTTCTCCATACATATGCAATGATTCAATGCACTGTATGAGGAGGTGTGATTGGTCAAGCCGGAATTTATCTCTGCCCCCGTTCCAGTCCTTGCCAATTTCAGCCAAGCAATGCTGTTGCCTATAAATGCTTATGATGCAGCAAACCTGTCATTGGCCAGGCCAATAGCTGTGAAATTGAGGTACGTTCAAACTTTTTAAAGATAAATAAAGTGGACAAGCCACCAATGGTGTTTAACCTTTACTGTCAGGATACCAATTTGTCTTCCCTGATTAGTGTTCCTTTAACAATGATTTTCCAAATAACTACTAACTAAATCGCCAAGCAATAATGCATACATCACTGAAACTATCTCAAAGTGTGGATCAGGCCCCATTCTAAATTTGCAAAGACCCAACATAGACAAAGTTCATTTTTAGACTGCTGTACCTATTAGTGTCCGCAAGAAACTCTGTGCTCCAAAAAATGAAACAGAGTCTGGAAGTGGATCAAATCCCAGCAATGCTCTTCCTAAACACTCACAATGGCAATTGCTAAATACCTCAAACACATTTTACACAATTCCCACCTATTCTACATACCCAATTCAAATGGCACACTGACTGCAGTCCACTCTTTCAAAAAACTTGGATATGATGTTAGACCCCAATCTATAACTTTTGGCCTCCACATAGAAAAACTTGCATCTAAACTTTATCCAAAACTAGGTGCCCTGCACAGAACACAGTACAAATCCTGCCTAAGCCCTATGGTAAAGGAAAAGATTGTACAGCAAAGTCCACTCTTTCAAATACTTGGGTATGATGTTAGACCCCAATCTATCTTTTGGCCTCCACATAGAAAAACTTGCATCTAAACTTTATCCAAAACTAGGTGCCCTGCACAGAAACAAATCCTGCCTAAGCCCTATGTAAAGGAAAAGATTGTACAGCAAATGCTGATGCCAATCATTGATTATGGGGATGTAGTATATGCACCTGCATTGCAAACCCACCTTAATAAACGCAATACATTGTATAACTCGTTCTGCCGATTTGTGCTACAATGTAATTACATGACCCACCATTGTGACATGCTAAAAGAACTAAACTGGCTGTCGCTGGAATCCAGACGCACCCTTCATCTTTCCAGCCTTGTGTTTAAGAGCGTTTCTGGGGAGCTCCCACACTACCTGAGCAGAATGCTCTCCCCGGCTATTCCCACCTCCTAAAACCTCCGATCCAGTACCAGCACTTTATTTAGTCTACTTCAATACAAAAAGAAAGCAGCCCGATCCTCCTTTTCCTACAGAGCGCCGCAATTATGGAACGACCTCCCGCACACTTTCAAATCTTCCCCAAGCCTAAAGTCCTTTAAGAGATCCCTCTCTACATACCTCAAAACAGAATGCATGTGTCATGGTTGATTATATATTTCCTACCTGTTCTATGTAAAAAAAAAATATTGTGTATTAATATTGTTTTTGTATTTTTTTTGTATAAGCCAACCCAAATATAAGCCGAGGCCCCTAATTTTACCACAAAAAAATTGGAAACCTTATTGACTCGAGTATAAGCCTAGGGTGGGAAATGCAGCAGCTACTGGTAAATTTCTAAATAAAATTAGACCCCAATAAAATTACATTAATTGAATATTTATTTACAGTGTGTGTATAGAATGAATGCAGAGTGTGTGTTTGTGTGTTTGTGTGTGTATATAATGAATGCAGAGTGTGTTTGTGTGTTGTGTGTGCATATAATGAATGCAGAGTGTGTGTTTGTGTGTTGTGTATGTATATAATGAATGCAGAGTGTGTGTTTGTGTGTGTATATAATGAATGCAGTGTTGTGCGTGTATATAATGAATGCAGTGTGTATATAATGCAGTGTGTGTTTGTGTGAATGCAGTGTGTGTGTTTGTGCAGTTTGTGTAAACTGGGTTTTGGGGAGGGCATTTTTATTTTAATTTTTTTTTAATTTTAATATTATTATTTTAATATTATATTATTTTAATATTATTATTTTATTTTAATATTATTATTTTACTATTATATTATTATTATTTTAATATTTGCATTATTTTTTTTAAATGGTTTTTTGTTCCCCCCTCCCTGGCCAGGCAACAAGCAGGGAGGGGGGACAAAAAAACATTTTAAAAAAAATAATGCAAATATTAAAATAATAATAATATAATAATAATAAAATAATAATATTAAAATAAAATAATAATAAAATAATAATATTGAATCCCTGGTGGTCCAGTGGATGGGCTGTGCAGTGGGGGGGCTGGCAGTGAGCTGTTACTTACCTTCCTGCAGCTCCTGTCAGCTCCCTTCTCCTCCGTGCAGCTCCCCTGTCAGCTCCGTTCTGCTTACAGTGTAAGTCTCGCGACGCCCGCGGGTCTCGTGAGACTTATGCTGTAAGCAGAACGGAGCTGACAGGGGAGCTGCACGGAGGAGAAGGGAGCTGACAGGAGCTGCAGGAAGGTAAGTAACAGCTCACTGCCAGCCCCCAACAGGACCGCCGGGCTTGTAATGAGCCCGGCAGTCCTGGTCTGTATTATGGCAATAAAAGTTGCCATAATACAGACATTGACTCGAGTATAAGCCGAGTGGGGGTTTTTGAGCATAAAAAAATGTGCCGAAAAACTCGGCTTATACTCGAGTATATACGGTACTTGAAAACGAAAGAACTCTCAATGTATCTTTCCTGGTAAAATATTTTATAAATAAATAATATATTATCTGCAAATTAGGATTATATACAAAATGCATGTTCCTTTTCTATATTTTTATTTTTATTTAAGTCTGGAATCAGATGCCTTTTGGGGTGAGCACCCCTCTCAGCCCCCCAGTTTCAGAGGACCCTTTGTCAGTTACTACAGAAAAAAATTGATTTGTTGGGGCGTTGGACAGTAATGTCTCTTTAGTTATAATTTTCATATAGCAGATATGTGATATGCAATATGAGTTTATATATCAAAGCACTATCACTGTAATTGACACTGCATTTAAAAAAAAATAATTTCAATTTCTGTTTAAAATATTGCAGGTTTTGATATATAATTTTGCATTATATGTATTCACAATGCTCTTACAACAGATTATTAAGTGTTCTTGCAGAGCAAGACCACTTAATGTTATCTCACATATATATTATTATTATTCTTATTATAGCCAAATTTACCACCCTAACTCCTCCCACAGTTTTTACACTACATAGACAGTAATATAACGAAACGTGTGGATTGTTCCTGATTGGATTGCTATTACTTTCTGGAACGTTTCGCCAAATGGTTCACGGAATATTGTCGTTCTTGTGGCAAAATTGGTCCCATAGGAATGAATGGCAAAACTAGAGTGGGAGCTGGCAAAAGCTGAAAAATCAGGACATGATTTCTAAACTGCCACCAGTCCCTCATTTTCAGGCCCACCTACACAAATCTTATATCAAAACGTTCAGCTATCCCTGCTGCCACTAAAAATGTCCACGGCTAAGCCATAGTCCTGATCGTTTAGACAGGGCCTTTTGTACACCTGCTAATGTTTTTATAAATGTATGTTTTAAATGTAACTGTGAAGCACTTTGGGCATCAACGTTGCAATTAAATGTGCTATATAAATAAATAATAACAGTTACTCCGCCCACTCCAGTTGTAGACTACTGGTGGAGGCAAGAACACTTTACACAATTTCCCCAGAAATTGTAGCTTTTCTAGTTACAATTT
>OW240917.1:130372130-130391272 GCA_933207985.1 Pelobates cultripes | reverse complement strand
CTCCCTCTGGCAACATGGCTACCTATGAGTACCCTGCTGGCTCTACAGCATCCTGTAAGATTAATGCTGAGGGTGACCCCCTCCTGCTTTCTATACTAATGCTCTGGCAATGTCCTGCTATTATCATACCGAGGGGGCACCCCTCCTGCAGTCTGCACTGCTGGACCTGCAGCGTCCGGGTATTCCCGTAAAAGAGGGTACCCCTCCCACTGATTGAGCTTCTGTTCTTACAGTGCCCTGCAATACGCAGATACTGAGGGTGACCCCCTCCTGTGGACTACTCTGCTGGACCTACAGGGTCCCATTATAACCATAATGAGGGTGACCCCCTCTCGCTGACTACACTGCTGGGTGTACAGACCTCTATGATACCACACTGAGGGTGACCCCCTCTTACCTACAGCACTGCTGGATCTGCAATGCCCGGTTCTGGTTATATGAGGGTGACCCTTTATTATACGGCTAACCACTTCGGCACTACTGTACCCACAGTGTCAGATTATGTTCAGACTGAGGGTGACCCCCTCCCCTGCTGGCCTATACTGCATGGTATGCTTGTGCTTGTTGGGTGACCCCCTCTTGCACGCTGGGTGACCCCCAGCTGGCCGCACCACTCTACCTACAGTGTCCGATTATGTTCAGACTGAGGATGACCCCCTCCCCTGCAGGCCTATACTGCATGGTATGCTTGTGCTTGTTGGGTGACCCCCTCTTGCACGCTGGGTGACCCCCAGCTGGCCGCACCAGGTATCATTCCGACAGTGTTACCTCTATGGCAGTTGTGCAATCACGGCTGAAGGACAAATCTCCCGTACCCAGAAGGTCACTTGGCCTGTCCTCTTGCCGCCCTGCTGACCTCACTGCCAGAAACCATCGGTACCCTACGGGGACACTCCACCGGCCATCCTAGACGCTACACCAAGCACCACTGGTACTCGTTGGCTAACGGATGGATTCATCAAGAGGATCAGTCTTCATGACGGAGTCCGGAAAGGACACCGCAAACACCTGACACGGGGTTTGCACTCTATCTGGGACTAACCAGTGGATGTCGGTGACACGCGGACACAGATGTTTCCTCGGGACGAACGGCGGGTTACCGCTTGGAAAGTGGGGAAGACTAAATTAAAACGGCCCCTGTCCAAGCTGGACATCAAACTGATGGATTTAGCATCCAAGTGCTGGGTCTGCTCTCCGGAGTTACCCTCGTGTACAAATTGAGCCGACACGTCTCTATTCATAGGGTTCCCCTTAACTAGCCCCAGAGGTCTCTCGGAC
This sequence comes from Pelobates cultripes, assembly GCA_933207985.1. NCBI lineage: Eukaryota > Metazoa > Chordata > Amphibia > Anura > Pelobatidae > Pelobates > Pelobates cultripes. Next base: position 130,389,994 of record OW240917.1, on the reverse strand, counting down.
CTTGCCCGGACTCCAGATCAAGGTTGCGGAACCTTGGACCGTTCCATGAGCGATACGCATGACCAAAAGAGGCATCCATTCCGACTCATTCCGCAGTTGCCCTGCTGGGCAAAGGGTGTGGTGGAGTGGACTCCCGCCCCATCCCCACGCTACATGCTCCCAGTGCATGTCGTCTGTTGACACATTTTGAGACGGAGGGCACTCATCCCCTCTGAGAGCAGGCTCGGCGTTGACGATTGGTTCTCTCCCTCAAATGCACATGAGAGAAACCCGCATGGATTTTGCCATCAGCATGGACATATTGAATCTGACTCACTCCAGGTCAACCCAGTTTCAGGTCTTTCATGGAATATTCGGTCCAGGCGGTGCTCCGCCTCCCGAGGACCAAGATGTCCGTCTTCAAGGAAAATACCAGGTATATGCTCCGCAACCTGCGGGTTACACTTAGGGGCCCAACCCGGTTAATTGACCGGTGCCTATTCGCCATGGAAGCCATGCCTCCAGGATCCGGTACTATCAGCCGCTCCAACATGGCGCTTTCTCGGGTCTTTGGCCTGGTATGACCAAATCATGTGACCTTCGGATGAAGCTCATCTAAGACTTAATTGATGACTCCGGAGGAGGGACTCCTTTACACCAACTGCATGGAACTACCTGCAGGTTTGTTCAACATTCACAGTATTGCTCGCTACCTTCCGGCATGGACTTCTCACCGGTTGCCCACTGCAGTCGGATCTCACATAGGATCGCTATCTATAGCTTCTGGACAAGTATTCATCATTTGTAACAGAATGTATGCGGGACCAGACACTCGTGTGGCGGACGGCTTCACCCGGCCATGGAGAGACCCCAATGATTGGTTGCCTCACCCTCCAGGGTCTCGAGTACTGGCATGATTACATTCGGTGCGAACCGCCATATGGAGCGGTTCTCCAACTGGCTGCCGGACCCTCAGCAAGGCAAAAAATGAAAGTGTAGGTACACTTGAAACAGAGTTGGGTTTATTAGCTAATGAAGACCAGGAAAAAGCAGACATTTTAAATAACTATTTTTCTTCAGTATATATTAATGAGGATCCTATGGCAAGAGATATGCAAATGTTTGCTGCAAAAAACTTGCAAATAACTTGTGACTGGATAACTCGAGACAAGGTGCTACAGCTATTAAAGAAAATTAATGTAAATAAAGCTCCGGGGCCTGACTGTATTCACCCACGAGTACTTAAGGAGCTAAGTGGGGAAATAAGTGAACCTCTGTATTTAATTTTTCAAGATTCTTTTGTTTCAGGTGTTGTACCGGAGGATTGGAGGAAGGCAGATGTTGCTCCTATATTTAAAAAGGGTTCAAAATCCTTGCCTGGAAATTATAGACCTGTGAGCTTAACTTCAGTAACTGGGAAAATATTTGAAGGGCTATTAAGGGATAATATTCAGGAATTAATTGGGAAGAACTTTGTTATTAGCAATAATCAGCATGGTTTTATGAAACATAGGTCATGTCAAACTAACCTAATTGCATTCTACGAAGAAGTAAGTAGAAGTATAGATCAGGGTGTTGCAGTGGATGTGATCTACTTGGACTTTGGCAAGGCATTTGATACGGTTCCTCACAATAGGTTAGTCTTCAAACTAAAAGAAATTGGTCTAGATGAATATTCCTGTTCTTGGGTAGAACATTGGCTTAAGGACAGAGTACAACGAGTTGTCATTAATGGTAAATTTTCAGGCTGGACAAAAGTGGTAAGTGGTGTCCCTCAGGGTTCTGTTTTGGGAGCACTTCTATTTAAAATATTTATAAATGATCTTGATATAGGCATTGAAAGCCATGTATCAGTATTTGCAGATGACACAAAACTTTGTAAAGTAATAAAATGTGAGCAGGATATTGCTTTGTTGCAGAGAGATTTGGATAGATTGGGGGACTGGGCACTAAAATGGCAGATGAAATTTAACATAGAGAAATGCAAAGTTATGCACTTCGGGGTTAAGAATGCACAAGCAACTTACACACTAAATGGTAGTGAATTAGGGATAACCACACACGAGAAGGATTTGGGCATTGTTATAGACAACAAATTAGGCAGCAATATGCAATGTCAATCTGCAGTTGCTAAGGCCAGTAAGATTTTGTCATGTATAAATAGGGGCATAAATTCTCGGGATGAAAATATAATTTTGCCTCTTTATAAATCGCTGGTAAGACCACACCTTGAATATGCTGTGCAATTTTGGGCGCCTGTTCTAAAGAAGGATATCATGGCACTGGAGAGGGTCCAGAGACGAGCTACAAAATTGATAAAAGGAATGGAGCATTTAGTTATGAAGAAAGGTTACAAAAATTAAATCTGTTTCGTTTGGAAAAACGGCGCCTGAGAGGGGATATGATAACTTTATACAAATATATTCGGGGCCAGTACAAACCTTTATCTGGAAATCTATTCATAAACAGGGTTATACATAGGACACGAGGTCACACATTTAGGCTGGAAGAAAGGAGATTTCATCTAAGGCAAAGAAAAGGTTTTTTTACAGTAAGAACAATAAGGATATGGAATTCTCTGCCTGAAGAGGTGGTTTTGTCAGAGTCCATACATATGTTTAAACTGAAATTGGATAAATACTTACAAAAACATAACATACAGGGATATAATTTCTAATTAGTGGGGTAATAGCTGATTGATCCAAGGAGACATCTGACTGCTATTTTGGGGTCAAGAAGGAATTTTTTCCTAGTTTGTGGCAAAATTGGAAGTGCTTCAGACCAGGTTTTTTGCCTTCTTTTGGATCAACAGCAACAACATTTCTGAGGAAGGCTGAACTTGATGGACGCAAGTCTCTTTTCAGCTATGTATGTAACTATGTAAGGCGAGGGACGAGTTTTCCAAGCTTGGTCTCCTTCGGGGCGTACGCATCCCGTTTACCTACAGGATACTTTGGGTTTTGCTTCAGACCGAATTCCTGGAAGTGTTGTTTCGCCTGGCCAAACCACTTCGCAGGAGTCCTGCGTGCTTTCCCCTTTTTGCTGGAGTTTGCCATGGGAAGGCAATCTACGACTCCCTGTCTCTTAATGTCCCACGTGGGATCCACAGGGGTAGCCTGCCACGACTTGTGTTTGGGTCCCAATGGCGGTCCTTATCATGGCTGTCCCCATTGTCTGGCTGAGTTGCCGTCTCAGGGTAGGATCGTATGGAGCCATTCACGTCCTATGTCAGCTAGTGGACAACTCATGTGCGTTTTCTCAAGATTCTGGCATTGCTAAGGATCTCTTGGTCTGCAGTCTACCAAGAGGAGTATACCGTACGGGAGCCCTATCTCTCGCCAGTTTTTTCCGCTTACGGTTTCCCCCCAGTACATCTTGTATTTCATCGCGTTCTGACGTCGTGGTATCGACGTGTCGTCTTCTTCCTTCTTGCCGTTCAGTACATCGGCTTCTGCTCCACACATATTTCATTTTTATTCGTCCTCTGTGTCGTACCCCTATTCTCCGGATAGGCCACGGCTCTGTTGAAATTGTACACGACCATGTAGATCCAGGATCTGGTTCTTTCGTCCGTCTACTCATGGACAGCTGTTTATTTCTGCGTACGGCCGTTTTGGGCTGTTTCTGCATCTTCGCTCGCCCATTGGATTTGGTGGATCCTCTCATTGACTGACCTTGAGTTCCTCTGGGACACTTTTGGTTTGGGGTGCTGTCACCTCAACAATTTTGGAAGCCGTTGGGTCCCTTCTGCATTTTCTCTACTCCGCTGCTTGGTTTAGGGAATCAGTTTTTCCATTCTCCTTTATTTCAGTCCTCTATCTCATATTGCTTCTGGTTCTACTATTTGGGCGTTAAAATTGCAAATATGAAGCCTCCTGTCCTGCCATAAAATTAGGGATTATTCTAGCCTCGGTGAGGGAATAATCTAAATTTTATTAAAGACAGGAGGCGAATATTTCCCCCCCTTTTTTTACGTTCCCTCCCTGGATCTGGGTTTTATTCTATTATAAATAATTGGGGATACTGTTATGTTTTGTGAATGCATGGTTTTACATAATAAAGGTTATTTCTAATATTCAGTGATGGTTGTCCGTGTGCGTTTTATTCATCATGTTTGTGTTGTAATTATGTTTCGTCAATGCCTTTTAGCTTTTTACATACTAGGTCTTCATAAGATCTGTAGACTTTGTTTATTCATCAGGTATTATGATGTGAAAGTGATATTGTATGGATATGACATCTTGCCTTGACAGTTTACTTTCACAGTGTTTTCTGTTTTCTTGCAGTGTAATCTGTTTTCTCTCTGGGCTTGACGATTGTTTCTCTGGATGTGTCTGCTACAAGGTGGATTCGTTGGTTTCCTTGCTCTCCTGCTCGACCTCATCAAAGAAAGAGGAAGTGGAAGAGCCTGCTTAGGGGTTTTATACTACTGTTGCTTTGTTCTGATTGGTTGTTTTTAAAAGTTCTGTTAACTGTTTCTTTGCTGCTGGAGGTTTCAGTAAAGAAGGTAAGCAAATATTCACCTCCTGTCTTTAATAAAATTTAGATTATTCCCTCACCGAGGCTAGAATAATCCCTAATTATACGCTCATATGCATATATATTTCTCAGAAAATACAGTGCAACATTTATTGTAAAATGCCAGTTTACAAAGACATCTCCAAAATTCACATGCAATAAACAAATGAATATAGAACAGTTGTAACAATCACTCACACACACACATATTCCTTGACAAACACACACACTCACTCACAGACACACACTGACAGACACACAGGCTCCCTCACAGACACACACTCACAGACACACACAATCATTCACACACTGACAGACATACACTCACTCACTCACAGACACACACTGACAGACATACACACATTCACTCACAGACTCACTGACAGACACGCACACACTCATTCACTCACACATTCACTAACACACACACAGACACACTGACAGACAGACACTCCTCCCCTCCCCCTCCCCCCCGAAACTCACAGATCATTATTTTTATTACATTGCTACATTAAAGCTTACAGTGGCTCTAGCAAACATTTTGTTTGCACCATGACACACTTTTGTAACTACCAACAGAATGTGTGTGTGTGTGTGTGTATATATATATACAGGGAGTGCAGAATTATTAGGCAAATGAGTATTTTGACCACATCATCCTCTTTATGCATCTTGTCTTACTCCAAGCTGTATAGGCTCGAAAGCCTACTACCAATTAAGCATATTAGGTGATGTGCATCTCTGTAATGAGAAGGGGTGTGGTCTAATGACATCAACACCCTATATCAGGTGTGCATAATTATTAGGCAACTTCCTTTCCTTTGGCAAAATGGGTCAAAAGAAGGACTTGACAGGCTCAGAAAAGTCAAAAATAGTGAGATATCTTGCAGAGGGATGCAGCACTCTTAAAATTGCAAAGCTTCTGAAGCGTGATCATCGAACAATCAAGCGTTTCATTCAAAATAGTCAACAGGGTCGCAAGAAGCGTGTGGAAAAACCAAGGCGCAAAATAACTGCCCATGAACTGAGAAAAGTCAAGCGTGCAGCTGCCATGATGCCACTTGCCACCAGTTTGGCCATATTTCAGAGCTGCAACATCACTGGAGTGCCCAAAAGCACAAGGTGTGCAATACTCAGAGACATGGCCAAGGTAAGAAAGGCTGAAAGACGACCACCACTGAACAAGACACACAAGCTGAAACGTCAAGACTGGGCCAAGAAATATCTCAAGACTGATTTTTCTAAGGTTTTATGGACTGATGAAATGAGAGTGAGTCTTGATGGGCCAGATGGATGGGCCCGTGGCTGGATTGGTAAAGGGCAGAGAGCTCCAGTCCGACTCAGACGCCAGCAAGGTGGAGGTGGAGTACTGGTTTGGGCTGGTATCATCAAAGATGAGCTTGTGGGGCCTTTTCGGGTTGAGGATGGAGTCAAGCTCAACTCCCAGTCCTACTGCCAGTTCCTGGAAGACACCTTCTTCAAGCAGTGGTACAGGAAGAAGTCTGCATCCTTCAAGAAAAACATGATTTTCATGCAGGACAATGCTCCATCACACGCGTCCAAGTACTCCACAGCGTGGCTGGCAAGAAAGGGTATAAAAGAAGAAAATCTAATGACATGGCCTCCTTGTTCACCTGATCTGAACCCCATTGAGAACCTGTGGTCCATCATCAAATGTGAGATTTACAAGGAGGGAAAACAGTACACCTCTCTGAACAGTGTCTGGGAGGCTGTGGTTGCTGCTGCACGCAATGTTGATGGTGAACAGATCAAAACACTGACAGAATCCATGGATGGCAGGCTTTTGAGTGTCCTTGCAAAGAAAGGTGGCTATATTGGTCACTGATTTGTTTTTGTTTTGTTTTTGAATGTCAGAAATGTATATTTGTGAATGTTGAGATGTTATATTGGTTTCACTGGTAATAATAAATAATTGAAATGGGTATATATTTGTTTTTTGTTAAGTTGCCTAATAATTATGCACAGTAATAGTCACCTGCACACACAGATATCCCCCTAACATAGCTATAACTAAAAACAAACTAAAAACTACTTCCAAAAATATTCAGCTTTGATATTAATGAGTTTTTTGGGTTCATTGAGAACATGGTTGTTGTTCAATAATAAAATTAATCCTCAAAAATACAACTTGCCTAATGATTCTGCACTCCCTGTATATATGCAAAATTAACATGTAAGCTGGACTTCCTAACCCTCTCCTTTGTGCAAATTAAAGGGACACTGGAGCATTAGAAATACATATTTCTCTTCCTGTATTCCTAATGCTACAGTCTTACTGTCCCTAGGACTGTTTTAGGACCTCCTTGTCTGCACCTATAAAATAAATAAAAACATTTAAAAAAACTAAAAAAAACAATTCTCTTCAGCACATCTTGATGGGAAGCCTCAGATAGATTCTTCCTAGGAACAAGGGGAGTGGTGGCAGAGGCTGCAGTTCATAAGAACTGAAGATTTTGCAAGCTCTTTTAAAAATATACCTCCAACTATTGCATGTATTAAATGGGGGTATATCAACTAAACCATGAATTTAATTGTTTTCAAGAGTTTAAGTGCAGAGTGGTCATTTAAGCACCACATTTCTGTTAAGTAGAATGCTGGAAACTTAGGAGAGAATTTAGAAAAAAAAGTTCTGAATGATTGCTTCCAAATCCATTAGAAAAAAAAAAATAGTTCTCTGCAAGTAGCTCAGAAGGTTTAAAAATTGTGATATAGCGTTTCATCAGGTGGAATTTCCCAACCTGAAGCTGCTACTGGCAATCATGTGATATCTGGGCTCCAACATGGCTAATCCGTCACTAGTCAAGTAGCTATGAATACCTATTATTGATTTACTTCCTCCTCTGTCATCCATGCACAGTAGGTTCTCTGTTGCTTCTCTTAGGAGAAACACTGAATTGCCTGAGATAAGTAAAGAGGATCTCAGCCAGGGACAGAGAGTTGGCCATGGTGAGATCGTGGCAAAGAGGGATGAAAAGTAAGTAAATACTTAACTACTAAAAGCTACTGAAGAATGAAGCTAATGTCTTACTTGCAACCAAATCAAGTACAAAAAAATATAAATATTTGCCATAACAGGTTCACCCTAACGTTTCATAAAAATACCCCATTAGAGCAAACCCTGCTCAACTGTTTCAACAAAATTATGTACCCATGATAGAAGACATGGAGAGGTAGGTGGATAAGCCGATCTCATGGATCGGCAGAATACATTCAGTAAAAATGATTGTTCTCCCTAGAATTCTGTTCCTATTTCAAGCACTCCCGGTCAAGCTAAATAAACAAACAATACAAAGTCTCAGTGTGTGCCAAAAAAAGATACCACCACACTCTAAAACACCTGTGTGATTACCTCTCTGTTCACACAAAGAGCAGAATATATACATACATATTAGGTGGAGTGTAAGGTGGACCTTGGTTGGAGGTATCACAGACAACTGTAAAAACATAAAAGGACAAAACCTAGTGCAATATGTTCTGATACATATATAGTAATCAGTTAGATATTGCACTCACAAGTACAGAGCCAACAACGTTAGGCTCAATGTGCAGGCTGGTGGGAATATTAGAAGGGATCCCACTCCCTAGCAGAGTAGAATGGAATTACTTGCAGAAAATCGTCCACTCAATGATGTCCCAGGACATAAAATTATGTAAGAAAGGCTGATTTATTGAAAAATAGACATAAATTAAAAAGCAGTGAATACTGCAAAGTGTTATGGTAAAATAAAATACTAGCAAATACTCCCGGTCAAGCTGACTAAGTCTAACTTGTGAACACTTCAACAGGCTATAGGAAAATTCATAGGGCAGAATAGGAAGCATAGAGTTTCACGCAATGTTCTTGAAAACGAGAGGTGGCTTGGGCTTACCTAACCTCTACTTTTACTATCTAGCAACCCAGCTAACCCAGATAGCACTATGGCTATCCCCTACAGAGGAAAGGCGGTGGGTGGACTTGGAATCTTCTCTTATGGGCTCTGACATCCCTCCATTCTTTATGTGGGTCACTAAGGACCACAGACCATCTATACATATCGAATGCCCGGCTATTGTAAATTCCTTGAAAATCTGGATCTCCGTTAACCCCTTACCTGAGGAATACAATGTTTCTCCCGGGGATGGAGGCAAGAAACTTTAGAGGCATAGATCACACAGGGGTACAGCGTCTATACCATCTATATGAAGGTGGCTCACTTATATTATTTGAGGAATTAAAAACCAGGGCCCCTCTGTGTCCTTCTGACTTTTTTCGATACCTCCAGCTTCCGGAATATGAACAAAACCCTGCGGTAAAAAAAACAGCATTGACCCCACTCACGTTCTTCGAAAGGATGTGCATGAAAGAACAATTCCTGAAAGGCCTAATTACTAATTTGTATGCTCACCTAAGTACGAACACGTCAGAATGGGGGGAGCTCACTTACATGCCCAATGGGAGGCTGACCTGAAAGAGGAATTAGAGAGTGTAGAATGGCAGGAGATCTGGGAGGCTGCTGCAACCTCATCTCTATGTGTCTCCATGCAGGAACAGGCTTATAAAACTATGTTCAGGTGGTACGCTACCCCGACAAAGCTCTGTAGAATGAATAAAATTTCTACAGATTTGTGTTGGAGAGGGTATGGCCAAAAAGGAACTTATATTTACATGTGGTGGGAATGCCCAGAAGCACAAAAAACTGGAAACAGATTGCGGAACTGCTGCGGGATGTCTTTAATAGAGAGGTCCACCCAGACCCCTGGGTATTCCTTCAGGCTAGATCTATAGACGGCAGGTCCAGGGGTAATTTACAGAAATTTGAAAAGGTCTGGGGCCCGTGGATAGATAGCGAAGTGGGTAATTAGGAGATGGGTGGGATGGGCTGATTCCCCCACATACCCCTATCTCTTTAAATGACTTATGATAATATCCAAATCCACCAACTTAATCTCCTACAGTGGGACACTTCGGATCCCACTGGGAGACCCACATGGTATAGCCCGCCTCATAGATGTTATGACACTTCTAAACAATATGCAGCTACACTGTAACTAGGCCGCCCAGACTTACGATCGCCACCAATGGAAATTCCCAGTAAGTCCCTCCCGCAGTCACCCTTTTTCCCCTTCATCCTCCTCTCCCTCTCCTTTTCCCTCCCTTCTTTTTCTCTTTCCTCTTAAAGGTTTCAACTACTTTTTTCTTATCTATCACTATACTCTCCTTTATTCTAAATGACACCTAAACCTCGACCACAACTCTTGCTAGAGCTTTACCTCTACTGGCATGAGACACAGGATGCAATAAGTTTCAAGATTGCTAAAATAGAAATGCAACTCTGGTGATACTGAAAGCCGGGTTAGATGTCACTATTAATACGATCCTAGTAGCACATTGTATAGGTCGACCGATCTAGGCATTGGTTTTAAGAGACGTACTCATAATGGTTGGTCAGATTTCACTGTTTTAATCTTTTTCACAAAAAAAACAAAAACAGGTGGGGCACCACTGATGTACAGGCTTCGGCAGCTGACACGCAACATTCTGCTGCACATGCTTATTGTTGTTTTTTTATGAGCTTACACATATGTCTGCCACTTACTAATGTTGACGTATTTTTTGTAATGATGTTTATAAACGTGTTGTAATGTATGTTTTATTACAGTGTCTTACCATGGAATAAAGAATAAAAAAATTAAAAAATACTCATTAGAGATAGAGATTTTTTTTTTCTTTTAGCTAAAAGCAGTAAGATGAACTGTTCGTACAGGACTCACCTAAGAGGGTTGCCTTGCCATTGACAGGTGAGCTTACACTTTAATGGTCAATGCAGTGAGAATTAAAACCTCCTATTTAAAATGAGCATAAGGATAACAGCTCCTAAAGCAATGACTGCATATCTATATAAAGAGATATCAAATATTTACACCCTGTTCCAAATTATTATGCAAATTATATTTTTCTCATTTACCTAAATAATTGATGTAAATAACAGTCAGCATAATTCTCATGTTATCAAATATTAAGAGTACAATTCAAATTTTATTGAACAAACCTCCTAATGATAACAGTATTTTTTTAAACATAAAAAAACTTACAATGCACTGTTCCAAATTAGTACGCACAGTTTCAAAACACTTTATAGCTTGTAAAGAACTTTTAATTTGTTGTGTTTGTAGCATATTTACTGAAATCAAAAGCTATTTCAATCAAACTTATAACAGCATTTTAACTTTTTAAACATTTTAACAGGTCACGTTAAATTTTAACATAGGACCCCTTATTTGATAGCAGCTTTACAAGTCTTGCATCCATTGAACTTGTGAGTTTTTGGACACTTTCTGCTTGAATTTGTTTGTAAGATGTCAGAATAGCCTTCCAGAGCTGCTGTTTGGATGTAAACTGCCTCCCACCATCATAGATCTTTTGCTTGAGGATGCTCCAAAGGTTCTCAATAGGATTGAGGTCAGGGGAGGATGGAGGCCAAACCATGACTTTCTCTCCTTGTATCCCTATAGCAGCCATTGATGCAGAGGTATTCTTTGCAGCATGAGATGGTGCATTGTCATGCATGAAGATGATTTTATTATGGAAAGCATAGTTCTTCCTTCTGTACCAGGGAAGAAAGTGGTCAGTCAGAAACTCCACATACTTTGCAGTGGTCATCTTTACACCTTCGGGGATCCTAAAGGGGCCGACCAGCTCTCTTCCATGATTCCGGCCCAAAATATGACTCCACCGCCTTGCTGACGTCGCAGCCTTGTTGGAACAGGGTGGCCGTCCACCAACCATCCACTACTCCATCCATCTGGACCATCCAGGGTTGCACGGCACACATCAGTGAACAGGACTGTTTGAAGATTAGTCTTCATGTATTTTTCTGCCCAATGCAGCCGTTTCTGCTTGTGAGCATTGGTCAGTGGAGGCCGAATAGAAGGTTTATGCACAGTTGCAAGACTCTGGAGGACTCTACACCTTGATGTCCATGGGACTCCAGAGGCACCAGCAGCTTCAAATATCTGTTTGCTGCTATGTAATGGTATTTTAGCAGCTGCTCTCTTGATCCGATGCATGGAGGCAGAAATCTTCCTCAATGTGCATTTATCTGCACGAACCCGTCTGTGCTCTGAATCAGCCACAAATCTCTTAATAGTGCAATGATCACGCTTAAGTTTTCCTTAAATATCTAATGTTTTCATTCCTCATTCAAGGCATTGAACTATTTCCCTCTTTTCGGCAGCAGAGAGATCCTTTTTCTTCCCCATATTGCATGAAAATGGCGCTCTGCTTAATAATGTGGAACACCCTCCTTTAGTAGTTTTTCCTTAAATTGGGCTCACCTGGCTAATTATCACAGGTGTCCGAGATTGTTTTCAGTGATCAAAAGAGCCCTGAGACACAATGCCATCCATGAGTTAAACTGAAAAACAAAATATTAAATCTTTGTGACACTTAAATAGAATTTGCATAATAATTTGGAACAGGGTCTTATTTCTCTAGAACCTGTCAACACCTGCCCTCCTTTCCAGGGAATTTCATATTTACTAAAGTTGTGTCTACCAAGACAAGTGATTTTTTTCATTTTAATTTAAATCCACCCAGCCTCCCTACCTTTGGGAGAGCTGGGTGGATTTTTTACCTGGGGTCCAGTGGGGCTGCTGGACGGGCAGTCTGAGCAGGAAGGCAGGCGTGCAGGCAGTCAAGCAGCTAGTTGAGGTCCAGGTGGGCAGCAAGGGAGCTCTGATTTGTGAGCTCTCCCTGCTCTGCTCTTCTTGCACTACAGAGTAATGCTGGAAGCAGGAATGTGAGGTTATATTCCGGCTCCCGGCATCACTCTGTGTCACGCGAGGGAGCTGAGCAGAGAGAGTTCACAAGTCAGCGCTTCCTCGCCGCCTACCTGGACCTCAACTAGCCGCCTGCCCCGAGGTTTACAAGGCATTTGACTAGGCATTTGGAGGCGGCGTTTTTTTGCTGCCCCCTGGAAATTGCCGCCCAAGGAAAATGCATTGTTTGCCTCATGGCAAAAACAGGACTGGCAGGGAACTAACGGGAACAGTGTTCCTGCTGTGGAAAAAGTGCAGGAACACTGTTCCCACATGTTCCTGCAGGACTCAAGCCCTGCCCTTATGGCTACATAGTGGGAATTATAGACATACTTTGACCTGGATTTCACCTGCACCAAAAGCTACCCAAAGGCTGAAAACCAAAATACAGATGCCACACAAAACAAAATGCAGTTTTAAATTTTACAAAGCTACTTAAATCGCCTATCTCAGCAAACAAATATGTGTAATGTCTACTTCTATTGCACTGTCTTTTTAATTATTTAGTTAAGGAACTTTATTTACTTTATGTGTTTTTGCTCACATTTTGAGTAATATATATTAACAATGCACTGACAATTGATTAATTTACTGCACTTTAATTTCATTTATATTCATTTAGAATTGTCACTATTTAGATAGTTATTTGTCTACCATGTTAAAATTTGTGTAGGGCCCTCTGATATTAGGGTACTGTGACATAGTGGTGGGCTTAACACAATAAGGCCATATGGTGGAACTTAATCCCCATATTTGTTTGCTTAGATAGGTGATTTTAAGTAGCCTTGTAAAAACTGTACTATTGTGTATACACTGCTCGTTTATTTGTATTTTTTATAAATGTTGGTCTTTACGGCAGCACCATTGCTGAGTGTGACAGATCCAAGTACTATCTGCTGGTTCGTCTATTTTGTTATACAGTCGTGGAATTACCTGCCCGTACATCCATGATCGTTTATTTCAGTTTATACCGAATAAAACTACCGAACAGCCGGCCACCCAGAAGAGAAATGTGCTGCTGGTTAACCTATTGGCCTCAATTAGAACGTTGTGGTTAACCGCAGACACCTCTTAATTGGAATCGTATGCTGGGTGGTCATCGTTCGTATGTCGACCACGAGGAGGCAGCCATTTTAAACACACGAATGAGCAGCGGTGTTCGACGATGAACTTATGAAACTCAAACCGGACACTTTTTCTACCGAACACCACTGAAACCGCCGACCGCCCTTCTTATCATCAGGCATACAAACGCTGGTCCGTTCGGGACTTTTTATTGTACGAATGGACTTAACCCAGATAGCCATCCCACGGAGTCATTCGTATACCGAAAGAACAGTGTGAAAGACTTTGACTCCATGGCGATTGAACTGTGTGCATTGGGTCTGAGCGCTATTAGGTAGTAATGTGCGCTCAGATCTAGGCTATCTGCGGATACATTATACGAATTAAATGCATTCAGTAGTTTTACATTTATGGATTTTTATGTGTTTTTATTATACCATGTAAAATGGCAGTTTGCCTCTATCCCTGGAGATAATTGGATTTCTTCCCAATTATCTTCAGGATAGAGAGGAGGGGTTTTCCTGTACAAAGGGGAGTGTCTATACCTGAGCCACTGAGATTGACTACTGTACCTCATTTGTCCCAGTCTTCCATCTGGTCCCCTAGGGGAGTGTCCACCAGGTGGGAGACCTGCATAAATACCGGGCAGGTAGCCCTCAATAAACCAGAATCCTGTTTTACCCTCAAGACGGAGCTTGGTCTACTTTGGAGTATTCTTTTGCCTGTTCCAGGAGAGAAGGATTTTGGCTGATTCTCAGTTCGGGGAATTTGAGTGTTCGTGAGCTGCTAGTCCCATATCGAGGAGAGAGGTCTTTCGTACAATTATCCAGTTCAGTGAATTGAAGCGATCGTGAGTTGCTATTCCCATAATAAGGTGAACTCCCTATTCGGTACTAATCCACGATACCCGGGTTATACCGTAACACTGAGAAATGCATGTTCCGTGTATACTTCATATTCCCCTTTTTTCTAAGAAAGGATGAAAACTGGTCCAAGAAGGTTAAAATTGCTGTTGGCAGTGGCTGCTTACTGTTAAAAGGGAATGGGGTCTGTAAAATACCAAGTAAAGACCTGTCAACGATTCCCCTCCTGTGCCCCAAATGTGGGTATCAGATGGGTTCTCTAATTTATTAATGACATTGACCTGCCACCCATGATCCACGCTTGGCCAGCTCTATAGCAAAACATGGGGAGATATTCTAAACCCCCTCTCCCCCCACACATGGGTGACTGTTGCGGGCTTCATGTGGGGTACATGCCTGAATTTCCCCCCAACCCCCACCAATGGGTAGTGGGGCACTTGAATAAACAAGGGGGTATTGACATGCTATTTTACAGGTGCATAAACATAATATTAAATTTCCTGGGAAGTGACAGTTTCTTTTTAACGTGTGTGTGTGTCATCAAAGAGATCAGGAAAAGTGAATAAATCCCTACGCTTAATCTATCTAGCCCACTAATACATAAAACAAATGACATATTACATTTTTAAAGCAATACAATGGGAGGCCTATTCTATATTCCTTACGGTAATGCGACACAAACTAAAAAACGTGCTAATGCATTTTTATGGGAGAAATTCTACATCTTACACTATAAATTAATTTCCAGAAAATAGTATTTTCAAATCTCACCCTAGTACAAATGTAAGATATTCAAAGGCTATGGAATATTCTTGTATCATCATACATTTGACAGAATATATCATACATAATAATACTATTTTCTAAGATATTCTATAGGGTATTCTATAAAATAGCTCTCTCAATGCAGCATTATTATGTCTAATAGGTTTTTTTGAAAACATGTTTTACAGAAGCTGGGGATTGCCATAGAACCATATAATCCTGCATTGGCTAAAAAAATGACATTTGATAAAGCTTTTTACAGGGGCATTATATATGATAAAGGCTATTTTTTATAAAATCTCATTAACACATTTCACATTTTCTGCTATGATTATGTGTGAATCCTACCCATGAAATTTAGGTATACAAAGCTCTGGGCAATAACATTTTATTTTAATATCTGGAGTCTGATCGCTCACATAATTCATAAACTGGTGCTTGGGTAGTACACAGATCATAAGCAGCAGAGGCAGAAAAGGTTTAAATCGTGTGAAATATACACGACCTAACAGACTTTTGCACTGACATCATGGTGGGCAAATATAGGCCAATGTTACCCCTATATTTTTTTATTTTTTTTTAAATCAGTTACTCAGCAGTAATTGTCTAGGATCATTGCCATTCATAAATATTGGACTAAATAAAACATCATTGTGTTAAAGCACAATGAAAGGCATGAATGTCCCAATAATAATGTAAACATTTAGGCAGTGCACCCTACCAGGATACATGGGTGATCCTTTGAAAGTAGCCAAGTCTTAGGCTCCATACAACACAATAGTTTGGGGTGTTTGCCTTTAAAAGGCTTACATGCTTGGGATAACATGAAAAGTGTCTGGCGTGTACCTATTTTTATATTTTTGCATCTTCAATAAAGTGGGTTTCCCTGTTTCAGTCTCTCCTTTCCTTGTGTCACTCTGTCTCTCTCCCCTTTCTGTCTCTCTATTTCTTTACATGTGTAGCTCTGTCTCCTATTGGCTTTGTCTCTGTCTCTCCTTCTCTCTGTGTGTCTGTCTTCTCTGGCACTCTCTATCTCCCTCTCTCTTTCTTTGTCTCCCTCTCAAACAGCCACAAATACAATCACACTCATCCAACAACACACATACATTCAACACTCACTCAGCAACAGTACAATCACACAAAGAAACCACACAGACTTCAACCACGTGTATTGCTTAGTGGGGAGTGACGAGGAGCGAGAATATGCACATGGTAGAGTGACAAGAGGGCCCTTCCTTAATACTTGCACAGGGGCCCAGAGGTCCCTAGTTACACCCCTGGCTCCCTGCCATGGGCCCGCAGTGCAGGTATTGCGGTTGCACCGGGGCCCACACACTAAGGGGGCCCACCGGGTGGCCCGTACACTAAGGGCCACCCAGTGAGCATGTTTCAGCAGGGGCCCAGTCGGGCGCTGTGGCTCTTTAACAGCGCGACCAGGCCCCTTTACAGCAGCATGGAAGGAAGTGTAGACCGTGAGTCACTTTCTTCCACAGAAACAATAAGCTGTGCAGAGAGAGGCAGAGCGAGAGCAAGCAGAGCCATACCCCAACTCCCGAGCACCCTAGCCAGTACACTGGTCCCCAGGAAAGGTACCAGCAAAGGTAGGAAACTGGCTTTAAAAGTGTAACATATGTGTGTGTGTGTGTGTGTGTGTGTGTGTGTGTCAGTATGTCTGTCTGTCTGTGTGTGTCAGTATGTCTGTGTGTGTGTCAGTATGCCTGTAACAGTGTGTCTGTGTGTGTGTGTTTAGGTGACTGCTCCCCCCCCCCCCTTTCAATCACATGGGAAAGGTGTTTTTACTCTCCTCTTGGTGCAATGGGCCACTTGAGTGGATTTGCCCCCTAGGCCTAAGGCTGCCAGCCCTCCCCTGCTGAGAGAGTAGTGGATGCATGGAATAGCCTTCCAGCTGAAGTGGTAGAGGTTAACACAGTGAAGGAGTTTAAGCATGCGTGGGATAGGCATAAGGCTATCCTAGATATAACATAAGGCCAGGGACTAATGAAAGTATTTAGAAAATTGGGCAGACTAGATGGGCCGAATGGTTCTTACCTGCCATCACATTCTATGTTTCTATGTGTCTATGTGTAACTATCTGATTGGATAAGGAGTTAAAGCGCGTCTTGTTACAGAACACAATTTAACCTGTGATATGCAATAACATTTTGGAAATGTTTACTGTGAGCAACATGAGTCTGTGTCTGTGTCATGGTGGCTTCTTCCCATCGCTACAAAGAGATTGCTAAATTACATAGAAGTTTATGGAAAAGAAGTGATCAATTAAAGAGGTCTTCATTTTATTTTTACACCTTGCTACTGTTTTTTATTTGTTTTTTTTAACAATAAAGTACTTTTTTTATTACACCTGTTTTTGCTGTTACTGGATCCTTGGGCTTCATCCTCGGTGGACATAATACCACCTAAGTGTATGGATTGAGCAAACTGTACTCTACTCTTAAGCATGTCAGTAGGTTTTTATCTTTTTATTTTGTTTTACACTTCATATTACGGTGTACACTACTGTGGTCTTATTTGTTTCTCTCTATATATACCCACATAGTAAGTCTGTCTACACCTATAACCTTGAGTGGGGATCATACCACTTCACGTGCTGTTCTTGGAGCCATATCTGCGGCTCCATCACATGTGACTGTGCATTTTAGATTTGTACCTACCCCTGCTCCTTAGCTCAATATGCTACAACATATACATTTTTTTTAAATTTATATGAGGATACCTCCTACAACCAGGACAATACAAAAAAACAACTCTGCTCTTCATCCTTAGGCGGGAATCATTCTGCCAGGCGCATACGTTGCAGCTGCATTGAAGCTCCAAAAAAGTGTTTGTGCACATTTT
>OW240917.1:130171580-130372030 GCA_933207985.1 Pelobates cultripes | reverse complement strand
ATTGCCATTCATAAATATTGGACTAAATAAAACATCATTGTGTTAAAGCACAATGAAAGGCATGAATGTCCCAATAATAATGTAAACATTTAGGCAGTGCACCCTACCAGGATACATGGGTGATCCTTTGAAAGTAGCCAAGTCTTAGGCTCCATACAACACAATAGTTTGGGGTGTTTGCCTTTAAAAGGCTTACATGCTTGGGATAACATGAAAAGTGTCTGGCGTGTACCTATTTTTATATTTTTGCATCTTCAATAAAGTGGGTTTCCCTGTTTCAGTCTCTCCTTTCCTTGTGTCACTCTGTCTCTCTCCCCTTTCTGTCTCTCTATTTCTTTACATGTGTAGCTCTGTCTCCTATTGGCTTTGTCTCTGTCTCTCCTTCTCTCTGTGTGTCTGTCTTCTCTGGCACTCTCTATCTCCCTCTCTCTTTCTTTGTCTCCCTCTCAAACAGCCACAAATACAATCACACTCATCCAACAACACACATACATTCAACACTCACTCAGCAACAGTACAATCACACAAAGAAACCACACAGACTTCAACCACGTGTATTGCTTAGTGGGGAGTGACGAGGAGCGAGAATATGCACATGGTAGAGTGACAAGAGGGCCCTTCCTTAATACTTGCACAGGGGCCCAGAGGTCCCTAGTTACACCCCTGGCTCCCTGCCATGGGCCCGCAGTGCAGGTATTGCGGTTGCACCGGGGCCCACACACTAAGGGGGCCCACCGGGTGGCCCATACACTAAGGGCCACCCAGTGAGCATGTTTCAGCAGGGGCCCAGTCGGGCGCTGTGGCTCTTTAACAGCGCGACCAGGCCCCTTTACAGCAGCATGGAAGGAAGTGTAGACCGTGAGTCACTTTCTTCCACAGAAACAATAAGCTGTGCAGAGAGAGGCAGAGCGAGAGCAAGCAGAGCCATACCCCAACTCCCGAGCACCCTAGCCAGTACACTGGACCCCAGGAAAGGTACCAGCAAAGGTAGGAAACTGGCTTTAAAAGTGTAACATATGTGTGTGTGTGTGTGTGTGTGTGTGTGTCAGTATGTCTGTCTGTCTGTGTGTGTCAGTATGTCTGTGTGTGTGTCAGTATGCCTGTAACAGTGTGTCTGTGTGTGTGTGTTTAGGTGACTGCTCCCCCCCCCCCCTTTCAATCACATGGGAAAGGTGTTTTTACTCTCCTCTTGGTGCAATGGGCCACTTGAGTGGATTTGCCCCCTAGGCCTAAGGCTGCCAGCCCTCCCCTGCTGAGAGAGTAGTGGATGCATGGAATAGCCTTCCAGCTGAAGTGGTAGAGGTTAACACAGTGAAGGAGTTTAAGCATGCGTGGGATAGGCATAAGGCTATCCTAGATATAACATAAGGCCAGGGACTAATGAAAGTATTTAGAAAATTGGGCAGACTAGATGGGCCGAATGGTTCTTACCTGCCATCACATTCTATGTTTCTATGTGTCTATGTGTAACTATCTGATTGGATAAGGAGTTAAAGCGCGTCTTGTTACAGAACACAATTTAACCTGTGATATGCAATAACATTTTGGAAATGTTTACTGTGAGCAACATGAGTCTGTGTCTGTGTCATGGTGGCTTCTTCCCATCGCTACAAAGAGATTGCTAAATTACATAGAAGTTTATGGAAAAGAAGTGATCAATTAAAGAGGTCTTCATTTTATTTTTACACCTTGCTACTGTTTTTTATTTGTTTTTTTTAACAATAAAGTACTTTTTTTATTACACCTGTTTTTGCTGTTACTGGATCCTTGGGCTTCATCCTCGGTGGACATAATACCACCTAAGTGTATGGATTGAGCAAACTGTACTCTACTCTTAAGCATGTCAGTAGGTTTTTATCTTTTTATTTTGTTTTACACTTCATATTACGGTGTACACTACTGTGGTCTTATTTGTTTCTCTCTATATATACCCACATAGTAAGTCTGTCTACACCTATAACCTTGAGTGGGGATCATACCACTTCACGTGCTGTTCTTGGAGCCATATCTGCGGCTCCATCACATGTGACTGTGCATTTTAGATTTGTACCTACCCCTGCTCCTTAGCTCAATATGCTACAACATATACATTTTTTTTAAATTTATATGAGGATACCTCCTACAACCAGGACAATACAAAAAAACAACTCTGCTCTTCATCCTTAGGCGGGAATCATTCTGCCAGGCGCATACGTTGCAGCTGCATTGAAGCTCCAAAAAAGTGTTTGTGCACATTTTTTTTTATTATTTATACCATTTACGATTTTTACATACTGCACTATTGTTTTTTGCTGTTTTTCTTCTTGTCATTACACTTACACATACCTTATTAAGGACTATTCAGGAGCTACACCTACTTCCTGTTTTATGTAAGTAGTTCATAATCCCCATTTTTATTCATCAACATGAGCTGCACTGCAGTTGCTCCTAAGCCTTTGCTAAAATATGTTAGGTAACAGTATTCCTTAAAGGTACACTCCAAGCACTACTTACAACCTACATACCCAGCCAAAACCGAGGGACAAGGAAAGCTCCACTAGAAAATTAGTTTTCCCCAGTACCGGGCGTGGCGCTAAAGTACACCTAACAGCATAACCACTACCGTGGGCTCTAGTGGTTACAATGCGTGGAGTAACATGTTTATAGAACACTAAGAAAGGAAGTAGAATGATGCAGGATGTATAGGTTTTGTCTCATATGAGGCTGTTCATTTGTAGTTGTGCCCCAGACTAAAGTAGTTATTCCTCCCTTACCCCACTTACCTTTCATATTGTAAACACTTATAATTTTCAAAAAACAGGCTAATAAATTATTATTTAATGAGCCATACACTGCCCTGCCAGGTGATGTCATGCACACACTTCAATTGATTCATTAGCAACTATAATTTTTCTTTTCCAAAATATATTTTCTAAACAAAATGTGGCAGAACTTTTATTTTCCTTTATTTGTGTTGTTTTTTTCCCCATGTGTATGTATTTGTGTGTATTTTCCCCTTTTTTACTAGTTGTGCACAGCAAAGCTAAATAACACCGATTAGTGATTTAACCTTTTCTCCGTCAGAGGATATATATAGCTGTGATTATGTGAAATAGAAAACAAACCTGCAAGAGTCACATAAAATGACATTGATTACTTTAGGATGGGTCGTCTGCTTTCCTTCCTCAAGCCATAATATCAACGAGACACTTGGGATGAATTCTGTGCCTCTGATAGGGAAATCTAATTCCTCTGATCTAATCCTTTAACACTGCAATCAATCCTCAAGCATAGTGGCCCTTGTGTCTTGAAAGATGAAGACAGCTTCAAATGAAAGTTTATTCATATTTTAATATCAAAGAAGACTCCCGTGATGGCTGCAATATGTCACTAAACTTTCAATGTAAACCTCATCATTGCATAAAATCTTTGACATAAAAAATAGATGCTAAGAGGACAAGCTACCAGGGAGTGGAATGTGTGAGGATATATGTTGTTCATTTTGTAATTCACTTTCTGCTTTTAAGGGTAGACATTACTAATTCATGCATAAATATGCAGATAAAATAGGTAATGTTTCTATTAGTTAGTAATGTCTAGACTCGAGAAACGAAGAGTTGCATCATAAGGCTTAGAAATAAATGTGATTTCAAAAAAATGATTTTGATTTATTACTATGTTTACAACAATGTATCTGCTTTTGACATCCCTGCAGAGCTGTGGATGACCTTCAAATGTCCTTCTTAATAAAAAATTATTATTTTTTTAAAAACTAAACAAACTAAATAGCTTGTCAACAGTTATTAAAAAGGCTGATAGCTTAGTCAGTGCACCAGCTGTAGAATCTGTAAACTAATGCAGGATCAATTCATCCATATATGCTTGTTAGATATTATTAAAGGAACACTATAGTCACCTAAATTACTTTAGCTAAATAAAGCAGCAGTGTATAGATCATTCCCCTGCAATTTCACTGCTCAATTCACTGTCATTTAGGAGTTAAATCACTTTGTTTCTGTTTATTCAGCCCTAGCCACACCTCCCCTGGCTATGATTGACAGATCCTGCAAGAAAAAAAAACTGGTTTCACTTTCAAACAGATGTAATTTACCTTAAATAATTGTATCTCAATCTCTAAATTGAACTTTAATCACATACAGGAGGCTCTTGCAGGGTCTAGCAAGCTATTAACATAGCAGGGGATAAGAAAATCTTAATTAAACAGAACTTGCAATAAAGAAAGCCTAAATAGGGCTCTCTTTACAGGAAGTGTTTATGGAAGGCTGTGCAAGTCACATGCAGGGAGGTGTGACTAGGGTTCATAAACAAAGGGATTTAACTCCTAAATGGCAAAGGATTGAGCAGTGAGGCTGCAGGGGCATGTTCTATACACCGAAACTGCTTCATTAAGCTAAAGTTGTTCAGGTGACTATAGTGTCCCTTTAAACATGTACCAGTGTTTTGGACACCAATATATCTATACCCGAAGCATGATAATCTTATAATGATAATACATTCAATAATAAAAGACTTCACTCTTTAAGTATGAAATCTTTTTGGATTTGTAACCGTGATACTTGGTCTACTTTGGAAACAAATTAGCAATCTGACTTTTTTTCTTTTCTAAATTAAGATTTTTATTTGTTTTTTCATTTTAATATGTACTTGTAATTTTTTTTCTTCCATTATACACTCACCCTCATATCGTGACAAGGTTTGTAAAGGTTGCTTGGAGACCCCAAAGGTGAAGATGCATTTATTTAATTGTGGCAAGTTTTTTATTTATTTCCGGCATTTATTTATTTTTTGCGAATCAGGGCTTTTTTAATTTTCATCAGTTGCTTTTGCAATGAAAGATTTTTGTTTGCCCTTTTTTAGGGCTGAAGAAAATAAGAATTGGAAGATAGATGAGTATCATTTATTTTTAACAGGCATTATATTTAATAGCCAATACTTCACTAATATTAGAGTGAGTTAGGCAGGCACATTGTTTTTGTTTTTTTATGGGAGAGTGGACAATAACATGTCCACCCATCTTGTTTAATTAATTAGAGCAGCCGCCAAAGGGGCTGTGGGTGTCCTGATCCCTAAATATTTTAATTTGTACCCCCACCTTCCACCAATGAGTGGAGGGCTGGAGGACACTAGGTCTTCCTCCTTGAATATTATAATGATCCCTGATTTTTTTAATGTGTGCCCCCACCTTCCACCTATGAGTAGGAGATCGGGGGGGGGGGTGAGGGTTAGGTCCTCCTCCCTAAATATTATAATAGCCCCCACATGCTGAAGCAAGGAAGAATACAGAAGGAAGAGGATAGGAAAGAAACCATGACCCAATATGCAAGATCCCAGCCACAAGATAGAACCTAGGGAAAAAGCATGACATTCCACTAGTCTCTTCTCAACAAGCAGAAAAATCATTAAGGATTAGCATCTAAGGGGCGACTAAGATGACTGAACACCGTGACAGCCCTGGGATGGTTTAATAAATATTCCAGCCAAAGGTACCACAGGTTAGTGTGTTTTCCATTAGATTTTGAATGGAAACAGGCATAGCCTATGAAGATTTAATCTCTTCCACTCTGGAAAGGCAAAGTTGACTAGATGGTGTGTCTGATGATTTCCAAAAAAAGGAATGAGAGGGGGTAGCATTTAGAAAAAAATCAATTATGCATTTTTTTATATCTGGATATGGAAAAGTGATTACCATGCAGGAGGACATTCTTGGGTCTGAAAGGTGAAGTGCTATCCCCTATGTGATAGTATCTCTAGCATTAGAGTGCTCATTTAATGAATGTGTCCATACATTGTATAAATATAAAATATAAAAACACCTAGGGATCTTACAAACCATTTCCAAATTCACTTTCAAAATCTAGATGAAATATTTTATAAATATGGTATATTTTTAATTCACTCATTAAACTACACCACGGGCAGGCAACCTTCAGCACTACATCTCCCATAATGCTTTTACAGCCATAATGCCAGCAAAGCATCAAGGGAAATGTAATCCAAAACACCTGGAGTGCCAAAGGTTTCCTACCCCTGAACTGCACTAATATTTTCATGACTGATTACCTATAAACTAAATGCACTGCTCCAGAACCATGGACAGCTCACTGTCTGACAAGGCGCGATCGTCTGTTAGTAAGTTGATATAGTCTGCCACTTTAAAACTTCACAGACATTTAACTTGATTGATTATTGAGAATCTTGTGCACATCCCAAGTACATGCACCTACTACTCTTAGATTAAATCAACAGTGTAACACAGGAACCTAAAACAAATGGTACAAACTTTCTGAATTCAATTGTAAAGGAACACTCCAAACACCATAACCACTACAACTCTGCTCTAGTGGTTATGCTGCCACACGTGCCTTGGAGCCTGAAGAAAAATCCAGATGTCTTAACTGAGCTAAAGCTAAAGGGACACAAGTCCCCACTAACTGGCTGAGAGAGCTCAGCTGACACTCCCAATCAAAGAGAGTGGCCCTGCATGTCTCTGCGTAGCTTAGTAGGCATCCGTTCTAAAAGGTTTTGACGGATTACTCCAGGAGGGCACTAGGGCACATAGTGTTTATTGTGCATTGAGTGTTCCTTTAAGTCATTTGTCAGATGCTCAGAAGTAATGCTATCAACATAAAGTGTTTTTGAAATTATTATTATTTTCAGGCAAACAGATGCCAACCCGATTTCTAACTGTGATTGCTTGACTGCATGCAACTTGCTGGATTCCTTTCCCTAGCAGCACTAAACAATCACAGCTAAACTAATGCTTAGCATTGGATGTTTGTCAGCATCTGCAGTGCATATTGATCAGATATTTGCCCTAAACCTTCTGTCTAATCAAAAAATGAAGTATTAATATTCTTCTAGGCAAAGGGAAATATTATTGCCATATATTAAAGGAATACTTTAGTTTGAGACAAGCTCCATTACATATCCTATAATATCTTATGCGGAATAAATTACTCCATTATTCAAAAGACGATGTGGCCCGGGGGGAAGGGGAGGTTCAGATGATCAAAATAGGTCCTTGGCTCTATGTAAGAAAAATCTATATGACGTGCTTTGATTCCATATTCAGGTGGCTTTATGATTAATTTGATTGAAGAAAATCTGTGAAACCAATTTACAAGGGATTTGAAGATTTTCTGGCATTATTCTAACAAATGGTTCACTATTAAGAAGATATATGTTGCCAGCACTAGCATAAATGATCAAAGAAATTTACCATTCTCAATTACAGCAGCACAAAAAAAAAATGAGAATAAAGTACTGATTTGCAATAAGCTAACTGCCAGTAGAACACAAACGACAGAAAGTGATAATGAAAATTACTCTGAATAATGTTATCAATGCAATTAAGATTGTGACCTTGAAAAATTGCATATCAGTGATATCACCTTCCCTGTTGGTTTTACAATGTACAGTGTGTTTTCCTAACAGATATCAGTCCATTTACGAATGTCCTTCTTCCATTCAAACTCCTGTGTATATCCTTGAATGGATGTATGTTTACCCTGACAATGGAATATAAGTAGCAGATTCAAGGCTGCAGCCAAAAGGAAAAAAATTCCACATAACAGAATGTAATGTTACTTTACGCTAACCACAAACAGACAGCACTGTCACCTGCCAGTTTATTTCACAACAGACAACAATGCAATAGAACATCTAACAATGATTAAAAATTCTGCACTAATGTATAGCATACAGTCATCTAAAACCCAACAAAAACATATCGATAAGTAAGCACATAATGTCCAAGTCTGATCAAACGCAACACATATAAATATACAGATAGAGTAGTACATATTTACTTAAAATGCTGCTCTCGGCAAATCTCATGGAGGTTCCCATGAGGTTTGCTGAGTTTGTTCCCACCATTGACCCCAATGCATTTGGTTTTTCCTTTGGAGTCAGTAGTGGAAACTAACTCAGCAAATCATGAATGAAGGCCCTCGAGAATAGCTGACAGCTAAGTCACTTGTAAAAAAAAAAAAAATGTAGTTCGTCAGCAGTTGTAGATTAACAGACTGCCAAAGTCAGAATAACCTTCAATAGGGGTACCCCTTAAATACAAATTACACACACACACACAAAAAAAAGTTAAAGAATAATGTGTTGCAGGCCTTTACTGTAGTCAGGTCCAGTTAAAAGATATACCAATTGTGGTAAGAGAAAAATAGGGCCATCTGTACAGCGCTACGGAATCTGATGGTGCTATATAAATAATAAAATAATAATAATAATAATAATAAAGGTGACTAATGTAAATAGTCTAAGGTCAAGGTTTTATAGTGTAGGATAATTACAAATAAGCCAGGGTTGGTAAGAATAGAAAGCAGAGAGGAAACAAAAGCCAACTACGTTCAGGACATTAAAAGAAAAAGAATCAAAAAAGTTAAAGTGGACTTGTAGCTTGCTTAAATCCACCCAAATATTTTGAAAGCATCATATCCCAAAGATAAATGTGATGGTGGGTGTTACTCTTCATGTCCACCCACTCCCCTATTTTATGTCCATGTCCCCAAGCAGAACAGTCTCCTGTGTGACGCTGTCACACCGGCTTTGCTGCCAGCATCTGAATGGGTTGATGTCAGTCACTCCATTCCTGTTATCCCTAGTCAGCGCTAGCAACATCAACTAGGGAGTTTCCATAGCAACTGCAGCGCTGGTCTGTGGTTGCTATGCTTGGTCGAAGAGAAGGACTTCCTATCAGTGGTCTTTACTGCTAATGTTCCTTGTCAGTCAAAACCGTCAGTGTAGCGTTTATGCCAAACATTTGACTGACATAGGTGAAAGACCTATTTTTAAAAAGGTTTTTCTCCCAAATGTATACACAACATTATTATTATTATTATTTTATTTATATAGCTCCTCAAGATTCCTTAGCTCTGTACAATGAGCGTAGCGCAGTACAAAATGAAAATGAATACATTTTAAATTAGCATAGTTTATAGGGCAGGCAAGGGGGGTTACAGGTACCCTTTCAGCTAGGCCCTGGATCAGAAGATCAACAGAAAAGCTAAAACAAGCAAAATCATCTTAGAGCATTCTGATCTATATAACACTGTTTTTAAAGGTGATCACTAGCTGTCTCTTGTTTACTTAAAAAAAAAAAATCGCATTTATGTCTGCCACTTTGCCCCATACAGAAGTCCTCAAATGAACATGAATACATATTTGATGCAAAAAGATACCTAGTGCTTAAAAATGCTACTAAAATTGTAAAGCATTTATAAATAACTTGTTTTATTTGTGTGCAGAAACTAGTTTAAAGACATAAAAAAACTAAAAAAATGATAAGAGCAGGAGGAGCAGCATGCAACCTATTAAATGTCCTTTTAAAAAAGCAACCTAATTCTACTAGAACACTATTAATTCAAAAAAGAATCAATCAATTAGCACCCCACAATGTGCTTCCGCCATCTCTGAAAACAACAGAATTAATACGCATAATACCCATTTTCCATCTTACTAAATATTGATTGTATCATGAATTGTGCATTATGTCTTACAGTGTACCAATACGTGAGACCTGAATTTAAATGCAGGCTGGTTTTTGCCCATGGTTAGGTGTTTAAAAGGAATGGATTATCACTTCTAACTAGCTAATGCATTGCAATGCTCGTGTCCCTTTGAATCACCTCTCTCTAAGTAACTCTTACCCAGAAATGGCATAATCCAGTTATAGAAACAGGTAATTTGTGAGCGAGTAAAAATCATTCTTCCCTATGACATTCATAGTGTGATAATGACAGGTTGAGGTGTCAAGTTCGTCTCCACTTGTTTGTATAATAAACATGATTCCTTTTGAGGTGTTTTTTTTTTTTTTAAATCTGTGATCATTGCAAGCAGTTTTGTGTTTCAGTACTCACTTTAAAGGCATTTCCAACTCCACAGAGTAACAACACCAGATGCTGCCCATGCCTAGAATGAAGGGAAAGGTACAAGTGTGATTTTCCAAACAGATTGAAATACGTTTGTAGCTGCTATTAAAATAGATCAACTTGCAAGAATGCCGATACCTTATTATAACACAAAAGGATTACAGAGCGATTGAACTTGCCGTGATTATAGAAAAGTTCCCATTTAAATATTCCTCTGGTACCGTCACACATAATCAGCGAGGTGAGGAGGAGGTTAGAGAGTGCATAAATAAAAAAAAATTAAATAAAAAAAACTAAGCACTGTTTATTGTATTAATACTAATTGTTCAGCTGACCAGAGGTCTCATAAAATTAGGATTATTTTAGAAAAAATTGCACTGCAAGATAGCAATGATTACAATGCAGCCTCCAGAGTAAAATTTCCCAAAACAATGACAAATCTCTATATCTCATCAATATGCACAAGTCCATTACAAAGCACAATAAAGACGTCATAATGTTAAACTCTGAACCCATGCATGCAATTTGTAGTTATGGTGGCCCCCAAACAGAATAACCAAGCTCAGACCACTTGTTGAAGTATGCATTGGCTCATGCACAGCCACAGCACATCACTTTCTGGACAGCAGATAGAGATCTCATGAAGTTCTCTGTGCACCAAACCCCACACACAACTAAAGTGATATGAGCAGGGCAGAATTCCAGCTGATTGGCAGCTTATTGACAGCTTGGGGGACTGTCTTATAGCTCCATTGATTCTAACAAATAACTGCAATTATATACTGTCTGTATCACAAATAAATGCAATGTTGTTGCCATGCTTACAGTGATCATTTAGGGAGTATATTATATAAGATGGTGAAAGCAAGTCATAATTTAACATTTTACACAAAATATTGGCAGCTAAACCTTTAGAAGTGAGTGAGAATAATTTATAAATTAATGAAAAGATATGAAAAAATAAAATTCCCTCTACAAAATACCCTGGTTGTCATTGTCAAAAACATGATAAGCATTAAGGGATTATTCCAAGTACCATAACCACTGCAGCACACTGTAGTGAAATGCTGCACATACAGAGATATTCAGGTAAGTTGCAAGAGGACTAACTAATGTCAATTCTGTGTATATCCCTTTCTCTCACCTCATCCTCCAATCTCTCCCAACCATCTCTACCACCACTTCTAGCCATCCCTCCCTTTTTCCCATACTTGTATCACTTCAACACATATCGCTCTCTTTCCCCATCCTTGGATGACTCTAACCATCCCTCCCTCCTCACCCTATCACTCCAACTCATCCCTTCTTCTCTGTAACCTCCATTGACTCCCAACCAACCATTCCATACCCCTCCCATTCGAAAGCCTATTGTATAAGGGTGTGCACCGTAAAGCAGAAACACACACGCCGCGTATATATATATTTATATATAAATATATATACACGTACACACACACACACACACACACTGCTGTGTGTGTGAGGGTGCTGTGTGTAGGTGCTGTGTGTGTGTGTGTGTGTGTAGGTGCTGTGTGTGAAGGCGCTGTGTGTGTGGGCGTGCTGTGTGTGTGAAGGCGCTGTGTGTGTGTGAAGCTGCTGTGTGTGTAAGGGTGCTGTTAGTGTGTGCTGTGTGTATGTATGTGTAAGGGTGCTGTTAGTGTGTGTGTGTGTGTGTGTGTGTGAGGGTGCTGTGTGTGTAAGGGTGCTGTTAGTGTGTGCTTTGTGTGTATGGGTGAGGGTGCTGTGTGTGTAAGGGTGCTGTGTGTGTGAGGGTGATGTTAGTGTGTGTGTGTAAGGGTGCTGTGTGTGTAAGGGTGCTGTTAGTGTGTGCTGTGTGTGTGTAAGGGTGCTGTGTGTAAGGGTGCTGTTAGTGTGTGCATGTGTCAAGGTGTTAGTGTAAGGGTGTTGTTAGTGTGTGCTCTGTGTGTGTAAGGGTGCTGTGTATGTGAGGATGCTGTGTGTAAGGGTGCTGTTAGTGTGTGTATGTGTAAGGGTGCTGTGTGTGTAAGGGTGCTGTGTGTGTAAGGGTGCTGTTAGTGTGTGCTGTGTGTGTATGTGTGAGGGTGCTGTGTGTGTAAGGGTGCTGTTAGTGTGTGTGCTGTGTGTGTAAGGGTGATGTATGTGTGTGTGCTGTATGTTTGTGTGTAATGTGTGGGGGCCATTTAGTTAATATCCCCCCTCCCTTCTTACCTTATGTACGGAGGATGGACCGTACTCCTGCCTTCCCTGGTGGTCCAGTGGATAGTGAACTCTAGCTCCCTGTGGGGCTAGAGTTCATTCTCACGAGCGGCAACGCTCCGAGTGTGCGAGAGGAACCCGGTGGAGCTGCTGGCAAGAGCTTCCCGGGTCCTCTCCTGATCTCCCTCACCGGCCCATGGAGGGAGGCACATAGCGCGTGCCGCGGGGATTAAGGTGTGCCTAGGCACACCCGGCACACCCCGTGCGCACGCCTATGACCCCTCCTATCACTTCTGCGCATCCCTTCTTTCCTCATATTCCTCACTGCCTTCCCAGCATCTCTCACAACACATTCATCTGCAGCATAGCTCTCACAGCTACAATACACTTTACACACTACCACACACATCACTCATAGCTACCCAAACATATCACTTACATATACTCACACTGCCTCACAGATTACTCATAAAAACTCACACATGGTCTCATACATCACATGCAGACAAATCCAACACTTACAACTACCCACACTTACACAAAACACAGTCATTACTCACACACAGTCTTTTAATGAATAGTCACCATATATAATATTAGAAAAATAGCATATGGAAAAAATTTCTAGGTGCTGGTACCCCTTCTATTTCACATGTTTATAAATGATCCTGAAAAAAGCATTGACAGTTGTGTTTTGGTGTTTGCAGACGACACAAAACTCTGTAAAGTAATACAATGTGAGCAAAGGGATTTGGATAGACTGGGGGACGGAGCACTCAAATGGCAGATGAAATTTAATGTAGAAAAATGCAAAGTAATGCACTT
Organism: Pelobates cultripes; assembly: GCA_933207985.1. NCBI lineage: Eukaryota > Metazoa > Chordata > Amphibia > Anura > Pelobatidae > Pelobates > Pelobates cultripes. Next base: position 130,359,146 of record OW240917.1, on the reverse strand, counting down.
CAGCATAAAGAATGCACAAGCAATGTATACCTTTAATGGAAGTGAATTAGGGATAACAACACAAGAAAAAGTCTTGGGGATTATTATAGAGAACAAACTAGGCAACCATGTGCAATGTCAATCAGCAATGGCTAAGGCTAGTAATGTATTGTCATGTATAAAAAAAACAACATTAATTCATCATTTTTCCTCTTTATAAATTGATGGTAAGACCACAGCTTGAATATGCTGTGGATTTTGGGCACCTGTTCCAAAAAAAGCATATTATGGCACTGAAAAGAGTGCAGAGGCGGGCTACAAGATTAATAAAATGAATGGAACATTTTTAGTTATGAAGAAAGGTTAAAGGGACACTATAGACACCAGAACAACTACAGCTTATTGGATTTGTTCTGGTGAGTAGAATCATTACCTCCAGGCTTTTTGCTGTAAACACTGCTTGTTTCAGAGAAAATGCAGTGTTTATAGTACATCCTAGTGATAACTTCACTGGCCACTCCTTGGATGTCTGTTAGAGATCCTTCCTGGGTCATGGCTGCCTAAAATGCATCCAAACATTCAGTGTCTCATCCCTCTGCATGCAGACACTGAACTTTCCTCATAGAGATTCATTGATTCAATTCATCTCTATAAAGAGATGCTGATTGGCCAGGGCTGTGTTTGACTTGTGCTGGCTCTGCCCCTGATCTGCCTCTTTGTCAGTCTCAGACAATCCTATGGGGAAGCATTGTGATTGGATCAGGCTACCACTTCTGATGATGTCTGCAGGCAGTGGGCAGGTCTAAAGGAAACAGGGACAACGCAAGCAGCTTCAGGCTCGAATACAAGTAAGATTTTACTATATTTAGGGAGGCATGAGGGGACCAGGGTGGCTATATGGTGGTTTTAACTATATAGTGTCAGGAATGCATGTTTAACAAATTTAAACCTCTTTAGTTTAGAAAAACTTTGCCTCAGAGGACATATGATAACATTATCCAAACAGCCGAGGTAAATAAAAACCATTGTGTGTAAATTTATTCACAAACAGGTCTATACATAGGACACAAGGTCATGCGTTTAGACTGGAAGAAAAAAGATTTAGTCTAAGTCAAAGGAAAGGTTTTCCTTACCATAAAAACAATAAGGATGTGGAATTCCCTACCTGAAGAAGTGGTTTTATCAGAGTCTGTACAGATGTTTAAACAGCAACTAGATGCATACTTGCAAAAACAGAATATTCAAGAATATAATTTTTAAACTGTAGACTGATAGCTTCTTGATCCAGAGATAAATCTGACTTCCATTCTGGGGTCAAGAATGATTTTTTTTCCTTAGTTTGTTGAAAAATTGGAAGTGCTTTAAACTGTTTGTTTGTTTTTTGTCTTCTTTTGGATCAACAGCAAAAAACTGATTTGAGGAAGGCTGAGCTTGATGGATGCATGTCTCTTTTCAGCCTGTGAAACTATGTAACTATGAATTCAAAGCAAATTTCCAATTTAAGGACATATTCACTGGACTGGAAGAATATTTGGCTATTTTGGCATTGCGTTAGACATTCGCATTGAATTTCCTACATATTTAGTGAATTACCCTGACAGAGGAACATAAATGTAGAGAAACACATGTAAATTGCCCTGCACATCTTCCTCTCTTGCCACCTATACCGGTCCTTTTAAAAAAATAACTTTGACGGAGGACAGGAGTAGCCTATTTCAGAGTGAAAAGTTCAAACATATCCAGTTCTCCCAGAAAGAGATAAAACTGTTAGTGGTGAGAACCCTGAAAGGAGGGAGAATCTTTACACTTCCTTTGATGCATATGACAATACTGTATTTGTATTTTTGGTGCTAACTGGTCAGTGACAGATTGCCAAACACATTTAGCTAATGCTCCAGAGAGCATATTTTTTATGCTTTGATTTTTCTTATGCATATCAGCCGGAAGATTTGCCAGCGGCTGCTTCTAAATAAATGAACATAAGCTAGCCTTTTAACACTTCATATTGTGACATACGTGCACTAGAAAACTGATGTAAAGACAGCGCTAGGAAATGACAGCAAGCAACCGGTTATTCAGATGAAATCTGTTAAAAAATGGGAAATTTTTAATATATATAATTGTTTCAACAATGCCGGATGAGTATATTAAAAACCACTGATATTTTATGCCATCTTCATAGTCTGAACGCTAAAGAAACAATTCCACGGAATGCCCTGCGTATGATCTAAAAAGACTAGAGGCTTATGATAGAATACTATTAAAACTGGCACTTAGAGAGATAAGCATGAACCCTTTGTAACCCACGGTCTTGACAAGTGTGCTGAAAAGCTAAATCTGAAAGCAAAGATATGGTGTGATGCAATGTCTCACATACAAACAATTTATATATATGTGTGTGTGAATTGTTTGTATGTGATGAGACATTGGATCACACATATCCTTACTTTAAATGTTAGGTTTTCTGCACACTTGTCAAGACCATGTTTTATAAAGAATTCATGCTTATCTTCTTAATAGTATTCTATCATAAGACTCTAATAGTATACACACACACACACATATAGATATATATATGTATATATATGAATTATATATATGTATATGTATATGTATATATATATATATATATATATATATATATATATATATATATACTGATAAGCCACAACATTAAAACCATTGACAGGTGATGTGAATAACATTGATTATATCATTACAATGGTTCCTGCCAAGGGTTTGGCTATATTGGGCAGCAAGTGAATAGTTAGTACTTGAAGCAGAAAAATGGGTAAGCAAAAAGATTTGAATTACTTTGACAAAGGCCAAATAATGATGGCTAAACGACTGGGTAAGAGCATCTTCAAATGGCAACTCTTGTGTGGTGTTCCCAGTAAGCAGTGGTTAGAACCCACCAAAAGTGGTGCAAGATAGCATAATCGGTGAACCAGTGTTAGAGTCATGGGCGCCCAATGCTCATTGATGCACAGGCTGCAGACAATCTGAGAGCTCGTGATGACCCATGTCAATGGAGACATAAGCATCAGACCTGGACCATGGATCAATGGAAGAGGTTGCTTCGTCTGTTGAATCAAGTTTCTTTTAAATAATGGGACTGGCCAGATGTGTGCTCATCATTTACCTGTGGAAGAGATGGCAGCAGTATGAACTATGGGAAGAAGGCAAGCAGGAAGAAGCAGTGTTATGATCTGGGCAAGGTTCTGCTGGGAAACCTTGGATCCTTACATTCATGTGGATGTTATTTTTACATATACCACCTACCTAGAGATTGTTTCAGACTGTAACAGACTCTATTCCCTTGTGTTCGGTTATCTGTAGCCCCTTGTTTGTCTCCCAAATTACTTGGTGATCCAGCGGAGGAAAGTCCTGGGCAGGACCAGGGCTCTGCTACACAGACCACTTACACCCCTTCATTTTAATCATGTTCCTTGGTGGCAGTAGCCTGTTTCAGAATGTTAATGCACCCTGCCACACTGCAAAAAAAATTTAGGAATTGTTTGAGGAACATAACAAAGAGTTAAATTTTCTTGAACTTGGCCTCAAAGTTCCCCAGATCTCAATTCGATTGAGCATCTGGGGAATGTGCTAGAAAGCAATGGTGAACCAATGGCACGCGTGCCATAGCTGGCATGCCGAGCCCTCTCTATGCCATAGCTGGCACGCGGCTTGGGGGGCGCCGCTGGCATCAGCCGGCAGCCTTAGGCCCCCCCGGCGGCAATGCAAAGTAGGCACCTGCCTGCCCAAAACGGCAGGTGCCTACTCTGCTTTCATATCGTTGGTGGGTGGGATGCAGTAGCGGATCCAGGAGGGGCAATGTGGCAATATGCCACCAAACTATTTCACTTGTAAGGTGCCCAGTAAGCTCAGGCCCCTTACATACACACAGACCCGGTGAGGGTCTCTGCAGAGCTGTGCAGCAGGAAGGGGGAAAGAGCCTCTCAGCCTTCTCCTCTACGCCTGCTGCCGAGTTGCGTCTTTCAGAGTGTTGCCGTTGTTACCACGGCAGTGCTCGATTCCATGTGGTGCCAGGACTCGCGGGAAGTGCATTCACCTGACGGAGCTGCAGAGGTGAAGATTGAGACCCCCTACCTAGAGTGCCACTGGACCACCAGGGAATACAGTGCCACCAGGGAAAAAGCTGCCCCGGAAGCAGGTAAGAAACAGGGAGGGGTGAAACACTAAAAAAAATATTAAATTAAAATATAAAAAAAATATATATAATAATAAAATTAAAAAGATGCTCCCCTCTCAGACCCTGCAACACTCAGCCCCAATCCTAAACTTCAAAGTCTCTCTCACACTACACACACTGCACCCCTCACAACCACACACACTGACCCCCCTCACAATCATACACACTGCACCCCCGTCACAACCACACACACACTGCACATCTCACAATCACACACACTGCACCCCTCACAATCACAGTGCCTTGTTTGTACTTTGAGGAAAAAAAGTTGGTTTGTATTGCAGTTTGGGCACTTAGACTCAAAATGTTTGCCATCACTGTGCTAGAACAACAAATCTAATCCATGGAGGTAACGCCTCGCAACTTGCAAGACTTAAAGAATCTGCTGCTAATGTCTTGGTGCCAGATGAAACAGGACATGTTCATAGTTCTTGTGACATGTCTTGATGCATCAGAGCTGTTTTGACAGCACAAGGGGGGCCTACACAATGTTAGGCAAGTGGTTTTAATGCTGTGGCTGATCAGTGTTGATATATAAGTATGAATGTATGTGTGTAACATGCAAGATCCAACGCACTCCCTCAACACCAACTTCTAAGCTCACAAAATATAACACTGTTTTTAAAAGCACCTTACTTGGGCAAAAAATTTGGATTTAGTTACAGTATATGATCAAACATTGCATAAGCCTACCACTATGCCCAGTGGTGTATCCTGGTTTTGTGCTGCCCTAGGCAGGACAAAACTCAGGCACCCCCCCGTGCCACCCCCACCCGCGCAACCGCCACCCAACCTTCCCCCCTGCTCCGCCTTCTAAATACACACACACACATTCACTGACAGATACGCATTCACTAGCTAACAGAAACACACACTCACTAACAGACACTCACAGGCAAACACACACACACTAACAGGCAAACACACACACTAACAGGCAAACACACACACTAACAGACATCCACACTAACAGACATCCAAACTAACAGACACCAACACACTAACACTAACATACATACACTAACATTAACATACACACTAACACTAACAGACACACACACTAACACTAACATAAACACACTAACACTAACATACACACTAACAGACACACACTAACACACACACACACACACACTAACATACACACTAACAGACATCCACACACACACTAGCAGACATACACACACTAACATACACACACTAACAGACACACTAACATACACACACTAACACACACACACACACACTAACATACACACTAACAGACATCCACACACACACTAGCAGACATACACACACTCACTAGTGTTTTTTATTTTATTTTTTTATTTAACCCCCCCCAGCCTCCTTACCTTTGGTAATGCTGGGGGGGGTTCTTCCTCTCCCTGGGGTCCAGTGGCTGCAGGGCGGGCGGGCGGGCGGCCGGCCGGCGAGGGAGCTCTTCCCCTGAGCGCTCTGCTCATCAACCCGGCTCCCAGCTTCACTCTGCTGGCGGCGCGCGAGGGAGCTGAGCAGAGCGTTCAGGGGAAGAGCTCCCTCGCCGGCCGCCCGCCCAGCGCCCAGAATGTCTGTTAGCCGCGAGGCTAACAAGACATTTGCCTTGGGCATTTGCGGGGCGCCGCCCCCTGAAAAATGCCGCCCAAGGCAAATGCCTTGTTTGCCTCGCGGCTAATACGCCCCTGACTATGCCAATGTATATTATTTTGGTAGATCCTATTCTAACAACCTAATGTCTGTTCTTATGAGATTATAAGGGTGCTTCTGGGGGAAATTTATACAACATACATGCGTTGCAAAGGCCCCAGGAGGATGGATTTCCCAAGTAAGTGGATTATTCTCATAAAATCAGGCATTAGGTTGCTAGAATAGGACCTGCCAATAATGGGGTACATTGATGTTGTTGCAGGTTTATATAATGTATGATCATATACTGTAACGCAATACTGATTATTATTATTATCCCCCAAAAAAACTATTGGATTTTGTGAGCTTAGAAGTTGGTATATTTTTCAATCACAGATTAGAGAAAAACCTAACTGCTGCATTTCACTCTGATTTCTTTTTTCATAACACTGTTTTAAACTGATATATTGTTCTTCCCTAACACAATGAGATTAGTTTTCTTAAGGTACCTTTAATTTAGGGTAAAGATCTGCAAAATTCCCGGTTATAAAAAAAAAATGTCTATCAGGTATAATACAGGTAATAACTTATTTTCTGTCACTCCATGTGAAAACTGTGAGAAAGTCAATGCTTTATAGTTTGGCACTCCATAAAACAGAGATATGTGATGGTTCATCTAGCAGATGCGTGACCTAAAACACACTTGGCTCACTCCTAGCATTTTTTGTAACAGTTTGTTTTCGGCATGAAAACTAACCCGTACTGAGAGATTTTACATCTTTTAGAAATGCTTTTCCAACTATGCTTGCGTAGTTTGTACAGGCAAGATTTGACCCAATAACCCATGTTATGAGACTCCACAGGATCCTGACCAAATAACTATATCAATCCACATCAAATAATCTGTCTGACCAAGGACAATCAACATTTCTGTGAGGAGGTTCTTGAAGGTTATCTTGTTTCCCAATTTCATTCTTGATGGGCTCATATGTTGCTGATGATTATCAAATTCACCTGAAACGACAATGACCCCCAACAAATTCTGAAATACTAATGTACGAGAAGACAAGTTATTGAGCAACCTAAAATATCACTTCTAATATACTGTTAGTGCTGATGCTCAGATATAACCCATCTAAACCAACAATGACTTGAGGTGCTGAAAACCCAATACAACTTTTAAATTCAATAAAATCACCATAATACATAAATCTGATTTGGTGCCCTGGTTGTTACGAGACTTGTGCACAAATCCCTTTCAGCTTCATTAATCAAATATCTATCAATCTATGGACAAACGAATTGATTAGAGAGGCAACCCCAAACAAATCTATTTGCTCGCCCATAGATTGACAGCCATTTGGCAATTGGGATTTGTGCGCAAGTCTTGTTAACACTATTATTATTATTATTGTTTATATTGCAAATGAAGGAAAGGACATAGAATTTGTTGCCTCCAAATACATTTATTCTGCTGCCCTCAGTGAATATAAATTTTTAAAAAAGCAAAGAACCAGTCAATGATATCAAAAAGAAGAGGAAGCAGGAAGATAATGCACAGTCACCAAAAGCATTACATTAGAAGAGGTATTAAAAGGAAAATTGTAAAATGGGAATCACACGCTGGGGATTGTATGTCTTCATCTTACTCAAAACCACTATCTCGTTCCCTAAAACATCAAAATTTACAACGGTTGGTTGGCAAAGACATTGCAGCGCTCGGATAAAGAAGTGTGTATATGTCATTCAGAGTCTTTCACAGTAGCAAGATTTAAAGACTTCACGCACGCTTGTACATCAGCCAACTAAAACATGTCTTAATCCGAAATGCTTCCCTCTTGGCTGAGTTTCACTGACAGTGTAAAATAGAGCCATTTTTTTCTGTCTTACATTGACAAAGGGTCAGGGCTGTCAAAGCTTAACAGTTTATAGAAACTCTGTACATTTACAGTCAATGTTGTACCTGTCCCATTGCTAAATGTCTACAGCATTCACAGTTCAGTGCTGCCGGGCGTAAGTCACTATTTTCATCACTTAAAAATGATTTCACACAAAGGCAGGAATGTACTTACGGGCAAAGCTCAACTTCCAGATATTGAGTGGTCTTGCTGTTCAGAAAAAAAGATTCAACCACTGCAAGCAATAAAATAAAATAACGTTACAGCAACGAACAGTTAGAGTTTATTGGTTTGCTCAAAAACACACAATGTAGAAAGGTGGAAGTTAAAATCCTTTTTGGGAGGACGAATGAACTTGAACAAGATACTTGTTTTCAGTGTAGTGTTGAACAAAGAAAAACTTATTATTTTATGAAATGTTATCCACATTAGACTAATACATAATGTATTGTCACGTCGACATGTTTTCTCTAGTTAACTAATTTTTTGAAAATGTAGTTTTTTGATTTACTGCTATTCAGCGTTTAGCTAATAGAACCTAGGTCTAGAATTGTTGCAATCTCCTCTCCATTGAACTTAAAAAGATATTGTTCAAGTTTGTGAAGAAAATGCTGCACTTTGTCTCTGAGCAGCTGTGTGCTTGTGATCCGCGCAGCGATAGTGACACGTTAGGTCATGCGTATTATTAACGATCTCATCTTTCACTGTCAGAACTTTCCATCAGTAATATTTGAGAGATCTTTATATGCCCTAGTGATGGTCTTAAATCAGTATATACTCAGCATGCCTAATAGATATAAAATAATGTATTGAAATGTAAGCCTGCTTTAAATAACCCTAAGTCAGCTTATTCCTGAACACAGCATGTGTTATTTCCTAATGTAGAATTCATACAATCTACAAAACGAGATCAAAGATTATACTGCATTAAGAAAGATCAATCTAAACCAGAAATGATACCTTTTATCCAATACAGAGCTGGGAGTGCGTGTACTGACTACCAACAGGTTCATTTGCCAGTGTATGCAGAACTAATGGTGATCTAACACTAAGCACTATAACGCACACAGTGATTTTTCTATTTATTTTTTTATGGGACTATACATTAATGAAAAGGTAGTGACAAAACAAAAGAGAAATTTCTCGGTATTTATTAAATTCCAATAATCATAATGAAAATACATACTTCTCGTATTGATCTCAATAAATGATTATTTTCTTTTTTAATAACAGAATCCCTATGTTTTTCATTTTACTCTTTCAGGAGAACCACAGGCTAAGCAGGAAATGGTAAATATTTATAAAACAACGATGCTGTAGTGGGTCAAAATAAACATCCAATAAAATTGTCGACTCATCAAGAGAAGTCACAGGTACTCAGCAGGAATACGGCAGAAACAACTGCAGTTCAAATCTAATGAGCTGGATGTTTAAGTCTACTCTCCATGGGGCGTTTTTTAAAATTGCTGAATTTGGCAGGTCTATGGAAATCTGGCAGATATTTTTCAATTTGCATAAATGCAATATTGCTATCGAGTCAAGTAATAAGGACCCTTCCAAAGCAACTTTAATAAATACATGAAATGTAAAAACATTAAAAAAAGAAAATGTTATGATGCCTACGATTGTTTTGATCTTTTCACTAGACTACAGTTAACATATTTTTTTTGTGTAAGGAAAGTTGATATCTGAAATTATTTGTCTGTTAATTAAAATGGTGGGAGATGTTTTTAGGATGTATGTTTGCATAGTTCTGGCATGAATTGGGCAGAGCCTTTGTTGTTTCTGCTTGACCTGTGTTCCTAATGCCGTCCATTGGCCAAAAGCAAAACTTATAAAGAGGGCAGAGCTATCAATTGCAAATGTGCACACCAACTGCTACATACTAGTTTATTGAAGAACAATAAGTACAAACCTTTACAGGTTCTCCCCTTTCTCAATGCAAGTCCTTCTGGCTGCCCATTGACCCACTTGGATATTAAGGGTGGACTGAGCGATCTGAAGTTGACCAGTCTACTATTCTACAATCAGTATGGAAGATGTGTCTGGAGGTGCTTGCCAAAGACAGCAGGCTGATATGACATTTGTAGCAAACACTGTTTCTCAACGTTAACAATTTAGTCTGTGGGAAACAGTTTATGTCTCTTAGGAGTTTGCAGGGATACATGACTGCACATTTTGCAACCAGCTTCCACCTGTCATACCCATATGCTTGATGCCCCCCTCCTGTATGACCATCCACATTGAAACCTGTGAGTTTCATGTGCCATAAAGACCATCAATTGTACTTGCTCCACAGGCCAAACATTGCCAGCCCTCCCCAGTGTAGATATGTTCAAGAGAATGAAACCCCATAAATTACTTTCATATAAGATATTGCATACCAACATTCAACGCCAAATCGTGGATAGATAAGGGTCACACGTCTCTCCCAAATGACCACACGCCACAAGTTAAGATTATTCCAAGACATGCAAGAGGAACACCCCATACCAAAAGCCTCACAATTCTCATACATACAGCTGAGCTCCTTCATGACTAAACTGGATAACCAGCCCCCCACACCCCTTGAGGGGACTGACTTTGATGTCGGGATGACAGGATGGGAACAGATGGCGGTCAGAGGCTCGTTGCAAAAGGGATGCAGACCGTTATCCTGGATTTATCTAATCCTCCAGTCCTCCACACACTTTGCAAATTCTAGACAGGCAGCACAGTGGGCCCAGGATACACAGTGCACTATCACAAGAGAGCAATGTAAAGCCATAGTAGCGGCACCCAAAAGAGTAATTAAATCAGAAACATTGCTAAAGCAACATAGAAAAACAGTGTATAGATGGTATATGGTCCCCACGAAAGTGCAAAAGATATATCCGGAATAATATCCGACATGTTGGAGATGTGGGAAGCAGGCGGGCACAGTGCTACATGTGTGGTGGAACTGCACTCTCATATATGGGTTCTGGGAAGCAATAAATAAACTAATACAGGACATTACCCACACACAGTTTGCCCTGACACCATTGACATGCCTCCTGCTGCACACGCCTCCTGGCATACTGGCAGCGACACAGAAGGTAGCCTTCCACATCCTTCTGACAGCACAGAGGGCAATAGCACGCCTCACAGAAGTGTGTGCAGAGGTAGACACCCCAAAAATATATGAAATGTGTTAGCGTAGTGTCTTCCCCATGACAAAAACGGCAACAGAGGCTTGGGGGCCCTGGGGCTCTTGGAGAGCGGGCACTACAGGTCCCAGGAACACCACCTAACAGGGACCAATGCTAATTACCACAGGCCAGTCAGGAGTCAACTATGAGTCCATTGTGTACACCAGACTAGAATAAGCCAATGTCTAAGAGACAACCGTATTCCTATGCAATAAATTGTGATGTAATGAAATGTATTGTACCTGCCGGCTACAAACCGACTTGCCCTTACTGTACTGGAATGGCAATGCAAAAGCTGTATGTTTCCTAACCCCTTCCCCCTTTTTTCCTTTCTGTACCCTATCCCTCCCCACCTGAAATGTTGACAAAAATACTCAATTAAAACCTTAAATGGGAAAAAAAATGACTTTCATATGATTATTTGTTAGAAGTATTGAATTTTGCCACCCATAAATGCAAGCTCATGGGTGAAATCCACCACCTATCAATTTACTTCTCCAGATAATTACGTTGTTTTTGTTTTTAACAAACATACACCAAACCACATATTACAAGCCAAAGGACATATTTCACATAAATTTGAAAAGCATACCTGAAGCATTCATGGAGATAATGAATACAAAACAATCTAAATAAAACATAAACAATGGATGGAGTAACGATATTTGAAAAATAAATTGGTTATTACACCCTCTCACCTTCATAGTCCCAGAGTCCATCAAAGGGTTGCCCAGGCTCACCAGGTGGAGCTGAAGGGTCATTGAAGAAAAGAGAAGTAACTTCCATTATGAGCCCCTCTGCATGTGGTACGAATGTAATTGTCACTGGATAATGCATCACTGGCTTGCTGTCCCATGTTGTAGTTATTTTGTAAACATGCTATGTGAAAATTATTGAACATTAGTCAAGAAAAAAATTTGTTAGTTTCTACTATACAAATGTAATCTAGATATGTTTTTGCTGTCAATTGGTTAAGCCTAAAACATTCCCCAAAGACAATTAAGCAAGTTGTGATTTATCTTTTAACCCTTAAAGGAACACTTCAAGCACCATAACCACTATGCTGTAGTGCTTATGATGCCAGGAGTGCCCTGGTTTTAAAATGGTTTTACTGTTTACCTTTACTTTTGGCCAATGAGCTAAGACCTGTACTGCAGGGCTTAGCTCAGACAAAGAATTTTAAATTCACTGTTGGAAGTAGTGAAGACAAAGGGCAACACAAGTCAAACCGGTCAATGTTAGTCAGGGGAAATGTGGATTGGGCTATATACACAAAGTTATTTAACTCCTAAATGGCAAAGAATTAATCAGTGCAACTGCATGGGGCATGATCTATACACCAATACTTCTTCATTAAACTAAAGATATTATGGTACTTAGATTATCCCTACTTAGAGATGCTGCTTCATTTTTATCTGTATACGTCTGTGTGGTTGGATGTATGCTCTCTCAAAAGAGAGAAACAGGATTTTCTCCTCCATGGATTATAAGGGTTCCTATGCTGATATTGTCACCTGCATTTTGTTTGTTTTTTTACATTCTTAAACACTCCAAACACCTAAAGCACTTTAGCTTGTTGAAATGCCCTATCTGTTAAGAATGTGTCCTTTTGCAAACATATTTGGAAAACACATTAGTCACGTGGGACCGCAGCTTGTGAGAGAGGGAGCATGATGAACAAATGGACCCTCAGTGGATGAGTATATTCAACTGCTTTGCCAGACACTGCAAAATGTAAGCCTGTGCCAACGTTCCTAGATGATTATTTTAGCTTCATAAAGTATTGCATATTTTGGTGGTTTGTTATGAGTGCTTTTTATCTTGGGACAGGTGGTCTCTGATTAAGGTGAGATTCAGCATTTAGAGTGTTGGTGCTGGCTCTATTCGTTTAACTGTATCTCTGTTCAATCCAGGTAACAGGAGCTGATATTGAAGAGTCAGGACACTTTGCAATATTTCACAAAAATCTGATTTATAATAGGGGCTAGATTATATGCCCCAATAAAAGGTGATTACATTTTGTGGTGTGTGGTGGAGGTTACATGAAAAGTGTTTCTAAGCAATCGGAAGCTTCTCTGTCTCTTTTAGAATCTAGCTCAGTGTGGGTTTAACCCTGTCAAAGCTGGAACATTGGGAGGAAATCCTTGGGTGTTTTATTTCTGCAGTTTTGGACATTTAATATTGGACTATACTCGGTAAGATGGTCACCAATTCTATAAGGACATTCTTCCTATCTTATAAGTATTATATTTTTATGTTTATGTCTTATCTAATTGTGGAACCAACTGTATAATTGTACAAATATATTTGCATTAAATTATCTGTGTTCACAAACAAAATAATCCTTCAGGTTTTTATTTTCTTTTATAAAATGATCCCTACTAAGATACTGTGGCTTTGATGCTGTATTAATGTGACGCTTGCTCACAGCAAGATAACTTAGAAAAGAGTATAACTTCCAAAGAGCAAATGGCATGGTTCCTAAAGTGGACCATTCATCATGGAGACCAAATACAAACTCTCCTTCTTTGTTGGCTCGTTATTAATAATCCCCTTGTTTTTTTCTTGGAATCTGTATCACTTGCTTGTACACTTGAGAAACTGGAGCGTTCTATAGATTATTGAATGGCATAATTAATAACATCACTGCTTTCTCCACAGAAGAGAGAGAGATCAGATCCTTAATCGGATCGATCGAATTTCAGTCCAGAGACCTAGTGGTGAATGCCATGCTCATTATTCCAAAATAATACAATTAACTGAGAAACAGATGCGCCACATACTAAAAAGAAGTGTTTTTGGTATGATATAACTTTGCTTAGGCTGTATATTATAACCATTTTATCTTGAGAGAGCTGGACCTTAAAACATAATGTGCTTTAGTACATCAGATCACGTATTGCTAAAACAATCATGTTTCAGGCACAGATGCTTATAGCTGCATTTGTCAATTATCTCTGCCCCATTCTTAAGCTTTTCCTATAGATTTCAACAATAAAAGCTTTTATTTCTATCCAATGGCTTGCAAACAAGGTAAACAAGACCCTCAAATGTAATTACCTTGTGTCTGTCCTTCGTGTTATAAAGAAAATGAACACAACATGGCTGTGGTTCTGGCATTTAATAAATTAGGTTCTCACCTCAAGTAAATTGTTACTACATGTCTTACAAAGACGTGATGCACTAATCATCCCACTAGAAGAAACCTTTCTCCTGAGATCCATGCAGAGATACTGCTTCGATGTATGTTTTTTGCTGATATTTTTATAAAGCACAGTGAAGAGTTACTACTTTAAAAAAGTCACATTATATCAAGCAGGGGTAGTTAAAAAATTCATATTTAATGTAACTTTTAGTTCCAGGAAGCAGAATTATATTTTTCATTGTGCTCTCCAGGGAGCAAGCAATGCCAAGCAAAGTGGAGTCTGTTTAGTGTCTGGTGCAAGGATCAGCACAATTATACCCTTGTCGATGCCAAGTAGCTCTGCTATATTGCTTAGAACTCTCTGCTAAAGACTCATATCTGACATCTATCGAACAAGTAGTTTTAGATCAAGCAACCATAAAAGTACTTTTTGTAGCTTGATACATAAGGTAGCTAATTAGTCTATTACCTAAGCAGTGGTTTTTGGTGACAAGAAAACCGACCAGCAAGATTTAAGCTCAAAAGGAAACACTAAGGGAAAAATGCTAACTTGGATGAATTGTAAGTGTTATTCAAATCAAATATATCAGTTTAAAAGTTGATTCACATATTATCACAGCTGGCTGCGTATTGTGTAGACTCCAAAAATAACTATGGAGTTGTAGGTGATGAGCTAGGATCTTGGCTAGATGCTTTGATCTTGCTTTGAGAATCTGTTGACCAGATTCACTTATATACTTGATTGCTTTTATTTTTCATCTCTGATCTAAATTAATCTGGTCACTGATATTACACAAACAAGTAGACATTCCAGTTTTGAGGGAAAAAATATGTATAGATTTGTTTTGGCAAATTGTTCACACCATATAAGAATATGAGTTTATGTAATCGTTGCCTAGTCGAAAGCGCTAACTCATTCAATGGATTAAAAGCCTAGTTTTCATCTGCAAAGCTCTCAGCAACCAAACTCCAAACAAAATATTTCTCCAACACCTAAATTCCATTTCTGCCACAACCGGACGTGGCTCCCCAACTGCCAAAAATCAATTTTCAGAATCCGTTGGTGCATCACATGCATAAGAGTTGGGGAAGAGAGAGAACTGACCCTAGGCTTATGTCACGCTACTCCACTCCTCTGAGCTGACATCATGGGAGAAAGTACACCATCTTACATTACATGGGGGGAGTACATTTACACAAGTATTTGGATGTCCTGCTCACCAGATTAATTGCATTGGCTGTAGAGAGAGCAATTCAAGGCCTGGCATGTTGTAGCCATATTATAATTCAATGAGGCAATGAAAAAACAAAGTGGCCTTTTTGGCCCCCACCACTCCTCCATTCCAGTGGGGTTATACAAAAACCATGAAGAAACATTACATTACTTCACCCAAAAGACAGACTTTAGACAGTCATAGCTACACATTTAAAGTGGTAGAGCAGGCACCTACTACTCCTCTCCTAGAGATCTCTCAATAGGCTGCCGCCTACAGGTAAATCTGTCTCTGACTATTTTATAAGCTTTATAGGCACTTTATTTTAGATTTGTGTATAAAAACATAACCAGTGCTTCGTATTATTATCATTTCTATCAGGGTTGTCGAACTGTACCGCCATGATGCTGTTGGACTACAACTTCTACAATTACAGCTATAATCGGAATTATTCAACCCCAATTGAAAATCAGGTTTATTGTCAAAATGTACAGCCTTTCAGCAGTTCACAATAAACAAATCAAACAAAAGCAATTGTCAATCACAGTCACCTGACTTGACTGTTTTCTATACATACCTTCTAGTTTGGTTATATGTTGACATATGTGTTTATTCCTTTCGAATATATACTTTTCTGAAGTAATTCTATGTCTTCTTATTGTTTTAAAATATATATTTTTTTTATATTTGGTGCACTGTCTTTCATGCATTCTATCTGGAAATGGAGTCGCGGTTCATCCGCGTTCGGTAGTTTTGTCTTTGACCTGTTAGGTCAGTTATTTCTATGAATCGCATTCGTAAATTTTTTCACATGAATTGCACCCATTTACTTTTCGTATTACTTTATTATTCTCGCGTTTGAGGGTTTTTTGTATACGAATGGTCAATTCACTGTTCAGTCATTTCTGCAGTTTTATGCGAACCGCTGCATGCGGTCCTCAGCTAACCTTTCCGCCCACTTTACCTCAGGACAGCGTTTTTCTTCACAATTTGTTACTCTTTACTGGTAATTATTATTATAACTTGAACTATTTGATTTTCCTGTCAGGATTTCCCCTCATAGTTGGCAACATTTTTATTATTCAACTATTTTCGAATAGTAGATACAATTGCTATTTGTTGCAATTTTGTAAATTATGAATTCTAAAGAGATTAAACAAATTGAGTCACCAAAACCTGGTGTTTCTAATGACTGTGAAATACTCACTGAGGATTCTTTACAAAATATTGTGGATTTATCCGTTCAAAAGTCAGTTTCCTCTGAAATTTATACTGCAATGTCTTCTATGCAAGAAGCAATTGCAAAGTCTGTGGCTCAAGTCATAAACAACTCAAAACCCAGTGGGAAGACTCATTTAATTAGTACTCCTTCAGACCAGTTCTGGTCATCTGTGGAGTCTGAACGGAACCTAGCTCAAGGTTTTTGGAGGTCTGGGATGGCCACCCAGAAATGCAAACATTGCTTTGACGGTCCTGCAGAATCCCCTGGCAGCTCTAAGCCACTTAAGATAGGGAAGGACCAAGACAAGAACACAATGCAAAACTGAAGAGTGTAATCAATCACTCAAAAGACCCTCTACTCGTGAGGAAGACAAACGAGCTTGGAAGTCCATTCACAGGAGCAAACCTGACTCCTATAAAACCTCATCAGATAGTGACTCATCTTCAATCTCAGGGGATGAAAAATCTGTCTCTGATTCTGCCTCAAATTATTCATATATCTCAGAGACACCTGATCTTATCTCTAAATCTGATGAAGAGAATATTATTTTGGATTTTAATGGTAAACCATTATTCGACCCAGACCATATTAAACAACCCAGGTCAGCCGAATGGGTCCTTATGGCTCATGTAGCCAAATATCTTGAATACTGGTTGAGGAAACCCCTTGACCAAGCAGCTAGAAATAAACTAAGAGCTGAATGCCCTAGACCGACCTTGTCAAAGAAAGTCGCACAGACCCCGGATCTAGATCCCACTATTGTGCAATTTTTAACAAAATCACTAAAATCTTGTCAAGATAAATTAATGGACATTTCTGGTCATGTGGCTAAAATGTTTGAAACTTTAGAACATGAGGCAGCTTCTGGGAATCCTCCCAGCATTGATACTTTGAGAGGCTGGACCCAACGCATTATATGCTTTTTGGGGAATGCTAATGCAGCGCTGACCAGCGAACGCCGCAGGTCTGTTTTAATGAAAATTGACCCTCAACTGTCAAATTTAGCCACTTACGAACCTGGTCCAGCTGCGGAAGGTCTCCTATTCGGAGAATCCTTTATTAAAGACATTAATAAATATGTCAATCTATTTAGTTCCCTTGATAAGGCTGTGACGATACCTTACCTGTGTCCGCCGATCCCGCGCGGCACGGCAGTTTCCCCGGCAGCCCGCTCGCGGCAAAATCCGATAATGATTTTGCCGCGAAAATTCAAACGCGGCCACGCTCCCGAACCTTTTGGGGGCGTGGCTTTAAAGTGACACACACACATTAGTATAAAAGGGCATCCCTGTCCACCCCTCAGTGCCCTAGTGTGGTTCTTGATTGTTCCCCTAGTGCTCTTATACTGTTTAGCTGTTTTTCTGGTATTTTGATCCTTGGCTTTCGTTCTGACTATTCTCCTATCTGGCTCCCCGACTTTTGGCTTGGCTTTCTCGTTTATCCCGATTTCCGTACTCCCTTGACCCTCGGCTTTTTCTTGACTATTCTTTGACGTTAAGTCCGGCCACCCTAAGGTCCGGTATACGTCCCTTTCTGGGTTACCATCTGTGTGAAGGGGTCACTATCGTGACATTACACTAGGGCCATGGACCCTGCAGGTGCTAATCCTCATGGCCCGGTTCCTGATAATCGGTTTGAGGAACTGGACCATCGTATGGACCAGTTTGCTGTAGCTGTTCAGACCTTGTTAGCTCGGACTGCACATCTACAGCCAGAGGACCATATCCCGGGTCTTAGACCCCAGTAACCTCATTTGGAGATGGCGGCAGGGGGGGCTTCTGCCCATGCCACATCCCCTCTCCGTTATGGAGGTGATCCCAAGGGTTGTCGGGGTTTCCTCAATCAAATAAGTATTAACTTTGAACTTCATCCTAGGGCGTATCCTACCGATAGAGCAAGATTGGTTATATTATAACATTGTTAGTCGATAGAGCACTAGTTTGGGCCAATCCATTGTGGGAAAACGACAATCCCATAGTTTTCAACTACGCAGAGTTTGTCGCAGCCTTTAGGAGAACATTTGATCCCCCTGGAAGACGTACCAATGCTGCTAAAACCCTATTACGAATGAGACAAGGGTCTCGTTCCCTGGTGGACTATGCCCTAGAATTTCGCACTCATGCTGCAGAGGTCAGATGGAATGAGCAGGCCTTTGTAGATGTGTTCATGAACGGACTTTCTGACAAACTTTTAGATGAGGTAGCCACCCGAGACCTCCCTAATGTGTTGGAGGAATTAATTACATATCTAGCACATATAGACGAACGTCTCCGACATAGACAAAACACCAGGGATAGACCTAGGCGTATGCCGGAACGCCTGGCATTAACGTTTCCTTCATCTGAGGAAACCACTGTCGCTCCAGCAGAACCCATGCAACTGGGAGCCACACGGTTGCCTGAACCTGAGAGACAATATAGACGAAGGGAGGGACTTTGTATGTATTGTGGGAAAAGAGGACATACCCGCCTACACTGCCCAAGCCGGCCGGAAAACTCCAACGCCTAAGCCCTCAAGGAGGACAGGCCTTGGGTGTAACGTGTATGTCCTCCTTCCAAGATAGGAAAGAACTCAGGCTTCTTCTACCGATAACTATAGAATGGGAGGGAAAGTTAATAACTACTTCTGCGCTAATAGACTCTGGGGCAGCTGAGAACTTTATTGACCGTACTTTCGGCCAACATCACAACCTCCCATTTCGAGAAAGATCAACACCCTTGGCCGTTGAGGCCATAGATGGTAGACCATTATCCATTCCTTTTATTACTTAAGAATCCAAACCCTTAGTCTTGACTGTAGGTTCGTTGCATAAAGAAACCATAATCCTACAGCAAATACCTTCTCCCACCTTTCCGATTATACTTGGGTTTCCTTGGCTTACCAAGTATAATCCTCTAATTAACTGGGAGAGGAAAGAGATTGTAAAATGGGGTGATTCTTGTTTTAAGGAGTGTATCAGTCGAGTTATACCTATAGGACTCCTCAACGTCCCTACCATGGAACCATTAACCACTCAAGTACCCGAACCATATCGGGATCTCAAGGCAGTCTTTGAACAAAGGGAAGCAAACAAATTACCACCCCATCGTTCTTATGACTGCGCTATTGATTTGTTGCCTGGTACTATGCCCCCTAGGGGTACCGTGTATCCACTCTCTGTGACAGAAAACAAAGTACTTGAAGAGTACATCACAGAGAATTTGAAGAAGGGATTTATTACCAAATCATCCTCCCCGGCTGGTGCAGGGTTTTTTTTTGTTTCCAAAAAGGAAGGTGATCTGAGACCCTGCATCGATTATCGGGGATTAAATAAAATAACAATACGAAATGCATATCCTATTCCGCTCATTACTGAGCTTTTTGATAGGTTAAAGGGTGCTACCATATTCACTAAGCTAGATTTACGGGGAGCTTATAATCTAGTTCGAATTAAGAAGGGACATGAGTGGAAAACGGCCTTCAATACTCGCTATGGCCATTATCAATATAGGGTTATGCCCTTCGGCTTATGCAACGCTCCGGCAGTCTTTCAAGATTTCATAAACGATGTATTAAGGGACTGTCTACAAATGTTTGTTGTTGTTTATTTAGATGACATACTCATCTACTCTAAGAATATCAAGGAGCACCATAGACACGTTAGAATAGTGTTATCCAAATTATTAAAAAACGGACTCTACTGTAAATTAGAAAAATGTTTATTTGACGTGGAGAAGGTGAATTTCTTGGGTTACATAATTTCAGGTTCCGGCTTTCAAATGGAACCTAAAAAACTAGAAGCAATTTTAAATTGGCCCCTACCCATTGGACTTAAAGCCATCCAACGTTTCCTGGGGTTTGCTAATTACTATAGAAAGTTTATCAGAGGATTTTCCTCTATTACCGCTCCTATTACCGCTATGACAAAAAAGAATAGAAGTCATACGGTGTGGAGTACCGAAGCTAAGGAAGCCTTTGAAAAATTGAAGCTAGCCTTTTCTTCAGCCCCGGTGTTAAGTCACCCTAATCCTTTGCGTCCTTTTTTGTTAGAAGTGGATGCTTCAGAGACAGGGATCGGGGCTGTACTCTCTCAGAGATCCTCGAATGATCAACCCCTGCATCCCTGTGGCTATTTTTCTAAAAAACTGACGGAAACAGAACGAAGATACGATATAGGTGATAGGGAATTGTTGGCTATCATTTCAGCACTCAAAGAATGGCGGCATCTATTAGAGGGGACATCTGAACCGATCATCATCCTCACTGATCACAAGAACCTTTCCTATTTTGGAGAAGCTAAAAGAATGTCTGACAGGCAGATTCGTTGGTCTTTGTTCCTAACACGTTTTAACTACATAGTGACATACAGACCCGGTTCTAAGAATACGAAAGCAGATGCCTTATCTCGGCAACATGAGCACCTATCTCCACCAGTAACCCATTTATCTTCCATAATCCCTACTTCACAAATAGTTGCCACAGTACGTACTAAAATCTCTTCTAGCTTAATAGAAGTATTGTCTAAATGTCAAAACCACAACTCCCTGACTATCCCTCAGGGGAAATTATACGTACCCTTCAATTATAGAAGACGAATCCTATCCTTGGTACACGACTCTAAGATTGCCGGTCATCCCGGTATCCATAAAACAGAAGCACTACTCGAAAAGCAATTCTGGTGGCCTTCTTACAAGAAGGACGTTCGAGAGTATGTCCTAGCCTGTAACATATGTTCCTCTAATAAGTCTCCTAAAAGTCACCCTTTAGGCCTCCTCATGCCGTTACCTATTCCCGAAATGCCCTGGTCAAGTATCGCCATGGATTTCATAGTAGACCTACCACCTTCAAAAAATCACCGGATAATCCTAACTATCATCGATAGATTTTCCAAAATGACCCACCTAGTCCCTTTAATTAAACTTCCTTCATCCTCAGAAGTGGCCACGATATTCATAAGGGAGGTGGTTCGTTTACATGGTATCCCTACAGACATAGTCTCTGACAGAGGCTCACAGTTTGTTTCCAGGTTTTGGAAGGCGTTTTGTGATCAGTTAGGTATCAAACTTAACCACTCCTCTTCATACCATCCCCAATCCAACGGAGTTACTGAGAGAATGAATCAGTCACTAGAACAGTACCTTCGTTGCTTCATCTCCGATCACCAAGACGATTGGAAGGAGTTACTCCCTTGGGCTGAATTCGCCCACAATAACTGGGTTCACGAATCAACACAACATAGCCCCTTTTTTATAAATTATGGCTTTGACCCTACTACTCTTCCGAGTTCCTTTTCATCCTCCGCAGTGCCAAGTGTTGACTATACTGTAAGGAATATGAAAGAAACTTGGTTAGGGGTCAAGCGTATCCTGACTCATAAGGCCGATGCTCAAAAAAGTAAAGCGGGCACCCGGCGCAAGAATGCTCCGAATTTTATAGTGGGAGATAGAGTGTGGTTGAGTACACGCAATATTAAATTACGAGTGCCCTCTATGAAATTTGCTCCGCGATTCATTGGTCCTTTTAGGATTCTCCAACGGATTAATCCAGTCTGATATCGCCTGGATTTACCAGCTAATATGAGGATACCCAATTCCTTTCATGTTTCTCTTCTGAAACCTTTGATTTGTAATCGCTTTACTCGTAAACACAGGTCTCCTCGTTCTACGCTCATTGATGGCCAAAACGAATACGAGGTTAAATCTATTTTAGACTCTCGTATCTCTAGAGGTCGGCTCCAGTATCTGTTGGATTGGAAGGGGTACGGTCCCGAGGAAAGGTCATGGGTAGATGCCTCGGACGTGCACGCGCCTCGCCTAGTCTGTTCCTTTGCTAGGCGTCGTTCTCACGGACCCTGTCCTGCCCACCCTGGGGGCGGTCCTCGGGGGGGGTACTGTGACGATACCTTACCTGTGTCCGCCGATCCCGCGCGGCACGGCAGTTTCCCCGGCTGCTTCCGGGGGGCGGCGCAGCCTCTCGGACGCAGCCCGCTCGCGGCAAAATCCGTTTTATGACGCGGCGCATGCGCGCCGACGTCATAATGATTTTGCCGCGAAAATTCAAACGCGGCCACGCTCCCGAACCTTTTGGGGGCGTGGCTTTAAAGTGACACACACACATTAGTATAAAAGGGCATCCCTGTCCACCCCTCAGTGCCCTAGTGTGGTTCTTGATTGTTCCCCTAGTGCTCTTATACTGTTTAGCTGTTTTTCTGGTATTTTGATCCTTGGCTTTCGTTCTGACTATTCTCCTATCTGGCTCCCCGACTTTTGGCTTGGCTTTCTCGTTTATCCCGATTTCCGTACTCCCTTGACCCTCGGCTTTTTCTTGACTATTCTTTGACGTTAAGTCCGGCCACCCTAAGGTCCGGTATACGTCCCTTTCTGGGTTACCATCTGTGTGAAGGGGTCACTATCGTGACATTGGCTCAGTCATGCCTGAGGAAAGTTTTCAACCCTAAGGTTTTCAGAAGAGCTGGAAGAGGAAGGAACCGTTCTTCCAGCCGTTCCTTTCAACATAGACAGGTTCCAAGGAACACCTTTCAACCCACCAGGCCCTCATGTGACACCCAACAATCAACTCCATTCTTTCCACTACGTGGCAGACCTTGGAGATCAAGAGGCCATTGAGGAATGTCTCAATTCAGATCTTCATTCGGTGAGTACGACAACCTGGTAGGGTTAGGGGGCAGACTCACTCGTTTTTTCCATGTCTGGAGTCAGATTACAAACGATTCTTGGATACTAGACATACTAGACATATATTTTATATCATGCCCCGTCCAAAGAAACATACCTTTCCTGATAAATCTTTCAACCCAAGGGCAAGCCCTGGTGCCTCAAGAAATATTAAGTTTATGCTTTAAAAATGCCATCATACAGGTGCCCATGAGTAGCCCAGGCTTCATAAGCAATTTATTATTGGTGAAAAATAAAGATTCTGGTCACAGACCAGTCATAAACTTGAAATACTTAAACAATTTTGTCAGATACCACCATTTCAAAATGGAGGGAATTTATTACCTCAAAGACCTATTGATATTCAACGACAGGTTGATCAAAATAGATTTGAAGGATGCATACCTCACGGTACCTATCTACCACTCATGTCAGAAATATTTACAGTTCAATCATTGCCATTTGGTTTATCCTCTGCACCTTGGTGTTTCACCAAATTACTCAGACCAGTAATATCCCTACTTCGAAGCAGGGGAGTAAGAATGATAATCTATCTAGACGACATATTGATTATGTCACAGAGTGTGCAAACTCTTCAACTACATTCTCAAGCCTTCTCAAAGCCTTGGCTTTGTAATAAATTATGAAAAATCTATTTTAACTCCCTCTCAGGAGATAGAATTTTTAGGATTTCTAGTGAATTCCAATTTAGCCACTCTCAGCCTTCCATCACGGAAATTGAAAACGATTCGAAAAGAAGGAATTAATTTCCATCAGGCCTTTAGCACGGATTGTAGGTATTTTATCAGCCTTGATCCAGGCTATTTTTCCAGCCCCCCCTTCACTATCGGGCTCTTCAAAGATTGAAAAGAGAACATCTACGCAACGGTCTCCTCTATTTAGATGAGATTTCTCTAACTTCAGAGACAAGAACAGAACTATCCTGGTGGTTAGATCACGTTCAAATTTGGAACGGGAAAGCATTTTTCCCGTCATTCCCAGACCTAACTATAGAATCCGACGCAAGTCGATTAGGCTGGGGAGCCCATTGTGGCGGCTAATTCCACAGGAGGCAAATAGTCTCTAGAAGAGACGAATATGCATATAAACTGCCTGGAATTCATGGCAGGGTTTTTCGCTCTACGCAGTTTTGCGAAACACAAATCCCATTGTTGTATCCTTCTCAAGATGGACAACATATCAGCAGTCCAATATACAGGGAGTGCAGAATTATTAGGCAAGTTGTATTTTTGAGGATTAATTTTATTATTGAACAACAACCATGTTCTCAATGAACCCAAAAAACTCATTAATATCAAAGCTGAATATTTTTGGAAGTAGTTTTTAGTTTGTTTTTAGTTATAGCTATGTTAGGGGGATATCTGTGTGTGCAGGTGACTATTACTGTGCATAATTATTAGGCAACTTAACAAAAAACAAATATATACCCATTTCAATTATTTATTATTACCAGTGAAACCAATATAACATCTCAACATTCACAAATATACATTTCTGACATTCAAAAACAAAACAAAAACAAATCAGTAACCAATATAGCCACCTTTCTTTGCAAGGACACTCAAAAGCCTGCCATCCATGGATTCTGTCAGTGTTTTGATCTGTTCACCATCAACATTGCGTGCAGCAGCAACCACAGCCTCCCAGACACTGTTCAGAGAGGTGTACTGTTTTCCCTCCTTGTAAATCTCACATTTGATGATGGACCACAGGTTCTCAATGGGGTTCAGATCAGGTGAACAAGGAGGCCATGTCATTAGATTTTCTTCTTTTATACCCTTTCTTGCCAGCCACGCTGTGGAGTACTTGGACGCGTGTGATGGAGCATTGTCCTGCATGAAAATCATGTTTTTCTTGAAGGATGCAGACTTCTTCCTGTACCACTGCTTGAAGAAGGTGTCTTCCAGGAACTGGCAGTAGGACTGGGAGTTGAGCTTGACTCCATCCTCAACCCGAAAAGGCCCCACAAGCTCATCTTTGATGATACCAGCCCAAACCAGTACTCCACCTCCACCTTGCTGGCGTCTGAGTCGGACTGGAGCTCTCTGCCCTTTACCAATCCAGCCACGGGCCCATCCATCTGGCCCATCAAGACTCACTCTCATTTCATCAGTCCATAAAACCTTAGAAAAATCAGTCTTGAGATATTTCTTGGCCCAGTCTTGACGTTTCAGCTTGTGTGTCTTGTTCAGTGGTGGTCGTCTTTCAGCCTTTCTTACCTTGGCCATGTCTCTGAGTATTGCACACCTTGTGCTTTTGGGCACTCCAGTGATGTTGCAGCTCTGAAATATGGCCAAACTGGTGGCAAGTGGCATCGTGGCAGCTGCACGCTTGACTTTTCTCAGTTCATGGGCAGTTATTTTGCGCCTTGGTTTTTCCACACGCTTCTTGCGACCCTGTTGACTATTTTGAATGAAACGCTTGATTGTTCGATGATCACGCTTCAGAAGCTTTGCAATTTTAAGAGTGCTGTATCCCTCTGCAAGATATCTCACTATTTTTGACTTTTCTGAGCCTGTCAAGTCCTTCTTTTGACCCATTTTGCCAAAGGAAAGGAAGTTGCCTAATAATTATGCACACCTGATATAGGGTGTTGATGTCATTAGACCACACCCCTTCTCATTACAGAGATGCACATCACCTAATATGCTTAATTGGTAGTAGGCTTTCGAGCCTATACAGCTTGGAGTAAGACAACATGCATAAAGAGGATGATGTGGTCAAAATACTCATTTGCCTAATAATTCTGCACTCCCTGTATAAATTGCTTAGGAGGTGCAAAATCCAAGCAACTGGTGGACATTGCCAAAGAATTATGGCATTTTTGCCTCGATCGAAACATAACGTTACGAGCAGAATACCTTTCCGGCCTTTCCAATACAGTAGCAGATTGGAATTCCTGTTTCCTAGTGGATTACAGCGACTGGATGGTGGATCCCAACATATTCCAACGACTACTTGCTCTGTGGGGTCCATTTCAATACGACCTCTTTGCATCACGACTCAATCGCCAACTAGAAACATTTTTCAGTTGGCGTCCGGATCCAGAAGCAGTAGATCAAGATGCTTTTCTCCAATGTTGGAAAGACGGAATCAATTATGCTTTTCCCCTGTTTACAATGATATCCCGGGTACTTCTGAAAGCATGGTCCCAGAAATCGACCTTAGTAGTTATAACCCCTCTCTGGCCATCACAACCATGGTTCCCTCAGCTTCTCAGCATGCTGATAGACTACCCACGACTCATACAGATGCGTCAGGATTCTCTTCGCGATCTGGAGGGAAATTTTCATCCTCTAGTGCTGTCGGGCCAACTACTATTGATTGCATCTCTCATTTCGGGTCATTCGAATCTCTTAGTGAATTTTTAAACACTACTAGAGACATTCTCTCACAAGCATGGGCACCGGGAACCCATGCAAATTACAGATCAGCCTGGAAAATTTGG
Organism: Pelobates cultripes; assembly: GCA_933207985.1. Lineage (NCBI taxonomy): Eukaryota > Metazoa > Chordata > Amphibia > Anura > Pelobatidae > Pelobates > Pelobates cultripes. The sequence continues at coordinate 130,332,560 of OW240917.1, read as the reverse complement.
CTTAATTGGTGCATGGGATGGGCAGTGGATGCCATACATTCAGATTTAGCAAAGATTCTATATTTTTTGTCAGCCTCTTTTGACTCAGGGAAAGCTTATTGCACCATAAATGTCTATAGATCTGCTATCTCAGCAAATCACGACCCTATTGAATTTTTCCCTGTGGGTAAACATCCTCTAGTCTGCAGACTTATGAAGGGTATCAGATTTAAATGTCCTCCATGCCCTAAATATAATTCCTCCTGGGATGTTACTCTGGTACTCCAGTTGATAGAATCATGGGGTGCCAATGACTCATTATCCTTAAAATTGCTTTCGTTTAAGCTTACCACATTACTATGTCTCATCTCTTTCAAAAGAGTTTCTGACGTTAAAGCTTTAGACTTAAATAATAAACTCCTGATGGTGTTCATTTTTCTATTGTTAGACATACCAAAACTAATCTCTGCACTGTATTCTATCCTTCATTTTCTGACCATCCTCTTCTATGTGTTGTTAGTTGTCTTCAAACATATGAGTTTAAAACCGTTTTGATTCGAAATTCTAATTTCTCGCAATTACTAATCTCTTTTCATAAACCTTTTCTGCCTGTCTCCTCTGCATCTTTAGCTAGATAGGTACGGCAAACAATGTCTATGGCAGGTATTAATATTTCAATAGAAGAAAGGGATCAGCGCTCTCTATCTATACAAGATACAACAGAAACAATAATAAATAAGTAAAAAGTGGCAGCACACCTAAAAAGTAGGGCTCCCTCACAGGCCTTACACCAGAAATGGTACAGAAAAAAGAAAGGAAGGCAGCGCCACTACAAACCACATAAATTAAAAGAGCATTGAATAGGCAGACTAGATAACGTACTCTAGTGTTGATAACGTACAGTGGTATAATCCCCACTTATGGGATACGTGAGGTCTAAGTATTCTTTCTTGATTAGGGAACCATATGTGGAAATAAAAGCGGGAACAGCAATGGTGATCAAAGTATAAAATGTACCAGTCAGACTATTTATTCTGGACTTCTATTTGCTTATTATCTATTATATATATATTGCATTCTAGTCTGCCTATTCTGTGCTCTTTTAATTTATGTGGTTTGTAGTGGCGCTGCCTTCCTTTCTTTTTTCTGTACTATTAATATTTCAATGTTTGGAGCTCACTCATCAAGAGGAGCTGTTACTACTAAAGTGTTTCAAGCAGGAGGCTCTTTATCAGATCTGTTAAAAACTGCAGATTGGTCTTCAGAATCTACATTTAAACAGTTTTATTTTAAACCTAGCCTGTTTCAAAAATAATATTGTAATAACTTCTGATGTATTTTATATTATGACTATTTAGCTTTGAACATACATAATACGAGCCTCCTGTCTTGTTTTAAAATTCAAGACTTTAATAAAACATATATTTTCTGACATCAAGACTAGGAAAATCTTGAATTACTGCTCATGAGCAATGCGCTAAAACCCCTCAAGAATGCTGCCAGAAGCTGGTGTCTGGCTATGCATCTCATTTGCAGCAGGTCAACAGCAAAAGGGTGCTCAACTAAGTACTAAAGATGTTTCAATGAAGGGGTTGAATAATTTTGAGCCTAGAGAAGTCATTATGAAGTACATTTTCAGTTGAATTTGGGGAAACCACTTGAAGTGTTCGTTGTGTTGAGCTATTTCAATTGCTTTTGTTTGATTTGTTCATTGCAAACAGCTGAAAGTCTGTACATTTTGACAATAAACCTGATTTCCAATGGAGGGGTTAAATAATTTTGATTACAACTGTATATGCCATAGGCCAAAGCTAGCAGATAATTATGCACATTAGTTTAACAAAAAAACTGCAGTAGTTTTGAAATCCCTTTATCTAATGGGGATTCTACAGCAGTTAAAGGGATTCTCCAGTGCCAGGAAAACCCCTTCAGCTACATAACTGAATCCAGCGCCAATGTCCCTCGGAACTGGGTAAGGCTTCGCCCAAGCTCCTCCCCCTGTTGACGTCAGCCAGCAGGGGAGCCCTAATGCACATGCGTGGCAATGGCCGCTCATGCGCATTAGACCTCCCCATAGGAAAGCATTATTCAATGCTTTCTTATGGGGAAAATCTGACACTGGAGATCCGTGAGGACGTCCAGCGTCAGATAACGAACCAAAAGTCTGTTATGAATCAGGAAGCTCCCCCAGTGGCTGTCTGATATACAGCCACAGAGGGCAGACTTAGAGCTGCAATGTAAACATTGCAGTTCTCTGGAACTGCAATGTTTACATTGCAGCACTAAGTGCAATAGGGGCATAGCACCCAGACCTTTTCAATTAGCTGAAGTGGTCTGGGTGCCTGGAGTGTGCCTTTAACAACAGTTTCAAAATTAAGCTCCAAAAAATAGTACAAAAATTTTAACTGGAGTGATGTCTTTACAACAGACACTTCACTGTTTAATGCTAGTATACTGCCACTATTATTAAAGGCCATACAATAAATGCATGCTACAGCTCTTTGTAAAAAAGATTTCACTTATTTAATAGCTCAAACTGTGTTCTTAGAATCTCCCTACAGATTTTCATTGACTTAATAATGTTGCTGTCATTTATGGAGCCGAAATGAATAATCACCCATGAACAAACCACAAGGCATCTGTAAAGTAAGCATGTTTAAATATTTACATATTATACATACAAGTATATATACACACACACACACACATACATACATTTTGTGTCTGCAGCCCAAAGATACATGCATAGGATAAAAAGTTGTCAATACTTACCTGTCCTAAAGGGTTCTCCTTTGCTTTTGTTTCTGACAAGATTCTAAAAATATAATAATTCAAAAGATTAAATATAAAAAAATTGTGTACATTTTTGTTTCACATAAAACTGTAGCTCTTATTTTTGCGCTTCATTCAATAAGGATTATATATTGTGCATATTTGCCAAATGTCACAAATTCAGCTGCACAGTCTAAAATGTAGAAACCATCCCAAGTTTCCTCTGCTCTCTCGGTTTTAGGAACACCACAGAAAAGAGTACTGGGAATAAATGTTTGTACCTGGTCTCATTGGACTAAGCATGAATTACAGGGCTTTTCAGACAATATGGTAGCACTTTAGTATTCCTCTGTGCACGATGAGCCTGACTTGGTTGTATTCCTGGCAATCTATTATCTAGACTAGCATGCACTGGCGTACATACCGCAGTCGCAGGGGTCACAGCTGTGACCGGGCCTGTCACTCCAGGGGGCCTGTCCACCATGCAGGCCCCTGCGACCGGGTGCCCGCCATCATCATTTGCGGCCCCGGCCTGTGCGGCAAACCGTCAGGGCCGCATCAGGTGACCATCGGGTGGCCCATGCTGTCTGGGCCACCCGATGGAGATGGATTGTCAGGGGGCCCGCTCAGCGCTGGGCACTTTAACAGCGTAACTGGGCCCCCTGTAATGAGATCATCACTGCTGGGAGGAAGTGACTGCCCGTCACTCCTCCCAGCTAACACACAGAGCCAGCGCGGGAGGAAGAGCAGGGAGTCAGAGCGGGAACTCTGACTCCCATCAACCTGAGCCACCACTGGACACAGGGAAAGTCACCTTCCTGCACCTAAAAGGTGGGAAACAGGTGACTTAAATATTATGTGTCTGTGTCTATCTGTCTGTATGTATGTGTGCCTGTCTGTTTGTATGTATGTGTCTGTCTATCTGTCTGAATGTATGTGTCTTTGTATGTATGTGTGTATTGTGTGTGTGTCTGTATGTGTGTCTGTCTGTATTTATGTATGTGTGTGTCTGTTTGTATGTGTCTGTGTCTATCTGTCTGTATGTATGTATGTATGTGTGCCTGTCTGTTTTTATGTATGTATGTGTCTGTGTATGTATGTGTCGTGTGTGTGTGTGTGTGTGTTTGTCTGTATGTGTGTATATGTGTGTGTGTGTGCCTCTTTGTCTGTATGTATGTGTGCCTGTCTGTCTGTCTGTTTGTATATATGTACAGGGAGTGCAGAATTATTAGGCAAGTTGTATTTTTGAGGATTAATTTTATTATTGAACAACAACCATGTTCTCAATGAACCCAAAAAACTCATTAATATCAAAGCTGAATATTTTTGGAAGTAGTTTTTAGTTTGTTTTTAGTTATAGCTATGTTAGGGGGATATCTGTGTGTGCAGGTGACTATTACTGTGCATAATTATTAGGCAACTTAACAAAAAACAAATATATACCCATTTCAATTATTTATTATTACCAGTGAAACCAATATAACATCTCAACATTCACAAATATACATTTCTGACATTCAAAAACAAAACAAAAACAAATCAGTGACCAATATAGCCACCTTTCTTTGCAAGGACACTCAAAAGCCTGCCATCCATGGATTCTGTCAGTGTTTTGATCTGTTCACCATCAACATTGCGTGCAGCAGCAACCACAGCCTCCCAGACACTGTTCAGAGAGGTGTACTGTTTTCCCTCCTTGTAAATCTCACATTTGATGATGGACCACAGGTTCTCAATGGGGTTCAGATCAGGTGAACAAGGAGGCCATGTCATTAGATTTTCTTCTTTTATACCCTTTCTTGCCAGCCACGCTGTGGAGTACTTGGACGCGTGTGATGGAGCATTGTCCTGCATGAAAATCATGTTTTTCTTGAAGGATGCAGACTTCTTCCTGTACCACTGCTTGAAGAAGGTGTCTTCCAGGAACTGGCAGTAGGACTGGGAGTTGAGCTTGACTCCATCCTCAACCCGAAAAGGCCCCACAAGCTCATCTTTGATGATACCAGCCCAAACCAGTGCTCCACCTCCACCTTGCTGGCGTCTGAGTCGGACTGGAGCTCTCTGCCCTTTACCAATCCAGCCACGGGCCCATCCATCTGGCCCATCAAGACTCACTCTCATTTCATCAGTCCATAAAACCTTAGAAAAATCAGTCTTGAGATATTTCTTGGCCCAGTCTTGACGTTTCAGCTTGTGTGTCTTGTTCAGTGGTGGTCGTCTTTCAGCCTTTCTTACCTTGGCCATGTCTCTGAGTATTGCACACCTTGTGCTTTTGGGCACTCCAGTGATGTTGCAGCTCTGAAATATGGCCAAACTGGTGGCAAGTGGCATCGTGGCAGCTGCACGCTTGACTTTTCTCAGTTCATGGGCAGTTATTTTGCGCCTTGGTTTTTCCACACGCTTCTTGCAACCCTGTTGACTATTTTGAATGAAACGCTTGATTGTTCGATGATCACGCTTCAGAAGCTTTGCAATTTTAAGAGTGCTGCATCCCTCTGCAAGATATCTCACTATTTTGACTTTTCTGAGCCTGTCAAGTCCTTCTTTTGACCCATTTTGCCAAAGGAAAGGAAGTTGCCTAATAATTATGCACACCTGATATAGGGTGTTGATGTCATTAGACCACACCCCTTCTCATTACAGAGATGCACATCACCTATTATGCTTAATTGGTAGTAGGCTTTCGAGCCTATACAGCTTGGAGTAAGACAACATGCATAAAGAGGATGATGTGGTCAAAATACTCATTTGCCTAATAATTCTGCACTCCCTGTATGTGTGCCTGTCTGTTTGTATGTGTCTTTGTATGTATGTTTGTTGTGTGTGTGTGTCTGTATGTATGTGTGTGTGCCTGTCTGTTTTTATGTATATATGTGTCTTTGTATGTATGTGTCGTATGTGTCTGTATGTATCTGTCTGTATGTATGTGTGTCTGTCTGTGTGTATGTGCCTGTCTGTATGTGTGCCTGTCTGTCTGTTTGTATGTATGTGCCTTTGTATGTATGTGTTGTATGTATCTGTCTGTCTGTGTGTGTGTGTCTCTGTATGTATGTGTGTGTGTCGGGGGGGAATTTAGAGGGGGGGATGTTAGGGGGGCGGGCCCATGGATCAGTTTCGCACCGGGGCCCCATGGGTTATGTGTACGCCACTGCTAGCATGAGTACATGTCCAATTTACGGCCTCACCAGAATTGCCAAAGTTGTCAGGTATGAATGTGATGAAGTTAAAACCAAATTTGCTAAACTTAACACAATTGTTTACATCCCACCTAGTTCACTATTTATTTTACTAGTATGGTTTTTAATACACAGTGTACTGTTTACTGAGTGAATCTTCTACATAAGAAATCTCAGCTGTAGTTGCACTTTGCTCTAAATTAAATGATTGTACTGCAGAAATGAATTCTGGGTAAACATTTGCAAATAAGCCTGCTGAGAGTGTCACGTTTTAGTTTTATATCAGTGTTAAAGATGGATGTATCCCCAGGAGCCTTACTTGTCACATTGCACTGATTCAACGGCAAAGGCTGGATTAAGAAAGCTTAGAATCGGAAAATCAATTTAAAGAATCTCTTAAAGGATTTTAATTACTTGGCATGCACAGAGAGACATTATGCTTCCTAAAATATGTATTTCACATCGCTTTAATATACTGAAACATGCCCGCTTGGGAATATAAATTATTGCCTCATAATCTCAATTGGCCAATAATTTGAAACAATATTACAAATTGCACCCATTACCTCATTTTGGGGGTTTTATCTCAGAAATGGGTCAGCTTAGTGCATTTGTGGAATATGGCTGATAAATAAATAAATATCCAACCTTTATTAAAAATAAAAATAAAAAACAATAGCCTGGTTGACTTGACAGTTCTGTGACATATACAAGTGATTTCTGTATTACTTCAGAAATTGCATTAATATGCAGCTGTTATAGGAAGTAATTTTAAAAGCAAAAATAAGAGAAAACATTTTGTTGAGCTGCTTCTCCCATCTAGTGGTAAGAAGAAGTATTAAGCAACACAGTATGGTTAAAGAAAATATAATTTATACATGAAAAAAATTTTTATGTTCTCAATACAAGTAAAGATCTGAACAGCATTCAGTCAGAAAGACCTACCCCTCCTCTCTTGAGAAAGAATACATGTAAAAAAAAAAAATAGAATAAAGGAATACACTTGTTACAATATCATCCTATTGCTTAAAGCGGCACTGTTACTCCTCCCCTCCCCCTAAAAAATTTGTATTTTATAAAGATAGAACCTTTTAGAATTTCTCAGCTCTTCTTGCTCCCTCTTGCGCCCTTCTGTGATCCTGGGAGCCAGAATATGACTTTACTCCAACTCCGGGATCACTAAGCGGTGCACAAGGGAGCTGAGCAAGAAGAGCTCAGTTCTCAGTTCCCTTGCCATTGGGCGCCTGCAAAGTCAAACTAGCCAGCAGAGCTAGCAGCCCCAGCAAGGAGCTCAGCCAGCCCAGCAGCAGTTAGGATCCACTCCAACTCTCCCAAAGGTATGGAGACTGGGTGGATTTAAATAAAATAAAAAAATTGGTGAGTGTATGAGAAAACGTGTGTGTGTGTCTGTCAATGAGTGTATATGTGTCTGTCAGTGAATGTGTGTGTGTCTGTCAATGAATGTGAATATGTGTGTGTGTGTGTGTGTGTGTGTCAGTGAGTGTGTGTGTGTGTGTGTGTGTGTCTGTCTGTCTGTCTGTCAGTGAGTGTGTGTGTATGTCTGTGAGTGAGTGAGTGTGTGTAGCTGTCAGTCTGAGTGTAGCTGTCAGTGAGTGTGTGTTTGTGTCTGTCATTGTGAGTGTGTGTGTGTCTGTGAGTGAGTGTTTGTAGCTGCCAGTGTTCGTCTATGAGTGAGTGAGTGAGTGAATATGTGTTTCTGTCAGTGTCAAATCGCTGAGGGTGTGTGTGTCTGTCAGTGAGTGTGAGTGTGTGTTTGTGTCTGTCAGTAAGTGTGTGTGTCTGTCAGTGAGTGTGTGTCTGTCAGTTTGTGTGTGTGTGTGTAGCTGTCAGTGTGTTTCTGTGAGTGAGTGAGTGAGTGAGTGAGTAAGTGGGTGAGTGAATATGTGTGTCTGTCAGTGTGTCAGATCAGTGAGGATATGTGTGTCTGTGAGTGTCTGTCAGGGTGTGTCTGTCAGTGAAAGTGGTTAAACAGTGTGTGTGTGTGTGTGTGTGTGCCAATGACTGTGTATCTGTCAGTGAGTGTATGTCAGCGCATGTATCAATGAGGGTGTGTGTGTGTCAAAAAAGTGGCCTTGACACAAATTGGAGGGCAAATTTAGATTAAGAGGGTGCCCTAATTTAGTTGTGCCTAGGGCAGCACAAATCCAAAATACACCATTGCCCCAGACAGTGACAATGCCGCTTTAAAGTACATTTCAATGAACCTCATTTGTTCCCTTTTGGTGGGATCTCTTACTGTTTTGTTTCCAGTGAATTCGTTTATCGGTGTGTATGGGTGCATCAAAGCTTAATTTGCATAGATTCCACAACAAATATATTCACACTAGTTTGTGTAGATTATATGGCATTAGGGAAGTTGACATACTAGGCATGTTATAACTTATTGCTTTAATGACAGTACATATACAATCTACATCAGCTGCAATTGGTTTTCAATTCACTACAATTTGGAGTTCAGCAAATAAAGCCCTGTTTATGAAAAACACTAGAAAAAAAATGTTATAGCTAACAAAAAATGTTATGATGAAACAATATCTAAAGTGAAGTAGCCGCCGTTGTCTACTAATATTTGTATTTGAGGAGTCTGCAATAACAATCAAGATGTCACATGAGTCCTGTAAATCAATCTGTCAGTACCGCAAGTCAGTTTCTAAAACAGGTCTAATCATTAGACACTACAACGTTCACTAACTCCATAAAATAACCCACCTGATTACATTCCTTACAGAACAATTCTGCCATGTATGTTAATCCTGCATTGTTTACACATATCACTATACATCTGTACTGTGCATTTATTTCAGCGTAATAAACAGTCTATATTTTTCCTAAGTGTCTACTTTTAAATGAGAAATGTTCTCGGTAAATATACTAAATTATTATTTATTACCAATATAGGTGTTGCACATCTCACTTCCGCATGTTAATTTGAATATTTTAGCACTTGATTTACTAAATAACTGAGTTTTTGAAATGGTCTGGTTTACAATGGAAATTTCCAAAGAATGTTATACAGCGTCCACTGATATAATTTAAATTCCCCTTTATTGGTGTGGCCAGTAGTGAGAACAGACTGTGATGTGTTTTTCCAATAACTAATGAATAGTGATGTCCCGAACGGTTCGCCGAATGGTTCGCCGCAGATGGCGAACATAAACATAAACTTTGACCCTGTACCTCACAGTCAGTAGACACATTCCAGCCAATCAGCAGCAGACCCTCCCTCCCAGACCTTCCCACCTCCTGGACAGCTCACTAAGAATGCAGCTTCACAATGAATGTAAAGTGGATGCTGTCCAGGAGGTGGGAGGGTCTGGGAAGGAGGGTCTGCTGCTGATTGGCTGGAATGTGTCTGCTGACTGTGAGGTACAGGGTCAAAGTTTATGTTTATGTTCGCCGTCCGTGGCGAACCGTTCGGTGAACCGTTCTGGACATCACTACTAATGAACAAAACCGAGGAATGTAAGATACATGTTTTTTTATACACATTAGTACCCTTGCTCAGACAGCCAAAAGACCCAAGAGATCTGCTTTGAATTTGAGGGGTATGATGTCTATAAATTAAAAAAAAATATTTACCAAATTCCCAGCTTAAGGCTTTTCTTTAAGGAAAATAACCAGAAAATATATTCAGAAATATTGTCTCTGATAACTATTACTGTACATATAGATAAATAAAAGTCTGTTTGGGTATATGTGGACTTCATAGGCAATATCATATATTGTGAAGTCGTATCTTGAATTCTGACATAACATTTAATCCAAGGTGTTGGAAAGGAGATGAGGAGACAGAACCATGTGATTTTATTTTTCTCCCCAGCTCCTCTGCCAGCATATCACTGTAGGGAAATGGACCACATTAATGGTGCTATAATAAAAGCTACACCTAGAGCCCATGAGGGTAATCCCTGCAATTCGTGGGCAGACTATGTCATATATGCCTTATGATTAAAAATCATTCCATATTAGAGATTTATAACTCAACATCAGACACACTTTATAGGATGTCTCAGAAACCTTGATGGCATTCTTTTTAATAATACCCAATTGTTTTGTTTCCTCTATATACTAATAGATAGAGTAATTGTTAATACTATTTTTGCTATTTAATACTTTTCATTCTGCAGTTATATAAGATTGTGTGTGTTAACAACCTTTTATTTTCAGGGTCACAGAGGTGCATAACGTAATTCTTTACAGAGAAGCAGGTTTGTGGTTCTCAGCTTAGCTGATTATGGCTCTTATGATGGATATGTATACTGTGAGATATATGAGTTCTAGAAAAGATATATTTGGCACCAAATGCTCTAAACAAACAGATTTTTATGGTGGACATTGTCCAATAAATGAGTTTGTGTTTATAGCAGGTATCCACTCCAGGGATCGGTATGGTTCGTAAGCACCATCAGAATAAAGCTCATGACATTACACTGACAGTCTAATTCCACAAAGGAACATCGATTGTACTTTCAGCTCTCCACATACCCAGAGATTGGAACAAAATCCCTGACAGTCATGATCAAACTGGGGATTATCTTGAAAAGTGAACTTATGTGTTCTACTATACTGGAAGCAATAAAGCTGCTATAACAAAGGTGGATTTCAGGTTTGACTGACCATTCTATTTATTCGGCTTTCTAAAATGGAAGCACTAGCTAAACTGCAAATTTCCACAAACTAAGTAGAATTTTCAATTTATTTTTGGTTTCTTACCTAATAAAAATTAAGATTAACACAGCTTTATTTACACAATTTATACAACAGTTCAAATGAAAACTGCTTTTTGTTTTTTTTAAATTTATAACAGTGATGAATGTTTGGGATCCTATTCTGGTCTAGTTCTCCACTGCATTAATTCTTCGGTGATGGTGAAAGATGTATACATAAAATTGATCATTAACTTTGTTAACCTTTTATTGAGTGCCCTAACCTGAAATATATACACCATAAGGGGACACACTAAACACTAAAAGAAATTCAGCTTAATGAAGTGGATTTGCTGTATAGACCATGCTCCTGAAGTCTCATTGTTCCATTATCTGCCATTTAGGTGTTAAGTCACTTTGCTTATGCAGCAATAGCCACACCGCCAGTGGTTAAGAATCGCATTGCCTCCCCCCACATTTCCTGTTAAAGAGTCTATTTTTTTTAACGTCTCTTATTGCACAGTTTTTAATTTGTAAAACATGCTCAGTTAATTGCCCGGTAGAGCTTGTATGTGTTTGAAGTTCAACTAACAGAACAGGAGATAACTTTTAAAGTAAACACAGTGTGCTGTAAAATCTGAAATTGAAACCATTTCTCATTCGTGCTGTGCGAGTCACAGCCAGGGGTGCTGTTGCTAGGGCTGCATAAACATAAGCAAAATATATTTAACTTCTAAATGGCAGTTCATCAAATAGTGAGACTGAAGGAGCATGGTCTATACATCACAACTGCTCTTTTAAGATACAGTTATTTTGGTTCATAGCTTTAACCCTAAAAGGATTAGTCGAAATGTTGCTCTTTTGAACTGCAATGATGCTAACTTTTTACACATGAGCTCCCCTTAGGCGTTCTGGACCACTCACAGCATTCAAATGAGTCTCTCTCATTAGCAGGAGCTTAGCATGAAGCCGTATAGACAGTACATAGACAGTGCTATGTACTTGTACACTCACAGTACAGCTCATACAAGCGCTAGCAAATGACTTGAATGGTGTAAGCTTCCAGTGTGTGTGCATGCTGTACAACACTTGCATGGCTCAATGCAGAACTAACCTGTAGTTGTTAAAATCATACTTGGGGCAGTAGTCTGTATGGTGCTTTGATACATTTTTCTTCCAAACACTGTATTTTATTTATCGATCCGTACTCTTGGCTGGTTTAAAGATAACCTTGCCATACAGTGAATTAGAAACTACTAACCACATTAAATTAGTCTACCAAAAAACAATGCCTGTATGTGGCCTGGGAGTCTGAGGGTTCTAGCAATTCCTAGAACTTCACTCTTTTGGACAGTGATCTCAAATGTCCCACCTGGAATCAGTTAAAGCCACTCTTCCAACTTGAAGGTCACAGCCCGAGTGTTCCTATCACACCTGGAACTACTACTGCCTTCACTTTCCACATCCTACATGCTTGTCTTCTGCATTTGAAAGTCCCACAGGATTATTGCACTGTCATCCTCAATTACCCTTTGTGGCATCTCCCATCTGGACTTAGGCAGGTCCAGCCCATATTCTGTGCAGATATTTTGGTATACAATCCAAGCATCTTGGTTGTGCATCTCAGTGTATGCTGTTCCTGCTAACATCTTGCATCTGGCTGGATTGTCTAAGAGGCTTCTTTGCACAGCCTGCATCTTGGATACTCTCTGGTATGGTAGACCTCCACTTCTTTTGATCTGGTACTAGGATTAGTGTCTCAGTGCTGTCTTTCAGTCCAGCATTTTCCAATCCCTGGTATGATTTCATAATGTGAGCCACATCCACTAAATGCCAGTGGTACATTGGAGAGTAGAGAGGTTTGTTTTGCCATGGAATGTCCTCCTTTTCTGCATCCTCTATCTGTTGGAATTATACTGGATATACAAGACTGTGGATCTACACACATCCTAAGACAGGGATTGTATCGTCCAAGTGCTATACAGCAGAGCTTTAATTTTTTTTTTTAATTTTTTTTTGAGGAGGTATTTATTGTGGCATATTTCATAGACATCAAAATAAATCAGCAATATCAAATACCAAATCATCATTTGTCAGTCTTGTTTTTACTTTTCTTTTCTTTTTTTCCTCCTTTTTTTCCCTTTCTTTCTGTTTCAATTTTCTTTCTCTAATTTTTTTTTTTTTTTTTTACTATTACATACAAACAAAAGATATATATAGACAAACAGTTGTTTGGTCTTAGTGTTTGAAAAACATAACTATAGAAAAATAAGTCCAAGATTATGGGAGGACACGAGGCAAGGGGAAACCCGATAATCGAGTGTTGTGAAAGGGATATGATCGGTCTGTTATAAACGCCCAAAGTCAATTACCTCGGCTCTAATGTTTTAATCCATTTGTCCCAGAAACTATATTGATGACCCTTCAATGGGAAGCACCTAGCAAAAGCACGCTTCATTTTGCATTGTTTAATACTTTGAGTGAGTATCTTAGACCAGCTATCCACCGTGGGGGACTTCCAATTTCTAGCTATAGATGTTTTGACAACCATTAATATATGTAGTATAATGGGTCTAAGATTCTTATTAATCACCCCCATTTCCTTGACTAACATGGCCATATTCTGGTTTAGGTTGAACCTCTTTTCTAATAAGGTTGACAAATATAAGTTTGTAGTCTTCCAAAGATGTCTGATTGTTTAAAATCTGCTATTGACTCGGAACATCTCCAACAATTGGAGGAGGCTTTGGAATACATTTTTGCAATTTTTTTTGGAGTTCTATACAATCTGTTTAATATCTTATAATGAACTTCATGTGTATTCAAACAATGGCAAGTCTTATACAATGTTGTAAGAGAGTTATTCCATTCTTTCATATTTATGTGTTCAAATCAAGATTCCATTTTGCAATTGCTGGAGGCGTTATTTTTATCTGAGCTTTATAGACTACTTCTTGGCATTTGTTAACTTAATGCGTATAATCTGCTTGTTCAAGCATTTCTGTCAAGATCTTAACTGGGGGTTCCAGAGGATTGAATCTCAAGTGAGTTTTCAAAAAACATATTATTCTTATATAATTAAACCATTCAGTAAATGATAAACTGTATTCAAATTGTAGTTGTTCAAAAGATTTAAAGTTGTTTCCCCTCAAAAAGTTGGATATTTTTTCCATACCCATATGGGTCCAGAGTTCCAGGTTTGTATCTATCATTAGATTTGATAATATATTTAGACTTGTACCTGGGATTATTTTCTTTTTAATACCAATTTTTTTTTTTTTTAAATAGAAGCCAAACTGGAAAAAATTGTTGAATTATTAATGATTTTGAAATTTTAATATGATGGTGTCAGGATTATATTGATCCAGCACACAGAATAGTTTAACAATCTAGAACTGGCCGGACTTAACATACCCAAGAATAGTCAGAAAACTAGCAGAGGTCAGGGACACAGAACAAGACACAGCGATAAGGAAAAGACAAAAGTCAAGTATACCAGAAATCAGGGAAGTTAAAATGAAACCAAAGTCAAAAACCAGAAAAACACGATCAGGAACACCCTCTTGGATAAGCATCTGAGGGAAACCACAACAGGGCATTGAGCCGAGGAATAAGTGAGTTTAAATAACCCTCTTGCAGATCCGATTGGCTGTACCTAGCCCTTGACCCCAAAATGTGCATGTGCGTCTTTTGCAGGGCGTCACCCACACGTCGACGTCATCTTTACCGTAGATGGACGTGGGGCTATATAATATCGTGGGTCCTCAGCTGCTGGCGTTCACTGACATGTCGCACAAACCAGGCATCATGGCAGAAGACCACAGAGCAGCACTCCCCTCGATCTTTGGAAGGTAGTTATCTCCGTTTTTGCCACATGGATACGAAGGTTAGTTTCTTTATCTATTGACGATAAGAGGGTCTTATAATCTTTATTACCCATGGTTAAAATCTGTTCTATTATATACCAGTTTTCATTCCTAGAGTCTTCCTTATTTACAACTATAGAGCGTGCTAGTAAATTAGCTTATGCTATATTTTGGATAATTGGAATACTCATACCTCCCTGATCTTTTTTCCTTGACATTATTTCTCTTTTGATTCTGAATTTTTTTACCTGACCAGATAAGTGTATTAAATGATAATTGTATTAAATCCAGCCAACTATCTGGGATCTTTAAAGGGATCATTCTCATAATATATGAAAATTTCGGTACAATATATGCTTTCAGGGTATTTATTTTCCCCGACCATGAAATTTCCATGGATTTCCATTTTTTAAAATTTATATTAGTTTCTTTAATTAGCGGTAATATATTGAGTTCCAACCATTTCCTTGGGTTTTTTGAAATTTTTATGCTTAAGTAGTTAAAATAACTATTGACTTGTTTGAATCCATATTTATATTCTATTTTGTTAATATTAGTTTGGGATATATTTTGATATAATGCCATGGATTTGTCTGTATTTATTTTATAATTGGAGAATTGGCTATATTCTTGAATAATATCCATAACATATTCAATAGACTCCCGTCTTCTGAATGGTTATCAATACATCATTGGCATGTAACTTAATTTTTTGGGTGAAGTCATTTCCAAAGCCTATAATGGCCTGGTTAGATCTAATTTCTGCTGCCAGAGATTTAATTGAAAAAAGAATATATAACATTGGTGATAACAGGCAGCCCTGGCGAGTGCCATTTGTGATCCCAAACCAATTGGATTTAATACCAGGACCCACAATTCTACCTTGTGGGCCTCTGTATAGTGCCATAATAGCTCCAAGTATACCTCCGGAGAATCCAAAAGATGTCCAGTATTCCCTCAGAAAGGCCCAGTTGACCCTGTCAAAGGCCTTCTCTGCATCCAATGACAGGGTCAACATGGGTATGCACTAATTTCTAGCCTGTTCCAATATCCCAATCATATTTCTTGCATGGTTAGTCAAAAGTCATCCTGGGATAAACCCCACCTGGTCTTTATGTACTAGATGGCCAATAACCCTCTTCAATTTATCTGCCAGTATTCCTGCATAAAGCTTAATATTTTCATTTAATAGAGAGATTGGGCGATAGCTATCTACTCTCTTTGGGTTCTTTCCAGATTTTAATATTGGGATGATATTGCCCTAAGCCACTCTTCTGGGATTTTAGCTTTAGGTATAAATTAATTAAAAGTAGTCCTCAAACAGGGTGACATTTCAGTTTTAAATAGTTTATAGAAAATTCCCGTAAACCAGTCTGGCTCTGGTGCTTTGTTAGGTTTCAGTAATTCTATCCGTGTATATATTTCTTGTAAAGTATTTGGGGCATTTAGTTCATTTAGTTGTTTCTTCGAGATCTTCAGGATGTTCTTATTTCTAAAGAAGTCCCTAGGGTCTGTTTGGTTACAAGGCAAATTATATAACTGATGATAATAATCATTAACGGCCATCCCAATCTTCTCTGGTAATAGATATGTCTCATCTTTATATATAATTTTAGAAATACAGCAGAGCTTTTAGTACCTCATGAGGGTGTGAGTTCGTTTTCTATATATCTGACTATATGTACAGTTAATAAGACATTGTCTGTCAACCATGATTTAAAGCCAAATCTTAAGCAAGTGGAATACGATGAGGAAAATGTGGAAGCTTTATGGGTAAATATCTGCTTTGGGGAAAAGGGAAACCAACTATTGGTTGTGATATGTAATAAACCACCTAATGTTAATATTGACGAGGACCAACAGCTGTTTGAGCAAATTGAGAAAGCTGCAGATATGGGTAACACTTTAATTATTGGAGATTTTAATTACCCGGACATAAATTGGGACAAAGGGACTAGTAGCTCAGCAAAGAGAATTAGGTTTTTGTTAAATGACACCTTAATGGCACAACTTGTACAAGCACCAACTAGAATGGACGCTTGTCTGGACCTGGTTTTAACAAGCAACGTTGATCTTTTGACCAACATTCAAGTAGGTGAGCACTTGGGAAATAGTGATCACAATATAGTGTCCTTTGAAATAAATTCAAAAAAACTAAAGCACATGGGGTATACTAAAACATATAATTTTAAAAAGGCCAATTTCAATAAGTTAAGGGAAGCTTTACAATATATTCACTGGCATTAGTGAAAAGAACACTGAGGATAAATGGATCATCTTCCAACAAATATTAGAAAGGTACATTTCTCAGTATGTACCATTGGGAAATAAATATAAAAGAAACAAATAAAACCAATGTGGCTTAGTAGAGAAGTAAAACAAGAGATTAAAAATAGGAAAAGGGCATTTAAAGCATTTAAATCGGACAAATCGGATGCATCTTATAAAAGATATAAGGAAGCAAATAATGCGTGTAAAAAGGCAATTAGACTTGCTAAACTTCAAAATGAAAAAAATGATAGCTAAAGAGAGCAAAACCAACCCCAAAGCATTTTTAAAGTACATAAATTCTAAAAACCCAAAAATGAAAGTGCAGGTACACTAAATACTGAAACGGGGGTGTTAGTTAATGAAGACCAGGAAAAGGCAGGAATTTTAAATAACTATTTCTCCTCCGTATATTAAGGAAGAACCAATGGCAATAGATGTGCAAATGATTGCTACTAAAAACTTGCAGAATAATTGTAATTGGTTAACTCAAGACAAGATGCTGCAGCAACTAAAGAAAGTTAATATAAACAAAGCTCCAGGGCCTGAAGGTATCCATCCACGTGTACTTAAGGAACTAAGTGTAGAAATAATAATTATTTTCTTTCAGGAAGTGTTCCAGAGGAATGGAGGAAGGCAGATGTGGTTCCTATATTCAAAAAGGGTTCAAAATTCTTGCCTGGAAATTATAGACATGTGAGCTTAACTTCTGTGGCTGGTAAAATATTTGAAAGGTTATTAAGGGATAATATTCAAGAATTCCTTGAGAAGAACATGGTTATCAGCAAAAAATCTGCACGGTTTTATGAAGCACAGGTCATGTCAAACTAACTTGATTGCGTTCTACGAAGAAGTAAGTAGAAGTATAGATCAGGGTGTTGCCATGGATGTGATCTATTTGGATTTTGCCAAGGCATTTGATACAGTTCCACACAATAGATTAGTGTTCAAACTCAAGGAAATCGGTCTAGATGAAAATGCTTGTTCTTGGGTAGAACATTGGCTTAAAAACAGAGTACAAAGAGTTGTCATTAATGGTAAATTTTCAAGCTGGACAGAGGTGGCAAGTGGTGTCCCTCAGGGGTCTGTTCTGGGACCCCTTCTATTTAACATGTTTATAAATGATCTTGAAGACCGCATTGAAAGTCATGTTTCAGTGTTTGCAGATGACACAAAACTTTGTAAAACAATACAATGTGAGCAAGATATTAATTTGCTGCAGAGGGATTTATATAGACTGGGGGACTGGGCACTCAAATGGCAGATGAAATTTAATGTTGAAAAATGCAAAGTTATGCACTTCGGCGTAAAGAATACACAAGCAACGTATACCCTTAATGGAAGCGAATTAGGGATAACAACACATGAAAAGGACTTGGGAATTGTTATAGACAACAAACTATGCAACAATGTGCAATGTCAATCAGCAGTGGCCAAGGCCAGTAAGGTATTGTCATGCATGAAAAAGGGCATTCATTCTTGGGACGAGAATATCATTTTGCCTCTTTATAAATCACTGGTAAGATCCCATATTGAATATGCTGTGCAATTTTGGGCACCTGTTCTAAAGAAGGACATTATGGCACTAGAAAAAGTGCAGAGGCGGGCTACAAAATTAATAAAAGGAATGGAACATATCACCTATGAAGAAATGTTAACAAATTTAAACCTATTTAGTTTAGAAAAACGTCGCCTGAGAGGGGATATGATAACATTAGACAAATATATTCAGGGCCAACACAAACCATTGTGTGGAAATCTATTCACAAACCAGACTTTACAGAGAACACAAGGCCATGCGTTTAGACTGGAAGAAAGAAGATTTCGTCTAAGGCAAAGGAAAGGTTTTTTTACTGTAATAACAATCAGGATGTGGAATTCTCTGCCTGAAGAAGTGGCTTTATCAGAGTCCATACAGATGTTCAAACAGCTACTAGATGCACACTTGCAAAAACAGAATATTCAAGGATATAATCTTTCAATGTAGGGTAATAACTGCTTGATCCAAGGATAAATCTGACTGCCATTCTGGGGTCAAGAAGGAATTTGTTTTCCTAGCTTGTTGCAAAATTGTGCTTCAAACTGGGGTTTTTTGCCTTCTTTTGGATCAACAGTAAAAAACAAATGTGAGGAAGGCTGAACTTGATGGACGCAAGTCTCTTTTCAGCTATGTAACCATGTAACTATATGTAACTATATTTTTGTTCCCTTTTTGAGGTTTTTTTTTTTATTCGAAAAGTTTCTTACTCCAGGGAGAGTACGTATACACATATATATATGCTATACCACTGGGTCATTGCAAATATTAACTTCATCAATGGGATTTTTAGTTATATCAGTTTTATTTGGCACAGTTTATCACTTGTTGATTTTTCACAATTTTGGAAAGCTACACAAGGTTTGGGAATCCTTCTAGATTTACTGCTGCCTATTAATTTATATTATAGCGCCTATATATGTTTTTCCTCTATCTTTTTTTTTTTATTCCCTTAGCAGTTCATCTTTCTATCATGGCCAACATGACAAGTTTTTCAACAATTTGAACTACAGTAGTTTTTCTGTGTAATTAGACCAGACTGGCTAGTCTTCACTCCCCATGAGCGCCCATGACCTCGGTGCCAGATCACCAGTTGTCATTCCTTGCCCTACTTTCATTAGGTACTAATTGCTGCATACTGGGAACACCACAAAATACTTGCTGTTTTGGAAATGTTCTGACCCAATCATCTAGCCATCACTATTTGGCCCTTGTCAAAGTCACTTCACCTGTCTGAGATTTTAATGTTGTGGCTCATCAGTATATACAAAAATCTGATTGCACTCACAGTTTCTTCTATATTCAGAAAATCCTTTATTGTTCCATGTTCCAATAAATCACACAAACTAGTTATGTAATCCTGAGGTAAGTCCCCAAGTGGGACTGAAATGTCGACCTGTACCATTTTACTTCTTACCACACAGTAATGTGAATTATTGGAACATGGAACAATAATTATTTTTCTGGATATTTATAAAAAAATAAAATAAACATGAGTGCAGTCAGTTTCTTGTATATTTTATGTATTGGATGCCAAAGACTAGTACCTGGGAAAATATATGGCATTTTAAGCAGTAGTGCAAGGACCTAAAAGTTACTCAACACTGCAAGCCACTGCATATTCACCAGGAGTGGATTTGTAGCCACCATGGACAAATTTTCACTAGACAATCGCTAGTGGTGAGTAAAAGGTTTGATATATATATATATATATATATATATATATATATATATATATATATATATATATATATATATATATATATATAATGTGTGTGTGTGTGTGTGTATGTATGTGTAAGTGCAGTGTTGGAATACCCTTTAAAACAGCCAGCTAATGATAACAACTGGCAAAGCAGCGTTTAATGGATATTAAAATGTCACGGCTGGTATTTAAATAATGCAGATATGAAATCATAAGCCATGTGTGTTAATATGAATTCTGATTCATTTTAGATCAGTTATTAGTGTATCATGTGGATACAACGCATAAATTAGACATGGATGAGCTGCAGGCAAACTCTTTGCAGGACAATACAGTGAATCTACTTTTAAACAGAGATTTGAGACCACTGCATACAGTACTATTTAAAAAGCATAAATCATGTGATCACAATTGTATTCTGTTGGATACTTACTACAGAGATATAATTAATAAAACATTCACACCCTGAATGTATTGAGGGACAACATGTTGGGTCCCTACAACGGTTACAGTGCATTCTAACATATGAATGTATTTCATCTTAATAAATAGACATGTGCATTCGTTTTTGTACGAATACGATTTCATCCAAACATCCAAGTTTTTTCGTAATTGTTTACTAAAATGTAAACGAAAGCCCTACAAACTAAATATAAACAAAACAAAAGGGCAAATGTGATTGCATTACCTTTTCGTTTCATTCGTTTAATAGACTCCGTGCTGCAGGGGAATTAACCCACCACAGCACAGAGAAATAACATGCTCGACAAAAAAACAAATTAAAGAGAGAGCCGGAAGCGCTATCAGCTCCCTCCTTGTAATAAATAACTGCTGCTCGCTGTTTAGGCAACATGCCCCTACTACATGGGGAGACCTGGCACAGGCAGGGGCATGCGGCAGGATTTAACCCTCGCAAAATGTCCCTCACTGGGGAGGCAAAGAAAACAGAACTATGATAACAAGGTAGAAACCACATAAATGTAATGGAAAAAAATGGAATCGGGTACACTCGGATATTGCATTTCACAGGAATGGTGCTGCCATAGTCACCAAAACTGATTTAGCACCCCACCCAGCGCCCCAGAATGGTTCTTATCTGCCGTCACATTCTATGTTTCTCTTCTATTATCTGTTTATACCACCTCTCTTGGAAACCTTTATTTCTTTGGATTTCAGTATCATCTGTAGGCTGATGACTCAGATACAGCTACCTCTTATTTACCCAATGCACCCCACAAATGAGTCACTAAATGCCATTATTTTGTTTCTAAAAGCATATTCCATGCTACTGGGTCTTTCCAAAACTGAACTTCTGATTTTTACTTTTAAAACCATTGCTCTATTGTTGCTCTTTTCACACATCAAAGACCCACCAATTAAACTAATTAACTATGATACTACCTTTCCCTTTTCTTCAGTGTTGTTTGTAAGGTTTTATGAGGAGAAGATATTTTTTTAATTCCTCTTGGGGTCACACAGGAAAGGAACTTAGCCCTCTTTCAGGACTCAACTGACTCTTTTGGGATACTTATGTTTACCTTGTTATAAGCATGTACCATTATTAGTCATGGTTAACCTTTAACCTTACTAAATAACAAATCACTGAACCTTGTTTCAATAAATAACCTGCCAACCATGATTTGGAGAACATCAGAGGCTCAATTCATCTTCTTCGCTATAATTATAAAATTAGTAAATACAGACAAGGGCTAACAATTTAATTTGGATACATCTCTAGTCTGGTATGTACTACATGAAAATGGAGCATAGATGATATTTTTTTTTTATTTTACAAATTGGCAAATAAACCTCAATGTAAGCATGGATTAAAAGGGTATGTGTCACTTGGGCCCCTTTGCTGGAACTCCTAGATAGGGGTCACCTGGAAAGTGGGGAGACAGGTTCTGGGGCTGTGGAGAGTGTAGGTAGTCCCTCTTAATCTTTGGTATCTGCCTTTCCTGTCTCTTTACCCTGCCTTTCCCATCTCTTTCCTGTTCTCTCACAGGTTTGGGAGCCTGCCCTTTACTACTTTGCTCTCTTTTGTACATTACCCGTAGTCCCCCTAACAAAACACATCAGCCTCTGGATATTGCCCTGGACTTTCTTTGCTCTACCTGAGTTACATTATCCTGTAATTTGAAAATATGGATTGATGTGCACTGTTTGTTTGTTATTTCCTTGAGCTGTTTTTGGGATGCCTCTGTTTCATTTATAGACTAAGGAGCAGCGTACACATGCAACTGTACATGTGTATTTAAATACAGTTTTTAAATGTATAAAGCTACTTCAAATCACCTATGTTAGCAAACACATTAGTTCCATCATATGGACATAATGTGTTAGTCACATTTATTAGGGTTGTTTTAGTATAGTGCAAAGTGCCGAAAGCAGAGCTGCAAGCAGTGGGGATGGTTGGGGGGGGAGGGGGAGGGGGAGGTGTGGGTGATAAATCAGGTGTAACTTTTAAGATGTGGGGCTGGGTTTAATATGAAAAATATCACTATGAAATAAAATAATTTTCCAGTGCCTCTCCTGAGATTGGGTTCTGGATCTGCCCCTGTGGTGAGGCGAGAAGACAGAATAAATGCCGAACTTTCAGGTTTGTTGGCTGGAGAAAATTAACTCTATTAAAAGAAGAAAAAGAGTTGACGGTTTTAGGCAAGAGGGGGAAATGATAGAAACTGTTTCTTATTTGACCAATTAAAGAAAAGTATGATGAAAAGTTGGATGTGATATTATTGTAGAGAGGGTTTGTAAAAGGGCAAAGGTAAGCATTCGATAGTAAAAGATATTTGGGGATCATAAGAGTATGTGCTAATAAAGGAAGTAGAATACTCCAGGTTTCGGAAATGAGGGGACTCTGCTGTAAGAATGTAACATGAATGTGTAGTGTAAGGAGTCTGATGAGGTGTGACAGATGTATTACATCCTCCAGCAACATTTAGCTGTAAAGGAATATTCATTTACATTACGTCTACCATAAAGTATAATCTTCTTAGGACATTGCAGAGTTGTGACGGATTATCCTGTGCCTGGATTTTAACCCCTTTATTTCATTCCCCTATGGGTTCGGGACATTGCCTTCTCCTTCGTTTTATTTTTATTTCATTCTCGAATCGAACAAACTACTGAATGACCAGACCACCCGTTTGTGGAGTGTGCCATTCATTAACATCTATCACCTCCTTAACACTTCTAAAACAGCATGCGTTCTAAGTAGTCGGCTGAGTGGTCGTCATTCGGTATACGAACACGTGCGGCAGCCATCTTTAGTCGCGAACACATACAGTGTACCGCTGGGACTTCCATATCTACATATGTTCGTCTGGATTCATATGGGAAGAGCGGCGTTCGGTGGGAACACACACTTGAACAAGGAACATAGACTGACCCTACCCACGAGCCCCTACGTTCGGTATTTTGACTGTATTGTGTATTCCCGAAAGAGACTGACCGCACAGCCTTATTTCACTGAACTTTTCGTGTGCAGTCGGTCAAAATGTGACCTCCATGGAAATCTCGAACCCCTGAACTGATCTGGGTGATCTTTGGATATGTTGGTATCCCAGATCGGGGCTATCAGGGGATGTAACCTTTGTGGGATTTCCATGGGATTTGAGGATACTTTCGGGGTACTGCTAAAATGGATGTTATCTGGGTCTGGAGATAATTGAGTCAATACAGTTCATGACTCAGCTTTCTCCTGGGCACAGGGGAGGGATTATCTTATTCTGTATGGGAGTGTCCTGGACCTGAGAGCCAATGTAACTGTGTGTTTGTTTTTACTGTAGTCTACTCACAGGTCCAGAGGGGAGTGCCCCTTGCATGGGGATTGACATAAAAGGCCGTGTGTGGCGCCATTAAAACCAGTTGTCTCACAGCATAGAGCATCGTCTCTCTTTTGCTTGGAGTGCTAAATCACTAGCCCTTGTAAGAGCTGTTCCTGCTTTGCATCACAGCATCCCTCCCACTAGAGGGAAAATAACATCTCTGGTGGCGGACCTCTTGATCTCATTAGGGAACACTGGGAAGGGGAAACGGAACACGAAAGAACCTCCATCATGCCACATGTCCTGGAGCTTAGGGACCGCATGGAGCAGTTGGCTAGGCTGGTAAAGGACGATCTCCAGGAGCGACAGAAGGTTTGGTACGATAGGGGTGCACAACAGCGTACATTCCGGGTGGGGCAGAAAGTCCTGGTGCTAAACCCTACCAGACAAGACAAACCTCAGGCAGGAAGACATAGCCGCAGTATGTGCCCCAGTTACAGAGGACCCAGAGTCTCCCCCTCCCCGATTTACTAGAAAGGGATGCTCAAACTGATCTCATCAGTCAGGTGAAGCTAGGAGATAGGTTAAGGGAGGCAGAGAGGGGCCAGGCTTGTCAGTTATTAGAAGGTAAGCAACAGGCCTTCTCCCACAGTAAAAAAGCGCAGAAGTGCCTCTAGTGGCTGTCAATGAGACATGGATTAACCCATATTTTTACAGCAGAAAGGGTTAATCCTAGATGGACCTGGCACCCAGACTACTTCATTAAGCTGAAGTGGTCTGGGTGCCTATAGTGGTCCTTTAAGTAATGCTCCTGTCTTGGCTGCCCTAGTTCCTAACAAGCATTTAGGTCCAGAAAGGAATGCCCCTTGCATAGGGAGTGACATAAAAGACCGTGTGTGGCTCCATTAAAACCAGTTGTTTCACAGCCTAGAGTCTTGTCTCATGTTTGTGGGAGAAAGCAACAACAGCTGCCTCTCTTTTGTTTGGAGTGCTAAATCACTAGCTCTTGTAAGAGCTGTTCCTGCTCTGCATCACAGCATCCCTCCCACTAGGCGGAAAAGAACATCTCTGGTGGCAGAACCCCTCTTCCCATTGCAGTGGCCGCCACACAAGTATTTACAGATATATCCAAAATGATCTCAACGGCACATACAATGCCAGAGGGGAGTTGGCAATAAAATATTTATCTTCTTTTACATGATATATAGAGTATAAAATGAGAAGAGAAATAAGGAGTTTAAGTTGTATTAGCTGTCTAGTCAATAAGTCCCCTTATAGCCTTCTTGGAGATCTATGCAATGATGGAAATATGATGTTTCATGGCATACTTTTTGTTTTGCTTTACTGAAAATGACATTCACACTAAATTCATTAAGTAGAAAAAAGTCAATATTTCTGATAAACCCACAGCCTGAAATTTTACATCACCACTTCTCGGGGAAAATACTTCTTCTCCCACCTGAGCGAGGTGAGATTTCTTATAGCTTTCTTGCCATTGAAATAAACATAAATTAGAAAACAGTGACTTACTTTAAATACCTAACTTTCTCTGATTAGATTCTCACTAGAACTGAGTAGCAAGTGTGCTAAAGGTATTTTAAAGAAAAAAGAAAAAGAAAAAAATTCACAAAACTTCAAAATAATCACAAAAACAGAGGTTTGTTTATAGTGCTGTATCGGAGCCAGAGAAGGGGGATATGATGAAGCATAATTTCTCCGCCCCCACACCATTTTTTACCCCCATGTTATGACATCACATTGTCCCACCCATTGCATTCGCCCATGTCATGACATCACATATGTCCCATCCCTTTTTACAATATTTATATTAATCCAAAGATACTTCACATTAATGTACACATTCATGCACACATATAGCCATATACACACATTCACTTATTTGATTTGTATTGAAATAATGATTCCTGAGGTTCCATGGTTTGCTGCTGTGATCACATTCTGCACTAACTGCACAACTCCCTGTAGCTCTATGCTGATGCACGAGGGCAGAGGGGACACACAGACGCTGCACCCTTGTGGTGTGCTACCTAGCCTGATGGGCTGGATGGAGTCTGTGAGTAATGGCTGCGCAGCGGCCATGGGCGCCCGGCCTGGGAAAATCTGTTATTTTTTAATTTTATGTGAATGTTTATTAAAATGTTGAGTGGATGTGTGGTGTGTTGTGTAGGTGTGGGGTGGCCATAAGTGTTTTAGCTATGTGTGAGGTGTGTGTTGTGGATTTCTGTGTGTTTTGTATAAGGCTGGCTGTGTGTAATGGAATGGGGACTGCAGTGATGGGATAGGGGCTGTAGTTGGGGATAGGGGCTGTAGTAGGATATAAGGGCTGAAGTTGGGAGTTATATGCTGAAGTGAGGGGTCAGGACCTGTAATGAGTGTCAGGGGCAGTAGAGGGAGGTCAGGATATGTAGTTGGCTGTTAGGGGCTGTAGTGGAGGTTCAGAACTTGTAGGGGGTCAGGAGCAGTAGTGGGTGGCTAGGACCTGTAGTAGGGGGTTAGAATCTGTAGTGGGGGTCAGGGGCATTAGCAGATGATTAGGACCTGTAGTAGGGGATTAGGCGCTGTAATGGGGATTAGGACCTGTAGAGTGGGTGATGGTCAGTAGTGGAGAGTTAGGACCTGTAGTAGAAGGTTAGGCACTGTAGTGGGGGTTAAGACCTGTAGTGTGAGTCAAGGGCAGTAGTGGAGAGTTAGGACCTGTAGTGGGGTGGTTAACAGCTGAAGTGGGAGGTTAGGGAATGTAGTGGGTTAATAAAGGCCTGGTAGGAATTAAACAGATAATTAAACAAAACGTTAAATTATGTTTCTTCCCCCTCCCCGAGGCTTGACTTGGGAAAGGGATGGGGAATTTTGTTTTCTGGTGGTCCAGTGGGAAATGCAGAATGTCTACATCTACAACAGTTCCTTCCAGGTGGCAGCCAGCGCTAGGAACTGTATAAGAGCGTTGCTGTAGTAACCTACAGTAACGCTTTCATACAGTAGAAAGAGCAGTGCTTAGCCTGGAAGTACAGACCAAGTTCTCCTTCCTCAGCGACTTCCTGACAGTTCATTCAGCTGCCATCGCTCCATTGGTACGCACCCACTGAGCTGGCGCCTTAGGCACTGACAGAGGGACTCACACGTGCCTCACTTCTTGGTCAGGCCCCTTACTAATGTATTGGCTGTGATGTTGGCCCTGCACCCATGTAGTCAGCCATTGGGTAACCTTGATCATCTGGCCAAATGGTCTGTGAAATATTCTGAAACTCAAGGTGTCAATCAGCCCCTGAGACTGGTGCCCATGTGAGGTGTGAACATACCTCACAACAATGTGTGGGGTGGATATGGGAAGTCAGAGATAACCCAGGATGCTATAGAACTTGGATAATTCAACTACAGGTGAATCGTCTAAAATGTTATAATTACAGTCCTGTTAAACCATTAGGCCAGGATATACAGTATGAGATAAAACATAAGACATTTTCTTCATAGCTATAATTTGCTTGCAGTTCAGAAAGCACTTAGCATATCTTAAAGAACATACTGTATAGATAACTGTGTCCCTTTAAAGGAAGAAGTAAGAAGAAGTGCTGAAGAGATAAAAAGAATAGAATTAATACTGATTGCCAGATGAATGTTCAAAGCATCAAACATCAACATACACAAAGGGTTCAAAGAAGACTTCTCTGTGGCCGAATAACACATTAATTCCCAGATCTCACTTTACGCATTTCACCAAAAGCTGACAGGATCCTTGAGAATTCCTGGTGCCACAGTCTCCTCTGGCACCTCAATTTTTCACTGCCTAAAAAAATTAATCTGTTTATACTTGAGTCTATTCCTTAGTATAACAATGATGAATTAGCCAAGGAGCCTAGATGACTTTCAAAATGCTATTTATCTTGACAAAATAACAATAAATTCAATTAGATGCAGGTAGTGATACTGAATTCAACTAATTGCTTGGCAACTGATTAAAGATGCCACTGGCTCTTTTGACAATTCTAATGAAGAAATTTATAGCAACTGATTAATACCATGCTAAGAAGATGTTCGGTAACAATTTGCAGTCAGATAGTTTTGATTTAGGATGCACACTCGAGACAGAAGGTCCTTTAGAATAGTCCTTTTTTATTACAATAAATTTGAGAGACATTTAGGCTGCTGGTTAATATTTAATTTAGGTATTTCAGAAAAAAATAACCTTTTGAAGCAATGCATGCTCTGAAAAATACATGCAATGTGATGTAAATCTTGTATTGCTGGTTGCAGAGATAGGTTTTTTAGGAGTTAAAGAAAAGATAAACAAGCACACAAAATATATATATATATATATATATTTTTTTTTTTCTATAAGACTAAATGTCCTCACACACTAAAACTAAAATTCACAAAAAATATGATTTATAAAATTACTCTGAATAACGGAAATAATAGCATGCATGATCATTAAAATTGTTACCTCTAGAATCCTTTTAAGTGTTGAAAAGAAATGACAAGGCCGTGAGCGCAGGTATAAATGAAATACTTAAGAATCCAGCAATATAAATAATGTGCTTGCTGTAACATCCATTTGTCATGCTGAAGTTATGGGTAACATTAAACATTGATCTCATTATCTATTCAGGTATGCTGACTTGAATGTATGAAACTTGTTAAATGATTTCTTTGCTGACACCAATTTATTAACCATTAACATGTCTTGTCCCGTGGGTATGTCAGCCATCGTGACTCGTGAGCTCTTTTGCAGGGATACTAATAAATTGATAGCCACTATTACTTGATTTTACATGAATGGTTTAAAATGTATGTTCAAAGTTTTATTAAAACCTTCCCTTGGCTATTATCTAACTACCAAAGCATAGTAAATGTAACTGGACTACCCTCACATTCCCCAATTAATTTGGAGACAAACAGAAAATACTGGAGGGCTTTGGGGAAAGCCTAATCACCCTTCTATCAAGGTTTGCTGGGCTTGAATTAAAGCACCTATAAATCTGTATCCTGACAGATTTCTTATAAAAAGGAAGAAGCGGTACTCATTGCTAATCATTTTCACAAAAATGTAGGCCCAAGGTCTTGAAGATGAAAGCTGCTATTATGCTGGGTAGTTCTGACCCCTTCAGCAATCCTTCTATAAGAGATATTCCCTGATGACTCTCTCTGCCATTTTAAGTGGTTAAAGAGAACTTGATATCTGTTAGCGCGATCCTTTGGGTAGGTGAAGTACAGCATCCATGTTAAATGTAATCTTTGCTAAGTTCCTATCAGGTGGACTAGTGAAGACTGCTGTTACCATAATATTGATATCATTACAGTAGAAGGTGGAGTGGACAACGTTTCACTCAAGAGCTACAATTTCCATGTGGAATCAGAGGTCACCCACACAGATGCCAGATTGTGAAAGGCCAGAATATGTAAAGATAGTGGCAGATACCTCAAGAGTACTCCTGCAGATAACAGATAATATGCAAACAGACAAGATCATGGCTCTAGATGATTAATCTCTAAGACTTTCCATAGACTTTGTTGGTCTTAGGTTGATTAAATTGTAGATATTGACAGCCAATCCATCATATATATTGAACTCTCTGCTAATCATTTGTTTTTGTTTATGTTTTTCTTTCAATTCCCCTATGTCTTATTGACTTAAAAAAAATGTAAAATTGATATTTTTCTGTCAGTGGTAGCTTAGCATATAGCTGATTGTTATAATGTCTTTAGAGGGACACAATAGGCAGCAATTGTCCTCCACAGTGACAGTGTTGTTTTAACCCTGCAATGTAAAACATTGCTATTTTGTAGAAACTGTAATATTTACTTTGCAAGGTTATACATACTTTTAATTGTTGCGCATCAGTCCCTAATACTCCTCTATGAGGAGCTTTGAATTGGACCTTCTGCGAGAGAGACAGATGATGTCATGTATAGCAGCACCAACGGAGTCTTAGCACAGTAGAAAAGTTAATTGAAAAGCTTTTTTTTTTTTTTTAGATTTTTATTGAAAAGTGTAACAATGTAACAATGACCACTGGTCATGATCAATTACATATAGAAGTCCGAGATAAAAGGCCAAATATGGTAACTGTAATGTAAAGAGACATATACATCATGCCACAATACTCTGTACCAAATACATATTAATATACAAAACTCCAGCACTTAACAAAAAGTATAAAAAAACTGCAATATGCGTAGGTGCTAACCCACGCAAATATAAATAAACATAACTGACTGCACTCTGAGGACCTGCAAAAGAGTCTTTACTAATACATGTCCAAAAATCGATAGGTCTTGATAATTACCCTATAAGGTGGAAACATAGATTTTTGGACATTCATTGGTAAGACTCTTTTTTGGAAGTCCTCTGAGTGCTGCCAATTAGTATGTTTAAAATAAAATAATTATATATATATATATATATATATATATCCTTATACCAAAGAGTTGTCATTAATGGTAAATTTTCAAGCTGGACAGAGGTGGCAAGTGGTGTCCCTCAGGGGTCTGTTCTGGGACCCCTTCTATTTAACATGTTTATAAATTATCTTGAAGACCGCATTGAAAGTCATGTTTCAGTGTTTGCAGATGACACAAAACTTTGTAAAACAATACAATGTGAGCAAGATATTACTTTGCTGCAGAGGGATTTAGATAGACTGGGGACTGGGCACTCAAATGGCAGATGAAATTTAATGTTGAAAAATGCAAAGTTATGCACTTCGGCGTAAAGAATACACAAGCAACGTATACCCTTAATGGAAGCGAATTAGGGATAACAACACATGAAAAGGACTTGGGAATTGTTATAGACAACAAACTATGCAACAATGTGAAATGTCAATCAGCAGTGGCCAAGACCAGTAAGGTATTGTCATGCATGAAAAAGGGCATTCATTCTCGGGACAAGAATATAATTTTGCCTCTTTATAAATCACTGGTATTGAATATGCTGTGCAATTTTGGGCACCTGTTCTAAAGAAGGATATTATGGCACTAGAAAAAGTGCAGAGGCGGGCTACAAAATTAATAAAAGGAATGGAACATATCAGCTATGAAGAAAGGTTAACAAATTTAAACCTATTTAGTTTAGAAAAACGTCGCCTGAGAGGGGATATGATAACATTATACAAATATATTCGGGCCAATACAAACCATTGTGTGGAAATCTATTCACAAACCGGACTTTACATAGGACACGAGGCCATGCGTTTAGACTGGAAGAAAGAAGATTTCGTCTAAGGCAAAGGAAAGGTTTTTTTACTGTAAGAACAATCAGGATGTGGAATTCTCTGCCTGAGAAGTGGTTTTATCAGAGTCCATACAGATGTTCAAACGGCTACTAGATGCATACTTGCAAGAACAGAATATTCAAGGATATAATCTTTCAATGTAGGGTAATAACTGCTTGATCCAAGGATAAATCTGACTGCCATTCTGGGGTCAAGAAGGAATTTGTTTTCCTAGCTTGTTGCAAAATTGTGCTTCAAACTGTTTTTTTTTGCCTTCTTTTGGATCAACAGCAAAAAACAAATGTGAGGAAGGCTGAACTTGATGGACGCAAGTCTCTTTTCACCTATGTAACTATGTAACTATGTGACCAGCACTCACGGATTTAGGAATTTGTAAGTAGGATACCTACTTTTCTCAATATATTACCACTGTACTGTACATACTAAACTATTGCATTCTATTTTTTATTCTTTCTACATAGACGATCGAGGAAAATTGGATACCATATTATACCACGCTCCTCATATCCCAAGACGGGGATTGTACTGTCCAGGTGCTATACGGCAGAGCTCTAAGTAGCTCTGGAAAGTGTGAGTTAGTCCTTCAACTGACTTTTATCCATTTCATTTATGTTATTTTATTATTGACATATTGCACTATTATTGTTCTGTATTTTATTTCTTTTGAGGGTTATATACACCACCATACCATTGGATATCCTGTATGTATGTATATATTATTGTAATATTCTATTTATCTTCAATATGTCTTTAGCGCGGTTTACCACTCTGTTTTTATATAGATAGTAGGGCCTTTCCCACCTATGGGTATATAGATCTTGGTAGTGATCCTCAATGATAGAACATACAGAGAAACAAAAAAACACATATAGTGTAAATGAATGAGAAAATACTAAAAGGTAAGTAATAAAATATGCTCATGTTGATCCACTCTCAGCAGTGCAGCCCCACTACTAGATATATATGGAAGCTGCATTTTTTGTATTTAGAAGACTTCAAGTGGTATTTAAGAGATCTCTGTCAACAAATCTCCGTACAGACCTGTAATCATGGTTGATTATATTTCTTACCTGTTTTATGCTAAATGTATGTGTATTTTAATGTTACCTTGCATTGTTAATATTATACTGTACCCTATTGTAACAATGGAATGTGTGTGCGCCCAGGACATACTTGAAAACACGATAAATCTCAATGTATCATTCCTGGTAAAATATTATATATATATATATATATATATATATATAAATGTATCATCTAACATAGAAATCAGATTACACAATGCTTTTTATAATAGAGACCCTAGTGGATCTGTTTGGGAGGATATATGGGAAGCTTCACTGAAAAGCTCTTATTATTCACTTGTATTATTTATTAAATGTTTGTTTTGAGAGGAATTCAAAATTAATTTAAAATTTTAGGTCAAAATAGCTAAGATTTTGCAAGTCAGTTATATTTCAATTTTGGGTATTTTAACCTTTGCATTCCCATGAATACATGTGGATTTAGAGTGCATCCTAAGTATTTTGAACTGTGTTGAAGCCCAAGATTATTTTTTGTTTACTACAAACAATGGAACTCGTTTCTCTCTGTTTGTATTTGAAATCTAAATTATCCCAGACCCCAAGGGTTCTCCGCAAGGCACCTGATTATATGCAAATTGACAAACTCATTGCCTTAGATAATTAAACCCTTGGACTTCCCATTAAATGTGGTCCCCAAGGTTGTCAAGGGTTGATTACGGTGTAGAAAATGACACCCTATCTACCATGAGCATTAAACAAAGCATACCGCTGTCTCTCTTCCTCTTTTTCTGCTTGACATGTTTCACAAAATATAAAACTGACATCTGCTTTCTATCAGCGCTAGCTTGACATGCAAGTCTTAAGCATGATGTCACTTTATATAAAGAATTATGCACAAAGTCCAAACCTAGATGGATTTTACTGCATTGTCACGTTAGAACCATTAGGATTTCTCCTGTCAATATAATACACCTGGTTTACCTTATGATGTTCTAACACATTGACATTTTTTTTTAACTGTAACTTTACTTGTAATGCTTCTTGCCAGTCTCGTTATTTAAAATGAACCTGCCATGATAGGTTAAACCAGGGGTAGGCAACCTTTTAGCAGCACTGTGCCGATATAGGATTGTGATGTCCCGTAGCGTGCCAGTCCTATTTTTTTTAAATTGAGGTTTGTATGCTGCCGTATTCTGCTTGTGTTATTTATACTGTAATTGCTTTGTATTGTTGTATTTGTGTGTATATGAGCTATTATATTGTATATGTTCAGGAGTAGTTTATGGTATCGTGTATGATACATATGAATTTGGGCTCTGTATGGGGGCTGCTTGTGGAATTGTGTGTGTGGATGGATATGTCACATTGTGTGTTTGGTAGTGTGTGTATGTGTGGAGGCTGTTTGGAGTATTGCATGTGGGAGACTGCATGTGGGGTTGTGTGCATGTATGTGGATTGTGAGCGGATTACGTTTGTGCGGACTGTATGTATGTTTGCTTGTGGGCTGTTCGTATTATTTGTATGAGGGGAGGGTTATTGTGCATTTCTGTGTAAATCTAGCAGTGTGCTTGGCTTCCCTGGGTTCCAATGGGGACCATGCTGGCCAGGTACAGGCCAAGGACAGGAGCTGCAACAGGCTGCTCTACAGTGTGGATTCCCATTCACAAGTGATGGGAGGAAGTGATCTGCAATGCACATATTGAGGATTGTCCTTCACCACCTTTTCGTATTAGCAGATATCTGAAGTTTCACTGGGACTCCTGATAGGTCAGAGCCTGTTTGGCTGTAGCAGCCTTGAGTGCCATGCAAAGACACCTTAAGTGCCGTGCGTGGCACTAGTGCCGTAGGTTGCCTACCCCTGGGTTAAACTAAACCTATAACAACACCTTTTCGTATTAGCAGATATCTGAAGTTTCACTGGGACTCCTGATAGGTCAGAGCCTGTTTGGCTGTAGCAGCCTTGAGTGCCATGCAAAGACACCTTAAGTGCCGTGCGTGGCACTAGTGCCGTAGGTTGCCTACCCCTGGGTTAAACTAAACCTATAACAGCTCCTTAAAGGACCACTATAGGCACCCAGACCACTTCAGCTTAATGAAGTGGTCTGGGTGCCAGGTCCATCTAGGATTAACCCTTTCTGCTGTAAATATAGCAGTTTCAGAGAAACTGCTATGTTTACCTATGGGTTAATCCAGCCTCTAGTGGCTGTTTTATTGACAGCCACTAGAGGCGCTTCCGAGCTTCTCACTGTGATTTTCACAGTGAGAAGACGCCAGTGTCCATAGTAAAGCATTGAAAATGCTTTCCTGTGGACTGGCTGAATGCGCACGTGGCTCTTGCCGCGCATGCACATTCAGCCGATGACGGGGAAAGGAGGCAGAGAGTCCCCACCACTGAGGGAGCCCGGCGGTGGAGAAAAGGTAAGTGTTTAACCCCTTCCTCAACCTAGAGCCTGACGGGAGGGGGACCCTAAGGGTTGGGGGGGGGGCCTAGAGACCCTATAGTGCCAGGAAAACGAGTATGTTTTCCTGTCACTATAGTGGTCCTTTAAGCAAGAAATATAAAAAAGATTATTTACCTGAATGTGACTACTAGGAAATTCAAAGGAAATTCAATGTGAATTTTAAATTTTAAGCCATTATAGTCGAGCTAGAAAATTCTCTTTCTCAGCTCTGCCTTCAGTTTGGGTATTTTGGTTTACAATTTGAAATTCACTTTGAATTCACTTTAAATTCTGGACAATTCACAATTTCGTGAATACTGCAGATAATTTCTAATAAAGCTAAATCATATGTTAAATGGTCTTACGAACTATTATGATTTGACTTACTATCTGTCCAGTGTGCCAGCATCGTCATTGTCAGACGTCCCACATTTTTATAACACCCAACCTGTGGTCCAGTCTTGCTACTACACCTCTGTACAGAGATTGGCCCTGCTATATATCACCATCATAATTGAGTGATATTGGTCACTTAGATCTTATAATCCTACAGCAAGTGTCAGATGGGCTTGTCTAGAGAGCTGCACTCTGACAGATAGCAGGAGAACCACCTGTAACTTTCTTGGAATAAACATCTGTGCAGAGAATTGATTGACAAATGACAGAGGGGGCATTTAAAAAAAAATATTTTATATTAAAATCTATACACTTGCAAGCATAAAGTATAGAGTTACGAACAGTTTAATAAAACCCTAGCAGTGAAACCAGGCTGCTTTCTGGTTAATTGCTAATGATAGTTAACACTGGACGAGATCACATTTTTATCCCTGTAAAATTTATAGGTAAATCTGAAAGTATGTATATTCAAAAATGGCCATAGATGTTTTTAATGCATGTAATTAATTGTTACAAAAAAATATGCCTTTCTTAAAATTCACACAAATATTTTATTACCTGCAGAAGTGGCCACTAAACAAAATTAAGATCCAGCACCTTTTTTTGTCCAGAATTTGCTTCCAAGTAAGTGCTGGGAATTTCCCAATAAAATACAGGGAACAAATCTTCAGTCCAGTTTATAAAGAAAGGTGGCTAAAAATGTAGGCATTTGTATATAAAGGAAAAAAATCATAAGTTAGGGTTATTAGTTCAAGTACTATTCTTAAATATAAATTTTTAGGTATCCAAACTAGCAGCCCTCTCCCTTCACTCAGCCCCAGCCTGGATTTCACTGATTGATTATGATAGAAGCTGTAATTGAGCAGGGGAAGGCACACTTGTACTTAATTGGATATTTGATGGGAGCTGTAGTTAAGTGGGGACAGGGAAACACTTGGAACATAAATTCCCAACAGGGTGGCTTGTGAGTTTTCTTATTTCCTCTGGCAAAAACCATAAACCGACTAATATTTGTTTTTTCTGAATTTATCTTTCTAAGGTCTAAGGAGCTAGAGGCTAGAGAGAAAAAAATGTCAAGAGCTGGGTAGCAGGCAGCAGAAGATATCAAATATAGCTGACCTGGAAAAATTCTATAAGCAAGTGAGCAGGCAGTAGAAGAGGTCAAAATAGCCAAACTAGAAAAATTCTATAAGCCAGGTAGCAGGCCATAGAAGCTCAAACTGGAAAATTCTCAAACCTAGCTGTGCATTTTGGTTCAGCTACCTTGATCTTAAATGTGAAATACAATTGAATACTCGCATTAGTAAAAAACCCATGTGTGTATAACTCACCCAGCAATGAGCAGCCTTGTCCAAGGTGACTGGGATTAGCCCACTGTGTGTGCTGTTAGTGCAAACACCAGATGCAAAAATTTAACTTAATGGATATGGCCATCCACAAAGAAAGTATTCCAGAAGGCTGATTGGAAGCCAACGAGGCAACACTGCATTCAGGGGAAAGTATTTTATCTTTCTAGTAACCACAATCTCTACTTCCAGAATTCTAGCTATAATTGGCTGCTGAAACAACCCAGTGGATCCACTAAATCAAACAACTTTATGTCCAACAAAAAAAAAATGGCTTGTGCACAAACATACCTCTAGAATTACATTTTCTTCATTGATTAATGAATACAGAAGGCTGTAATGGTTATGGTGCTTGGAGTGTTTCTTTGCGCCTGGCAATTCCATTAATTGGAATTTTAAATAATGTATAATTTCTATATGAATCTGATTTCTGACAAATGAAAAGCCTGT
This sequence comes from Pelobates cultripes, assembly GCA_933207985.1. NCBI lineage: Eukaryota > Metazoa > Chordata > Amphibia > Anura > Pelobatidae > Pelobates > Pelobates cultripes. Next base: position 130,295,912 of record OW240917.1, on the reverse strand, counting down.
ATTTTTACTTTACAGATGAATATTTCTGTTAGTACATACCTGACAGGTAATTTTCGATGGAGATGAGATGCTAAGCAGTCTACAATAAAACTTAAAATCAGCAGCGTCTTCATTTTGAAACGAATAGATTCCAGCGTCATGGTAAATTTTACTTGTATTTATACCCCAGGTTTACTTGTTTAAGCCAATTATCTGTTAAGATATTTTGCTTTTTCTAATAGAAGGATTGATTAATTACAAGCATACCCTTGAGTACATTCCAAACTGATAGCTTTTGAAAGTTGTGAGCTGTACATGCCACGATGAAGATATTAACACCTTTTATTAAGACTCTTTTTTACCACAACTTCAATAGCCGCTTTGTTTTAAAGCAGAAAGTCAAAATGTATTGAAGGAACCTTTATGTTTAAAAAAAAAAAAAAGAAAAGAAACCATGTAAGAGATATTTTGTGGATCTTTTTCAAAATGTATGCAGAACATGCAGGATAATGTACTTGTTTCAAAGCATATGGATATTTGTAATGAAGTCAAACCTTGCAAATCCAGCATGCCGATTCTTGTTCTTATGTGAGGGCTGTGCCAGTAAAACAATCATGTCATTGGTTCAACCCAAAGAGAACAGGCCCACCAGGAAAATGGCAGGTCCATCCAAATTACTGGCAGGTCAGCCTGGCATGAATTCACAACAGGCTGTTTGCCAATAATTTAAGGTCAGCCCCCAGAGGGCAAACCCTACTGGAATCACTGTCTGAGGCCTCTTTGCAGGTTCCCGGTGCCCTGAATATAGTGCAAGCTCATCTAATCATGTGCTCGCACTATGCTTGTTGGGGTAAATTCCCTGATTGGGACAGAGGAACAAAACCCACAAATCAGTACTCTCCCACTGAAGTCGGGACAGTTGAGAGGCTTGCTGTAGTTGATGACATGCATTTCTATAATTCAGTTGAAAACTTACTATGAATATCTGTATTTAGGATTATAACAGGCAGGGCTGGTGTTCCATTAGGCATAGTAGGCACCCAATTCTGACTTTTCTCTTGGAATTTGTACAACTTCCTTGCTATACCCTATACCCTGAGGATTGAACAAAACTAATATTTTGCTTTACACCAGTATGTACCTCTCCAATCTATTTCATACCTGTTATATTACACTAAGTGCGTCCATATTCATATTTATCCTACCTCCTACACCAATTATACAACACTATGGTGGACACTGGACCCAGACATATACTATACATTCTTAGGCGAGGATTGCATTGCCCAGGCACCCAGAAATAGAGCTAACTAATAGCAGTATACACTGTAATCCCCTTTTTAATCTTCTACTCACATCTGAGAAACTACACTATATACCTTCTGTATTGTCTTTTTGTCTTGCATACTTACCAACATCCGAGGACATTTTAAGGCGCTGCTCCCTCTTCTAATTGTGTGCAACCTGCCTACAGGTACCTGACCTGTAAGGGGAGCCTAGTTACACCACCTATAATGTGTCTTTTTGGATCTTAAGTGGGTTGGTGAGAAGAGATAAGTACCAAAAGCTTTGGCCAGTTTCTTCCGTAGTCCAGTCAGCCTCCTATGTTTGATAGCAGAGCTGCACACAGTGCTGTCCCATCTCTTTCAGTGTCTGGGTATGAAGCTGGACAGGAAGTGGAAGGGATCACGTCCCATATGCCCACTAAAAACCTTCACAGGAAATGAGTTGCAGGAGGATCAGGGTCAGCCCTAAGTAATGAATCTGCAGTTCTAGGAGGGTGAGTATTTTGCAAATAACCCTTAAACTCAACAGGCCTGTACCCCAGACCTACCCTCATTCTAAATGTAAGCCTCAAATCCTAAAACTGAAAAAAAAATCTATTACATTAATCCTACTTTTACCTCCTTTTATATACCAAATTTAAGCCCTAAAACTAACAGTGCTAAACACCCAAGAACTATACCCCTCTCAAGTTTCTATTCCTCTTAACACTAAATGTCTTGTGCAATATAACTAAAATTAACCCCTCTTTAACCTAACACCCCTTCACCCTAATAGTATGACTTAGTGGTAACGGGGCTGTGGGCCAGTGTGAATTAGGACTGAAGGCCATGTAGTATGTTACAATAGAGGTGTGACTTGGAAATGAGAAGAATGGGTATGTCACATACTTGATGGAGGTAGGTGATTGTATAGTGTGTTAGGCAGTACATTATAAGAGATTTGAAAGTGAGGTGGGTGGAATGTGACAAGTTGAGAGTGTAATAAAGGGGGATGAACACAGGGGTGACAGGGTAGGTGATAATATATGTTGAGGAGAGGGTTATACTGGAATGTAAGTTTATTTGTTATAATACTATAAATTCATGATCCAGGTAAGTTTCTAGTGCAGCAGGAGTTTCTAAAATCTTTTTGTGCTGTAAACTGGGCTCCCATCAGTGACTTCTAAAGGCTGATGAATAAACTATCCTAGCTGGCGTTGGGACCTCTGTGCAGTTCATGGGTTACCACAGAAATGCTTTAATACTTCACAGTGCTCGAGTTCACAAGAAGAGTATGCTCAGTCTGCAACCAGTGGAGGTGCAGGCTAGAGCCGTTCACCACTAGACCACCAAAGACAGACATGTCCCTAATTATGCTCAGCATTTCCTCTCCCGGGCACAAAGTAATCCTGGAATCCCATTTCCATCCACTACAGTCTCTATCTCCCCACAATACAGGTAAGGCCAGGTTTGTAGTTTTTATGTATGCATCTCACAACATGCACTCCAGGCCCTATCCACCCACACCAAACCCCACCATGCAGCATGAGGGTCTCAAGTCTCGGCTGATGACTAACTGAGCACTTTAAAGAAGATGGTGGGTGTGTGCAGTAGGAGTTATTAACACTATTAGTGACTGTTCTCTGTTACATAAATGTCCCCCTCCTCTCGTCACCACTGGTTTTATTTAAATTAATTATATATTTGAGTAAATTCCCTTGCTCAATCACCCCTCGTGCAGTCAGTGGGACTATTAGTAGAGAGAAAATATCAGGAGCTGCTGCTGTGCTCTCTCTGTTCTTCTTTCAAGATTGGCTTCTTGCTTCTGTCTCTTGTGGGCACTGTAACATAGGAGAGAGAAACTATCATTGTGCTATCAGCCAATTATGGCCATTGGATAGAGAGGCCGACAGCATGCAAGCAGCAGGATGCAGTCCAAATTTTGTGGCTTCTTTTTTAAAAAAAAGTCAGGTCTCTGAAAGTGCTTGGAATCCATGTGGACATGTAAAAAACAGAGAAAATGCAGTGTTTACATTAAGCCTAAGGATAAGTCCACTGGACTCCTAGAGGTGCACACTGTGCAGTACTGCCGTTTAGTGTCTCCACCCTCTGCATGCATACACTAAGGATATGCTGATTGGCCAGGGCTGTGTCCCTGAACTGACTCCTTGACCAATCCTTTTGGAAAGCATTGTGATGTGAGTGACTCACAGAATCACTTCTGATAATATCAGACATGCAGGCAGGTCAGGGGCAGAGCCAGCAGCTGCAGACTTGAATAGAAGTAAGATTTTAGGGAGGGAAGGGGAGCCAGTGGGGGCTAGATGGTGATTTGAACACTAAAGGATCAGGAATACAAGTTTGTGTTCCTGGCCCTATAGTGTTCCTTTAAGTGCTATATTGAGAGGTCTTATATTGTCTTACTCACATTCAGTGGCGCTAGCACCAGCTCTAGTATAATAGATGTGCAGTGGTATTGGTCCCCCACTTACAGTATATGCAAAAAGATGTGTTCAGCAGGTATCACAGGAACGTATTGTTCATAGAACCCAAAAAGCAAAATAAAGTGACAGTAGTGTTCTCCATATAAAATAAACCAGGAGAAAATACAAAAGTAATGTACTCACGATTCATTGAGCAGACAAACTGCTCAATGAATGAGGTGTAGGTGGTATAATCCTTGAATCCTGAAAGAGTAGCCAGAATGGCAGTCAGTTTAAGGGGTAGTAAAACAAATAAAAAAAGTATATGGCACACTCAAAATATAAAAGCAGTCAATATTCATTTATTAAAATAAAATAAAAATACATCCACAACCCATTTTCCCACACAGGGCTTTATCAAGTGGAAACATCCATATACCAATAAATCACACATAATATTGTGATAGTAAGTAGATAATAAGTGGTAGGTACTCCTGTAGAACCCTAAATTTTGGTGTGGTTGCTTCAAGGTAGCATCCCTGTTCAAACACATCTCAATAGGTAACATCAAATAAATGTCATCAGCACACAGCAATAAAGGGGCATGGTTTATTCAACCATCAAAGTGAAAACGCAAGATTTTGACACAATAAGTGTCTTTCTCAAGGGTATCTCTATTTGATACTCTTTAGAGCCTAGTTTCTCAACCCATAGTATGCATACCCCAGAGATTATGCTTACCACAGGCAAGGGGTACGCAAAGAGGTGACCAGTTGGCCATCTTAGCATCTTCTAGGAGGCAGCTGGCCAGGGGAGAATAAAGGTGGAGGTGGTGAGGGAGCGGATGTTGTCATGATGTTCAATCACTGCTCCTTCATTTACTCTGCGGTGATGCCAGGAGCTGGGTTATGATGTTACTTCCTGCATCACTAAACAGCGTAAAAAAGATGACAGCAGCCCCACACTGGACCCCAAGGAAGAGACCAACTCCAGCTCTCCCAAAGATAGGGGGACCGGGTGGATTTAAATAAAAAATAAGAATTTAAAAAGAAAATCATGATTTGTGTGTGTGTGAGAGAAAATGTATGTGTCTGTCAGTGAGTGTGTGTCAAATTAGTGAGAGTGTGTGTCAGTGGTGTGTCTGCCAGTTAGTGTTATATGAGAGTGTATCCGTCATGGTGTATCACATCAGTAAGTGTGTGTGTCTGTCAGCGAATGTCTGTGTGTAAATGTATCTGACAGTGAATGTGTATGTGTCAAATCAGTGAGAGTTCAGTTTCAGTATGTCAGTTTCCTCTCTGTGTAAATTTGAGTGGGTGTCAGTGTCCTCTACACGGGCTCCACGTGTAGCGGCGAAACTGCCACCGGTGTAGCTGTACCAGGGCGCGCATGCTAATGGAATCCATCAGGTGGCCCACGCACTTAGGGCCACCCGATGGGCCCTATATCTTCAGGGGCCCGGTCTACGCTGTGGCTGTGTAATAGCGCGACCGGCCGGTCACTTCTTCCCTGCTCACTGCGCGCGGGAGGAGAGATAGAATGGAGTCCTTGAAGAGGGAGAGAGGGAGAGACAGCCGACTCCTATAAGCCCCAAAAATGAGCTGTGTGTGTCAGTGTATATGTATGTCAGTATGTATGTCTGTGTGTATGTCAGTATGCATGTATGTCTGTCAGTATGAAGTCAGTATGTATGTCAGTATGTATGTATGTCATCTTCCGGCTCCAGCATCAGTACGCGGCGCACGAAGGAGCTGAACAGGAAGCACTCAGCCAGGAAGAGTGCTCCCTCGCACGCCCGCCAGCCTGCCTGCCCGGTGACACCACTGGACCCCAGGGAATCCCATCAGCACTCCCACGGGTAAGGAGGCTGGGGGGATTACATTTTTTTTTTTAAACATGTGTGTGTGTGTGTGTTAGAGTGTGTTAGTGTTAGAGTGTGTGTGTGTGTTAGTGTGTTAGTATTAGAGAGTGTGTGTGTGTGTGTGTGTGTGTGTGTGTGTTAGAGTGTGTGAGTGTGTGTGTTAGAGTGTGTGAGTGTTAGAGTGTGTGAGTGTTAGAGTGTGTGAGTGTGTGTGTGTGTGTTAGAGTGTGTGAGTTTTAGAGTGTGAGTGTGTGTGCTAGAGTGTGTTAGTGTGTATGTTAAAGAGTGTGTGTGTTAGTGTTAGAGTGTGTGTTAGTGTTATAGAGTGTGTGTGTGTGTTAGAGTGTGTGTGTGTGTGTGTGTTAGTGTGTGTGTGTGTTAGTGTAAGTGTGTGTGTGTTAGTGTAAGTGTGTGTGTTAGTGTGTGTTAGTGTGTGTGTTAGTGTTAGAGTGTGTCAGTGAGTGTGTTACTGTGAGTGTCTGTTACTGAGTGTTAGTTTGTGTGCTTCTGTTAGTGAGTGTGTCTGTGTCAGTGAGTGTGTATGTATGTCTGTCACTGAGTGTGTGTCTGTCAGTAAATGTGTGTGTCTGTTAGTTAGTGTGTATGCATCTGTTCGTGAGAGTGTTTGTGTGTGTCTTAAGCACTTACCTTTCTCCAGCGCCGGACTCCCTTGGCGCTGGGGATCTCTCCACCCCGATCTGCCTCTCAGCTCCGAATGCGCATGCTTGGCAAGAGCCGCGTGCGCATTCAAACCGCCTATAGGAAAGCATTACTCATTGCTTTCCTATGGACATTCATCGTCTTCTCACTGTGATTTTCACAGTGAGAATCACGGAAGCTCCTCTTGCGGCTGTCAATGAGACAGCCAATAGAGGCTGGATTAACCCTCAGTGATTAACCCTATGTTTTCAGCTGCAGGGTTAAAACTAGAGGGACCTGGCACCCAGACCACTTCATTGAGCTGATGTGATCTGGGTGTCTGTAGTGGTCCTTTAAGTGTATGTGTATCTGCATGCACTGGCGTACATACCGCGGTCACAGGGGTCGCAGCCCTGCGACCAGGTGCCCCACGCAGAATAAGCATGCGGGGGGGAAGGGAGGGAGGTCACAGATCAGTTTTCGCACCGGGGCCCCATGGGTTGTGTGTACGCCACTGTGTGCCAGTGTACCCTTTTCTATGATCATTCTAATACAATGACAGTAGTAAGCATACAGTTGTATGCTTACTGCTATGTGTACCAAGCATGTCTTCAGTATACAAATGGCACCAGCTAAGTGAGCTCACTCTTGCACAGAACAGCTGCAGCTGACTTCTACTAAATATAATGCACGGATGTGCTATTTTACTGTGCGTACCCAGAGATCAGAGTTTGGCTGGGATATCCTAGCCATTTTCTCATTACACCATGTGCCACTAGAGACAAACAAAGCACAGGGAAGACTTGAAGAAGGGCATACAAATCATGAGCTAAACACCCTCCTTTATACATCCCAAGTGTCCCAATTTAGGAAAGACAGATCCTATTTTGGGCACAATTCCCTATGTCTGCTCTTCTAGGAGCTCCATATTGTTGGTGTGTCTGTGTGTATAACAAAGCTTCACACGAATAATATTCACAGTATTGTGTCATATGTCCACTCACAGCCCTAAAATTAAAGTGTCCCTCTTTGCTCATTTGAAAGGTTGGGAGATATGCTCCTTTCAAAAATTGTTTTATTACGTTATCTTTATGTTTTCCCAGGAATGACCACTCAGCCTGTAAAACTGGAACAAAAGGTATAAATATGATTAATAAAAGCAAAACAAAGAAATACAATGATAACAAAAACTGCAAAGGTGAGCCATGAACAAATCAGAATGTTCTCAAGCGAAAACAAACTTCTTCCATATTATTTCACAGCTTAAATGTTTATTTTTATATTACCCCAGAAGCATCCTTATTTATGGCACAGCTGTATTGGTGCAGTACCACACGAGACTACTGTAATAATGTTCATGACAGAAAGATATCCTCAGGCAATTATGTGCTTATTTGGTCTTTGTGTGTGAAACACAAAGTAAGAAAGTGCAGCACCTGTATAAACATGGTTAGATAGCTGTACTCTAGCTGTAGATAGTTGTACTCTCACATTTCATTATCAAGGTGAAGTGAAGGTCAAATTAGTTACCAGACTACCTTGGTAAAACATTTAAAAGGCTATGGAGAGTTTATGCCAAGAAACCTCAGTAGTACAAGGGCAATCAGTGCTATGGAAACCCCCAATTGAGATAAATAAGGATCAACAAAAGAAAAAGTGAAAAATAAACTTCTAGATTTCTAAATTAACTTTCTGGTCATGAAGAAATTTCTCAGAGTTTCATAAATTAATATTTATTGATATGTTTTTGGATAAGTGTTTTTAAGAGTCAGTGAGAGAGGAGTTCACAGTGTTGTGTAGGTAAAGTGGGTGCCCATCTAAAATAAACACAATAAATAGGTTGAAATTTGGCATCAATTACTTTAGGCAACTCAGAATTAAAGGCATACTTAAGCTGACAAAGACCTTGTAGAATGTTGCTGTCACTACTGTTGATCCAATAAAACTGCTTGCTGGTTGAACACTGCCTGAATATTTCCCTTTGTACTTGACACTATTTTGGATTTGCTGGTCCTGCTTCAGTTAAGCACCCGGTGTTCGCTTGGAATTGAGTGCGGTTCCATTGGTCGTCTTTGTTAAAAAAGGCATACTTAAGGCTGGAAGTGAATGAGCCAGACGTGTGTGTCACAGAGCAGGTCACACACTCTTCTTTTCATGCCAGTAGCTCAGGGGGCCATCAGTAGGAGGTAAGGCACATTCAGATATGTACGTTTCGACAATTTCAAGCTAATTGAAGATTTATTTTCTCCCCCTAAAATGGTATTGACCAAAAACTAAGCTGCTCCACTCTTCAGTCTTGGGATTATGCTGTAGGGCAACTTCTGGGAATAATAGACTATGGCAACATGGTAGGTTCAATGCGCACTTTTTCCTTAACCACCATGTCTCTTTTTTTCCTGCAAATTATGGGTTGTGTTAATAAGTCTGTCCCTCCAGTATGTCAAACTGTTGGATGGGAGTGCCACTTTCTCATTAATCCTAGGATCACTCAAGGAAGCTAGCATCAGTTCAGCAATTAGCAACTTATTCGCTTATATGAGCATAGAATGAATCTTTCAAATGACTAATAATTGCTGCAACATTGGTGTGGAGTCTCCCACCAGTAACTAATTCAGTCTTTTCGAAGAAGTAATCCGTCATGTTAATGAGGTGGTGTAAGGTCCAATAATGATGCATCTGTGTCCAAGTCTGGTAGTCCCCATAGCATTACTGCGTTGTTAAGTAACATTCCAAATTTGTGTGACATAATACCATGGGCTCTTACCAATAGCGATGCACCAGCTACATCTCTCTACAGACCAGGCACTCAAAGTCAGTGTCCAGTCACCAAAATATCGCATCCACATCAAATTCAGGCCAAATTGTTTCATCTACGCACAGCACCAATCTTACTACATCACATTTGGGTCACTCTGCCCATCATTCATGCTAACGTGACACTAGCCATGATCTTCTTATCTTAATTAGTTGGTATCTTACTTGGCACAATACACATGCACAAAACTAATGCAATTATGATGGCGTGTCTGGTGCTATATAAACTCCATTTGACCTCTACATAGTATTTAAGCATGTTATTTTGATATGTTCTTGACTGATTTTGCCTTGCCCATTGTACTAGTGTTGTTGTGTACCAAACACAACTTGTTCCCGATCCTTATTCTGCCCTACTATTGTTCCAGGATTTAAGTGTTCCTGTGTACCAGACCCAGCTTGTATCCAACACTGACATTGTTTTGCCTCTTTCTTAAATTGTTCCGTATCTACAGGGTACATTTATTTGTTATATCTAACCTTGGACTGATATTTTGGTTAATATTAATACTAGATAACATGCCAAGCATACTGCCATTCTATGGTACGGTAATATGCTTACCTATCCTTTCCTGCTTTGCCTTTGGTTAGGTTGTTGACTTATTACTTGCTGACAATCTTTCAGTATCCTGACAAGTGGGTGACCAAACTATCCAAAACAGGCATCACTGTGGCTTAAATTGGCTACCATATGCATAAATAGAATAAGAATGGATATTACCCAGTGAGAAGTCAACATCAATCGAGTGGTGCCCTCTGCTTTTGCAAAATTCTTTCCAGCATGTCTAAAGTGGATAAAAACAGGGGGGTAGGTGCAGCGCTTCAGTAATCCTTGACAAGGTATATGTGGAGAGAACCAGAGAAGAAATAAAAGTGTAGTATTTTAAAACTATAGTTGTGATAGGTAAGATAAAAGATGTGCATTCACACTTTTTTGGAGCTTCAATACAGCTCCATTGTATGCGCCTGGGCAAAATAATCCTCGCCTATTGATCAAGTGCAGAGTTACTTCTGCAAATTATAGGTGTAGTAGGGGGCTATCCTCATAAAAAATAAACAAATAAAAATTGTTTATGGTGAAGTATGTAGAGCTATGGAGCAAGGGTAGGTAAAAGCTATAAAATGTACACTCACGTGTAATGGAGCCATACGTCCTGGCTCCTCTGATAACGCTTGAAGTAGTATGATCCCCACTCAAGGATACAGGTGTAAATATAAATTATTTTATCCATGTATATGTGGAGATCAACAAACAGAACCATAATAGTGTACACCATAAAAAGGAGTGTAAAAATAAATAAATAAGTTAAACCTACTCACATGCTTAAGAGCAAATTCCGGTTTGCTCAATCCAAAGTGCTTGGGTGGTATGATCCCCACCAGGGATATAGCTCCAAACAATCCAACAGCAGCAAAGTTAGGTCCAATTAAAAAAGTACTTTAATATTAAAAAATAATAAAAGTAATACAGTATACAATAAGATAAAATAGTGATTAAAAAAAGTTATAAACAATACACTTAATGCGTTTCTCCTTGGATAGGCTTTATCAAAAGTGTTTTACGGAGTGAATGGGACCTGAGCTGTTTAAATAGGGTTAGGATTTTGAAAATAACGGTTTTGTCACATTATAGTCATTTGACCAATTAATTTATTTTATTTTTATATTCCAACAAAATGGCATCTGCCTGGATAAGCGAGGGATCCAAAAAAATGATGGACATGTAATTTGTATAAGAAAGATAAAAGGGGCAGTAGCTCCCTCTACAGGCAAAAACTGGAAGAACACATATACTAAAAGAAATAAGAGGAGCAATAGCTCCCTCTATAGACATTAAAATGAAAATAACAAATTAAGATAAGACACTAAAACAACGTCTAGTAACAATAAATAATATTAGCTATGCATAGACAATATTAAATAAAAAAACAATAAGTATAATATAGGTAAAAATAACAGTGCAAAAAGGTATAGAAAACACCAAAATAATACGAAAAAATGGAGTACATGGTTATAACTGAATCTAAGAGCATCTTTGTAAATACCAATAAAAGTTTAAAAATATACCTAATATAATGACAAATATAGATGATACAGTCTGATGCAAATTAAATAATGAAAAATAATAAAAATGTAATACACATAAAAAATAAAATTGTCTAAAGTGGAGTTCCGCAAAGTACGAACATCCTGTTAAATGATGTGTGGATAGACCTTTTACTCTTGCTCCTGCCCCAAGAGTTGGCTATCCCTCACACTTTGCACTAGTGAGATCACCCTTCGCTCTACCCATACTCACTACCCTGCTGCACAATTTACACTTTGAAATTCACATTTTTTTGGAGGCTGTCAAAGTGATTCCAAACTTTCCTTTGGCACAATGTATTAACCTCAAACCTTGGCCTTGTGGCAGGTGGAAGATGCTGTTGTATTTGTATCTTTGGAAGCTGTCACAACACTAGCTTCAACACTAGTAGTTGGTCGACTAATAGTAATGGAGGTGGTGATGCTAATAATAATAATAATAATAATATCATCATCACTGGTAGAAGATGATGCTCCAACTGTATCCATTAAATGAGCCGATTCTACCTCACAAATGGACTTGGCAACTCCAGTTTAAGAGACATGCTTCTAATCCCACTATCCTGAGGCTGAATACTACTTATTGTGTTGGTGGTGGCAGAGGCAGCAGTGGGTGAGGTGTCAGCAGTACTCGTGGTCTAGGAAAAAGTTAAGCAGATTCTCAGAGGCCGTGGCAATACTGCTGATGGTGGACTGGGGAACCTACCCTTCCTCAATTTCTACTTCGAATTTAGATGTAACATTGAAAATCAATGGCAAATTAGCAGTCTCCTATCTCCGAGTTGCTTCACGTGTCTGCTAGTTGGATACAGCAGAAAGTGCATCATAATCTTACATTAGTAAACAAGACAATATGTATATTATGATTATCATATGCTCTTCTATGTATGTGAATGTATATTTGTTTGTTTATGTTAATTAAATATACAAGAAAACTAAATTTTTATAAAAAAAAAAAAAATAATGTTACATAAGAATCAGTAACCCAGACTATCTCCCGGTCAGGCACAGCAAGGGTAAAACATAGTGTACACTGCTGTTCTGTCTCCCTCAGTAGCTGCAGTCAAAGTGTCTGTTAAACCCTGCTTGGAAGTACAAATTGTTTAACTGCTCCACCTGTTTTCCCTCTGTTAGTCAGATTGTCACTTGATCTGTAAATAAGATTAGAATTTAGTGTCTTTCCCATAACCATTAATCATCTTTATTTTGCTACCTCTTCAATGGACAAAAGATGCAGCCCACATGATTGGGCAGGGCTCTTGTCCATCGCAGGAAACTAAGCTGTTTATTTGCCCCCCAAAAATTAAAAAAAACAGTCTCTTCTCCATTTTACCCAACTTTTTATTGAGATGCCAGCCAAGAACCAATATTAGCATGTTCAGATTTGCACGTCAGTCCCCCTGAAATCAGAATTCTGCCTCACCCCAAAATTTATATGAATTGCAGTTCAAAATGCTCACTGCTCCGAACATAGCAAATTTATAATTATCTTTATTTGAATATACTTTTTGCCTGTTGTGCTTCAGCATCATTTTGTTAATGCATTTTAAAAAAATGATTAGAATGGTAATATTCTCCAGTAACTTATTTTGTTGAAATTTTTATTATTCACGGTCAAGATAATTTGTTACTCAGCCATGCCTATAATTTCTACGGTCTTTCAGCATTGCGTTACTTTAGATTGCTTCTTCAGGCTCATCTCTAGATGGATTCCTATGGGTACTTATTTCGCAGTGCTTTTTAACTTGTACTGTAATTTCTCATCCCCATTTAAAAAATGGTTTTGTTTCTTGTCAGTCATTTTCTGGTTTGTCATTTACGCCCAAGATATCGTGCTTCATTTCTCTTTATTCTTCCTTTTCTGCCAGTATAATGGAAAAGATGGCTTAGGGCACTGGCCATACTCACAGTGTTTCCAACGCTGTGATTAAAGAATACCATCTCTTACAGAGGAAAATTCATTATTTGGTAGTCTGCAGACTGGCCCGTGACAGATTTGATTATCACACAAGAAAAAAAAAAATATAGAGCTGTATAGCAATGTTCTAATTTGTCAGTGCTATGCAAATATCCTAAAAAGCCAGTATTATCTATTTATACCCAGGTAAAAGACAGCTCGGAATATTACCATACTGCTGATTTTCAATAAATGACGGGGGGGAAAAGAAGCTAATTCTAGAATATGTCAAAATGTACATGTTAGAAAATCTGTGATCTGGAAAAATAAAATGTAAAAAATGCAAACAAAAGCCAAAAAAAATACAGTGCAAACACAGGTTTTATAACATAAAGCAAAGGACAGAGCTCTTGATGGAAAATTCTGCTTACTTGCAACTCATTTTAAATATGCAAAACAAATGCGTGGAAGAAAAATAAGTAGCTACTCTATAGAATGTTAAATATTATGTAGATCATGTAGACTTGATTAATCAATGCCACAGTGGACACTTGCCACATCTGCATTGTGTGAGATCCCCCCCCCAACAACTTATTATTATAATGACTTGAATAGAGCATGACCTTTTTAGAAATCAGCCGTTCAAACTGAAAATAGCAATACAAACATCCAACATATCTGATGAATCGTATTCTTTAGGTGTTGAATACATCACAACTTACTCCGCTGTTCATTAATCAAGGTTAAAATAGCCATAAAAAGAGAAAATGAACATATTTTACCCTCCTCCTCAAAAACAATATTAATACATCATGACTATAAGGTTACTTTAATGCACAATAACATCACTAACATTAAAAATTAAGCTGCCATTTCTATGTATTTTTGTCAACTACTGCATTTTTCTAAGTTTGTGCATAATGAAGATAATTGCATGGAAATAGAAAATGAGGAAGTGGGGCTGTTAAAAAGATCATGATTGCTTTGAATAAATTTGCAGCGTATAGCACCTGAAAGTGCATATGTTGATATATATGCTCATTTTAAAAGAAGACAATCACAAAAAAGATCCATAAAAAAGCCATTTAGTGCCCTAAAAGCACGCTTGTCCTTGTGATTCCCTCAAAAACAGATGAGGAATGAATAGCTTAAACAAAAAATACATAAATAAAAGAATAGGACTGCGGTGTTGCTAACGAAAATTAGTTTTTTTTTTATTAAAGAAAGATACATTTACTAAGGTTTGTTTAGTTCGTTACAAATTTTATTATTTTTTTTTAAATAATGATAATCCTGTTATTAGGGTTATTTGCAAGACAGGCTGTCCAACATGGTCTTCCATAGGAGGGGAACAAAAGAGTAATGTGAATTTAATAGGTGATCGATGTAGCAATGGAGTTTTTTTTCAAATGTTCTTATTTCTTTCTTAGTGAGGGTCTCAAACTACTTCTTTTTTTAATGTAACTTGAAATTTATTTTATTCTACCTAAATTAATGCACTGTTCTTCAGTAGAGTGTGAATTGTAAAAACTTCAAACCTAATTTCAAATATTAGGAAAAATTAGCCAACTTAGAAAAAACACTTCTGAGTGAGCACGGTATTTTTGGTTCTGCTATTATGGACTATATGTTAAAATTCAAATAACATTCCAGGCTAGTTTCACTTTCGTGAATGACACACTCAGTGGTGATCAATAAAAATAGTTTTTTGCTTATTGTGCCTTTAGACTTAAAGACAATAATGAAGATAGGAGCCGCACTCAATCCCAGCAGCCACCCGGTGCTCCAGAGCAAGACCAGCAATACCACAACGATAAGACAAAACAAGAAATTCTCCAGGCACTCAAGGTGTTTAAGCCACAGGCAGTTTTAATAGAACAGAAAAGAGCAGCAACGTTTCGACCTGCTATGAGGTCTTTGTCAAGCTGTGTTAGCTTGACAAAGACCTCATAGCAGGTCGAAACGTTGCTAACATAGCTTCACAAAGGCCTCATAGCAGGTCAAAACGTTGCTGCTTTTTTCTGTTCTATTAAAACTGCCTGCGGCTTTATCACTTTAAGTGCCTGGAGCATTTCTTGCTTTGTCTTACATACTTGAAGAAGCCAATAAGTGGTGAAGACTGTTATCCTGAGTTTTTGGGTGGTACAATTTTTTTCCTCTGTAATTAAGCAAGTGACCTAACATTTTCTTGTGGCTGGACTGAACCAATATCTAAACAACTATATTCATATTTTGCCTATTACTTAAAGTCTCTAATATGCGGTTTTATCAGAATTGCAGCACACTTGAGGATTGCCTCTGTCCCCTTGGGGTACCTTCGAGGTTTGCCTCTGTCCTGTGCTGAATAACATTTAGTTACAAATGGATCACAAGATTATTCACTAGATTGCAACAATTAACAAACAGGAAGCAGCTCTATTTTTGGGGCCCCTTACACAATTTAAGGTCTGGGTCCCCAGGGCCTGACCGTGAGTATGCCTATAAGGCCAGCCCATAAGTCCACCGACATGGCCCACCCATGACTTCGCTCACAGAGAGTGGAGTATATATTTGTAGGAGATGTGTTATGTGTTATTGTAGAGGATGTAATGTGTGTGTGTTCTTATGGAATGTAGTCTATAGGGATACCAATTTTTGTAAGGGATATAGTGTGTGTATAGGGCATGCAGTGTTTGTTTCTGGGTATATGTGTGTAAGGAATGCAGGCTGTAATATAACACAGTGTGCGTCTGTAAGGGGTGCAAAAGAGAGGGTTTGTGGGGTAGGATAGGGGCTAAGAGGGGAGCAGCTCTTTTTCTTTTTGTTTTTAAATAATAGTGCTCTCCCCTCCTATCAATTAGTGATTTCCCCTCCTAACCCTTAGTGCTCTCCCTTGGCCCCCTGTCCCTTGGTGATCCCTTAGACATTAGTGCTCTCACCACCCGTCCTGTCCCTTAGTGATTTCCCCTACCCCTCCATCCATAGAGCTCTCCCCTGTCCCTCAGTGCCCCCTTAGTGGTACTCTCCAGTCCACCCTTGGTGGTCCTCTCACCCCCATCTTCCTCCTTAGTGGTCCTCTCATTCCCCCTTCTCCCTCTTTAGTGATTCTCTCACTCCCCCCCCCAACCTAAAGACCCTTAGTGGTCCTCCCTCTCCCCCCCTCTAGTGGCCCTTTCCAGTCCCCCCTTCCACCCTTAGTGGTCCTCCCTCTCCCAAACCCCTTAGTGGTCCTCTCCAGTCCCCCCTCTCTCCCCTGGGTGGTCCTCTCACCCCACCCCCTTAGTGGTTCTCCCCTCCTGCATGTTATAGCTCTTTGCTCTTTCTAACTCCCTGCAAGTGTGGCATGCGTGCCGCGCAGAGCATTGCCATAGTTAGAGAGAGCAAAGAGCTGTAACATACATATGCAGTCTGCTGGGCCCCCTCTGCAAGTATAGGGAGCCGGGGGCCCGCAGCTGCACATATATATATAGCGATCATCGCTATATATATGTGCAGAGAGGGAATGTGGGGCCAGAGACTGCCAAAGCAGTTCGGGCCCCCCAGGACTGCCGGGCCCGTGACAACCGGCATGGTTGTCACCCTCTGATGGTGGCCCTGTCTGTGTCCCTGTGGTCCAGTGGGGCTGCTGGACTGAGAGTGCGGTCCCTGTGGTCCAGTGGGACTGCTGAGCGGCTGGTGTGTGGTGCCTGGGGTCTATTGGGGCTGCTGAGTGGCTGGCGTTCAGTCCCTGGGGCGTGGGCGAGTGGTGAGGTAGCAGTGATCTCCCTGCTCAGCTCTTAGTGATGCGAGGGAGCTGAGCAGGGAGATCACTGCCCACTGCTCACTCGCCGCCTGGGGCCATTTTGTTTTCAGAAATTTTGGCAGACCCCCATTTGGGAAATGCTGACTTACACTATAGAATCCCTTTAGGCCTTCCCTATAGCATTGATTAAAGTATCTGGCAATTTATCACAGTATTGGTGAGTACATGCAATATACATTCCCTGTGATTCTAAAAGAAATGCGATCATAAGTTGGATAAAGGGAACATGGACTAGAAATTCTGCTGATTTAGAAGAATGGTGCAATGTTGTGTTGTTGCAACAGATTGTTATATATATATACACACATACACCCAATTTTAATGTTTTGCATAGTAAAGGTATTTTATGAATTCCATTTAGAAATGTATATTTAAAAAGATGTGCAGCTCTTTTTCAAGCAAGTATCTAACTGTATCCTAAATGTAATTGCAAAAAGGTGCTTAGTGAATGAGTACACTGTATTTAACACAGTGAGGGAATTTAAGCATGCCTGGGATAGGGATAAGGTTATCCTAGCTATAAGATAAGGTCAAGGACTAATGAAAGTATTTAAGTAATTGGGTGTAGACTAAATAGGCCAAATGGTCCTTATCTTCTGTCACATGCTAGGTTTCTATACTTTGAGCAGCTGAACTCCCCCAATGCTAAATTGTTTCAAATCTCTTTCCCAATGATTATCTTTATTGAGCTATGAGATGTAGAAATAAGAGGTCTCCAAGGAATTGCAGTATTTGTAGATTACCCCTGGGATGCTGGAAAACTGAACATATATATATTTCTTTTTTGTTTATGTACCAGACTCATTTTTAGTTAAAGGTTATAGCTAGACTCTTTTATTGATGTTGTTTTTGTGGATTTGTCCATTTTTTCTTTGCTCCCTGGAACTCCCTCACCTGTGATATGTACAGCTTGCCAAAAAAAACTTAAATAGTGAATATTTGCATTCTATTCCATTTCCATTTCTTATACATCTCATACTGATGGAGGTTGATGTAACACATTCATTCAAAAAAGCTCAGCAGAAAGATTAAAATAAAAACACTTTAATGCAATACATCACTAGGTGGATGTAACACATACTTTGTATCCCCTAAAATATTTAATAGAGATTTCTGCTTTGACAAGATTTTACTTGCATGGCTTCTTTTTGCTTAAGTGACAAGTGAGCCTTTTTGGAAAGAATGAGTCCTCCATCGATGCTCAGCAGGTACAGACATTGTAGGTAGGTAGGTATAGTAAAGCAGCACTTTGATATTTATGGCTATGATCTTCGTTTTGCACATGCATTATTTATTGCCTTTACCCTCTGGTCACGGGTCAACACAAAGTCAACTAATTATTTGCTTACGATACCATACCACCCAACCAATAATATCAAGATTTAAGGTTTCTGCTCAGTAAACATGATCAGAGATGGTAATAAAAAAAAAAAAATATGAAATAAGGTTATAAATTGGTGTTTCTACAGCTGGAAGATTTTACTATAAAGCTCGCACCGATTGTATTAAAAAGAGAAAGAAAAAAATCTGTTATACGCTCTAGTGTGATTTTCTGCGCTCATTCTGAAAAAGGAGCTGATTAAAATAATTAGAAGACATTTAAAGCATAAATGCAGAGCTTAAGACAAGTTAAATTTTCCACAGGCTGGAGAGAGGCTGTTTCCATTTTCCACCCATCAATGCACTGAAGTTAAAAGGCCTGAAGTACTCCAAGCGGTGACTATAAAACAAAGAATAGAAAGAGCAACATTTTTAATTTTGTTAAACACATTTAGAATACCAATTTTCACATGGCTATTATCACAATTCCATATTGGATCTGACTGGTTAGTACTATTTGGCATGTAAAAATATATTTTATGCCCTTGGCATCCTATTTCTATGACATTCATATTCATTGGTAACACTAAAAAATTGCTTTTAATATACCGAAAAATGTAATACACTTTATTTTACACTTTGTATTGTAACTGGAAATGATACTTCTTAACCATTACTGTAAAATGTAGTGTAGATGCTGTATGTTACGGTTTTGCTAATTTATAAGAAAAAATAAGAGGATGTTATCATGCAAGTAATGCTTTTACTGATATGCTTCTATTTTTCCTCCAGCTCACCAAACACAAGCAAATTAAAAGATACAATTTATTATGAAAAGCATTTTCAAAGTTTAGCCAATTTTAAATGAAAATAGCTAATATTAATAGTCACACGGTCAAATGTAACTGAAGTCATTGTTAACCCTGCCAGCAGGGCCAGATTAAGAGCCCAATGGGCCTGGAGCTGACAATTATGATGGGCCTAATTACAGAATCTTATCGACCAAAAACACTGAAACAACCATACCTCCCAAGCGTCATGTATCTGATGGAGATGGTGTTGGAGGGAGAGGATGCAGCTATACAAAAACACACACTCTATGCTAATCTCTCTCTAATTCATGTTTTCATCTTTCAAGTAAATCCATACCTCCTAACAGCAGTGTCCAGTGAAGCAGGAAGTCAATGGGCAGGGTAAAAGGGTGTGCCACTGACGCGAATCACGTGACCAGAACTGCAAAAAGGGGTGAACATGCCCAAAAAGGGGGCATGTTTGTCCAAAGAATTGAAAGGCCAGCCTGGCATGAATGCATGTCAGGCTGCCTATCAATCCTGCAGGCTGTCTAAGTACATACTATGTAGGCAGCACCCTGAGCTTGACATAAATGCTTCAAATGATGCTCCTACTCCACACTTTCTAAGGACTGTCCCCTAGCACTCACATGTCCACTTGTCACCTTATCGTCTTACTAGTAGGCAGAATTCCTGGTATATAGTCTGGGACAGAGTTAAGCTGTATGTAGTGAGTGTAGTGAATGTAGTGTGTGTAGAAGACAGGGGACATGCCACAGTGTTAGAGAAACCAAAGTCTGCATTACCTAAACTAATTTTATTGTCAGCCAGTCTACACAAGTTTTGTTGCCATACATCCCTCTTAAAGGACCACTCTAGGCACTCAGACCACTTCAGCTTAATGAAGTGGTCTGGGTGCCAGGTCCAGCTAGGGTTAACCCATTTTTTCATAATTATAGCAGTTTCAGAGAAACTGCTATAATTATGAATGGGTTAAGCCTTCCCCCTAATCCTCTAGTAGCTGTCTCATTGACAGCCACTAGAGGCGCTTGCGTGCTTCTCACTGTGATTTTCACAGTGAGAGCACGTAAGCGTCCATAGGAAAGCATTGTAAATGCTTTCCTATGCGACGGGCTGAATGCGCGCGCAGCTCTTGCCGCGCGTGCGCATTCAGCCGGCGGGGCGGAACGGAGGCGGAGAGGAGGAGGAGAGCTCTCCGCCCAGCGCTGGAAAAAGGTAAGTTTAAACCCCTTTTCCCCTTCCAGAGCCGGGCGGGAGGGGGTCCCTGAGGGTGGGGGCACCCTCAGGGCACTATAGTGCCAGGAAAACGAGTATGTTTTCCTGGCACTATAGTGGTCCTTTAAGCTTCCAAACTTAAAGGGATACTATAGTCACCAGAACAACTACAGCTTGTTGTATTTGTTCTGGTAAGTAGAATCATTCCCTTCAGGCTTTTTGCAGTAAACACTGTCTTTTCAGAGAAAAATAACTCAACTGGCCACTCCTTAGATGGTGCAAGGATTTTTGCCGCCCTAGGCAAAAGTAAATTTTGCCGCCCCCCCCCCCCTCCCATGTGACATCACAATGCCCCACCCATATGATCTGCTATGTTAACTAAAGCCAGTGCTGCTGTGCCGCCGTGTTTACATTAAAAGGCCTGCAGGGACAGGCTATGGACACCAGAACCACTACATTAAGCTGAAGTGGTTCTGGGGACTAGAGATTAGTGCCACGAATAATATACTAGATTGCTTACTTACAACCAGATGAGGATGATGATGGGCTCTAGCTGCAGTCTGGCTCCACTGGTCTGGTGTAGAACAGGCTTTCTGGAGGCTGTTTGTAACTGTGGTCACAAAAATCAATGTTCTGGGAGAATGGGAAGCAGCTCCATTTTGTTAAGGCCCTTTACACAGCTCAAGGTCTGGGTCCCAGGGTCCACCTTCATGTTCCACCAATGAGTTTGTTCACGGGGGTGGAGTAGGGGGATGTCCTGATATGTGTGTAAGGAATGCATTGTGTGAATCTGTGTTTGTATGTGTAAGGGCTGCAAGGTGTGTTTCTGTGTATGTACGGGATGCAGTGTGCGCGTCTGTAAGGGGTACATTGAGTGTGTGTAAGGAATGCATTGTGTGTTTCTGTGTGTGTAAGGGATGCATTGTGTGTAAGGGTTGCATTGCTTGTGTGTGTCTGTGTGTGTAATGCATTGTGTGTTTTTCTGTGTGCAATGGGTGCATTGTGTGTGTGTGTCAATCTCTTGATTTCCCTCTGGATGTCAATCTCTTCTCCCCCCTCTCCCCCCCTTGTCCCTCTCTTCTACCCCCTCCCTTGTCACTCTCTTTTGTTTCCTGTACCCGGCCGGACTAACAGGAAGTGCACACTCAGTGTGCACTTCCTGTTAGTCCGGCCGGGTATAGGAGACAGATGCTCCCTGTACCCGCGGACCAATAGAGGGCTTGGCCACGCTACAGTGAGGGAGTGACAGGAGGGAGCGCTGAGCGCACCCCTCCTGTCAGCCCCTCTCCTCATGCTGCGCCCGGGCGGTGCGCCCTCATGGACGCACCGCCCGGGCAAAGCTGCAGCTGCCTGAGGCTCTCTGCAGAGCACTCAGGCGGCTGCAGCATGAGGGAAGCCAGCGCTCCTGGCGGCACCCCTTCCCAAGGGGCGCCCCAGGCGGCTGCCTAGTCCGCCTAACAGGTAGCACCGGACCTGGCTAGAGGTGCTTCCTGGGGCAGTACTGCCTAGTGTGCAGCACTGCAATTCAGTGTATCCACCCTCTGCATGAAGACACTGAACTTTCCTCATAGAGATTCATTGATTCAATTTATCTTTATGAGGATATGCTGATTGGCCAGGGCTATGTTTGACTTGTGCTGGCTCTGCCCCTGATCTTCCTAGTTTACAGTCTCAGCCAATCCTATGGGGAAGCATTGTAATTTACTCAGACCACCACTTCTGATTATGTCAGCAGACAGCAGCTGCAGACCTGAATACAAGATTTTACTACATTTAGGGAGGCAAGAGACGGTCAGGGGGGCTAGAAGGTTTTTTTACATAATAGGGTCAGAAATACGTGATTGTATTCCTGACCGTATAGTGTTCCTTTAAGCAAGAGTATGTGAAGAGTAGTTAGGGTTGCCAACTTTCTTGGAAAAAAAATACCAACCTTTGTATAATTAGTTATGAGTGACATCACAAGGAGTGACATAAAAGAAAAGTCTGTAAAATCACCAACAAAGTACTCACAGTTTGAGTCTGCTGTATAGATGAATTGCTCCCAGGGTCTCCCTGTCTCCCAGTGTCTGAGTCTCGCAAGTCTCCCCATTTCTCAGTGTGTCCCCATGTATCAGTGTCCCCATATCACCCAGACCCTAATCTCCCAGTGTCCCCATTTTTCCCAGTGTCCCCATGTCTCAGTGTGTCCCCATGTCACTAGGGTACTAGGGGACACAGTGAGACCTGGGGACACAGAGACCTGGGAACACTGGGAGACATGGGGGCACTTGTGAATACAGACATGGGGACACTGGGAGAAATGGAGACACTGAGAAACTAGGGACACAGAGACATGGGGACACTGAAACATTTGGGGACATTAAGTCACTAGGGACACTAAAAGACATGGGAACACAAACACTGGAAGACTACAGCACACTGGAAGACTAGGGGACACAGAGACATGGGGACACTAAGACACTGGCTGGAAGACAGTCAGTTGGGGACACTGGGAGACATGGGGACTCTTGTGGACATAGACATGGGGACACTGTGAGACAAGGGCACTCTGAGTCACTAGGGACACAGAAACTAGGAGACTAGGGGAAACTGGGAGCCGTGTGGACACTGAGCCACTAGGGACACTGGCTGGGGGACATGGGGACACTAGGAGACATGGGACAGTGTCCCTAGGTCTCCCAGTGTTCCCTAATGTCTGTGTCCCCTAGTGTCTCAGTGTCCCCATGTCTCCCTACTGCCTTTCCCCCAATCCCTTACCTACCTGAGCTGTAGAGCTGCTGTCTGGACTCTCTGTGCTGTGTAGCTGCTCCCCCATGGATCAGTGAGTAGTAGAGAGAGGCAGGGATATGCTGTAACTTCCTATCCCTACCTCTATCTACACACAGTGACCCCTACTGGCCAGTGCTGGTATTGCAGAGTAATCTCCGTTTATACTGAGAAAAATACCTGCATTTGTATTGCCGGTATTACTGCGATACTGGCATGTCCAGGCAGCCTCAAATACCGGCTGTGCCAGTAAAATACCAATCAGGTGGCAAACCTAGGAGTATTGTGTAAAAAAAGTTACATTTTTTTTTTCATGGGCCTATTCCATGGGCCTGGGCCTGGGCCTGGAGCTGCAGCTCCATCAGCCCCTATGTTAATCCGGCCCTGCCTGCCAGATTCCTAGAGGGAATGCTTGCCGAACATTTTTCTAGAATTTTGATTTCCTGAAAGAGTATGGTTTTTATCAGCATTCATATAGCACCAACATATTCCGCAGCGCTTTACAATTATAGAATATAAAATGTAGACAAGTGATTGGCATACATACATTTACCAGAGACAAGAGATGAAGAAAGCCCTGCACAAACAAGCTCACAAAAGATTAACTTTCCAAAAATTCTGTTAATTCGGTGTATGCTACGATAATCTATTATTTTACATTTGCAAGACAGTACTAAACACAGCTAGTTTTTCAAACACACACAAACACACAATACAATAGACACTCATATAGTAGAATGAAAATCAGCTCCGTTATAAAACAATTTTTAAATGCTCAAGCATAGTTTTCTTCTTCATTCAAGCATACAGTAAGAATGACCGAAGTTACTTCTGCAGAGAACTGCAGTTATAAGATAGCAGGTTTCATGATTACAACAATCAATTTTGGGCCGTAATTGTAGATTTCTTCATGCTTTCTACCAAGTATTTGGACTTTAGCATTATACAATGGAGTTATCGGTAGCTTGGGTGACATTACAGATCTGTTGTATAAACATGGCAATTTCCCCCATGGAGAAAATATGACACTCAGTGCAACAGATGTGTTACAGTAAATGATAAATTTAGCTTCCACACTCTGTAGCATGATTGGGGCTGTCAATGACCTTTATTTTTCTTAGGAGAAGCTGTAACATTTACAAGATTGTATATGTGAGAATCTCACTATATTTATTTGTAGGATTTGTATCTAGTGTGAAGTCTTCGCTGTAGGTTTAAGATCGACAAATTATCTGATCTGCCTATGATTTCAGCTGAAAGATCATGTTTTCAATATGGTTATTGCACTGTGAATGATGTGTAATACTGTGCAAAACAAACCATTCATACCATGGTCCAGTCTGAGATTAGCGAGATATACACTTCCTGTACATGCAGCAATTAATGGAACACTTCCCCAATTAGCAATATGATGGAAGAAAAACTGGGGTGAGAGAATTACAGTTTTTGACAATTCTGCTCCCAGCATATCATTAATAGAACATTGACTAAATTGCTTATGCTGTTAAAATACACCAACCAATACAATTATTAGTACGTTTTTTTTTTTTTAGCAAAAATTAATATGCGACGCAGTCTTATTTTCTGGGGGAAATGGTAAAAAGTGTGAAGTGAGTTCACTAGGTCGCTCTGCAAATTTTTTTAAAAGCCAATGCCTTAGCTCAGGGGAGCCCAAAAGGTAAATCCCCAGATGTTGTAGAACAACTTCCATGATGCGTTGCATGCTTTTAGAATGCCTTTAGAATGACAAAGCATTAAAGAAACTGTAGTTTTAAAACATTTGGGGATCTACCTTTTGGGCACCCCTGCTTTAGCTGTTCAATACATTTATATAACTTTTATTCTGTCGACTTTAATAAAAAAATCACTTTCTTTATTAATGCTAGATATAGACATTTTAAATGCCTTTGTTCCTTAGAGTTTCCTTGAAAAAGGTATGAGAGATGTTCCAAATAGCTAAATGACTTGGCCCATTGGGAATACATTTTCAGAATTTGCTTAAAGGAACACTAAAGTGTTGGCAATACAAACCTGTGTTCCGGTCCCTAGTTATATAGGTTCTCCTTACCACATGTGTGGGGCTCCTGGCATCATAAACACTGTAAGAGGCTGTAGTTGTTATGGCGCACAGAGTTCATATTTAAAAGAATATGGAAAGAATTGGGATTTTGAGGGCTTTATTCTATACCCATTGCGAAGCAGTGGAATGAGTGGTAACTGGGAAAGAGCAATGGATATCAATTTTGGGCGCAGATGAGTGGTGAATGGACTGGAAAATGCTTAATTGAATTTTATGAATTTACATTCCAGCTGACACCTGTTGGTGCAACTTGAATCATCACACAGTACTCAGTTGGTACATTTTAGGACACCGTAACATACCGACATTACATTCCACAGAGTAGTACATCTTAAATACATATAGAACATAAAGAACATATCATCATTATATTAGTGTTGTAGAGGGTGACCTTGTACTCTTGTTTGAGCTGAGTAACATATAGAGTATGGAACTCTGTCAGGTCGCCCCAATGCCACGCTCTCTGCCTTTCTGACAATTTTATTTTTAAAATGTTGGTGTAAAACAAAGAAATGTTAAACAGAGTGATAAAACATAGAAAAAATAAGTATCTCACTGAAGATTATTAAGGAGCTCTCATATGGGACAGTGCACAGGACCTTGAGATATCGTAGACAGTGAGAACCATTCTGATCTGCGAGTCCATGTCCCCCTGATTTGGTTTTGCAATGACTGTGAATTTTGTTCCCAGGACTAAGTAGTTAGAGAGTATTGTGTATTTGCCGCCGTGCCCCACCAGAGAGTGCTGCCCCTGCTCCCCCGCCAATCGGGGTAGCAGTCTGTGTGTCATACTGCTCCCAGAGATCCCATACCTTGTTGAAAGTATTTAAGGAGTTTCTAACCTGTGCCGTCAGCTAATCTATGATGTAGTTGTCTCTAATTTTGTCTAATACTAAGGCACCCTAACTTTGTCTAATACTTAGGCAAGCCCATTTTTTTGCCAATGCCCTGCAGGCCACCAAATTTATCATGCTTAAGAGTTTTTGCTCAGGTTTAATCAGGCCTTCTGTTGCCCTAGATAGCAGGCATGCCCATGGGTCTTGTGTTATTTTCCTCTGTAGGATCTGGGAGCACAAATCTGACACTTTTTGCCAGTATTCTGCCACCCTTGAGCACCCCCACCACATGTGGATATACATGCCTTTCTCACCACATAGGTGCCAGCATGCACCAGAAGGATTTATTTTCATCTGATATTGTTTTACTGGGGTCATATACCATCTAAATAGTGTTTTGTATGACTGCTCTTGGAGTGGTACTAATATAGTAGTTTTTGTACATGCCTCCCATATGTCCTGCCAATCCGTTCCCTCTAGCTTCCCATTGGTTGGTATAGCAAATTGTGCCTTTGTCATTCTTCTGAGCTGAGGTGGTTATATAGTAACGTGATTAGTTTGGTTTCCATGGTTTCGGTGAAGCACATTCTTTCGAAGTAAGTCATTTGGGATGCTGCTGTAGTCTCTACTTCTCCGCTCCTTGCGAAGTCCGTTATTTGTAGATATCTAAAATAGTCTCCCGATTTGAGCGGGGCTAATGTTTTAGGTGTTCGTATGTAACTATTTCTTTGTTAACGTAAAGGTGGACATATCATTGGAGCCCTGTGTTCTCTATTCCCTTATAGTTTCTTGCCCTCATCCCTGGCGGGAAAGCCCTGTTTCTGAACACTGGTGTCATTGGGAAGGGTAGTTTGTTAAAGGAGGGTTTGGTCCCAGATTTGAATGGAATTAAGGATAGCTGGGTTTGTGGTCCTCAGCATAACCCTTTAGAAACATAGAAACATAGAATGTGACGGCAGATAAGAACCATTCGGCCCATCTAGTCTGCCCAATTTTCTAAATACTTTCATTAGTCCCTAGGCTTATCTTATAGTTAGGATAGCCTTATGCCTATCCCACGCATGCTTAAACTCCTTTACTGTGTTAAAGGACCACTCTAGGCACCCAGACCACTTCAGCTTAATGAAGTGGTCTGGGTGCCAGGTCCAGCTAGGGTTAACCCATTTTTTTAATAAACATAGCAGTTTCAGAGAAACTGATATGTTTATTAATGGGTTAAGCCTTCCCCCTAATCCTCTAGTGGCTGTCTCATTGACAGCCACTAGAGGCGCTTGCATGCTTCTCACTGTGATTTTCACAGTGAGAGCACGCCAGCGTCCATAGGAAAGCATTGCAAATGCTTTTGCGCGTAATGCTGAAAGCGAGCTGCTTAGCGCGTAAGTATTCAGCCGACGGGTGGAACGGAGGAAGAGAGAAGGAGAGAGCTCGCCCAGCTGGAAAAGGTGTTTAAACCCCTTTCCAGAACCGGCACCCTCAGGCAGAGTATGTTTTCCTGGCACTATAGTGGTCCTTTTAACCTCTACCACTTCAGCTGGAAGGCTATTCCATGCATCCACTACCTCTCAGTAAAGTAATACTTCCTGATATTATTTTTAAACCCTTTGTCCCTCTAATTTAAGACTATGTCCTCTTGTTGTGGTAGTTTTTCTTCTTTTAAATATAGTCTCCTCCTTTACTGTGTTGATTCCCTTTATATATTTAAATGTTTCTATCATATCCCCTCTGTCTCGTCTTTCCTCCAAGCTATACATGTTAAGATCCTTTAACCTTTCCTGGTAAGTTTTATCCCGCAATCCATGAACCAGTTTAGTAGCCCTTCTCTGAACCCTCTCTAAGGTATCAATATCCTTCTGAAGATACGGTCTCCAGTACTGTGTACAATACTCCAAGTGAGGTCTCACCAGTGTTCTGTACAATGGCATGAGCACTTCCCTCTTTCTACTGCTAATACCTCTCCCTATACAACCAAGCATTCTGCTAGCATTTCCTGCTGCTCTATTACATTGTCTGCCTACCTTTAAGTCATCAGAAATAATCACCCCTAAATCCCTTTCCTCATATGTTGAGGTTAGGACTCTATCAAATATTCTGTACTCTGCCCTTGGGTTTTTACGCCCAAGATGCATTATCTTGCACTTATCCACATTAAATGTCAGTTGCCACAACTCTGACCATTTTTCTAGTTTACCTAAATCATTTGCCATTTGGCTTATCCCTCCTGGAACATCAACCCTGTTACATATCTTAGTATCATCAGCAAAAAGACATACCTTACCATCAAGACCTTCTGCAATATCACTAATAAAAAATATTAAAGAGAATGGGTCCAAGTACAGATCCCTGAGGTACCCCACGGGTGACAAGTCCAAGCTTCTAATATATTCCATTGACTACAACCCTCTGTTGCCTGTCACTCAGCCACTGCCTTACCCATTCAACAATATTGGAATCCAAACTTAAAGATTGCAGTTTATTGATAAGCCTTCTATGTGCAACAGTGTCAAAAGCCTTACTGAAATCTAGGTAAGCAATGTCTACTGCACCACCCTGATCTATAATTTTAGTTACCCAATCAAAAAAATCAATAAGATTAGTTTGGCATGATCTCCCTGAAGTAAACCCATGTTGTCTCTGATCTTGAAATTCATGTGTTTTTAGATGTTCAACAATCCTATCCTTTAACATGGTTTCCATCACTTTCCCCACTACTGAAGTAAGGCTTACTGGCCTATAGTTGCCCGACTCCTCCCTATTACCTTTCTTGTAAATGGGCACAACATTCGCTAACTTCCAATCTTCTGGGACTACTCCTGTTAACAATGATTGGTTAAATAAATCTGTTAATGGTTTTGCTAGTACACCACTAAGCTCTTTTAATAGCTTTGGGTGTATTCCCTCAGGTCCCATTGACTTATTTGTCTTTACTTTTGACAGTTGAAATAGAACCTCTTCCTCTGTAAACTCACGTGTAATAAATGACTCATTTATCCTTTTTCTCAACTGAGGTCCCTTTCCTTCATTTTCATCTGTAAATACAGAACAAAAATATTAATTGAGGCAGTCAGCTAGACCTTTATCCTCTTCTACATACCTTCCTTCTTTTGTTTTTAATCTAACTAATCCTTGTTTTACTTTTCTTTTCTCATTTATGTATCTAAAAAATGTTTTATCCCCCTTTTTTACTGACTGTGCTATTTTCTCTTCTGTGTGTGATTTGGAAGCTCTTATAACTTGCTTAGCCTCTTTCTGCCTAATCTTATAGATCATTTTGTCTTCCTCACTCTGTGTTTTTTTATAATTCCTAAATGCTAACTTTTTGTTTTTAACTATTTTGGCCACATCTGCGGAGTACCACAGTGGTTTCTTGAATTTTTTGCTTTTACTGACAAGCCTAATGCAATTTTCTGTTGCCTTCAATAGTGCAACTTTTAAATAATCCCATTTCTCTTGGACTCCATTTAAATTGCTCCAGTCTGATAATGACTCATCTACCCATATTCGAATTTTAGAAAAGTCTGCTTTTCTAAAGTCTAAAACTTTTGTTTTTGTGTGGTGTGACTCAGTCACTGTTCTTATGTTAAACCACACTGACTGATGATCACTGGATCCTAAACTTTCACCTACCGTAATATCTGATACCAAATCTCCAATTGTTAACACTAAATCTTAGTATGGCTCCTGACACCATTCACCAAGCCACAAATTAAAGTCCCTAATACGCATCCACCTGTTGTTCTGAGTGTTATGCACAGGCAGAACTTCAGAGAATGACAGTGTGGAAGCAACCTGCCGTATATCATTGGCAAAAACACTAAAAACATCCTTAACCTCTGAAATCTCATTGCAAGCCAAGTAATTTGTCCCTAGATGGACAAGTACATCCAATTCCCCTTCCTGCTTTGCTTGCTTAACAATATTACAGATACGTCTCCTGTCTCTGTGAGCAGTGGCTCCGGGAAGACACCTCACAAGACCACCATTGTCCATCTCCACACCTCTTATAATGGAATCCCCCAACAACAACTGCTTTCTATTAGGCCTCACCATAGTCTCCAAGCCGGTCTCCACAACACCACTAGTCTCAGTGCCTCTCTCCACAACACCACTAGTCTCAGTGCCTCTCTCCACAACACCACTAGCCTCAGTGCCTCTCTCCACAACACCACTAGCCTCAGTGCCTCTCTCCACAACACCATTACACTCTGAAAGTGCAGAAAATGAATTATGAAGAGCAACAGACTGTGCAAAATGCCTTTTATCCACAACTCTAAGTCTACCAGATCCTACAGTAATCCATCTGCCTTTCCTAGTATGTCTCTGCGGCAGTGGCTTTGCAGCAGTTCCAGTCTGAGTTTGTTCACCAGATAATTTACAAATCTCAGACTTCAAAAATACAATCTCCTGCCGCAAGATAGAGAACTGTCTACAGATTAGACAACAACCAAACCTCCAAAAAAATGGAATGTGAAACAAATGCATAGCAATTGTTACACTGAACTAAGTCTGCCATTCCAATTAGTAGAATAATTTAAATCTAACAAATCTTAACTTTGTATTTATCCTCCTGAATACCTCAGATTACCTCCAGGTTATCTCCACAATATCTCCAACTACACACTTAGAAACAGCACTCTCCAGAATATCTCCAACTACACACTTAGAAACAGCACTCTCCAGAATATCTCCAACTACACACTTAGAAACAGCACTTAGAAGTAGCACCAAGCTATATTAGACAAGCTAATGACAACAAGCCTTATATAACTCCTAAAATCACCACCCACTAGGAATGTTTAACACCCAAACAATTGCTAATTAACCAGCAATCAATAGCAAGTAACTAGCTTAATCAAATCAAATGCCTTATAATTACCAACAGGAATTCAAACCTTGTGCAATCAGTAACCTTTTCCTACAGATGAATCTTACCTGTAACAGTAGAAAGCTCTTAGCACAACTCTTAGACAGTTGAAGCTTCTGTAAAACTCTCCAGAATATCTCCAACTACACACTTAGAAACAGCACTTAGAAGTAGCACCAAACTATATAGCCTTTGTAAAATTGGGGCAGGTCCATCCCCGTCATCAGGGACTCGAGGTCCACCCAGCATCTTTTTCCAGGGGTTGAGTGCCAGTATATGATCTGGGTCCGTTGCGCTGCTAGGTAGTACAGGTATAGGTGGGGTAGACCCAGTCTGCCCCTAGTTTTAGGCCGGTACAGTAGGTTCTGAGCCACCCTCAGGCACCTATTATGCCAGATGAATGTGTCGATTGCTCATTGTATGCCAGCTAGATCACCATGGGGGACTCTCACTGGCATGGCCTGATACAGGAAAAGCAATCGTGGTAAGATATTCATTTTAATTGAAAGTATGCATCCCAACCAGGAAATTGGCTTATCCGTCCACTGCTCCAACTCCTTGGTGAGGATTCGGAACACTGGGGTGTAATTGCGATGGAACAACTTGGTGGGGTTTGCAGTTAGGCAGACACCAAGGTATGTAAATTCCTGTTAATTTTTATGCGATATTGACTTCGCATAAGTGCCATATGGACGTGAGATTGAAGGGCAGTGCTACCGATTTAGTTGACTTTGTAGCCCACCAGGTCACCATATCTGTCTAGTAAGGTTTTTAATGGGAGCTTAATGGGTTATTGAGGGATAGTAGGACATCATCATCGTACGCCGATACCGTAAATGGTCGTCCCATCACCGCCACACCCTGTATGTTCTGGCGTTTCCTTATCGCTTGTAAGAGTGGTTCCAACGTGAGTGCAAACAACAGCGGGGACAAGGGACATCCCTGTCTTGTGCTGTTGCTCAGTGGGAATGGGGTCTTTCTAGCTCCTGGGATAAGCCTCTGCGCTCTGATGTCCGTGTACAGGGCATGTATTACCATCACAAAGGGCTCTGGGAATCTCTGGTATTTAAGTAGGCCAAACAAGTACGGCCACAGCATTCTATCAAATGCCTTCTCTGTGTCTAATGAGAGCCAGATACGGCACCTTTGTCTCCGCCAAGCACCACATGTTTTCATAGAATTGTCTTCCTGGCATAAAGCCGAGTTGGTCTGGGTGGATGAGTCTTTTTAGTAAGGACGTGAATCTAGATATTTTCGCAAAGATATTTAGGTCAGTGTTAGTGAGGGATATCGGCCTATAGCTTGGTGCCAGGGTGTCATCTTTAGCTGGCTCTGGCAGTAGGACGATATTGGCTGTTGCCATGTCTGGCCTGCCCCCCTTCATGAAGTGATTGCATGAGGGAAGTTTCTCAAAATTGTTTTGTAGTACGTAATATCAAATCCATCTGGTCCAGGGGTTTGATTTCCCTTAAGCACCGATATGGCTGCTGCCACCTCATCCTGTGGTATGAGTGTCCCCAGTAGCCCTTGGCAAGGTCAGCTCAGAGAGGAAAGTATGTAAATCTGTAGTGTAAGCTACATTGTCCTGAGTTATGTGGGGTGAGTGGTTGTATAGTTCTGAGAAGTACTGCATGAATACCTCATTAGTAGTATCTGGGGTCATGGTCGTGTCTCCAGCACCGTTTCCCGAATTTTGGTTATGGGTTTGCGTCCTGTCCTTGGTTGCAAAGCCCTGGCTAAGAGGGTGTCCATTTTATTTGCTTTCTCATAGAATAATCTTTTAGTCCAAATTAGCCCACCGGGCAACGTCCTCAAGTGATATTTCTTTTATGTGTAATTCTTGCAATTTAGTATTGGTGGGGTTGGTTTTATGTTGTTGTTCCACTTTGATCAAAGCAGATTGCAGCTCCAGCAGTATCTTTGTTTAAGTTTGATTTTTATGCGCGGCTACCTTTATGAAATGTCCACGGAGTATTGTGGGTTGCCCATATCATGGTGGGATCTATGTCAGGAGCTGTGTTTTGTTCTAAATATTCTTTGAGAGTTGTGCGGGTCAATTCTTGTATGCTCTCATCTTTGAGGAGGCTGGTGTTCAATTTCCAGGACCAATGTGAACTATGTTGAAGCTTGCTAAGGGTGACTGTAATGTCAGCATGACCTGACCAGGTTACACGATTGATGTCAGAGTGTATCACCTTGCTCATCCCCGGCCCATTTATGAATATGTTGTCTATTCTGGAATTTGTGTTGTGTGGTGTTAAATAGAATGTGTAGTCTCTGGTGTCGGGGTGTTGGAGTCGCCAGACATCTAGCAGTCCGGTGTGTGTTAGAAATGTGTGCAGCTGCCTGTCCTGCCTCCCGCGAACCATAGGGTTCCTGGTTTTCGAGCTGTGGTCAACCGTCGGAAATGGCACTGTGTTAAAGTCTCCGCCCACCTTAAGTACCCCTCCCCAGTCCCCACGACTAGAGTTCCAAATTTGGAAAAAAACTAAACAATGATAATCTGGTCTTACTCTTTGCCAGATTAGGTAGAGGGTGCTTGCCCCCATGTGGCGAAGACATGTACACCCCCCAGGGTTGGCGACTCACCGCACATATCCACTGTTCTTCATTGTGCAACATTTACATAAACTTTAAAGGAGACAACATTTGTTGTCAGGCTGGGTGTTACCTTATTCCCCAGTGTCCCCCTCCCCATCCCTCACTCTTTATGTCTGACTATGGGAAGTGTGCGGTTTCTTGGATAAGAGGCTTGCACCACCTTGGTCCCATAGCCCATATAATATGAAACCATGGTGTGCGGAGCCTGTGTGGGAACCCTGTGGAGCGCCTCCTCTGAATTCATTAGTAGGGAGCATCCCCCACCCTGTCCTGCGTGATGGGCCCAGTGATGCATTTGTCATTGTAATGTGATATGCATATTATCAAGTTTTTGAAATGTATTTTTTTGCATTTTTAGGGTATTATAAAGTTTTTTAATTTTTTGTGTTTTTTGAAATGTATAATTTTTTTTATTTTTTTGTCGTTTTGTTCTTTTCATTCTAATAGTAGTTAGGCACTGAGGTTTGGCATGGGGTGTGCCCTTGGGGGAGGCCATAAAACAACCAGGGGACCTCAATAACTCAGGGCGGCAATGCCCAGTTAGGCAAGCCAGGGTTGTGGGATCTACTTCAAAGGTGCCAGCCAGGGACTGCTGTTATCCCCTACCTACCCTAATCCCCCACCCCACCCGCTCTGAGCAGTGCACCCCCTTGCTATAGGGCCAGTTTCTCCCTTAATGATTAGGTTGGAGATATCTATCCCCTCAGCGCTATCACTCAGCTGACCCCCCCGCGGATTCCTCTTGTGGGTCTATTTTTTTTTTTTTTTTTTTTATTCACTACAATCAAAACAGGATCTCCAATGCAGCAGTGAGATGTTTACTTAGAGAACATTATTGCACATGAATTCTCTGCTCTTTCATTCTGATATCTTCACTGTGCAAGAGAATGGATACTGCATACAATGAGACTACAAAGTTACAAAAGTATCCATTTTTTGTTCACATATATAACACCAATGCAATTATCTTCATACATACCCTGCATGTATAAAGAAACATAAAGATTACTGAGATCATAACTTCTATCAAAATTTGGGTTAGGAAAAACATTTTAAAGGGACACTATAGTCACCTGAACAACTTTAGCTTAATGAAGCAGTTTTGGTGTATAGAACATGCCCCTGCAGCCTGACTGCTCAATCATCTGCCATTTAGGAGTTAAATCCCTTTGTTTATGAACCCTAGTCACACCTCCCTGCATGTGCCTTGCACAGCCTTCCATAGACATTTCCTGTAAAGAGAGCCCTATTTAGGCTTTCTTTATTGCAAGTTCTGTTTAATTAAGATTTTCTTATCCCCTGCTATGTTTATAGCTTGCTAGATCATGCAAGAGCCTCCTGTATGTGATTAAAGTTCAATTTAGAGATTGAGATACAATTATTTAAGGTAAATTACATCTGTTTGAAAGTGAAACCAGTTTTTTTTTTTTTTTCATGCAGGCTGTCAATCATAGCCAGGGGTGGTGTGGCTAGGGCTGCATAAACAGAAACAAAGTGATTTAACTCCTAAATGACAGTGAATTGAGCAGTGAAATTGCAGGGGAATGATCTATACACTAAAACAGCTTTATTTAGCTAAAGTAATTTAGCTGACTATAGTGTTCCTTTAACTACATTTTCCCATCCCTTGTTAACCCAGACAGTCATTTGAAGTGTTTAGTTTCTCCAAGTTACATATGTGACCTCACACTTTTGCCAACTTCAACGTTTTGGAATAAAGCCTTTAAAAAACAGGTGTCCTGATTCCCACTGCCCTGTCCATAAAAAAATAATAAAATATCTTAGATGGTAGGTTAATGTGTGACAAAACCATACAAAATATGACTTATTCATACTTACTCAGCAAAGTATAAACACAGTCAGGTTCTCCAATAATAAATCACCCTTAGGTGACAGGCATTAATTAATTTACAAGTCACATTCATCTAGTCTGGCTCATTTATTTTTCTCATGCTATTTACACAGGTTTTTATTATATAAAAAAAAAAAAAAAGAGTAAATGTTAGCCCAAAATGTTTTCATAAGATGCATGATGAAAACTTCTAGATAGTCACTTGACCTATATTTTGAATTAAAATGATGAAAGAAGAAACTGGGAGAGAGAGAGATTTACTGCAGAATAATTAATAAAGTGCCAGTTGCAAGTAATTTTTTTAACCCATCAAGCCTAGATTTACTAAAACTAAAGTGGAGCTCTTACATAACACCATCTTAAAAATTAAACGCATTAAAGGGACACTATAGTCACCAACACAACTACAGCTTATTGGATTTGTTCTGGTGAGTAGAATCATCACCTTCAGGCTTTTTGCTGTAAACACTGTCTTTTCAGAGAAAATGCAGTGTTTACATTACAGCCTAGTGATAATTCCACTGGCCACTCCTTAGATGGCTGTCAGAGATCCTTCCTGGGTCATGGCTGTATAAAATGCATCCAAACATTCAGTGTCTCCTCCCTCTGCATGCAGACACTGAACTTTCCTCATAGAGATTCATTGATTCAATGGGGAGGTAGGGTCTGCTGCTGATTGGCTGGAATGTGTCTGCTGACTGTGAGGTACAGTAAAGTTTACTCAATGATGACGAATAGGGGGCGGACCGAACAGCGCATATGTTCGCCATCCGTGGCGAATCGTTCGGCGAACCGTTCGGGACATCACTAGCCACCACTTCTGATGATGTCAGCAAAAAGCTTGTTTTTATGAGGCAAACAGCATGCAGACTTACAGTTTGAGGCTTGAATACAAGTACGATTTTACTATTTTTATGGAGGCACGAGGCGGACAGGGTGGCTAGATGGTGGTTTTAACCCTATACATGTATTCCTGACCCTATAGTGCTCCTTTTAAATACTGGAGAATTCACAAATAAGCTCTTATGAAAAAATTCACTCACCAAGACAGCAGATTACTAGTGCTATCTACTCAAGGTGAGGGGGGAGTACTTACACAAAGTTCTCTAGTGAACCTGAGATACTTGACCAAGAAACATATTCACACAGTCAAACTCCAATAAATAATGCTTAAATGATTGATCCAGGTTCCATCAACACTTTAGAGATAATGTTGCACATTCAGCTATATAAAGAACTTTGCATCTGGAGGTGTAAGTTCACCCTAGACAACATTATTACCAATCTGAAACACGAGTTCTGGGTTGCTAATGTTAATTATGTGCATAGATTGCATCCATCATCAGCATGCATATAATGCTGGCGACAGACAAGCCATAGAGGCATCCCCTCTTCCATCTGTGACACTCCACGACAGTCCTAACAGTGACACATCATAGGCTCCTTTGCAGTGAGGAAAAGTGACATCAGGGAAGGAGGATTGGGCTGCAGAAAGCCAAGGCCACAGAGCAGGATTGCTCTTAAGTTTACTTGTATTTATTATAAGGAGGAAAGGGGGTATCATGTCCGCAAAGGTTACTCCATCCAAAACAAGCTTTTTAGTTAAACATTTTTTTAAATTAGAGTAGCCTTTTAATGACACTCTGGTAGGCTACTCCATTCTTTCCTTATGGGGTTATATGTCAGCAACTTCTAGAGACATCAAAATAGTTTCTCTCTCTATAATCAAAGTGGGAGTTCCATTTAAATTGTCATCGGGTCAATAGTCACCAATGGATACTGTTACTAGGAACTTTACTTTGCAAATTAATTCTTAATTATTTACTACACCGGCAGCAAAATCAGATTTGATAGGCACCTTCAATTATAAAGGAAGGAGCGAGTAAAGGATTAATTTACAGAAGGTTTTCAAAGACTCATTTTAATTTGCCTGTACTGTACATTCAAGTAATTGAGGTACAAATTGTACCTTTAAAGAAAAACAGTCACAAAAATGTGTTATCACAAAATAATAAAGTATCCTAAGTGACATGTTCAATAGGCTTTATAGATAAACGTATACTTAAAGCTGCATAAGCCAGAGGCCCTTCTGTCAACAGTGCGGTTGTAATGCACATTCACACATAAATATGTCATGCACTGTGTTACATATAAAGTGAGAAAACTCTCACAACAGTTAGCCTAAAGAGAGCTCAACTGTTCCAGAGTATGCATGTAAAATCATTGTGTGTGATGATTTAAAGGTTTACAATAATCTTTTAAGAAGAGGGAGGTGGGGGGCCTTTCCTGTCTAATATGCCCAAATGGGAACTACTTGGAAGGTCCCCCTCTCAATTTGCAGTAAATCCTGACTGTGAGCCATGGATTGCATAAGAATTGAATTTGTCTACTGAAGGAGGGAAATAATTCCAAGGGAGAACTGCAGTGCCTTTCCATCTTGTGTCTGTCCTGGACACTTTCAGAGACAATGGCAGACAATCCTTTGCATGAAGTAACATTTTTACCAACTTGGAATCCAGCACTGGTTGAAGCTCTCGGATTTGCTTGTTCACGCCAGCCTCTGATGTTACTGGGGCTGCGCACGATCCAATCATTGGACTATTGCGCCGGCTCAGAGTACATGTGTTTGCTCCAGGCCGGGAGATGGGAGGGAGTGAAGTGAAGGGAGGGAGGTTTTTAAAAAAAAACACCGTAGGGACAATACTTATTGTATTTGTTCTGGTGAGCATAATCATTCCCATCAGGATTTCTGCAGTAAACACTGCCTTTTCAGACACTACAGCCACTCCTTACATGGCTACTAGAGGTGCCTCCTGGGGCAGTGCTGCACAGTGTACAGCACTGCCATTCAGTGTCCACCTTCTGCATGGAGACACTGAACTTTCCTCATAGAGATGCATTGATTCAAGGCATCTCTATGAGGAGATGATGATTGGCCAGGGCTGTGTTTGGCTTGTGCTCTGCCCCTGATCTGCCTCCTTGACAGGCTCAGCCAATCCTATTGGAAAGCATAGCGACTGGCTCAGAGAATCACTTATGATGATGTCAGCCAAGCAGGCAGTCAGGGGCAGATCCAGTAGCTGCAGACTTGAATAGAAGTAAGATTTTATTATATTTAGGAGGGCAAGGGGGTGATGGGGAAGGAGGGCAAGATGGTGGTTTTAAAACTAAAAGGTCAGGAATACATTTGTGTTCCTGACTCTATAGTGTTCCTTTAAAGTAAAGAGCTTGGAGTGCAATGTGGAAGTGGTGAGCTAGCTTCCCCTTGCACGCGCTCTGTCTGCAAGGGGACATTTTTCATGTCTGTCGGCAGCATGCAGTTCTGGGCTGCCAATGTCACATGTGCTAGGGGTGCAATTAGCCTTCACTATATCAGTTTGTGCAGTGTTTCAAGCTCAAACACTGCACATGCTGATTCCTACCACAATAACCACTTCAAATCACTGAAGTGGTGATGGTAGTTGCATTAAACCTTTAATGTAAAACTACTCCTAACTTGTCCATCCATTGAATTAACATTGTTCTGGCAAAGCTGGCTGACAAAATGGCAGCCTCTGCAGAAAAGTAGCTTTAGGGGAAATTTCAATATAAATCTAACAAAATAAACTTTATTTTAGAGATTTTGTTTGCAGCATTAAAGTATTAAATATGTGCTGTGACAGTTTCCCTTTAAATACCATAAAGGAACTCTACACATCATTATTTTCTCTAAAGCAGTATTGTTGCTGTTACACTTACAAATCGGGCTGCTGCCTGGCTTGCACTTCATTTTCTGGAACAGGATAAAGTGCTTCATATGTTCTCTCTGACTGTGAGCCATGGATTGCATAAGCATTGAATTTGTCTACTAAAGGAGGGAAATAATCCCACGGGAGAACTGCAGTGCCTTTCCATCTTGTGTCTGTCCTGGACACTTTCAGAGACAATGGCAGACAATCCTGTGCATGAAGTAAAAGAGAAAATTAGAGAGGTGTTACAGATTGTCTCGGCTCAGTGCAAAGAAGCTGGAAAAGACTGCGACCTATATAGATAGAACACGTCTCCCTGTAGCAGGTTTCTGCGATATATATACATTAAAATGACAAAATGCTGCTGGCAGTAACACAGATCCATCTGTGTTTATACTTCGGTGTTCTAGAGTCTCATAAAAAGGTATCATTAGAGCAACATTGAAATATGCTATCAGAAAAGCTCATTAGATCAACTTGTTTTTGAGAAAAGAAACTGCCAATGCATTGCATGCCTATCTACTTGCTCATATTATACACGATTTCATAGATTATATTATTTTACTATATTGAGAATTAAATATTTTAGTGATGGCCTCATTTAGACTTGCACATTTATCAGAGGTAAGGTATATCCTGATATATTTTCACTGTAAAGTATCAGTATTTTAAGTGGCTCTCTCACCTTAAACTTGTCTTTCTCCTATTGTTTCCTCTTCTCTCCCTCTTTTAGAATCTGTTCTTTTTTTCTTCATCTCTGATCTATTTCTCTTCAAAACATAAGAGAAAGAATGGGCTACTTTGCTTTATGTATTTTTCCTACGCTTGGCAATATTGAGAAGCAGAGACAATGGCAATCTTGATTCATCTTGATAAGTTAATGCCTTAAGCTTGTCAAAGTAGTCCCTCCTTTCTCTTATGTTTTGTTATTTGTTTGTTTTTTGCATAACTTGTTTATTGACATTTTTCCATAGTAAAGAAAAGGATATATGCATTAGAAATGACAATGTTACTAGAAACAAGGTGTGACATCTGGAAGTAGCCCATTTAATATCCCACTGAAGCCTAACAAGTTGTATCTCGAACACAAATAGGGTGCCACATAGTAAATTGCAACATAAGATGACAAGGGCTGATATAAACTAACAGTGACCAATGACGTGTCTGTATCTAAACAGAATGGTGCTAATCACCCTGCATCCAATGGACATACTTCGATGTCGACTTTAGGTCTAGAAAGAGAAGGACCAGAAGAGAGGGAATCAAAGAAAATAATTTAATTCAAAGAGATTTTCTAGTATGTTTTAAAGGGAATTATAGAAGAAATGAAGAAAAGAAAAACAGATTCTGAAAATGGAGAAAATAGGAAACAATAGGAGAAAGGTTAATTTCAGGTGGCAGAGCCACTGTCCCTTGGTCCCTTCACAACAATGCTTTCATTCCATTAACTATTTCCTGTAATGCACAGGGATATAAAAATCTTGTGAATAAAGTGTTTCCTAAATTAAATGCCACAATTGAGACAAACATCAGAGTAGAGGTAGGAAGCGATCTGTCATTTTGTTACAAATAATAGTCATTCACGCTCACCTTCTCCCATTACTCATATGCTGCCATGGGGACAGGGAGATACATAACTTTTAATTTTATTTTTTCCCCCCCAATGTATTGCAAAACAAATATCAATTCAATAGATTTAGGGTTTATCTTTTTTGCACACACATAGGAGTATACTTTTATATGTCTGTGGTCTGTTTATAAATTAATTAACCAATAGCTAGGTCTTAAAAAAATACTATTAAGTATTAATGTAAAAATGTGAAACAAATAAAATCCGGAAATATCTGTTTATTTCTGGTCCTTACTGATCTTGTGAAAGAAAATAAGATTCATTTATTTGTTATTGCAAAGGACTTATTCAACAAAAAGGCAGATAATTTAGACACTTTGAAAAACGAGCTTCACAGAATGACACAGCAAGATAAAAAAAAAGCCTCTATATAATACATTATGCAGAATGTAAATGCATAACACTTATTTCATTCACACATTATTGGTTTTTTACATGCTGCATATAGAATATCTACTATGAAACTATATTCATATATATATATATATATATATATATATATATATAAACAGGGATATTTAATAAAGTGGGAATTGTCTAGAAAGGAAAATGAATTCACATTGACTTTCAAATTTAATGTCAATATAGACACACTGGAAAAATCCTCCGTCAGATGTACTTCCAGTGCACCTACTTTGGTCTTTTTGAAATTCACTTTGAATTCCTAACAATGCTGAATTTAGCAAAGTAATATACATTCAAAACTTCATTAAAAAACACACCCACCAGGATAAACCAAGGCATGTGTAAAAAGCAATTCAAAAAAACCATCTTACACCAGGGTCATTTTTGCTGTCTGCATGTGCCTGTCCTGTAGTAGTTATCTATGTACAGCACTTATATTGTGTCTTTTCGGAGCTAAGTGGGCTGATGGGGAAAGAAGAGTACCAGAACCCTCAGTCAGTGTCCTCTATAGCCTAGCCACCTACATATGCTAGATAGGAGAGCTGCAGGGACAGTTATAGAGGGTGCAAAACTCAGTGCTGCCCTGGTCCTCTAGTGTCTGTGTGTAAGGCTGGACAGGAAGTGGAAGGGATCACTTCCCATTTGCCCACTAGCAGACCCTCACATAGGAAATACCTTGCAGGAAGAGCAGGGATATCATTGTATACCTTCCAACACATTCTGCGAAATTGGGTTAGGTGAGCCCCTGAGGGTCACTAGCAAAGCCAATAATGGGTGGACCCACACAGAAAAGAGGCGCCCTGCATGGTACTAGTGACAGTTGCACATGCAAGTATGTTGACTGCTAAATCAGATGCAGGACACCAGTGATGGTGTAACAGGAGCCTAAAATCGTGACTATCAGTTAAAAATAGGACTATTGGGAGGTCTGACTTTGAATGATGATACGCAATGCATAACAGCTCCTGCACACCACTATAAATCATAGGATGATTTGTACTTTACATATTATCCTTCAAACTCCACACGCTTCTACCCTAAACACCTGTTTTTCTCTAACCCAAAATTTAACCTCTTCAAAAACATAAATAAAATGTTTCATTCGTCCCAAACTTAAGCACCAAAAGCCCAAACTTGAAGTAAAACCTGTTACCTTAATCCTAGGCTTTAGCTCCTCTTACCAATTAAATACACCGTGTACCCTAATAGGACACTTTACCCCACTTTAACCCTAAACCCAACAATTCTAAACATCCCTTACAGTACAACTATAACCCCCCTCAAGATTTTAATCCTCTCAACACCCTATGTCTAATTCAGAAATTAACCCATCTCTAATTGTACTTTTTTGAGGGGGGTAAGCCGAAGCACCTTTGAATTCTGTGCCTATAGGTACCGGACATTTAAATCCGGCCCTGTTTTACACGTTTTGTGGAGAGAGATGCACTTGCAAGCCTATTTACTATAGTGAGAATTCAGTTTATTCAATGTGAACCTTACATTTAAGGCCCAAGTAGTTGATCCGAAAGTATAGCTGACTTATTTTTTCCAATTTGGCTATTTTGACCATAAAGTGGAAATTCACTTTGAATTTAACTTGAATTTTTCACTTTAGTGAATAACCCTATTAATCATAGGTGAGAGAGTTTTGAGTGGTGGAGGAAGAACACTCTTACCATAATCTGATCTTGAAAATTAATAAAGGGCACATTCCAAGTTGGGTGCCTACTAGTAGCTCATGGCACACTCCAAGCTTCAAAACAACTTTAGCTTAATGAAGCAGTTTTGGTGTATAGATCATGCCCCTGCAGTCTCAATACTCACTGCTGTGCCATTTAGTTAAACACCTTGCCACACCTCCCCTGGCTGAGACCCACAGAACCTCCCTATACATTTCCTGACAAAGAGTCTAAATTGTACAGCTTACGTATTGCACAGTGTGTTTAATTTAGAATATATTTTCTTCTGGCCTGTTAATAATCTGTTAGAGCCTGCCTCATGTGTGTGATTTAAGTTCAATTAACAGAGGAGATAAATTCTAAAGTAAACACACTATGCTGTAAGATCTGATTGGAACTGAACCTTTTTTTCATGCAGGCTGCATGAGTGACAACCAGGGGTGGTGTGGCTGGTGCTGCATAAACATTTTAGCTGTTATTGTTGGGAGCGCTCTTCCTAATTTTTTACTTCAACACATGTACAGGGAGTGCAGAATTATTAGGCAAGTTGTATTTTTGAGGATTAATTTTATTATTGAACAACCACCATGTTCTCAATAAACCCAAAAAACTAATTAATATCAAAGCTGAATATTTTTGGAAGTAGTTTTTAGTTTGTTTTTAGTTTTAGCTATGTTAGGGGGATATCTGTGTGTGCAGGTGACTATTACTGTGCATAATTATTAGGCAACTTAACAAAAAACAAATATATACCCATTTCAATTATTTATTATTACCAGTGAAACCAATATAACATCTCAACATTCACAAATATACATTTCTGACATTCAAAAACAAAACAAAAACAAATCAGTGACCAATATAGCCACCTTTCTTTGCAAGGACACTCAAAAGCCTGCCATCCATGGATTCTGTCAGTGTTTTGATCTGTTCACCATCAACATTGCGTGCAGCAGCAACCACAGCCTCCCAGACACTGTTCAGAGAGGTGTACTGTTTTCCCTCCTTGTAAATCTCACATTTGATGATGGACCACAGGTTCTCAATGGGGTTCAGATCAGGTGAACAAGGAGGCCATGTCATTAGATTTTCTTCTTTTATACCCTTTCTTGCCAGCCACACTGTGGAGTACTTGGACGCGTGTGATGGAGCATTGTCCTGCATGAAAATCATGTTTTCTTGAAGGATGCAGACTTCTTCCTGTACCACTGCTTGAAGAAGGTGTCTTCCAGGAACTGGCAGTAGGACTGGGAGTTGAGCTTGACTCCATCCTCAACCCGAAAAGGCCCCACAAGCTCATCTTTGATGATACCAGCCCAAACCAGTACTCCACCTCCACCTTGCTGGCGTCTGAGTCGGACTGGAGCTCTCTGCCCTTTACCAATCCAGCCACGGGCCCATCCATCTGGCCCATCAAGACTCACTCTCATTTCATCAGTCCATAAAACCTTAGAAAAATCAGTCTTGAGATATTTCTTGGCCCAGTCTTGACGTTTCAGCTTGTGTGTCTTGTTCAGTGGTGGTCGTCTTTCAGCCTTTCTTACCTTGGCCATGTCTCTGAGTATTGCACACCTTGTGCTTTTGGGCACTCCAGTGATGTTGCAGCTCTGAAATATGGCCAAACTGGTGGCAAGTGGCATCGTGGCAGCTGCACGCTTGACTTTTCTCAGTTCATGGGCAGTTATTTTGCGCCTTGGTTTTTCCACACGCTTCTTGCGACCCTGTTGACTATTTTGAATGAAACGCTTGATTGTTCGATGATCACGCTTCAGAAGCTTTGCAATTTTAAGAGTGCTGCATCCCTCTGCAAGATATCTCACTATTTTTGACTTTTCTGAGCCTGTCAAGTCCTTCTTTTGACCCATTTTGCCAAAGGAAAGGAAGTTGCCTAATAATTATGCACACCTGATATAGGGTGTTGATGTCATTAGACCACACCCCTTCTCATTACAGAGATGCACATCACCTAATATGCTTAATTGGTAGTATGCTTTCGAGCCTATACAGCTTGGAGTAAGACAACATGCATAAAGAGGATGATGTGGTCAAAATACTAATTTGCCTAATAATTCTGCACTCCCTGTATATGCAAACACTTGCTATATGACTAACTTTAAAGGGGCACTATAGGCACTCAGACCAATTCAGCTGATTGAAGT
The DNA here is from genome assembly GCA_933207985.1 of Pelobates cultripes. Taxonomy (NCBI): domain Eukaryota; kingdom Metazoa; phylum Chordata; class Amphibia; order Anura; family Pelobatidae; genus Pelobates; species Pelobates cultripes. Next base: position 130,251,224 of record OW240917.1, on the reverse strand, counting down.
GGTCTGGGTGAAATGTCCCTTTCCCCCCTAGTCCTGCAATGTAAATCATTGTAGTTTTAAAGAAATGGGAATTATTACATTGCAGGACTATTCCTTCCTCTCGTGGCTGTCAGACAGCCACTATTGATACTTCCTGGTGGTTAATCGACTTTTGGTCAGCTAACTGATACTGGACGTCCTTACAATCTGCATGAGGATATCCAGTGTCCGTAAAATCCCCATAGGAAAGCAATGAAGCAATGCTTTCTTATGTGAAGGTGCTTAATGCGCTCTCGCATTAGGCCACCCATCGGATAACTTTGGAGAAGGCATAGCGCTGACCCAGTACCGAGGGAGATTGGCACTGTTATAGGATGAGTAAACAAAGAAATGTTTAACCCTTCCATGCTGGGGTGGGGAGGGGAAGCAGAGGTAGCTATATAATAATAAATAATCCCTTTAAATGTAGAGACAAGCATATAGTTTTTTTTTTTTTTTTAAATGTCTTTTATATCTGGGATCAGTGTACAAACAGTACATTTCCAGAGAGATACTGACTCACTATACGTTTTCATTTGCTGTCACCAGTTCAGTGAATTAATGGTCTTTTTGAAGGAAAAACAACAGTTTGCATAGACAGCAGGCACATATGGTACATTGAAAGAAAGCCTGGACTACCTCCCCCCCAATACAGTCTCTAGGGCTGGGTTCATCATTGAACGTGAGAACCATCTAGTTTTAGTCAGCAAGACAGGTTTCAATATCACAAACAGGATGAGATACTGCCACAAAAAATATTGAGTTTCTCTCACAAATACTAGGGTGGGATTAAAAATGTGATTCTGGTTATTGCTTTCTTAATGAAGTAATAATAATAATAATAATAAAAAAGTCTTTACTGTCACTTTAACCCACTGATTGCAAAAAGGCCACTCTGACAGTTCACTTAACTTTCAGCCAACGCTTGTCAGGCACTCATTATGTATAGTGTTTTACAGATGTACTTAACACTCTGTTCAAATTATCAATTAGATATAATCATCTTGTGATGAAGCCAAGAGCGGTACAGTGCATATGAGTTCTAAATTTGGCAAATCACCTCTAATTATTCATAAAGTAGAAAAAAAGAAAAAAAAAGAGAGAGAGATAGAGAGAAAGAAAATGGGGGGAAAAAAAAACAGGTTTCTAAACTTTAATATCCCTAATCTTCTCCCGCCCTCCTGTTTTATAGTCGTCAACTGTGTTGTGAAGAAGATGCCAGCTTTAATTAGAAATTCCATTTTACGGCAGCTTGGCAGAGAACTAAAAAAAAAAGGAAGGAACAGAAAAGAGAGGGGAGGGTTCTCCAGGTAGCTCATTTTATGTTCTGCAATGCGGGATAGAGGATCTGATTTTCTGCTGTTTAAATGTTTATGATCCTCATTTAAGGCTGCTCAGCAGGATTTGAGACTTCAGGAAAGCTATTACCCTCACTTACCTTCCAAATATTTCTGCGTTGCGAAAGTAGCAACACCAAATGGTGCCCATGCCTGCAAAATAAAAATGCACAGCAGTATATACTTCAGTCATTTTGTAGCGTAAGTAGCGAAAGTATGTGGCTGAGAGAAGTAGCACGTACTGCAGGTATGATTATTTTCACACTGAGCAAACATAGCACCTGCAGAAAGACACAGATACAAAGCCAACACTGAGCTGCTGTAAAGTAGCTGTAACACTAACAACTTCTGCTCAAAAATCTTTTTCATGCTTGAGAAAATAGGACATAATCTATCTAAATCTAGCAAAATATGAATTTTCTGTATTTGTCATTAACACACATGCACCTGCAGCTACCTATCCCCATACATGATACACCAGTATATATCTAATCAAATCAACTGCAGCCCTACTATGTTAAAGAAACCATGAAGAAAAATAATATGTAGTGCTTAAAAATAAAAATGGAAAATGTAGCAATATATGGTAAAACAGTCAATATGAAGGCCACTTCAATATGTTTCAATGCAATATAGAGAACCCAATAGATAATTCCCACAAATTTATTCCACTCGATGCAAACTTGTAACTAATTCAGGGGCCACACAGTGGCAGGACTGGTCCTCCCACTTTTCGTGATGATAAAACACTGAAAATGCCATTAATCCTTGCTCACCAAGGTTTTATCGTGTATATAACAACTCTGCAAACCAAATGAAGCCGCAGCAAGTTTCTTTATACTTAAACAAATAGTTCCATTCATGAAAGAACCTAATGTTAATGGAATTTCTGTATTCCTAACACTTTAGTTTCTCTGTCCTTAGTAAAATATAAACCCCCCCACCCACCGTTTGTGATAAAATTAAATAAATGTTGATTCTACTCATCTTTTCCAGTGCCAAGGCCCCCTCAGTGCTGCTTATCTCTCCGCCTCCTGCGACATCCCTGAGGAGGCATTATCCAATAAGGGGCTCCTCATAAGGGAGCATTGGGGACCTGATGCGCATTCATGGCATGCACTGTGCATGCATCTAAACTTCCCCATAAGAAAGCATCAAATAAATGCCTTCCTATCGGGACTCAGTTTCACTTGGTCGTTCCCATTAATTTGTTCTTAAAAATACAAAACTGTATGTAAACTGCATTAGAGGACACAATAAGATATACACCCAAGCTCTTTAAAAGCTGTCAAAGTCAAACGGACAACGTAAATCCCAATAATATGCCAAATATATAAAACCATGATCTGGGTCCTTTTCCTGGAGAGGAAAATATTGATATGTCAGTTGTTATGTCCTTCTGTCTACAGAGTTTTTAAAGATCTCTTGTAGGATTAAAGTGGATTAGTAAGGATTAAAATAAGATTGCATCGACACATTTCAAAACAAAAAGATAAAAAAAAGTAGTACTTACGGACAAAGCTCAACTTCTAGATACTGCTCTGTCTCGCCATTTAAAAAAAATGCTTCTACCACTAAGAGAAAACATAAAAAAGAAGATATAGTGAGTCTGCAATAAAACATGTCATTTAAAGGACATACTGATGGAAGAATGTTTCTTTATAATTCTGTATAAGAATATTCAGTACACAAAAACTTTTACATTATGTTTTTTAACATACTCCTGAAACAAGTTAAAGGCAAACAATTAAAATGAACCAGATGTATAATGGAAACAATCTACTTGTTACATTGACTTTCATTTTGTTGTTAAAACAGCACTCGCTATTTATAAAAATGTTGCATTCAGGTATACTTGTATACTAAGATGAAAGGTAACCAAACATTTTTATACTGTATTTGATGGGGCTTGGTTTACCATATTAAAATGCCTCTAACATAATATCCCAAGTTCTGAAAATGGATCATTTTGGGCCATGTGTGAAGTTACTGTACATTAATGTGGAACAGATCCTTATCAGTGAATATAAACATAGAGGCTGGATACAGAGCCAACAGAACAGGTCTGTAGATACAGTCAGGAGGCAGAGTTGTGGACAGGACAGGGTTGTTACTAGGTAGGTACATACATAATGCAGGAGCAGTATGGGACAGAATAAGTGTGGCAGATTCTAGGAAGACTGGGCCCTTGGTTTAGGATACTAGTGCTGTCGTCGTCAGGTGTCAATAGTTCTGACACATGGATTGTTATTTATTGTCTACCTAACAGCAGACATTAGGGGAAGAGACAGGCCTTACAGAGACAGGCCTTACAACTGTCCCAAATCTGGCGGGACAGCAGCAATTGTGGGTCCTGTCCTGCTGTCCCTGGTTTGTTCCCAGGTGTCCCTAAAAGTGGGACAGAAGTGTCCACAGAAAGTGCAGCACAAACTTATCATTAAATGTACAAGCGCTATGCTAAGGGCCCTAAGACCATGCAGAGAATGCCCTTAATGAGGCCAGCCAATGTGATCAGCCTGGATTGCATTCATGCCAGGCTGACATCCCTTTTCTAGAGGTGGCTCCAGTAACTTGGTTTGTTCCACTGACCTACTCTCCTTTGGTCCGTCCAGTAATAACCCTTCCCTGAGTACTTCCCTGCCTACACCCCATTTCTATACAGATGCCTGACTGTGCATTAGCACACCCAGTGCACCATGGAGCAAAAATGTTTCCCTGGACTTGAAACTGTTCCAAAAATGTGTGTGTATATATATACATACACACACACACACACACACACACTCACTTTATTTTATTTTTAGTGCACACACATTAATTCCTGCACTGAACCAGCAGTGCTTCTCCAATAGAAGCACTGACTCCAATGATACTTCATGAGAATCACTGCTTTCCGCTTTGTACCTCATTGACAGCCAAAAGGGTGCACCATAGGAGGTTATTAAAAGTGCTGATTTATCTTAAAATTCTACAATGTTAGAATAAGGGAACACTTTTAACTCCCTTCAGCACTCCAGGTTGGGGTGGTACTTTAGCACAACATAAAGCAATATTATAGAATATACTTTATTATATATATTCAATATACTTCACTACCCATTCAAGTAAATAATCTTCCAAAGGTATAGTTCATCATTTTTGTGTCTAAATAATGCAACACCACTGTTTTGTTTAAAAGGGCACAGTTTCAAATAGGAAACACAAAACTGCATCAATTGCATTTTAATTGAGTTGCTCTTATGATTAATGTAAACAAAAGGTATCATTCATCAAGCTGAGTGACAAAAAAATAAATATATTCAAAAAACAACAAAAACAACTAAAACTTAACCATAGTCAGTTAGCTTAGAAGGCTTCTTTTTTATTATTATTATTATTATTATTTTTTTACTACTTTGCTCTCTACTCACTGACATATGGTATGTAAGCGTGTTTATTAATACTCTACTGTATACCTCAACTTAACATGTCAATCTACAATATCTCTTACTAAGACTGAACTAGATATGTCTGTATAGCCGGTTTACTTAATACTTTAAAAATTGTGCAGAATTATCGCTTGCCATGTACAGATTTAACATTGTATGTTACCGCGCTTGTCGCTGCTGTTGTGGCACTGCAAACTTAAATGTATCTTACGAAATGCACAACAAAAATAAAGAATTATAAAAAAAGGGAGAGAAAAAAAGGGGTAAATAAAAAGAAAGCGATAGGGAGCCTCAAGACTAAAATAAATAACAGAGACTTATTCCACCTGTGTGTAGTTTCTTTTGGTGTTGTGGCTCCTTGTTGTTTTTTATACTGTTTATGAGGTAATTGGAATGAGACTGGAGATTTGCACTCCAATTTTGAGTGGAGTGCTGGCCCTCCATATCGGCTTTGTACTAGTAAAAGTACTAGTGTCTATGTAGACCAAATAATTGAAATATAAGCAAGGAGACCTAATTCCTAAGCAAGTGCGCATGCTTATTTAAACGGAGTAATGAGAAAATAGTGGATACTATTTAAGGTTCATGTCAGTGACAGAGCATGCCTATAAGCACCAGAAACTATTTTAACAACTGAACACTTATACTAGGATGAATGACAAAATGGCAATCTCGCACATGGAAATAGCAAGAGTGAAAAATACTGTATCACTGCTGGTTTGTCTCCCTCAGTCGCCGGAGTCAAAGTGTTCAGAAAAAATATACTTGGAAGCATAGATTGTTTTACTGTTCCTCCTACTCATTTATTGTTCAGTTGTCCAAACAAAAAAACAAAAAAAAAAAACACCCAAAACTGAAACCAAATGAAACACAGAAACACTCCAAGCACCATAACCACTTGCATACTATAGAGGGTATGGAGTTATGAAAGCCTCTACTTATATCCCTTTTTCGAACAGTTTGACTTCTTACCTGCAGTCTGCCATCTCCCTTTCTCCACTACGATCAGCCTAGAGACAGAAGTTATTAAATAGTAACATCAGTTAGCTCTCCTGAGCTCATTGAAAGCATGCAATCAGCTAACAAACCATAGGAACGTCTAGCTCTCAGACAATGGTAGTGGAGGTAGGGAGCGGTAATCTGCAGACCTCAGTTAAAGGGACACTGTAGACACCCAGACCACTTCAGCTCATTGAAGTGGTCTGGGTGCTGTCTCCCTATTGCACTTAGTGCTGCAATGTAAAACATTGCAGTTCCAGAGAAGTGCAATGTTTACATTGCAGCTGTAAGTCAGCCCCCAGTGGCTGTCTACCAGAAAGCCACTGGAGACGCTTCCGGAATCCAAACTGACTTTTGGTACGGACCTCCTCACGGACCTCCAGCGCCATATTTTCGCCATAGGAAAGCATTGAATAATGCTTTTTTTATGGGGAGGTCTAATGCGTGCGGAAATTGCCGCGCATGCACATTAGGTCACCCCTGCCGGCTGACATCGGCGAGGGAGAAGCATGAGTGTGGGACAACGACGCTTGATTCAGGTAAGTGGCTAAGCGGTTTTAACCCCTTCAGCCCTGCAGGAGGGGGGTTGCGAGAGAGGGGGGCACTGTAGGAAAACAGGTTTTTTTCCTGGCACTATGAGAAGTTAAAGATTCAAAAGCAGTTTGACTACTTACAGTGGGGGATGTCTGGGTACCCCTAGCACCTTAACCACTACAGCGAGATGATGTGGTTATTGACATTGGTGTGTTCTTTTAAACAGTTTACAAAGGGTGGTGTTTGTAAAGCTTTTTCAAGGCAAAGTGAAATCTTTGAGTTTAAAACCACATCCTTCTTCAACTGTAACACGGCCGGTTTAGTCTATTTACTTACCTGCCAATGTGATCTCAAATATGTCGAAGACTTTTCGTCCGATTAAACAACATATTGGAGAACACATCAGGTCCCCAAAAAATCCAGTGGATAATCCCATTTCAAGACACCGTCGGAAATGTCACGCAGGTGATTCAAAAGGCTTACATTTCTGTCGTCTGGAATTAGTGAAGAAAAACCAAAGCATTCCTAAGGCAACGGGAATGCTTTTGGATATACAGACTAAAAACACTGAGTCCAAAAGGATTTAATGAAGGTTTTTCCTTCTCCCCCTGCCTCTAAAATATTTCTCTGATTTCTTTGATTCCCTAAGTGTGAATATCTTTTTAAAACATCTTATCAATTTAACCCCTTAAGGATGGCGTGTGTGCTATGCTGTCCTTTTAGACCCGGCTCTAAACGCCGGGGGGCAGCATAGCACGTCCCCGCCGTCTTTTGTACTTACCCGGTCGCCGGCGATCGCGGTGTGGGGACTCACCTGGCATCCCAGGGAGTCCCCCTGCTTCCGTTCCGGCCCCCCTGGGCCACGTGATCGTAAGGTCTTTGCGAGGACCTCACGACCACATCGACGACATAGCTGTCCATAGCAATGCCAGCAGGGGGAGTGCCTGTAGTGACAGGTACTCCCCCTGCTGCCTGTAAAAAGTAAAAAAAAAAAAGTTAATAGTTTAAAATAAAATTATATATACTTAGATCATATATATATATATATACACACACACATACATTCTAAGTGTATTTTAATAATAATATATATATATATATATAATTATTTATATATATATTAATATCAAAATACACATAATGATATTGATTAAATATATATAATTAGATATAATTAAAAATAAATACGTTAAGAAATAAAAAAATACAAAAATATGTGTAATTTCGTTTAACTGTATTTTGATATTAATATATATTGATATCAAAATACATGTAGAACAAAATAATATATATATCTATATATAATAAATAATTTTAAAAAATAATTTATACATTTACATTCTATAGATATATATATTTATGTAATAATTTGACAGAATTAGGTCATTTTAATAATTACAATTTGCATGACCTGCCTGACAACCCAGGCCGAAAGTCCAGGGAATTTAATTTGTAACTTTCCAAGATACCATAAAACCTGTACATGGGGGGGTACTGTTTTGCTTGGATGACTTCGCTGAACACAAATATTAGTGTTTCAAAACAATAAAATGTATTACAATGATGATATCATCAGTGAAATTGACATTCTTTGCATTTTTCACACACAAATGGCACTTACACTGAAGATATAATTGTTGTGATATGTTTACTGTTTTCAAACACTAATATTTGTGTTCAGCGAAGTCTCCCGAGTATAACAGTACCCCTCATGTACAGGTTTTATTGTGTTTTCAAACGTTACAGAGTCAAATATAAGGCTTGTGTTTCAGTTTTTTTTTTACATTGAAATTCACCAGATTGGTTACGTTGCCTTTGAGACTGTATGGTAACCCCCATGATGGAATACCATTTGTAATAGTAGACAACCCAAGGTATTACAAATGGGGTATGTCCAGTCTTTTTTAGTAGCCACTTAGTCATAAACACTGACCAAAATTGGAGTTCAAATTAGTTTTTTGCATTTTTCACAAACAAATAAATATGAACACTAACTTTTTGCGACCCCTGTGACCGTGGTATGTACGCCAGTGCATGCAGGTACACATACACTTAAAGGACCATTACAGACACCCAGATCACATCAGCTCAATTAAATGGTCTGGGTGCCAGGTCCCTCTAGTTTTAACCCTGCAGCTGAAAACATAGCAGTTTCAGAGAAACTGCTATGTTTTACTGAGGGTTAATCCACCCTTTAGTGGCTGTCTCATTGACAGCCGCTAGAGGAGCTTCCGCGATTCTCACTGTGAAAATCACAGTGAGAACACGCTGAACATCCATAGGAAAGCATTGAGTAATGCCTTCCTATGGGCGGTTTGAATGCGCGCGCGGCTCTTGCCGCGCATTCGGAGCTGAGAGGCGGATTGGGGCGGAGAGATCCCCAGCGCCAAGGGAGTCCGGCGCTGGAGAAAGGTAAGTGCTGAAGACACAAACACACACTCTCACGAACAGACGCATACACACTAGCTAACAGACACACACTCAGTGACAGACATACATACACACTCACTGGCAAAACACCCACTCACTAACAGACACCAAACAGACTCACACTAACACACACTCTAACACACACACACTACCACGTTTTTAAAAAAATATAATCCCCCAGCCTCCCTACCTTTAGGAGTGCTGAGGGGATTCCCTGGGGTCCAGTGGTGTCACCTGGCGGGCAGGCTGGCGAGCGAGCACTCTCCCCCTGAGTGCTCCCTGTTCAGCTCCCTCGTGCACTGATACCGGAACCGGAAGATGACGTCATCTTCCGGCTCCAGTATCAGTGCGGTGCGCGAGGAAGCTGAACAGGGAGCACTCAGGGGAGAGTGCTCCCTCACGCGCCCGCCAGCCTGCCCGCCAGGTGACACCAGGGCCAGCCTCGGGGGGCCCTGAGGTGGCTGGCTCCTGGGCTCCCCAGGAGAAGAAGCTGGCCACAGTGGGTACATACCGGGTCGCAGGGCGGCCGGGCCCCGGTATGTATGCCACTGACCATACGGACCATACCAAAGGCAACGTAACCAATCTGGCAAATTTCAATGTAAAAAAAATGACATTTTTTTTACATGCTATATTTGACCCGGTAACTTCCCAAAACACCATAAAACCTGTACATAGGGGGTACTGTTTTACACGTGAGACATCGCTGAATACAAATATGTGTATTTCATTGCAGTAAAAGCAAACAGTATTATGACATTCACAGCTAAAATGTCATGTAGAACTAAAAAAAAAAAAATTAAAATTCTTGTTTTCACCCATTTTTTTATATTTTACTCAAATTAAATTATGTTTCATACCTAAATATTTGATGTTAAATGAAAGCCCTGTTTCCCCTGAATAAAATGATAAATAATAAGTGTGGGTGCACATAATATGAAAGAGGTGAATTACGGTAGAACAGACATATAGTCAAATTCCAGTTTTTGTTTACATTTTGTTTTAATCACAACGTGTACATTTGGCTTAGTTCTTAAGGGGTTAAACCAATTATTGTTTATCATTGGCTAAAAATTTATTGGCACCTCTATTTGTTGAATATCACTGGACATTGTAATCAATTGTAAGGCAGGTCTTCTTTAATGTAAATATTTTTATACCATTATACCTTGATATAGTTGTTGTAGCTTCAATTTCTTTTGATTAATTCTTTAATATGAGGACAATATACATACTATGACATCTCCTTGGTATTTGTAAAGTCATATTAAATGTCTTTTTAGACACATATAACTCAGCAAAATCTTGGTAATCTGGATCACTGTGATGCAGTGAATGCACTAATATTAAGTCCTCTCAAAACGTGTGGCAGGAGTTGCGTGCGCATTCAGCCGGTCTCATAGGAAAGCATTTACAATGCTTTCCTAGGGACGCTGGCGTCTTTTCACTGTGATTTTCACAGTGAGAAGCACGCAAGCGCCTCTAGCGGCTGTCAATGAGACAGCCACTAGAGGATTTGGAGGCTGGATTAACCCTATTATAAACATAGCAGTTTCTCTGAAACTGCTATGTTTATTAAAAAAAGGGTTAACCCTAGCTGGACCTGGCACCCAGACCACTTCATTAAGCTGAAGTGGTCTGGGTGCCTAGAGTGGTCCTTTAACCTGCTATGACAGGCAAGCCGTACCGAGGCATGCCAATCTATTTCTCTTCTCCTTTTCAGACGCGCACGCACATTTTGGGGTCAGAGGTCAGAAACAGCCAATTATAACCTAAGGAGGGTTATTTAAACCCAAATTACCTTTTTGTCAGTGCCCTGTCGTGGTTTCCACTAGCTGGTTATCTGAGAGTGTGTTCCTGATTGAGTTTTTCTGGTATTTGACTTTGGCTTCGTTTTGACTTCCCTGACTTCTGGTATCCTTGACTTCTGGCTTTCCTCATCGCTGTGTCTCGTTCTGTGTCCCTGACAAGTATTTTCACTATTCACCAGTACATTAAGTCCGGCCATTCTAAGGTCCAGTTAGACGATATCCTTAGTCCTAGGTGTGATATTACTCTGCGTGCTGGATCAACTATAATCCTGACACTTAGCTAACGAGTGCAGTCCTGGACTGACAATGCTTAGGTCAGGTTAGACATTCAGCATCTGTTGCAGGAGAAAACAGGATGTGCACGAGTCCCCATCTTATTAGACCATGCTAAGATGATTTAACAGTTTACTCTTGGATGGTGCAATGGAATTCCTGTCCAGAAAGTGATAGTGGTTTTATTCCTTTGAAGTAGAAAATACAAGTTTTCAAGATACTATTTATAAGAATGGTTACACCATGTAGTTCTTTTTACAGTGTTGCTGTGGTGATATGTTAATGGCTACAGTAGTCAGGCAGTCTTTATTTGGGCTGCGGTTCCATTTTGAAACGTTGTCCACTCTTAAGACATAGATGTGTTTTAGTATTCTCAGCCAGGAGTGAGCGCAGGACTTCTCTTTTTGTATTTGTATTTACTTTGTATCACACAGCCTTGTTACCATACTGCCGCCCATCCCATGTGTTAATAAGTATATAGGGGTGTATATAAAAAATAACTCTCTGTCTCATTAGAGATATATTTGCCAGAAGCTCAAGGAAGCAGGCTGAAGGGTCAGTGTTGGGACCCGCATTAGGCGGGTCTGCTTTGATGTTGGCAGGCGGGCATTCCCTCCAATGGCCATTGGAGCAACTAAATGACTTCCATTTGTCTAAATATACATAGGGATTAAGGAGAGAGTGCAGGTAACTTTTTCTTTTCTTTGGTTTTTACTTTATATTGTGGCTGATGTGTACTGTAGTCATTGCTGCCAGCCCAGTAGTGATGGGAGTGAGTACAGGACTTCTCTTTTTGTATTAGTATTCACAGCCAGAACACCATTTTTTATGATTGCACCACTTACATGATTTATACAAGATGGTTTATAGAAAATCTATACTAACCTGGAAAGGAGAGTGGAGTACAAACCCTATAGTTCAGAGAACACTTTTTCCTTTGAATAAAATTTGACATAAAATTGAAAAGTTTTGTGAATGAAAATCATTGGCTGTGTTTTTAAAAGGATTTGACACTGCAAGCAAGGTGACTGTCACGCTCCTTATAGAAACATGTCAAATGTTTGATGTATGATACTTAACACACAAACTATTCAAAGCTGTTAGTGTGCTGAAGTGTTTAATTAATTTAGCAGTAAGAAAATGTGTTATTTTTACTGCTTATGTGATAAGAATAATGCTAAAGGGTCTACCTCTTACATCAGTCTATTAATTAGATGTATAGTAATGGGTTACTGTCTGGACATCCTCATTGTTAGCATATGCAGTTCTATACACAATAAATATTAGTATTCTGGTTTCAATATTGTTTAAACATTATTTACAGTAATACTCAAGAATGCAATAATATATACTGTGTACATACAGCGTCTACACTGGCAAGGTTTGTATATTCCAAAACATACCCGTGCGCAGCCTTTTGTATAAGGGTGTGCACCCTAAAGCAGAAACACACACGCCGCGTATATTATATATATATATATATATATACACACACACACACACACACACACACACACACACACACACTGCTGTGTTTGTGAGGGTGCTGTGTGTGTGAAGGCGCTGTGTGTGTAAGGGTGCTGTTAGTGTGTGTGTGTAAGGGTGCTGTTAGTGTGTGGGTGAGGATGCTGTGTGTGTATGTGTGTGTAAGGGTGCTGTTAGTGTGTGTGTGAGGGTATGTGTAAGGGTGCTGTGTAAAGGTGCTGTTAGTGTGTGGGTGAGGGTGCTGTGTGTGTAAGGGTGCTGTTAGTGTGTGTGTGTGTGTGTGTGTAAGGGTGCTGTTAGTGTGTGGGTGAGGGTGCTGTGTGTGTAAGGGTGCTGTTAGTGTGTGCATGTGTGAGGGTGCTGTTAGTGTGTGCTGTGTGTGTGTGTGTGTGTGTGTGTGAGGGTGCTGTGTGTGTAAGGGTGTTGTTAATGTGTGCTGTGTGTGTGTATGTGTAAGGGTGCTGTTAGTGTGTGCTGTGTGTGTAAGGGTGATGTATGTGTGTGTGCTGTATGTTTGTGTGTAATGTGTGGGGGCCATTTAGTTAATATCCCCCCTCCCTTCTTACCTTATGTAGGGAGGGGGGACCATGCTCCTGCCTTCCCTGGTGGTCCAGCGGAGAGTGAACTCTAGCCCCCTGTGGGGCTAGAGTTCACTCTCGCAAGATCTGAGCCGCGGCAATGTTGAGACCGAGCGAGAGGAACCCGGCAGAACTGCTGGCAAGAGCTTCCCTGGTCCTCTCCTGCCTCCCTCCCTGCGGGTCGGTGAGGGAGATCTTTGATCTCCCTCACCGGCCCACGGAGGGAGGCACATAGCGCGTGCCGCGGGGATTAGGATGTGCCTAGGCACACCCGGCACACGCCTATGTTCCAAAATATACTATTGCAAGGAGCATCAAAGTGGCTTTGATCAGCCACCAGCATCCATCCTTACTGACAGCTGTTGCTGGCACAGATGATAAAGTGTGGAAGGTAGATGGAATGGTTAATAAACCAGAACCAATCAACAGGTGGAGCGCTCCAAGTGAAATAACTCACCCCACTCTTGGTCTGTATAAAATGAGTGTGTGTCACTTGGAGCGCTCCACCTGTTGATTGGTTCTGGTTTATTAACCATTCCATCTACCTTCCATACGTTACCCTGTGTTAAGTCGTGAGAGGTTTACACATTGGTGGTAGCAGCACAGTTTTCCCACTATAACACTTCTAAGCACCTGTATACACATTACTTTTCTTTTGTACAGATGATAAAGTGAGATAGAGAGAGAGAAAAAGATAATGGAAGGGTTCCTCTCTCCCTGACAGCAATGAGGAAAGGCCATATGCAGCATATGAAAATATATGCAGGCGATATTCTAAACCTTGATATTCACATAGAAGATGCCACTCCAGTGAATTTGGTGGCACTGAAAGAATTATCAACCAATTAATATAATGTCACTGAGATTTTTGGAAGACATCATAATAAACCATGAGACCAAAGATGGAGTGCTTTATACATGCATTGTGGAATATGTTGGCGCTATATAAATGCTAATAATTCTTATAATGTTTGAAGCAAAAAAAATAAAAAACCTCCAGTTGCTTAAATGTACATAAGGATTTGGGATAGTGTGCAGGTAACTTTTTTTTGTTGCAGAATTGTGCTATACATCTAGGTTGATGTATACTGTAATCGTTGCTGCCGCCAAGGAATAGTGGGAGTTTGAGCGCAGTGTTAAAGTTTGTGTGATAATAATAACAATAATGTTTCAAAACCCTGAGGTGGCATCATATTCCTCATATTACCTGCTTTGCTGTTATGTATCTTTTATATTATATCATATTTTTGGGTTACGATTAATGTTGGGTTTTTAATGGAAAAATATAGCATTCGGAATTGAAATGTGTATTACTAATGCTATGCTGCCCTATTGGCTGTTTAGGATTCCGGCCGATACCTGCAGGGAAAGGGAGAAAAAAAAACAAACCCAAAACATTTTACTTACTTTTCCTCTTCTCAGCGTTTGGCTCCATGCTGCAATCCTCCATGAGATCATCAAGAAAGCATAGTAAAGCACTGGGACGCTAAAGTGCATGCATGGCAAAATGCTGCGTTACTCCAATCAGATGATCTCTAGAAGACTGATAGAAATAGCAGAGGTTTACACTGCTATTTTGGCAGAAACACCAGTATTGACAGCTACTGTTTGCATGCAAGCTTTGTAATGAAAACATTGCCATTCTGCAGTACGTGAATAGTTTACATTGCAGAATTAAAACAGGAGGGACGAGGTCCCTTTAATGTTTAGTGTTCGGTTAGTGCAGAAGTTATGGGGAGGACTTAACTGTAACGGCAGCACTAGGACCTACATATCCAATAGCTGCCCGAGATTAGAAAAACTTAGTCAACTGCTGTCATTAAAATCTGAGAGTGCACGTTGTAAGCTTGGATGCACTGTGCTCGCTGGGCATGGGTATCAGGTTCCCAATGCTGGCCTATGAGGAGCACCAGATTGGACAAACTATGGAGGAGGCTATGCCTTCTCCATGAGGTCACAAGTGGTGGAGAGGTAAGCAGCACCAAGGAAGCCTCTGTGCTAGAAAAAGGTAAGTAAACATTTAATTTGATTATTTTTTTGAGGAATACACAGAGTGTGAAGGAACCTAGATAACTGGGGACAGGAAAGTTAAAGTGTTAGAAATACTGGTATGTATTCCTAATACTGTAGTGTTCCTTTAATGGTGGTAGCTGCTGCCTGGGAATGTAGCTCACACCAATGGCATTGTGCATATAACACAGTTGCACTGGAATTTGGAACCATCGCTTCAAAGTTTTACAAATGTAGCTCTTGCAGATTAACTTTGAAACAAAAGCTATATAGTTAAAGCCTCTCAGATTGTCACTGTGTTTTCCATGTCCCTTTCCCACAGACAGGAGGACAGTACAAACAGTCAATGTTGAACACAGGTGTTGATAAAAGGATGAAATCAGCACTAGGAACTGTTTCCTTCATGATAAACTCATTCTCAGCTGGTGAGTTCTGTAGCAGGGCTTTTTTGACTTTTGATATATGTGCAAAGCTCCCCGTTCAGCTGTAGTGAAAAAGATAAGTTGACCTCAATTCCACCTCAGAAGCCAGCACAATGTAATTTAGTGTCATTCTTTTCATACAGATGGTGCTTCTTTGTAGCTCAGTTCGAGAGAAGGACCCAGGGAAAAGAACAGGTCCTGGAGGACTGATGTAATTGAATAAGAAGAGTCTGAGAGGGTTGTGCAGCAAGTCACAGATGTTATTCAGTGGATGTTTTGGGCACAGTAGTTGTCATGAAGGTTAATCGATACATGGATGAATTGGGTAAGTCTGGGATCATCATCGCTAAACCCCAGCTTGATGCATTACCACTGACCTAAGGGAAACTTTGGTGCACAAGGAGTTATGAAACATCCTCATTTTATACTGTATAACTCAATATGTGTTGCATACAACTACCATGACTACTTATGCTTCTGGAACTGGTCACGGTTGTAGGACTCTGTATGTGCAGTGTTTCTGCTTGAAATGCTGCACAGCCAGATATATCTGCACTTTTGTGCAGGGGGCTAGTTGCAAAATTGTGTGCAAAAATTCAGTTGTCATCATGAGCACTGCACACTGGTGACAGATTGAATTAGCTTCTCCCGTCCAGGCAGAAGCGTAACTAGAAACCACAGGGCCCTGTTGCAAAAATTGCCCTGCCCCCCCAATACATATATACCTTGACCCCCCATATGTCTACCTACCCCCTCCCATACATTGCCCCCTTCCCCCCACACACATGCAGACACACACATATACAGAGACCAGTGGCGTACACACAATCCATGGAGCCCCGGTGCGAAACTGATCCCCTCCTTCCCTCCCTCCCCCCACCCCCACCTTTCCTATATTTTAGATGCGGGAGGGTGACTTTCCCTGGGGTCCAGTGGCTCAGCCTGATGGGAGTCAGAATTCCTGTGCAGCTCCCGTTGTAAGCTGGGAGGAGTGACCAGGGCAGTCACTTCCTCCCAGCTCTGACCTCATCTCAGGGGGCCTGGTTGCGCTGTTAAAGCGCCACAGCGCTGACCGGGCCCCCTGGAAATTAATTTCCATCGGGTGGCACTAGGAGCACGGGCCACCCAATGGAGCACTTAACGTGCGGCCCAGGCAGTTATACCAGCAGCACATGGCAGCAACACATGGCGGCGGGCACCACAGTCACAGGGGTCAACAGGGTGGTCGGGCCCCTGAAATGGCGGGTTCGGTTGCAGCTGCGACCCCTGGGACCAAGGTAATTCCCCCACTGCTTCCAGGCAGCCTGTCCCTTCCCTCCGCCATTTAGTACATGTCCATTATTAAAATGTGTATAAATCCCACCTTCCATTTCCTCCCTCAGTCTCCTTCCCAGCTCAGAGTGTGGGCATGCGCTCTGAATCGGGGAGAATGGACCAATGAAATGCTTCTCTATGAGAAGCATTTGAGTGGACCTCTTAAGGGAGGCATCTTCACCTGGCACTGGATTCCAGGTAAGTCTATTCTTAATTTACAGAGTTTTACAGGACATTGCAAAGTGAAATATGGATTTATTTAAAAAGGGTTGGCGTAAAAATTTAACTCCATTTGTAACAAAACTATTGTTCATATAGGGAATTCTCCTTTGAGAAGAACTGAAATACTGAATTCAAGAAAAAGCAAAAGAAACTTAAAACAGGTTTAACAAACATTTATATATAACAAACCTTCATAGTCCCAAAGTCCAGGGAAAGCTTCCCCGGCGGGGCCAGGTGGAGCTGAGGGATCATTGAAAAAAGGAGCACATACATTCAAATGCAGCCCTTCAAGGGCTGGCTTCAGACAGATTTTCACAGGATCATGTGTTATTGGAGAACTGTTCCATTCATGTTCAATTTGGAATTCCATCTAAAAATAAACATTTTTTTAAAGAATGTGAATCCTTATATCACTGATGAAATGTACATTTAACTGAAAAAAATGCAGGCAGATTTATCAAAATAAAAGAAAGGAGTTACTTGTGCACTATCCCAAATCCCTATGCACATTTAAAATAACTGGAGGTTTTTAGTAACACTCCCATGGCCATTTAAGTGAAAGCTCACATGCCATGTCAAGGCAAACCTTTTAGGGGAGTCCTACACTAACAATTCACCTTGCGGGTTTTCATCTTAAAGGGACACTATAGTCACCAGAACAACTACAGCTTATTGAATTTGTTCTGGTGAGTAGAATCATTACCTTCAGGCTTTTTGCTCTAAACACTATCTTTTCAGACAAAATGCAGCGTTTACATTACAGCCTAGTGATAACTTCACTGGCCACTCCTCAGATAGCTGTTAGAGATCCTTCCTTGGGTCATGGCTCCCTAAAATGCATCCAAAAACATTCAGTGTCTCCTCCCTCTGCATGCAGACACTGAACTTTCCTCATACAGATTCATTGATTCAGTTTGTCAATGAGGAGATGCTGATTGGCCAGGGTTGTGTTTGAATCATGCTGGCTCTGCCCCTCATCTGTCTTTGTCAGTCTCAGCCAATCCTATGGGGAAGCATTGTGATTGTAACAGGCTACCACTTCTGATGATGTCAGCAGACTGCTTGTTTTTCTGAGTCTAACAGCATGCAGAGTTACAGCTTCAGGCTTGAATACAGTAAGATTTTTGCTATATTTTTGGAGGCATGAGGGGCCCAGGGGGGCTTGATGGTGGTTTAACACTATAGGGTCAGGAATACATGCTTGTGTTCCTGACCCTATAGTGCTCCTTTAAGGTAACAAGTATCTAATGAGACAGAAAGGGGTATTTTTCTAAACCCCTACATACTTACTAGCTCTTAATATGGAACACATGTAGTGGGCGACAGCATTGTAATTGTGTAATTGAAAAGCAAATACAAATATATAAAAAAAAATAAGTCCTGTGCTCAAACGCCCATTACTCCTGTCTCACCAGAATTTTTTTACCTGAAGTTGAAAGAAGCAAGGTGACTTGTTCGCTTAGGACTCAGACTAAGAAGTTTGCCTTGACGTGGCAGGTAAGGCTACACTTAAATGGCCATTGAAATGATACTAAAAATCTCCAGTTATTTAAATGTGCACAGGAATATGGAATATTGCACAAGGAACTCTATACTTTTGTTTGGATTTTATGTATTGGGGCTGTAGTGTATTATAGTCGTTGCAGCCGCCCAGAAGTAGTGGCAATTTGAGCGCAGGACTTGTTTTTTTGTAAATTTAGATTAGTTCACGGATACCAGATGAGAGAAATTCCATTTTGACATATATGTCATGTAGATTGTGAGTACGAATAGGATATTTGTAGAAATAGGGAGAAGGAAATGTACAGGCACACAAGATACAAGATTATTGTGGGAAATAATACAGAGGTGTTTTCTATTGCCTTTTGAATGAAACAGGCAATTGATCTTCCTGATTAGGAAGATTGCTTATGGCCAAGATGTAAATATGAATAATCCGAGGAACAAAAAAATTTTTTACAATTAGGACTGCACCTATTAAAATCACAACTTTGCCAGACTGAATATCTTACACTTATTCTTAGCACAATGAATGGATTTAGACTGTGTGATTACAAATGAGCCCTTCAGAGCTGTCAGGCAGGGATCCGGAACACTCATTTCAGAGTGACTAAAATCAAAGCTGAATTTGTGGGAGATCTCTCTCTCTAAACAGTGATCCAGGATATGTGTAAACTGACAGCAGTTACATGGCAGCTTCTCTCACTTTACAGACCAGTTCAAGTCATTAGAAGTCATGAGTGGAACAGCTTTTGGGGCATAAAAGTTCTTACCCAACTCCTTCTAGAATGTAAGCTTGTTTGAGCAGACACCTTAAGGTAATAGGACTAAATCATTGACTGCATGCTGATGCAGGTCTACTTAAAATAAAGCATTCTTTTGTTAATTTAGAGGTCCTATGATTGTTTTTCCTTGAGCTGGTGAAGTCATTTTCAATTTTAAGTTATATTTTCCACCTGTATATCTGTACACTATGCCAGGGAATTATATTATAGGGCTGGTATAAAATGTATAAAATAGGGCTTTACTGAAAGTGTGATTTCAGCAACTAGAGTCTATGATTTGCAGAAAATTATAGAAGTTCCCAAGATTCCAAATTACAATCTGTTCCCAAAATGCCTTAGGGTGAGCTGGTAATATTGCATTTCACATATATACATACATACATACATATATAACAAAAAAAAACAGCTAGAGCAGATTTAGAAATGCAAATTATGTTTAGACAGTTTTAACATGTTATATGATGGTGCAGACATTAATTCTGCTGACAGAGTTCATTGAGTGAGTTTAGGTATAACAGTATTAAAAGCTCCTGGCCTCTATCTGCCCTCCTTCATATGTTGAGGTTTGTTGCTGTTGGCACTGATGTTGCTTCACACAAACAGTATCACATGCCAGGAGATGTGTCAGCTTATAACACTGCATGTTATTTGGCTCAGAGGTGTCTGCTAGCTTACACCATATAAAGGAAAGTGCTGGTTTCCTTTCTTTTCCTTTGGATACAACTATTCATTTGCACAGAACGGCTAGCAACATATCAAATATGTTCAATTCAATTAATCACAAATGTCCTTAGAAAAAACCCACACAATTTAAGTTTAGCAGCAACTAATAAAGTGACAAACCGAAGTGAAAATATTTTACAGTATTTAAACAGAAAAACTAAAAATTTGATTCATAGACAACAGTTATATAAAAGTGTAAGTCTTATCGCTATTTCTCTCTCATATTCACACACTTCTCATGAAAGTCGTATCACAGGGTGAAACAATTTGGTTGAGGAATGTGTTGCTGTAAACAGTTCTAGTACGCGGCAACTTGTGGCAAGCGGTGGGACCCCATGTCCCTGCCAACTGACCCATGGACTATAGTACTCTAAAGCGAGCAAAATTTCAAGACTTGTGTGAAGCCAGAGGGATAACGCCTGGTGGTCGCAACCACCCCGACCCGCAAACTACCGTACAATGCCTTCAAAGAATTCAAGGTAGCAGAAGAAGGAATCAATGACTGCCTACAGGATTTTAAACGCCAGTGCCAACTAAAAGCAGTCGACCCCACCGACTGGGTCACCATCCTGGCCAGCAAATTAGCGGGAAGGTGGCAGAAGCCTACTGGGCTGTACCAGAGGACCAGATCCGGGACTATTCCTTTATCAAACAGATCCTCCTGGCCAGGTATGCCATCACCCCCGAGCAATACTGCCGAAAGTTCAGAGAGACCAGGAAAGGGGAGATGGATCCCCATGTGGAGTGGGCATTCCGCATCACAAGTTCCACCCAGAACTGGCTCAACTCCCATCAAGCCAAGTCCACGGAGATCACCCAGCTCTTTTCAATGGGCTCCCCAACGAAGTACGAGAATGGGTGAGAGACCGACAGCCCAAGACCCTCACCGAGGTGACTCAGCGGGCCGATGAATATATCGACACCCGGCGGCCACAGCGCCCAGTGGCCCCTGTTTCCTTCCTCCGACCACCCATCCGACCTCAGTTCCAGCCCAACCCCGTGGCCACAGCTCCCCTTCATGGGCTCCCAGTCCGAGCACCCTCACAGTGAGTCTACCTTGGGGAGGAATGGCGATGCTTCCAGTGCAAACAGCCTGGCCATGTCAAAATGAACTGCCCCCACAACCGGGGCAGATCCCAGTGCCTGCCAACCCACGAGGCACAGGGCCCCCCTCCATCCCCTACCTATTATCGAAGATCCGTTCGGCAGAGTAGCTGTCGACATCATAGGTCCCCTAGCCAAGCCTAGTCCTTCTGGGAAGAAGTACATTCTGACCATCGTGGACTACACGACTTGGTACCCCAAGGCAGTCGCCCTGAGCAATATTCGGGCAGAGACTGTGGCCGAAGCCCTGATGCAAGTGTTCTCCCGGACTGGGTTTCCCCGGGAGATCTTCTCGAACCAGGGCACCCAGTTTACTGCTGAAATGACCCACCAACTGTGGAGGTTGTGCGGCATTAAACCAATCCTGAGCTCCCCTTACCACCATAGACCAATGGCCTGTGTGAGCGCTTCAATGGTACGTTGAAGCAAATGCTCCATACCTTTGCTGCGACTCACAAGCATTGGGAGAAACTCCTGCCCCATCTCCTGTTCGCTTATCGGGAGGTGCTGCAGGAATCGACTGGGTTCTCCCCGTTCGAACTAATGTTCGGGCGGAGAGTAAGGGGACCCTTAGACCTAGTGCGGTCTATAGAGTGGAGACTCTGACCAGCAGCCTCTATGGCAGACTCCATACCAGGAACAGGAGGCTGTGTGGGGGAGCATGCTACAGGAGATCCAGGAGATGCTCCAGCTAGGGGTCCTAGTAGTCCTAGTCCCGAATAAAGATGGGACTACAGGTTCTGTGTGGACTACAGGAGGCTCAATGACAAGACGGCCTCCGATGCTTACCCCATGCCCCGCATAGATGAGCTGCTCGATAGGATGGCTCGGAGCCGATACCTCACCACCACTCAAAAAGCTGCAGCCCTATCTGCTGGACAGCAATTCACCCTGGTCATGGATCACAACCCGTTGGTAGGGCTTAACCGGGTCGCAGGGGACAATGCCAGCAGTTAAGGTGGAGCCTGGCCCTACAATCATACGACTTTACCATTTACTACAGACCCGGTAAGCAGAATGGCAATGCCAATGGGTTATCCAGACTGACAGCCCTAGATAAATGATACATGAGCACTCCGTGATCAGTGTATGCCGGTTGTTGGTTAAGGGGGAGCTGTGTGGCGGGACCGCTGCCTTACTGTGAATTGCCCTTTTTCGATGTGTGGATGTTCCCCCCCTTTTTAATTTACCCCTTTCTTTAATTTTGACTATGGATCCTGCAAAATACCTTTTGACCACCAGGGGGCGCTCCAGCCACCCCGGCACTTCATTTAGAACGTTAACTTAGAATAGTCACACCTCACTAACGAGGTGTGAAAACCGCAGACCGCAAGGGAACAAGCAGTGAGTGCTTCCCCTGGGTGGCCGCTGGTTCCTCTCTCCGGTGCCCACTAGGGAGCGCATTCGGCTCCCAAACCGGCCTGCATGCACTGTCTTCTATCCCTGTGTCAGGGATCATCCTACCTACTCTTAATGGAGATATAATCACTCTTCACTCTCAAACCTGGGAGCGCAGAGGCTAGGCTCGTAGCTGCCCAGGCGAACGCTTTCTCTGGCACATACCTGTGTGTGGGTATCCACGCTGGCAACCAATCAGAGCAGGAGCACCCATTTAAATGGGGTTTCGCGCCTTTCAGTGGATTGGTGCCATTGGGTTTCGCGCCGTATCTTCTGATTGGGCTGCAAAACTCCTTCCTCCCCTGATTGGTGATTGGCGAGATTTGGTTCAGCCCTTTCAGCTGATTGGTTGTTGCTTGGTTTGGGCGCACAGTTTGAATTCGCCAGACTAAATCAAGCAACACCATGGAACTAATTTTGAGGATGTACAGGGCTCTGATATCTAGGGCTCTGTACATCCGATCGCCCCGCTTTTTCCAGGGATCCTAGGTGGGACCCGAGGCTATTCATCAGTATCCTGTCCCGGGGCACCGAGGCCCAAAGCTCACCCCCTGTATGTAATGTGTAGTCATGTGTGTCCCTGTGTCCTATTAGTAACTCCCAGAGCAGGAGATGGTTATCTGTCACCCAGTCCCCCTCCTCCCCCCCGCCTGGGATTGGGTTGGGTTGGATGGAGTCCCCCTGTAGGGGTCTGTGCTTAAAAAAACTGTGTGCCCAAATAAAGATTGTCAAAAGTTGTACCCTGGAACTGTGTGCCGTCCAGTTACTGGGGAAATGGGTCTGACCTATTATTACTGAAGGGAATAACCAGCTTGGTTACCCTGGTCCCGCTACAGTTCCCCCGATGCATAAGTTGTCTGTGTATGCCCCAGATTTTTATAGTAACTTCTGTGGCTAGTAGCTTGTATGTGTTTTTGTGTAGGTTTGTAGGTTTGTAGGTATCCATGCCAGGGATGATAGTCCTAGGCCCTGTGTAAATGCAGCTTCTATTTGGGCCCTTTGTTTCAAATTGGTGCCATAATGTGATGTGACAATTGAGCTGGGTATAGCTGCATGGTGGTATACCTGGACGTTCTGCAACGCCATGCCGCCTTCATCGAAGGCCTTAGTGTCTTGATCGGCACTCTGGGTTTTTGTCCCTCCCAAATGAAAGGGTTTAGAGCCTGTTGCGTTTCCCTGATATTTGGTGCTGGGAGTTTCATAGGTAGGGTTTGAAAGAAATATTGGAGCTTTGGAAGGATTATCATTTACGCAGCTATCCTGCGAGCCCATGATATATACTTGCCCCTACAGCTAATTAGTTGTTGTTTAAACTCTGTTAACAATTTAATGAAATTTACTTTGTATAGGTCAGTCGTGGGACAGTTAAGACTACCCCAAGAAATTTTACATGATCTGATCTCCAGCCGTATATGAAGGTATTTTTCTCAACCGATAGTTGGGAGTCTGATAAGTTGATGCCTATGGCTTGTGTTTTTGTCAGGTTTACCTTATAGTACGAGTATTGACGGTATTGTTGGAGGATGTGGTGATAGGCCTGCAGTGAGGTGTGTGGTTGTTGTATAGTTAAAAGGATATTGTCTGTGTAACGGATCCCAGTACTGCAGCTGAGTACATCCGTGAAGAATCTCCCAAGTCTCAAGCGCAGTAGTGATTGTAAGTGTGAATATAGCTCCCAATCCCCCAAACATGAGCCTAGATTTCATGAAGGGACAAGATGATCTGTTTAATCCAGGCTCAATGGCCTGCTTTTATGCAGTACAAGGACACAGAAAACACACCCATGACACTCCTACACAAAACAGGGTAATCCCTCCCCTGTGCCTGGGAGATAATTGAGTCAGGAACTGTACAAACTCAATTATCTCCAGGCACAGAAAAACATACAATTTACAAACACCCCAAAAGTACCTTCAAAACACATGAAAACCCCACAAAAGTTACATCCCCTGATAGCCCCAAACTGGGTGACCAACATATCAAAAAATCACCCAGATCGGTTTAGGGGTTCGAGATTTCCATGGAAGTCAATTATTTGACAGACCGCGCACATGGTCCTATGCCCAAAACAGTTCCATGACATCAGGGCTAGCGGTCGGTCAAATTTGGTAACATAAAAATGAATAAAATACCAAAAGTAGTCTCTATTTGAACCATGGAGCTTGAACAATTCCCCTGAACAATGTTTTTCTAGGATCTATAGAACCGAACACAGTCGGAAGTCCAGCGGTGTTCGGAGTTTCAGTGTCCCATTATAGTTCCATGAACTCGACGACCAAACACCGCTGCCTGCGTTCATTCGAACAAGATGGCCGCCATCTCGTAAGTCTTCATACGAATTGCGGCCACCCAGATGATCAATTAGAACACTGAGGTGGTCCCTGGTGTTTGGTTCCTGAATGGTACAAATAAATCCCACGAACCAAGTCTTTTTACCAGTCTTTTCTATGACCCATAGTCAGTGGGCGGGTGGGTAGCCTCCACACTCCTCCTCACCCACTGCAAAGCGGTGTGGAATTGGCTCTATATAAATAATAACTTAACATAACAGAAGCACGTGGCAAACGTCCAGGCAAGGAGGCATTCATCACAGTCTGCAAACAGGGTTCATTTGCATTCCATGTTGTGGATTTTTATTCCATGGGCTGTGTCTGATGTATGCAGTGAGCAGTTCCAGGGCTGTTATGTAAAGCAGTGGTGATAGTGCGCATCCCTGCCGTGTCCCATTGGATAGCTTGAACCATGTGGAGACAAAGCCGGCGTTGGATATCTGTGCTGTTGGCATGGAGTATAGAGCTGAGACAAGGGACAGGAATGCAGCTGGGAATTAAAAAAAAAGTTTTGAGGACCGAGAGGAGGAAGGACCAACTGTCGAATGCTTTTTCAGCATCTAATGTATTGAACACGCTTGGTCCCATTAGTTACTCCCCCTCCCCTCCAGCACTCCCTGTACCTTGCTGTAGCGTGGCCGAGCAGGCAGACCATGGTGGAGGAGCTCCTGCTCACTGTACTCGGTCTGACTGGAAGCAGTTATGTGCTCTCTGTGAGCACTTCCTGTCAGACCAGGTAAGGGAACAAAAGCTCCTCTACTGCGGTCTGCCTACTCAGCCACACTACATTCTGTGACCGGCAGGAGGGGAGTGCATGCCCTCCTGCCGGTCACCCTGCAATTGCGCCGTGTGGCCCGCATGCGCTAGGCGGCCGCGCACCGGCCTGCTAGTATGCCGGCCCACCGGGAAATTTCCTGGTATCCCGGTGGGCTAGTCCAGCCCTGCGCACATCTTGTCCAAGTAAAAGCTTAAACTGAATTAACTGTGGTGAAGGAGAAAATCAGTAATTTACAGAAAAGAGACTCTAACCCTTTATACATAATTTTCTACACAAACGATGTGCAACCAATTGGATTCACCAATAGTACATTTAAAGCAGCTCTATGACCTTATGGGGTCCTTTGGGGGCACATTTTTGCACAGATTGCAAATGTTGACATTGAAATGCAGTGGCCCAGGGGTGCAACAGAGGTAAACTTACCTGAAGCGGTGTTTCACCAGCCAGTAGCACACATCAGTGTTGTACACTCACACATGTGCAAGGGAACAACACTGATGTTTATATAGGATCACAGGAGTCTCCAAAAATATTATCTCGCAATGAGCGAAACAGTGCCTTATCCCCCCAACTGTTGCTAACGACAGCTGTGAGAAGTAAAAAAAAAAAAAAAATAGTAGTTCCGTATATACCTACTAGACATAGCTTCAAATGTTTTGCCTTGAAACTAACTAGTGAAGTTGCAGACAGAAAAAGTAAATGATCTTGAAGTAGTGACAAGAAGAAAGAGCATTAAATAACGGCCTGGCTCCATGGTATGCATGAAAGAGCATCTCATTGACATGCTTGAAGCATGCGGCTTTGGACCTGCAAGATCTTTCCTGACTGAGAAGAATTTAAAATGATGGATTTAAGCAAGTAGTTCATGAATGATAGATAGATAAATATTAGACGAAAGTGATACAGCTAAAAGAGGGAAGTAGAAGCCCTTTGTTTAATTTCATACTGAGACATACTTATGTTAACAAAGAAATCTCTATATTATTATAGTAAAGGTCAGTTTGAAATGCCAGTATGAATTAGCATTATCTAATTATACCCAAACAAGTAGATTAAAAAGACATTACGTTTTATTTATTTATGTTTGTTTATTTCTTTAACAGAAGCAGAAACAGTAGTGAAAAACATAATGTTCCGATATTTTTTCCAAAGTAGCTATATTTGCATCCTAGTTTGGCCACATGCACGGTTTAGTAATTAAACACTTATTCTTGCACTTTTTTGGGGGGAGGGGGGATGGGAGAGGAAGGGGGGGGGAAGGTTACCCTATGACACTATTGCACTATTCAATAAATAAGGAATTGCAGTGAAAATGTAAGCAGGTTGGCTCTTATAGTTTGAATTGTGGACTATAATTTTCCCTGTACCACAAATGTTTGCCTGTTAACAAACAGTTAAAGATATGGTGATTGAGAAGCAGGTAAATGGGGTACTTGGAACTGATTGACTATACATAAAAAGAAGAAAGATATACATAAATGATAATGTGACACACAATTGTATAAACCAACACTCATTCATACTAGGTGATTGGGAATATTTTTCAGAACTCAAAGATGAAGATGGCCTTATTATAGGTAAAATTACATTAGATTTTGGGCCCTCTGGCTACATTTTGCATTTTTTTTTGTATACTGATACTCAAGAGTCAATAGATCACTTTTCTATTGTTAGAAATCTGGTAAATATTCAGTGATGCCTGCAGCTTGGCATGAGTACTAGCAATAAGAATTTGAAATAAGAAAATAAACCAGATATGGATATAACTTAGAACAATGTTCAAACCTGGCAGTTATTTTCACAGCTATCACTGCTAGGAGAGCCAGTGAATGAGAAGGCATTTATACAGAGTATAGACTTTAAATGAACTGATTAGTGTGTTCTAGTATGCTTTTTAAAATGTAAATGCCATATACATAATATACAATATCATACTTCCAAACTTCAAATGGACAAAGAGGAACACTTTAATTTTAGGGATGTAGATGGGGGGTGAGGCCAAGTGGTGGCGTTTCTAAGAAAGTTTAGGTAACTTACAAATACAAATGTATGCAAATAAAATGTAATTTAGAACACGAAAAATGTATCTTATTTAAGCAGACTGATTTCTAAACACATTTATTGTAGTTTAAAGATACATTGCCCTCAATAATATAACTACGGTGGAACTCTATTTTACAATCAAATAGACCAACAATATGGAGCTTCTAGAAAAGAGGGACATTAGGAGAGAAATGAGGGACTGAGGGATTGACCCCAAAACAATGACTGTCAATTGGAAGCTAAAATGCAACTTAAATTATTATTTTTATTATTATTAAAGGAACACTATAGGTTCAGGAACACAAACATTTATTCCTGACCCTATAATGTTAAAACGACCATCTAGCACTCCGGGCACACACTTGCCCCCCTAAATATAATACAATCTTACCTTTATTCCAGTCTGCTGCTGGCTCAGCCCCTGATCTGCCTGCTTGGCTGACATCAGCAGAAGAGGGGTTTTCTGTGCCAATGACAATGCTTTCACATTGTGCATTGGATTGGCTGAGATAGTCAAGGAGGCAGATCAGGGGCACAGCTAGCACAAGCCAAACACAGCCCTGGCCAATCAGCATCTCCTCATAGAGATGCATTGAATCAATGCATCTCTGAGGAAAATTCAGTATCTACATGCAGAAGGTGGAGACACTGAATGCACCTCTAGTACCCATCTGAGGAGTGGCCACTGGAGGTATCCCTAGGCTGTAACGTAATCACAGAAACATAGAATGTGATGGAAGTTAAGAACCATTCGGCCTATCTAGTCTGCCCAATATTTCAAAATACTTTTCTCTGAGAACACAGTGTTTACTGCAAAAAGCCTGAAGGGAATGATTATACTCACTATACAATGAGCTGTAATTGTGCTGGTGACTATACTGTCCATTTAAAAAAAAACAAACAAACAAAAAAAAAACAACCACCACAATTTTATGTCCCCCTTGCCTATTTCTTAGCTTTCATTCAGGGAGGGGGTACACTGCAGGCCCTGGTGGTCCAGAGGAGTACAGTCCTTTGGCGAGCTCCTCGGAGCATTGCCATGGTAACCTGCAGCAATGCTCTGAGTAGCACAGCTCGCAGGAGCATCATTCGGCTTTCCTGCTTCTCCACTTACCTCCACCGGCCGCAGACAAGTGCCTTTGGACTGGTGAGCCAACGGTCCGTGAAGGCACGCAGCAGGGCCAGCACCTGGATAGTGCTGGCTCTGCATAAGCCAGTAGAGGAGATCAAAGTCCCGTCTGTGGAAATATTTGGGGCCTGTATGTGGGTTGTGTCAAAACACACAGACGGGCCACATAAAATCCCACCGAGGCACGCAGGCCGTGCTTTGGACAGCCCTGCTCTAAGTGATGCCCAATATCTCCTGCAGCAACAATATCATCAATCTGACTGGTTTACAGAAAACATTGGAGAGTGAGAACTCAAAGCCTGAACCTTAAATAAACATGTTATCCCAATCCTATATTTAACTCATCTTAAAAGCTAAACACCTCATGTACCCCAATACTAAATTTAACCCAATCCTAACAGCCTAACAGCCTTTCCCAAGCTGTTAATCTTCTTAAAGGGAAACAGGGTTGATGTTCCAGGCAGTGGCGTACGCACAATCCATGGGGCCCCAGTGCGAAACTGATCCATGCCCCCACCCACAGACATACACATAGACACACATGCATACAGACACACACACAAACAGACAGGCACACATACAGACAAACACAAACACACACATCCAAAATGTTTAAGTCACCCTCCTGTTTCCTACCTTTTAGGTGCAGGAGGCTGACTTTCCCTGTGGTCCAGAGGTGGCTCAGGCTGCATTTTAATACAGGGGTGTGTCTGTATGTAATGTTTGCGTTTGATTGCAGGCGTGTGTTTGGACCACTTCTAGCAAACCTGAACAGTGCTCAGATCACCTACAGCTGGAAGGAAAAGGCCTTTTGCATGTCTGAGTTTCTGCAAGTCTGAGTTTTAAAAGACCACTTCTAGCAAACCTGAACAGTGCTCAGATCACCTACAGCTGGAAGGAAAAGGCCGTATGCATGTCTGAGTTTCTGCAAGTCTGAGTTTTAAATAAATAATAATAATAATAATAATAATAATAATGTTCACTTTTAAATGCGGATGTACATTTGTGTGTAGTATGTGTTTGAGTGAAGGGATGGGTTTCCATTGCATTTTGGAGTTAGATTGCAGGAGTGTGTTTGTATGTTGTATTGGTGTTTGACTGCTTGGATGTATGCACATACTGTCATGGGTGGTGGTCTGAAGACTGGGACCCCTGCATGCCTGATGATGATGGGAGTCTCAGCGTGGAAATGGACTATCAGGGCCTGGTGCAGGGTAACCACACCCCCTGGTGTTGAGCACCAGTGTTTGTGCGGCCACATGATGCAGCTTCTGCGGATCACAGGTGCTAGATGATAATATGCAGACCTCCCAGGATCTGGATAGGGAGGCTCTGCAGCAGATATGTATCCAGTACTAGAAACAAGGCAAGACTAGAATAAGCACCAAACAATATGACAAGACTAGAAGAAACCAGAACCAGAGCAGGACAGAAAGCAGAACCCAGAATATGTACACAATACATGAGGGAAACGTTAACAGGACATGGGCAGGACAGGACTGTACATGAACTGGGAATAGAAGACAAAATAAGACAAGACGAGACATAACTAAGTACTATATATGTAATAAACATTGGAGATTTAGACATACAAAAATGGCCAAGATGTATGCAGCCCACTACTGCACCAAAGTACTCCAAGTACGGTGGGTTCTAACTGCCTAGATATGCATGACTAAATAAACAATAAACACACACAGTACTTAACTGCATAGAAATGAGCAGAGGAAATAAGAACAATGCTTGCGGGAACAGACTGAAACAAAAAGGATTAATCTGCAAAGGAACGGGTGTGGCAACAAAAAACAAACATTTAAAGCAATCCAGAAGTCTGGGAATTCCAGGAACGGAATAAAGGAATGAACCCAGAAAATCCAGCATAAAGAAAACCAGACACATGATAGAAAACCAGAAAAACTGAAGAATAGTAAAAAGAGTACTGGATACCAGAAGCCAAGGCCAGACATGGTACAGAACGTGACACATACATACATACTTACACAGATAAACATGCACATTAACACACAGATACATTAAAACACGAAAAAGGTAACAGCGCACACACACACCAGTGAGGTGGTTTACCTGACAAATAAATAGTAGGTATCTCCTCCTTATATACAATTAGTGTATTGAATATTGGATTACCTATACAAAGGGTATAAACATAAAACAAAACATAGTGTAATCTGTATATTGCACACAATAAAATGGAAGTTCTGAGTTAGAAACACTCACACTTTAATGAGCCATTTAAAGTAGGCTCGGAACTTATATGGCTTTTATGTCACTTCAATGGGACATACGCATTTTCTTTACTCATCAGGCAGGTTCTCCTTTGGTCTTAGTGGTCTTCTATAGTGGAGCAGGAATCAGAAGCCAGGAACCAGGAGTATCAGAGTAAAATATTTATTTATAATAAAATAAAAAATGATAAGAAATATTGCACAACGCGTTTCAACCATCTACCAGTGGTCTTCCTCAGGTGCTGTTCAAAGCTCAAATGAATGT
The DNA here is from genome assembly GCA_933207985.1 of Pelobates cultripes. Lineage (NCBI taxonomy): Eukaryota > Metazoa > Chordata > Amphibia > Anura > Pelobatidae > Pelobates > Pelobates cultripes. Next base: position 130,220,062 of record OW240917.1, on the reverse strand, counting down.
ACCATTGTTTATATAGGGAATAGTGTTACAAACTTAATTGCATAATCCCTTGCACATGAAGAACTAATTACAATGATATTACCTTATATGGTCCGAACCGGATGTGTTCTGCCACCTCCAATATGGCTCCACATCCGGTTCGGAGACACAGGTAACCAAAGGAATACACAGATACATATAAATACACTGACACATACACACAAATTTATATAGACACCAACACACAATAACACATACACACACAAATGTATACTGACACACAGATGCACGCACCCTGACACACACACACACACACAAACACTGACACATGCACACACCATGACACAGATATACAATCTGACATACACATGCAAGTGATATTTTTTTATATCTCAAGCCACCCTCCTGTTGGCTTACCTTGTGTGTCCAGGAGGGTGTCTTGCAGTCCTGACCCTGCAGCTGGTGGGGGTGCTCTTCTCCCCTCATGCTGTGGCTGCCTCCTCTCCCTCTCGTGCTCTCACCACTGGCGGATCCAGAGCCTTATCTGGGGAGGGGCTCTCATAAATTAGTTAAAGAAACAATCCAGGAACAATAACCACTACAGCTCTCTGTAGTGGTTATGGTGCCCTGAGTGCCGTGGTGCCCTCCCAGAGTAAATAGTCAAACTGTTTAAGAACAGTTGGACAATTTACCTTGAGTCTGCCAGGATAGGGGCTGTAGTAGGGGATAGGGCCTCTAGTAATGTGTGTGTGTGTGTGTGTGTGTGTGTGTATGGGAGGCACTGAGTGTGTGAGGGATGCAGGGTGGGTATGGGAGGCAGTGTGTGTGTGTGTGTGTGTGTGTATGGGAAGTGGGGGCTGCAGTGTGTGTATGTGGGACAGTGTGTGCATGGGAGTGCAGTGTGTATATGTGGGGTGCAGTGGGAGCACTGTGTGTGTATGGGGCCAGTGTGTGTATGAGGGTGTAGAGTCCAGTTGGGGAAGTGTGTGTGTGGGGGCTCAGTGTGTGGGGGGTGCAGTGTGTGTGTGGGGAAGCACTGTGTGTATGGAGGTGTAGTGTGTGTGGAGGAGCAGTGTGTATGGGGAGCAGTGTGTGGGGGTGTGTGCAGTATGTGGGGGGGTACAGTGGGGGCAGTGTGTGTATGGCTGTGAAGAGTGTGTATGGGGGTACAGTGGGGGAACTGTGTGTATGTGGGAGAAGTGTGTGTATGTGGGTGCTGTGGGGGCAATGTGCGTATGAGGGAACAGTTGGGGAAGTGTGTGTATGTGGTGGCAGTGGGGGCTGTGTGTGTGTTGTTGAGCCTTCCTACATTACAGGGTCCCAGTCATGGTCTTAAAGAGCTGTGACCAGGCCCCTGTTCAGCATTAATGTTTCCCCATCCTATAATCATAGCACCGGGGAAACATTTTGCGGCGTCACCGCTGGTTTACCCTGTGAACCTCTTCAGTGAGCTGAATCATGGCTGGAATTGTGCTTTTTTTTTGTCAACCTATGGTACCGCAAACCCCAGAATAGACAGACTATGCACAAGAAGCATGACCTGCAAATCCCACAGGTAGTAAGCTATCAAAGGGTTTAAGAACAGTCGGTGCAAGGATTTTTGGCTACACACTAGGCACCTTCCCCACCACCTCTATGCCTCTTTATCCCCTTTGCCGCTCTGTGTGTCTCTTCCCCCCAGCATCTTATCTCTTTCTCCCCAAAGCCCCCTGTGTCTATTTGTCCCCTCTGAGTGTCTCCCACCCAACCAATGTCTGTTTATTTTACCCCAAACCCCACTGTGTTTCTTTGTCCCATACCCACAGCCCCTCTGTGTGTCTCTTTCTCTCCACAACTCCTTTTGTGTGTCTCTTCCCCCCCCCAGCACCTTGTCTTTCTCTCCCCATTCCCTTCTTCTGTCTCATCCTCCCCTGCCCCTCCATGTGTCTCTTCCCCCAGTTCCTCACTGTTTGAGAACAGTTTGACATTTACTGATCTCTGTCAGGTGCCCCACACAAATTTTGGTCTAAACTGGTGTGTTTAAAATGATACTATTGTCATCTAAATAATTTTAGCTTAAAGGACCACTATAGTGCCAGGAAAACATACTCGTTTTCCTGGCACTATAGTGCCCTATGGGTGCCCCCACCCTCAGGGACCCCCTCCCGCCCGGCTCTGGAAAGGGTAAAAGGGGTTAAACTTACCTTTTTCCAGCGCTGGGCGGGGAGCTCTCTGCCTCCTCTGATCCGCCCCGTCGGCTGAATGCGCACGCGCGGCAAAAGCTGCGCGCGCATTCAGCCGGTCACATAGGAAAGCATTCTCAATGCTTTCCTATGGACGCTGGCGTGCTCTCACTGTGAAAATCACAGTGAGAAGCACGCAAGCGCCTCTAGTGGCTGTCAATGAGACAGCCACTAGAGGGAATGGGGGAAGGCTTAACCCATTGATAAACATAGCAGTTTCTCTGAAACTGCTATGTTTATGAAAAAATAGAAGGACCTGGCACCCAGACCACTTCATTAAGCTGAAGTGGTCTGGGTGCCTAGAGTGGTCCTCTAATGAAGCAATTTTAGTGTATAGATCAGGGGTAGTCAACCTTTTAATATCACCATGACGCAGTAATTAATTTTATAGCGCAAGTGCAATTTGTTTTATTTTTACAATTTTCCTTTTTTTTTATATTTTCTATTTATTTATTTTTTTACATTTTCTATACTTTTTTTTCCCCTACGTGCGTCTGTGAGGTGCTGTGTGTATGAAGGGTGCAGTGTGTTTGTGTGTAAAGGGTGCAGTGTGTATGAAGGGGCGGTGCGTAGGTAAAGGGTGCGGTGGCAGTGCATATGTGAGGGGGCAGTAGGTGTGTGAGGGGTGTAGTGTGTGTGTTTGTGTGCATAGGGTCTATGCTGTGTGTAGGTGGGTGAGATGTGAAAATATATCTTAATGTCTCCCCCTCCCTTCTTCTTACCTTTTACCAGGGAGGGGCGACATATGCCCAAGGGGGCTTACAGCAAGGCTGGCTCTACTTGGGCCGGCAGGGGAGATAAAAGGATGCCCCTTGCTGGCCTTGGTCCACGGCCATCGAGGCCCACTGGGTGTTCTCTGCAGAACCCACCACCGTCCACCTGAAATCCCAAACTGCCCACTAGTGGGCGGTAGGGACCAGGTTGACTACCCCTGGTATAGATCATGCCACTGCAGCCTCACTACTTATTTAGCTGCTTTTTAGGAGTTAAATCATTTTTTCTGTTTATGCAGCTCTAACTACATCTCCCCTAGCTATGACTGACACAAACTGAAAAAAGAAAAAAAAAATGGGTAGCTCCGCCTTTTTGTCTAGTTTTGTCAAGCGGAGGAAAAATACATAATGCAAAGTAGTCCGCACATAGCCTTATTTATTTTTTTACATGGTAACAAAGCCGCTTTAAAGACACATTACTCAGTATTATTGCTGAGAGTCTCTGTTTTAAACGCCACACTAACAATGGTGCTCCTAAAAAAGAGGGACAGTAATAGAAAAGAAGGACAGAATGATTTGGATTCAAAATAGGGGTTGTCTCTCCTAAATAGGGCCAGTTGGAAGGTCTGTTATAGACAAATGAATTAAAATGAAAGCTATCTGAAACATCCATCAGGCAGCATGACAATAATATATGTGACAGAAATGTCACATATATTATTCAACTACACAAAGCTGCTCTTGTCATGTTGATAAATTAATAAATAATCTCACCTTCATCTACGACGTATCTTCAGTACAAACTTCTCCAGGTTCTGAAGTTTTATTTTCCGGGTTTGCATGCGTTCCACCACAGTTACTGTTGGAACGCAAAAGGAATCTTGGTCATGTGTCACGAAGTCACGTGTCCGGTTTAAAAAAGAGAAAAAAAAAAAAAAGAAACACCCAACAGAAAATCCTTGTTCCGTTGGATGCAGTTAGCTGGCTTTCCCTGTTGCCATGGTTACCAAGGCAGAGTTTAGACTCGTTAAGACTGACAGGGCTGTTGCCCAGCTCTAGCGGGAAGTGACGCAGCAGCAGCCGCGAGGGCACAACATTTGAATGGCACCAAGAGTCCCCCAGAGCGGAGGGTAGAGGGTCCTAGGTAAGGCAGGTACCCCCAGCTACCATGGCAGATGGCAACATGTGTCATTATTAGTGAGCCACATGGTTATTATGTAACTTTATCTCAGTCACTTATTACTGTAAAGAAAGCAGTGCAGGCATAGAATGGACTATGTATACATAGATTGTACTTATCATATATTATAATAATAATATAAACACACATAGAATGGAGGGATTTTATATATCATTTATAATATAAACACACATAGAATGGAGAGATTTTATATATCATTTATAATATAAACACACATAGAATGGAGAGATTTTTATATATCATTTATAATATAAGCACACATAGAATGGAGAGATTTTATATATCATGGGAGTATTACTATAACAGATATAAAATTGGAATTTTGCTGCCTCCAAACCAAAAATGTATAATACATGTGTGCTGACCTAGCTTTGGCACTCCATCTTCTGCGGGCTATGTATTTTTGCCAGGCTAGTCACCACTGCTGTATAGGAAGATGTATTATAATTAGCTTTGATTTTTTTTTTTTTAAAGGAACACTATAGTCACCTAAATTACTTTAGCTAAATAAAGCAGTTTTAGTGTATAGATAATTCCCTTGCAATTTCACTGCTCAATTCACTGCCATTTAGGAGTTAAATCACTTTGTTTCTGTTTATGCAGCCCTAGCCACACCTCCCCTGGCTATGATTGACAGAGCCTGCATGAAAAAAAAACTGGTTTCACTTTCAAACAGATGTAATTTACCTTAAAGGACCACTATAGTGCCAGGAAAACATACTCGTTTTCCTGGCACTATAGTGCCCTGAGGGTGCCCCGACCCTCAGGGTCCCCCTCCCGCCCGGCTCTGGGGAGAGGAAAGGGGTAAAAACTTACCTTTTTCCAGCGCTGGGCGGTGAGCTCTCCTCCTCCGGTCCTCCTCTTCTCCTCCCGTCGGCTGAATGCGCACGCGCGCATTCAGCCGGTCACATAGGAAAGCATTCATAATGCTTTCCTATGGACGCTGGCGTGCTCTCACTGTGAAAATCACAGTGAGAAGCACGCAAGCGCCTCTAGTGGCTGTCAATGAGACAGCCACTAGAGGATTAGGGGGAAAGCTTAACCCATTCATAAACATAGCAGTTTCTCTGAAACTGCTATGTTTATGAAAAAATGGGTTAACCCTAGCTGGACCTGGCACCCAGACCACTTCATTAAGCTGAAGTGGTCTGGGTGCCTAGAGTGGTCCTTTAAATCATTTTATCTCAATCTCTAAATTGAACTTTAATCACATACAGGAGGCTCTTGCAGGGTCTAGCAAGCTATTAACATAGCAGGGGATAAGAAAATCTTAATTAAACAGAACTTGCAATAATGAAAGCCTAAATAGGGCTCTCTTTACAGGAAGTATTTATGGAAGGCTGTGCAAGTCACATGCAGGGAGGTGTGACTTGGGTTCATAAACAAAGGGATTTAACTCCTAAATGTCAAAGGACTGAGCAGTGAGGCTGCAGGGGCATGTTCTATACACCAAAACTGCTTCATTAAGCTAAAGTTGTTCAGGTGACTAGGGGTTAAACTTACCTCTTTCTCCAGCGCCAGGGCGGGGAGCTCTCCTCCCTCTTCTTCCGTCATCGGCTGAATGCGCATGCGCAGCAATTCTCAATGCTTTCCTATGGATGCTGGCGTCTTCTCACTGTGATATACACAGTGAGAAGCGCGGAAGCGCCTCTAGCGGCTGTAAATGAGACAGCCACTAGAGGCTGGATTAACCCATAGGTAAACATAACAGCTTCTCTGAAACTGCTATGTTTATAAAAAAAAAAAAGGGTTAAACCTAGCTGGACCTGGCACCCAGACCACTTCATTAAGCGCTGAAGTGGTCTGGGTGCCTATAGTGGTCCTTTAAGCTAAAGTTGTTTAGGTAACTATAGGGTCCCTTTTTTTTTTTTTTTAATTCTTGGGCACTTACCTGGCTCCACCGGACACCCACGGTCCTGCTTTAGTTGTAACAATACAGCTTGTTTAGATGGAATTAATTGACTGAGAATGTCAGCTGACACTCTCTACCAAATTTCATTGAAATGGCAACAAAATTGATATATATCTAATATTGATAAAAATTAAAATAAATAATGTGGAAAGAGAAGGCAAGTCTGTAAGTAATCAGCGAATATCTACAATTTATATGGCATTTGTGCCAATATTTTAGCAGACACACAAACCAGATGAGTAAATTCAGTGCAAGTCCCCAAATTAACCCCTAAATTTAATTTAGTGAATACTTACCAATAGATAGATAGAACTCTCTTGTTTTAACCAACTTATTGCATATCTGGAGTATATTCTGTTCTTGGTAAAGAGCCTTTTGTTTATATTAATATATCGGTACCATTGCAGTTAGAAGTACTCTGCAGTGCCTTGGAATCCCTTTGTGACACTGTCTGTTCAAAATAGTGCTGGGTTGGTTGGGGACAGGGATACCCGGTGCTGCCAAATTCCAACCTTTTCTTATAGAACTAAGTCTGCCATGTGTTTTGTTTTTAACACAACAGTAATCTCTTTTTATTATTTGGTAATGTATTTTTTATTGTTTTTGTTTTGTTACAGAGGTAATGCTAATACAAAAAATAATTACTTATTATGGCCTTTATGTTTGCAGTCTGCATGGAAATGCTAGCGTTCATTTCTTAAAAGAACACTGTAAGCACAATACCTAACTGTCCTTTCGGCATAGCTTATGGTGCTAGGAGTTTCCTGTCCATTCATTGTGTTGCTTATAGCTGCACAGATTTCCAAAAATAGCTATCGCCCCTCCCTGTGTGATGTCAAGCAGTGCTTACCTTCGTGGCAACGTGGTGAGAGAGATTACAGCTGCTTCTATTTTTGTGTGGCTCACTGTAGCATAACTGACACATTCAAAATGTTTTGCTGTGTTAGTACTTCTAAAGAGAGTGACAAGGTTTTCTGCTGAGTATGAAGCACATTGTTGTTCATATTTAGACAGGCCAAGGAGTCTGTTCCTTACTTATTAAGAAATAAGAGTAGATGGTTTAAGTATAAAATTACTAATATTTTGTTTTTACTTATTTAACATGAAGTATTCCATCGAATAGTGGTGGAGATTCTTTATAGCAAACAATCAAATGTAATATGTATACGTTTGGAGTGTTTAGAACACTGTTTCAATGCTGCCCCTCCCCTGCTTCCCTTAAAAAGAGTTTTCTTACCTTCAAGCCAGCAGCAAGAGGGTTCTCTCAAGGGACTTTCTTGCCAGAGCTCAGCTTCTCTTCTGGGAGATTATCATTAGTGATAACATCCTAGCCAGTAGATTGCTTCTCAAATTGAAGGATTGAAACCAATGCTCATGGTGGTAGGAGTCAATACGTAATGTAATGTTTCTGCAGTGTTTTCTGCAGCCTGGTGCTGGATTGCGAATTAGTAAAAATCTTTATTTTTTAGAATTTACTACAAGTCAAGGGGGATCGTCTCCAAGTGCACCATGTGCATTTACACAGGAAAGCCCCTCCCCTTCAAAGGGTTACACCCCCTAAGCCTTGAGCAACTGCTCAAGACAAATGATTTAGCATTTTCAAATCTCTATAGATTTTACAGAAAACAAAAATGCTCTGCTGCGTTGTGCAGTATAAGCCTGCCCCATTTGGGACTCATACCAATCTTGCATACATGCTTCCTAACTGCCTGTACCCTTGTGGCCATGGCCCCAGACGGCACTTTGACAGGGGTGGCAAACTGCACTGTAGCCTGCTGCTAGGGGCCTTGGCCTATCAATATAGCAAGTCTGTTTTCACCTCCAGCAGCATCAGGTCCTCTCTTCTCTCTAGCCGCAAAAGCATGTCCGCAGGTTGCTATGGCAATGCTCCGGTGGATGCCATGTGGTGTGTTTCTATAGCAACCTGCGTCCACACTCTTGCTGCTCCGAGAAGAAAGGACCTGGTGCTGCTGGAGGTACAGACAGATTCTTGGGCCCCCTTATATCAAGACAACCTGCTGTGCCACTTGACCACCATGAAATCCCCCACCCCCACCCACAGGTAAGAGGCAGGGAGTGGGAAAACAACTTAAAGGAACACTATAGGGTCAGGAACACAAATATGTATTCCTGACCCTAAGTGTTAAAAACACAATTTAGCACCCCTGGTCTCCCTAAATATAGTCAAATCTTACTTGCATTTAAGTCTGCAGCTGCTGCCTCTGCTTGCTTGGCTGACATCATCAGAAGAGATTCTCTAAGCCAATCAAAATGGTTTCCCATAAGAGTGGCTAAGACTATAAAGGAGGCAGATCAGGGGCAGAGCCAGTCAAACACAAACCTGGCCAATCAGGATCTCCTCATAGAGATTCATTGAATCAATGGATCTCTATGAGGAAGGTTAAGTGTCTCCATGCAGAGGATGGAGGGACTGAATGAAAGAGCTGCACACTTCTAGCAGCCATCTGAGGAGGTGGCAGTGGAGGTATCACTAGGCTGTAATGTAAGCACTGCATTTTCTCAGAAAATACAGTGTTTAATGCAAAAAGCATGAATGGAATGATTCTACTCACCAGAACAAATACAATAAGCCAGGGGTCCTCAAACTCCGGCCCCCCAGATGTTGCTGAACTACAATTCCCATGATTCTCTGGCTATCTATGTAATTCAAAGAATCATGGGAGTTGTAGTTCAGCGACATCTGGGGGGCCGGAGTTTGAGGACCCCAGCAATAATGTGTAGTTTTACTGGTGACTATAGTGTCCCTTTAATTAAACCTAATTAGAAAATATGCCCTCTCCTCACACAAACTCAATACCACCACACACACATTACATCCACTGCATCCACTACACACACAACATTCCATCCACCACACATACACACACTACACAAACACACACTCTGCATCCACTACACAAACACACACTCTGCATCCACTACACAAACACACACTCTACATCCACTACACAAACACACTCTGCATCCACTACAAAAACACTGACTGCATTTACTACACACTGCATAACACCATGGACATGGGCTTTATTTTGGTGGGAGGGGGCAGCATTTAATTATTGATCAGGCCCTGTATGCAGCTTAGCAACTGACAGGCTCAGCACTGGTCAGTGAGGTGAGCTGCATTACTTTCTCTTTGAGCAGGCTTTGTAAATAGCACTTTCACAGCCTGGTTGTGTGTGTGCACCGAACTGTGAAAGCCAAGAATATGAGCTCGTATCCTAATGCACCAAAACCATTCTGTTTGCATATGTAGTGCTTATAGTATAGTACCTAGATTTGCCAATTAAACAATCAATTCCAATTTATTCACATTTTGTTTTCTTCCTATCTTGTTGTCTGTGACCCAATTTGTAACTCTGTGATTAAAGGGTTACTACAACTTTACAACCTCTTCAGTGATTTGAAGTGGTCATGGTACCTGGAGTTTGTATTTTCCATCTCTAGCAGCGTCATTAGCCAGCCCAGAATGTCATTCACTGGCTGTGAGTGATAAGTTGACATTCTCTGCCAAAGAATGGTGACAGGATTGGCATCTGGCTTTTGCAGCTCTGCAGGAGCCAATTGTGTGTCACAAGACATGCAAGGAGCCTCGGTGCCTGTTGGGGACCGGGGTAAGATGGTAAACCACTGCAAAATGGTTTGCCCCAGTAACAGGGTACTCCTCACATCATAAACAATACAGCAGCCTGTAATGGTTATTATGCTTGGACTAACCTTTAAGTGCTTTTTTTTTAACCAAATGGGTTGGGAAGGCCGCATACAAGATGCCATAATCTTATATGCAGCCTTCTCAATTTAGTAGGTTTAAATAAAGCTGTGTTTCAAATGCTTTTCACTGCAAAGCTGCCTTGACAATGTCTCTCTATTTTCTTTTTCTGTCCTATAAAAATAGTTTAATAACCTAATGACATGAATGTTCGGAATATTAATATAATATAGTGATATCTTTTCATGTTAATAATTTGAAACCTTTTACAGAAAGATTCCAAGTATAACTTTCTTTGATAGTCCTAGAGCCTTTTTAGCAATCATCCATCATATATTGAATAATTGGTTTTCCTATTCAATAACTGCATGATTTATAGGCTCATATCCACAGTAAAATCATATGTGACGGTTGTATTACTTTTTTGCAGGTCTGACTGTATTGAATAATTAAAGGCTGATTTAATCACATTTCCTGCAATGGCAAACTTGGAAATAGAATTTCTTCAGGATCAAAGTAAGCATCTATTAGCTATTCTGTATTCAGATAAAAAAAAAAAAAACAATGGCAAACTTGAGCCCCTTAAGAGATCAAAGGTATTCCAAGATCTGTCCAAACTTGCCTGGCATTATTCCTCTCCACTGTTTAGTCAATGAAATATTGCTGGACATAAATGCCACAAGTTGAGCAACATAAATAAAATAATCTCTGTTTGAAGTAACGTCTTAAACAGACTATGTTTTATGTTGTGTTTTGGAACTTTCAATTACATTTTTTTTTTTTTTTTCGAACATGATTCATAATGTATATATCTGTGTATGTCCTCGGTGTTCATTAAAAAAAGTGATTGCTATTTAGACTGGTAGTCAGCTGCAAATCATTCCAACACAAACTGTTTCTGACATCTTGATGCCGAATCTTCAGTCACTGTTCTCACGTTTACCAAAGGAACCTAAACACGCAGACAGGTCACAGACACAAAGAATTGCAATACCGGTCCTTAGAGTGGCTATGCAAAAGCGATAGTCATCAGAGTACAACCAAGGTCAAGGATAACAGAGACGGAATATGAAAGGACAAGCCGAGGTCAAGGGACAAGGAACACAGAATAAATGTTAGACAAGCCAAGTTCGGTAACCAGAAATAATCGGACTCAGTATATCGCGCTATTGGGCTAACAAAGACCACAACAGGGCACCAATGCAAGGAGGAGGTAAGTTTAATTTGGATTAGGGAAAACCTGATTGGCTAGCTTCAAATTAGAATTTACTATAACACGTGAAAGGTATTTAGACCTTCCACTTAGGCCTGTGATGTCATCAACAGGCGCCATGTCAGGTGGCTGACTCGCTTATTTAATGACACAAACACTGCCGGCTGGACTGATTACAGCGGCGAGGAAGCACCGGGACCCACTGCTCGCGGCGGGCAGCACAGTAAAGTCACCACGAGCGGGTGCCAGAAGCCATCGCTCGCGACAAGAGGTCAGCTGAGGGTGCCGCAAGCGGCACAGGGCGAGCAGAAGCCACCGCCCGCAGAAACCTGACAACTGTGCATTCATTGCTGAGTGCAGCGACCAAGTATTAGGCTGCTAACTTACTCTTAGCATACCATTTCATTCTCACATCACCTACAGATTGCAGGTACTGCATCTCCCATTCTCCGTTTAAAGCTTGACAATTAAAAAAACAGAAAAACACCACATTAAACAAATCCACAAAATGAGCTGTAGCCCAGCTGTAGGTTACCGACTGGTTACCTCAGATAATTTCTCCTCTCAGCCAGACTGGAACCGTTAAACACTTAAGCATCTATTCCCCCAGTAACTAGACAAAAATTGGTTACGGGACTCAACTGATTTTATTTTGGCGACACACAGCTTTTATGCACTGACCCCTAGTATGGGGTCTCCAACACAACATTTAGGGTTTTTACTCCCAATAGCCTCTGTGCCTGAGAGATAATTGAGTGAGAAAACGATAACTCAATTATCTTCCAGTTACAGAAATATATACACAAAATCTACAATCCCCCACAAGTACCCCCAATATCACCAGGAACCCCACAAAAGTTATATCCCTGGTCTGAGTGTCCAACTTGGCCAAGTATCACGCAGACCCGTTCGGCAGAATTGGATCGCCACCGGGGGAAAAGGTTTTCACCGGCCAGCCACAAGATGACAGTCCAAAACAGTTCCAGGGAAATAGGTGCCCTGGTCGGTCTTTGCTTGTGGGTTTCTGTGCAAACACCATACATGGAATTCTCCTGATTTCAGGGAGCGAATTAGCCCCCTAGTCGGTAGTTCCCATCTCCAGAACATCATTCGCATGTCTGGTCGGAAAGCGTTATAATCTTTACCGGGGTTCGTGCGCGTGCCTAGCTGGAAAGAGTTCCAGGCAGTAGACAACCAAGTACCGCTGCCAAATTCGGGAGACAAAATGGCCACCATGCTTTTGCCGACCACGTGTATTCGGTTATATGAAATGGCGGCCACCCAAGGAAAGCATTCATTAATTACTTCCCTTGCGGTTTCGCACTTAAGTTGCTGGTGTGAATGTTCTAATGGGGTGGTCCTTGTTCAGGAGTAGAATGCAGAGTGTTCACATACAATAACTCCCAAAAGTATAAACAGAAAAATCCACGAAAAGAACGGTATTTTCCGCCACACCAGCACAATCTGTCCTGATTAATGATTTCATGTGTGGGAATCGCTGCGATCTGCCAATCCAATCTTCTCATAAAATAGCTAGACATACACAGCATCATTTTTTTTTTTTTTTTTTTTTTGTCTGATGCTCCTAATAGCTGTGTAGGTAGCCACTAGTAGATGTTGGCATTGCAAAATGTAAACCATGATATTCCTTACATCATCTTTGCCGACTGATCTCATGGTCAGTCAGGGTCATTCACCGATCGCAGAGTCACTCGGTGCCATTCAGTAACCTCTGACTTTTAGTAAATTAAATCACAATAGCAATATTGACGCTAAAATAGCCAAACTGTGACAACTGCTGAGTTGAAGATGTATTTTTTAAATACTGTTTAATCCTAAATTTTGTCAATTCAAGTCTAGTGGAAGTGTGCTTTGAGTTAATGTTCTCTTCGCTAACTTACTGGCAGTTAAAGACAATTTAAGTGGTCCAACACTAACCACTACTTAATATGAATGACTTTATTCTCTGCAACATTGGTATTGCACTGATGGAAGTGAGAAAACATTTCTGGAAGCTTTATAATGTAAAAATACAGACACATTACATGGCTAAACTTTCTAACTTACTATAGCTTAATATGGCAAGAGTAAATATTTCTAAAGTTACTTTGTAACCACCTTCTTAATAAGAAAATAATTAATGAACCTATTTCTTGATATACCTACCATATCTTAAACTGGTGGTTCATAACCGTTCTTAACGGACACCCAATTTAAGTATATATAACATTAACTTGAAAGCCCATTTTTCAGTTGTAAAATTAGCTCCATGACCTATTCTCCAAATGTAATATGATATGTACTGAATTAAATTCCCATTAACTACATTAAAATTACCTTAATGAGATTCTCCTCAGTGTCATGTGGCCCTCCATTGCACTGGCAAAGGTTTTGCTGCTACAGTAAATCATTCATTGTGGGTAGTTGCCTGAAGCCTGAAAAATCTGATGTGTGTTTTCCAACCAGTAGGGACCCTCTTAAAATAGCATAAAGCCCTAGTTTTGGGTCCTGACCCAGAGCTCTGAGAACAATTTTATTGGGGCACAATGTGAAGTGCATGTTTCAATTTTATTGCATTTATTTTTCTCTCTTCCTTTTGTAATACTATCAAATATCTAAACCAGGAATCTAAAAAATAACAAATCTGATGTTAAATAGATTTTAATTGACCCATTTTGTCCCTGTAATTTATACCTATTTGACTCCACTATATTTCGTTCAGCAACCTGGACAGAGAATTTATTGAACAGTGGAGTTAAAGAGACATTTCTCTTCCTTTTCCCCCGCATCATTAAATAAATCTTCCATGTCTTAAATGCAACTATCAATTACTTACTGAATGTTATAAATGTTATTGAATGATTCCCAAATTACCACTAACACTTGGAATAAAAAATAAATGACATTTCAAAGTGCACATTTAAGGATTCTAATGAATACCTAGATGGGCTTCTGTACATCACTACGTGCATCTGTTAATCTCTCAAAAGAGCTGATTCTAGATTTATTCTTTAGAGAATTAGGTTTGCTTACACTAATTGGTGGGAGGACATGATCCTCTCTCAGCAATCACCAGGGGAACTGATAATTAGCAGGTTATCTGTATGTGCAGTGTGTAATGTCAACCACTATAAAAGGCAGGGAAAGAAAACTCAAAGTCCAATGTGTTTGTCAAAGTTAAGACTTTAATTTGATATTAAATGTGATTTGCGCTGTCTTATTAAAAATTACTCTTACTATATAGACAAACATGTGAATATATTCTCCATAAATGTTCCTTTGTGCAGTTTCTATTTGTCTAGTTCAGATTGACTTGTAATATCTAATAAAGCAATGCATTAGTTTACAGTCCAGGCATAGGCAACCTTCGGCATTCCAGATGTTTTGGACTGCACCTCCCATGATGCTTTGCCAGCATTATGGGAGTAAGAGCATTATAGGGGATGTAGTCTACAACATCTGGAGTGCCGGAGGTTGCCTACCGCTGGTTTACACTATATTCCTTGATTTTAAAAATACTTTAACTGTTTTAATAATCTTTACTTATTTTTGTATTTTAGTCCATCATTTAAGGGCAGCACTAAAACGATATGAAGATCAGGACTATCCCAGGCATCCTGTTGAAAAGGTATGGTAGTCATTTTTCTGTTACAGTCCGGTTTAGGAAATATTCACCCTATCCTTTGCCACAGGAATTGAAAAAATATGATCGAATACAAGCACATATATAATTTCCTCCATAAATATTAGTATTCTTATCTCTTCAGAGTACTATTTTAAACTTTCTGGATTAATCATGGCCTAAATTGTGATTAATAATCTGGTATTTAAACTGTATCTGTCACTAAAATTGACTTAAGTGGATACTTTAAGCACCAAAACAACTTTATCCTAATGATGTGGCTTGGTGCATAAGTTACACACCTGAATTCTAACTGCACAATCCTCTGCCTTTAGGTGTTAAATCAATTTGTTTATGCAGCCCTAGCCACAATCCCCTGGCTGAAACTTGCACAACCTCCCTACACACTTCCTGAAAAAGAGTCTACATTTTTCTAGAGTCTACACAGTATGTAATATCTCCTACTCTGTTAATACCTTGCTGGGGCCTGCATCAGCATCACTAATTAAAGTTAAATTAACAGCACAGAAGATAAAAACTTCTAAAGTAAAAACTCTGTTAGATCTAATTGAATATGAAAGCATTTTTCAGGGAGGCTATGTCAATGAATTTGGAAAATTAAACCTTATTACTACACTCTATACATATGCTCAAAGTATGGACTACTTTGTATTTTTCCTACGCCTAACAAAGTTTGGCACAAGGTGGAGCTAGTACTGTCAAGTTTCTTATTTCCCCCAAACCACCACCAGCGATGGCTGTAGGATGCCACAGTCTCACATGCGCAAGAGTACATTGATGATGTGGGCTCTTCGCAGCTGAAGCTGCAGAAGCTGAAGAAGAGCAACAGGAAGAGGATGAAGGTGCCTGCTAGGGACAGGTTCAGGTAAGTAAATCTCACCTTTCCATATCCAACCCAAATACCCCCCTCTACCCTGCCCAGCCTCTGGACCTCAGACCCCGGCAGAGATGCAGAGACCCCAGTGACAAAACCACTTTAAGGTATAGTAGTAGAAACTTGTTTTCAGGGCTCAAATTCCAATATAATATCCATCTATGACTATCTGTAATGAGAGAATGGAGCAGCAAGGTTTTATTTTCCAAATTCATTGACATTCATATATTGTCGTAGTTTTTTGTTTGACACAGTTATTAGAAATGTCCCTACAAAAACATATATATATATATATATATATATATATATATATATATATATATATTATACACAACTTGTTTGCAACAGTAGTCAGTTCTATTTACGTTTCCTTATATATTTACATTTTATAAAGTAAAAGACAAAAAATATAAATAAGAATAATGGCCTTTTAAAATGCACTGCATATGTTTCTTACAGAGAATTGTTTTCAGTGAAGAAAACTAAAATAATAACAAAAAGAACTAAGAAAACTATTTCTTTATATTGGTAGGAAAGTTTAAAAAAAAAAAATAGGATAATTGGTGTGATAAAGATGTATAGATATCAGTTTGCGTGAGCTTGTAGTTTCTACATAATTTATTTCTGAAGAACACCAAAAGCTAGATTGAAAACTGAAAAATAGTGCAAACTACTCATTGAAATAAGGCAGAGCATATGGTTGACATTTCTTGAATTTGTTGCTGCCAGTACTAGATGTTCCCTGTCAGAATAATGAGTATCGCATTCTTCCCCTAAACCTGCCTTTTTAGAAGACTCTCGCCCAGGATGCTTGAGTAATATTATTGCAGGTTAAGAATGAAACCATAATAACACTGCTTCAAATGTGTTACATGAGCAGGAATTCTCTCGGTGAAAGCAATGATCCTGAAATTATTTATTACAAGTAATTACTTATTTAAATCTGCATACATTAGGTTTGCTCCAAAATAGAAAATCTAGATTAAAAAACTCCTAATGATTTTTTATATAGTGACAGCATATTTTGCAGCACTTTCTAACTAACACATTTGGCAAGCGGGAGCAGTAGGTGAAGAGAGCTTTGCCCAAACTAGCTTACAATCTAAAACAAGAGAGGGGGGGCGGAGGGACGGGACGGACATATCAACTAAGGGAAGTAAAGGAATCAAATAGGCTACGTGTACATGAAATGATGATGGGAGGAGGGAGCAAAGGCAGTGCAAGACAGCAGAGAAAGATTGTCAGGGAGATGAGAATTTAAGGGATAAGCGTCACTAAAAAAAGTTTTTTTTTAAATTAGTCCACAGAAGTGGAGATTAGAATGTGGCTTGGGAGGGCATTCCAATACAAAGAGGCTTCCCTGGAGAAGTCCATGAGGTTTATCTAATGTGTGGGTACGAGAACAGTAACAGGTCATTGGCAGAGCATGAACATATCTGTTATTGTGAAAGGATATATAAGCTTGGGAACAGTTAAGAGAGCTTTGTAAGTAAGCATGAGAACGTTGAATCTTTTCCTTAATGAAGCAGGAAGTCAAGGTAGAGATTGACAGAGAGGTGATGTTTGAGGAGCAATCTAGGTACTTTTCATGCCAATAAGCAGAGAGTTAAAATAATCAAAGTGGAAACAATAAGAGCATGGAGAACCAGAGAGACTTTGGAGATTATTTTTCAAAGATGAACAAGTCGCAGGTAACAGAGACTGAGTAAGGTGCAAGGAGGCATGTGGTTGGCCAGAAAAAAGCACTGAAACCTCCTCTTCAGAAACTGGAGAGAATATACAAAGTGTAGAAGAGGTGGCTGAGCAAAGGGCCGCGAAGTTGATGGGAGAAGTGAGTGAGACGATTTCTCTTCGGATGTTGTCAATCATTACTGTGAAATCTGATGCAAAGTTAACAGTAGATCTCTTCTATCGAAGTCAGTGCAATACTGCAGAATTGCTTCGAAAAATGTTATATTATAGAACACACTCACTGCTAATTGCCTATGTTTGTATATGGGAAATCTGATTGGCTGATCATTTTCAGACCTCCATTTTCACCAGCAGTCTCACATACCATATCCATTTCAATCAAACAACCTCCAGCTTCACTAGGCACTATCTCCATTTGGGACTTTATAAAAACCAGCAATAAAAAACTGCACTTTTTTATAAAAAAGACAAAAACTTTAATCTAGGAAGAAATTAAAGTATATGTCAGAGGATTGCAGTCAGTGTGATCTGTGTAGATTTTGCTAAAGCATTTCATAATATTCTGTACTGAGGATAAAAGTTAATACATGTACTTTGATTGAAAACTGGGAAAGGTATGGGGTTGTTAATGGAATTCTTCACAAGGAGCATTGAAAGTCATATTTCAGCATTTGAAGACAATTTAAAATTGTGCAGGGTCTTAGTGTTACCGGAGGAATAACAGGAACAAACCGCAGAAGCCACACATAGAGATATGGACACAAGTCCACAAGGAATTAACAGGTCTTTTATTTACACACCGATCGGGTCTCACACTGAACTTGTGTTCAAAAGGTATGAGCCCAGAGCATAGTTTGCACAGGCTATTTATTAACAATAACTCCTCCCATTCATAGCTCCACTCACACATACCCTTAGACCAATCAGTGAACAGGATATTCAGGATCACCTAATATGGGCAGACCGTATGACTCCTTTCAAGGACAAAGGAATGTGACTACAGTTGATGCACATGCTCAGTACATTGATGACAGTAGCTACATGTAACTAACAACAAACACCTGTACTTTTATATGCCACATGTAGATTTCAGGCCTACTAAATTTTGAACCATGTTGAAATCCCATCACATTAGGAAATGTATAAATAATAAGTATTCGGTAACAATTATGATTTATTTTTTCCTATGATGCTGTTTTGTAAGTAAGCCATGTTATTTTCGGTTTCCCCTCATCAATTTACAAAATAAAAAACTGATGACTTTTTTAAAGTTATCAACGTAAATCAGAAAACATGCAGAACGTATGATATATTTCCACAGTAATTTAAGTTAAATAGGTCATCAATACGATAAAACATTATTTTCTAGTTTGGCTTCAAAAAAAGAAAAAAAATTCTTCATGATTCCAATACAACCATCAGATTTCTCCCTGGATCAACAAGCCATTTTAATATATTAATGTTTCTAGCCTTATATACTCTACTTGATTAAGATAGCATCCAGGGAACTATTGCATTTGACAGCACAATTTCTCTAGGCAGTGAATTTCATATCTTTTATTGTTCTTAATGTAAATAACCCTTTCTGCTGCTGTATGGTGGCCTCGTTTCCTCAAGTTCCAATGTATGACCTTCTGCTGTTTGTACAGATTTTTCAAAGGGACACTATAGTCTCTAAAACAACTTGGCAGTGAATTGAGCAGTGACACTTCAGAGGCATGATCTATACACCAAAACAGCTTTATTATGCTAAAGGTGTTTTGGTGCCTATAGTGTCCCTTTCATATCTAATACTCACAAGAGAGCTTGGTCCTTGTATTGTTGGTATTGTATCTCTGCTAAGGCAGTGCTCCTCAAACTTTTCTCACCCAAGGCACACGAAAGATCTTCCAAGAATTCTGTGGTAGCACATCACAATATATATATATATATATATATATGTTAACACATACCAAAGTGAGTTTTCCTATTTATAAATACCACAGTCAGTTTGCCCATTAATAAGTACCATAGTAAGCTTGCCCATTAATAAATATTACAGTCGAGGAGCGGGGAATCAAGCCTCCGAAACCTGCCCAGCCAGCAGCCAAAGGGTCAGAACCGCTCACCACAGGAATACTTACCAGCCTCCTGGCCGACCTCCGACAAAGTCTCTCCTCAGAAATCTCACAGGTGAGAGAAGACCTCAAGGGGTTCAATGGGCGCGTAAACGCAATAGAACAGACCACCACAACACATGCAGCCCACATTCTGGAGCTACAGAACCAGATAGGCACCCTCACTACAGCTCACACCACTCTGAGCCACCAGCTTGCAGCAATGGAGGACAAGAGAAGGTGGAAACACCTGAAGATCAGGGGTCTCACAGATAATATCACACAGGCAGAACTGCCACACTGCCTACGCAGGCTCTTTAAAGCCCTTCTCTCTCCCAAACAAGCGAAGGGCATTATACTGGAGGGGATGTTTCGGCTCCCCAGGCCTCCTGCAGCAGCGGCATCCAACACCGGCGACCTACTGGTCAAATTCCAAAATAAATATTACAGTCAGTGTGCCTCTTTAAACATATGCTACTGCTAACTGCCAAACATACTAACACAACATGGAGCTCATCTGGGAATACTTGGCTTGAATGTGTACTCAGATTACTATGTGTTCCCGGTGCTAGGTCTAACAGTTTTAACCCCTTTTTTCAGCGGCAGAACAACCATCACATAAACGCAGCACTCAAGATTTAGCAAATTAGATTCTATTCCAGTTTTTAACTAAACACCTATCACCCCTACTACCACTGACTGACAATTCATTTTCCCCAGGTAGATCGAGAGCAGCCTTATTATGATTTGTCTCCTTTATCACCAAACTCCTATATATCTATAACTTTCTAAAAATGTTTATCCAAGGTAAAAACAGAAAATATATTTGCGCTTTATTACAAAAAAAATAGAAACATTGCCATGCTTTAAAAAAGTACTTAAATTGCTTAAATTAAAAACCAATCTATATCAACTGTTTCTTTATGGACCATGTTTCACTGTAGCATTTGCTACAAAAGGATATTCTGAACTCCTAAACCTCCAAGAAGGTTACGTTTGTACAAGATATTCTGTGAGAGCCTTGGCCTTTTATTTTTCCAGACTAATTTTAAATATATTTTTTTTAACCGTCAGAGATGTATATTTTTTTAATTTTTTTTTTTTTTTTTAAAACAAAAAAAGCTTTATCCCCAAACCTTTGGCAATGGAAGTTTGCCAGTAGGTGAGGGAGATGTTTGATCTCTTCACTGGCCGGAGACAGCAAGACATGCCACCTCTGCATGGGCAGGCAGGGGAGATCACATTCATCGTGGCCCACTGGGCATTTGCCGCAGGCCAGTCCGGGCCTGGCGACCTGTATTGTTTTGATCGACTAATTGACCTCCAATTGTTCAGGAGCAACAACTAGCCATTATGAGCCACTTGTACTTAGCGGTAACCTTGTTATAGGGCTCAATCCCTCATCCATTCCACATTAACAGCATTTTTTCAATTTTCACATACTTCAGTGCTGCCTCATGTAAGGGCCCCAGCTCAGCTCAGGAGCCAGCATGGGGCTCTGTAGCACTCATTGGTCTGTTGGGGAGATAGCTATATCTCTCTGAACCAGGCTGTAATAGCCAGCAGCATCAGAGGAACCCTCCTGCAAAGCTTCCTTGCATGCGGCAACACTGAAGTATGTGATCTCACAGATCTCACTTTCTCTCAGTGCCAGCGTAGAGCTGAAAGCTGAGGATTAAATTTGCCTGTGTGTAGTCGGGATGGGGCATGTTATATCGCCACCATCCGATTCACTGCACTGCCATGCAACCTTACATACATGGCCTCTAAGGTAGGAATGTCTGGGGTGAGTAAAGGGTAGAGATAGTGGATATTTATGGCTGGTTACTGTGGAGAAATGAGGTTGGGAATATGTGTTTAATAAGTGTCTGAATTTGTGTGTGTTTCTCTGGCTGTATGTTAGTTTGACAGTGTATATGTCTACTTTTTGTGTGCATCTTTGTGTGAGTGTGTATGTCGGGCTGTGTTTCTGTTTGACATAGTGTGCGTGACTATCTGGCTATGTGTGTGTCCAACAGTGTATATAAGTGTGTTTGACTCTGTGTACATATTCAATTGTGTGTCTGTCTGTTTGACAATGTGTGCGCGCGTCTGTGTGCATGGCATATGCATCTGCAAGACTAGCATCAATTGGGGTCAGGGCAGCTGTTTACACAGCTTCTTGTGGGCAACATGTTTATTGTCCTATTCTAATATTTTTTTTAGTTTTTTTTTTTTTTTTAAAGGTGCTTAAGAGGTCAATTAATGAATAAATGGCAACAATATTTCATTTTGCAGCAATTTATCTGCCTGTGAATGTTTATCTTTGTCTGGGCGACTACATATATCAAAATAAATAATGCCGTCAGTGGCCTTTTGGTGTGTCCTCTTTGCTGGAGGAAACTCCCCTTTCACATGTGCCCTAACTTCTCATTACAGAGAAATGTTATAAACTGTTGAATAGATGACGTAATAAGATTTGTATAAAAATATGAGTTCATTTAGCATGGCTATGTGGATAAATATATACTACCCCCTATTAAAGGGGTAGGCAACCTACGGCACGCGAGGTGTCTTTGCACGGCACTCAAGGCTGCTAGAGCCAAACGCACTCTGGCCTATCAGGAGTCCCAGTAAAACTTCAGATATCTGCTAATCCGAAGAGGTGGTGAAGGACAATCCTCAATTTATGCATTGTAGCACACTTCCTCCCTGCACTTGTGAATGGGAATCCACACTGTAGTAGAGCAGCCCTCGACAGCTATCGCAGCTCCTGTTCTTGACCTGTATCTGGCCAGCCTGGTCCCCACTGGAACAGAAATACACAGAAATGCAGAATAACCCTCCCCTCATACAAATAATATGAACAGCCCACACACACACACACACAACACACAATCCCCACAAATGCAACACCACTAACAATCCATATACATGCACAAAACCCCACAGGCAATACCCCAAACAGCGCCCACACACTACCAAACACAATGTGACATATCCACACACAATTCCACAAGCAGCCCCCATACACAGCCCACATTCATATGTATCATACACGATACCATAAACTACTCCTGAACATATAAAATATAATGGCTCATATACGCACAAATACAACGATCCAAAGCAATTATAGTAAAAATAACACTAGCAGAATACGGCAGCATACAAACCTCAATTTCAAAAAAAATAGGATTGGCACGCTACGGGACATCACAATCCTATATCGGCACAGTGCTGTTAAAAGGTTGCCTACCCCTGCCCTATTATATGTTTGTACAGTGTATTTTTTGTATTTGTTTTGTCAAAATTCTATCTTTATGTCATTCTGTCATTTTTACCTTTTTTTGAACCGCTGCTAACTAATGTTTTCCAAGACAACTAAACAATGTGTGAATTGATTTCCTTTTCTAGGAGGAGGGAGTTGTGCGGGTTGGTAACATAGCTACCTACACTTTAGCGGAAAAAAGGTAACTTACTTGTTTTTGTAACTGCTTGTTTTCATATGCATAATTTCCATTGATGATAACCGTGCACTCACGTAGCTTTTAGACTATCAATCAGGGCCCTCTTAGAGAAATCTTTCAGTGTGTGCCTTTTGAGAGTGTTGCCTGGAGCTCTCAGCTTATCATGGGCCGCGTGGCTAGCCTTTCCTCATACTGCAGTGCATAGAGTAACAAAACCAGGAGAGAGAAGTGCCAGTTGCCATTGGCAAATAATTTAACCTGTGAAGTTCAGAAGGCGCCCAAATTCTCCTACCCCCATAACATTTCATATTGGCTTATGTTTTGTGAATGGGAGTGTTCCTGTAATAAAAAACATAAATAACATCTGGTAGTATGTGTAGCCCAGTTATAGTGACTTAATGACATTTTGAATTACCTGAAAAGGCTTATGGAGAAGGTATAGAGGAAATGAGAAGAGAAAAAAAAAGATGGAGGGGTGGGTAAAATAATTAGCAGAGAATAGGAAAAGCATGCACATCCAGAAAGCTCTAGTGAATTTTATATTCATTCAGGAGGCAGTCTATCCAAGCTTACCATGTACCAGAACACACTATTCATTCTGTCCTTGAGTAAGTTAATTACACCATTTATCTTGTATTTTCTACTTCAGCTATCCATTGATTCACTATAAAATGCTTGGCTCAGGGGTTGAACTATTTTAGGCATTGAGAAAATGTTTGACTAGAAAAATTTGTTTTCTACCTAAATCTTGGAAAGGTAGTAGTGACAGAGCAGTGTCATAAGTAATCTCAAAAATGAACCCCCTGTTATCCTAATTATGTTAAACAGGCAATTGTCACCAGAATGTGCAAATCAGTGAAGCCTCCTAAAAGATTGGGAGGGAGAGCTGTAGCGAATAAACTATAAAATCAATAATAAATGTTCATGTAAATTGTTGTCAACGATTCTAATTAGGTGCATAAATCGGTAAGGAGGATTTATGTTGGTCCATCAACTAAATGTTTGACTAGATTGTTTTGTACTGGGGTGTGGTAGAGTTCTAAGCATATCTATCCAAAATCGAATTGTATTCGGTGTTTGGAATTGATAAAGAGTGTGCAACTGTCTATTTCGGATAAACAGAACACATCGGTCCATGTCAACAAAAAACATCTTGAATGGGCATGGAACCAAAAAAAAGGTGAACACGTGTGTCTAAATTGAATTAGTACCAAACTTTATAATGAATTCATCTTTGTCTGTATTTTTACTCTAGAAACATGACGTCATTGATTGGAGAATATGACAAACATACCGAGGAGATAAGTGAACAACTCCAGCTTTATAGGGTAATTTTTAATGGAATAATTTTAAGCATTATAACAAATAAAAGCATGTTACACATATTATAATTTTCTGTGAATACTTACAGCAGATTGAAAAATGTACTCTGCTGATCTGACTATGTACTATTTGCTTGCCATTGTAGTATGATTATAGGGTTACTCCAACCACTATGCCCAATTCTCCTTTTAGAAGTGGTTGTGCCGGTAGTAGTCTGCATGTGCAGAGACTCTGCTTGAAGCACTGCAGTCACAAAGAAATGTGCACTTTTGTGCCAAGGGTTAGTTGCACCTCAGCAAACCTCCATTCAAATGTATTACCTTTTTAGTACTCATTTGGAGTGTCCATGGCAAATAATTTAAATTGTACTTTTTATCAAAATTACATGATCATGACTAACATTTGATGCAGTGATTCCATTATCTATCCAAATAATCAGTAAATGTATATAGGTTATGCTCTTGACAGAGATTTGAGATGAGACAATAGGTGACATGGTCCTGGAGCCTTGGGGATGGTAACTCGAATGTTTATGCAGATTTGATGTGAAAATGAGTGCTTCCCAGGATCAGTTCTTTACTAATAAGTTGTGTGATGCGGGCAGAGAATTAAATGTATATAAATCACAGTTGTGAAATTCCAACAGCTGCTTAATAAGAGCTATTAAAAAATAATTTTAAAGATTCTTGGGTCTTTTATAGAAATAGTAATTTTGGAAGGCAGGAGGGATGCTGTCTATTTTAAAAATTTTAGTATCCCTTGAAAACCACCCTACTTTTGGTAGTAAAATCTATTGTTTTATTTATTTTGTGCTCTGTTTTATGCAGGCTGAAATGGGTCAAATGAGAATAAAACTAGAAAGTATAATCAAGGAAAATGAAAGGTATGTCACAAGCCTATTTGTTATCCAATGCTCTGCTTCCTGTTCTAGACAGTTAGTCAATTTTTGTTGAAAGTCGACATATTGCACATGAGATGAGTTAATGTTCGTGCTTGTAAATGCTATAGTTTGGTTTATCAAAGAGTCATTCAATAGCACATGTTTATCTGAACTCCACATACAGATTTATAGCCGAATAGCAGAACGCAGTAATTGAGGCTTTTAATGGTGACCATTTTTATGGTAATTGTGTGAATTCATCTTCACATGCAACATGGTCAGCATAAATAGAAATAAGTACTGGTGTATGCTCTCTTTACCTCCATCTTTAGACATATACCATTCATACTGTTCTGATTAACTCTTGTATATGTTGCAATATGTACATTACCGTACACATAGTCTAGCAGTACTGTAAGTTTGTCCATAGAAAATCTGGACGTCTTTAAAATAATATTGTAAAACAGAGTGGGAGAGCTTAAAAGCAAGAGAATATAGTAATTTAACATATGTACTAGGAAAATTACATTAAAGCAGCATTAAAGGCATGTAGTCTATCACCCTTTTTTTTTATTTTTTACATTTTTTTTTTTTTTTGCATTTTAACAAGCTCACACTGGTACATATGATTTGGTTTCACATTTTTGGCATAAAGATACATCAATACATTATGTACATTTAGAGGGTTATTGCTATCTAGTGGAATCGTAGTCCATGAGAAATGCTCTAGGGTGTTGTGTACCACTGTGGGATTTTATTTTATAAGGAGTTAAGAACTTGGTGGGGAGGGGGGGAGATGTCTGCACCAGGTGTAATGGGTGTGATGTGTTATGCTCTAGGTATTTACTATATAGATTGGGTAATTGGATGGAACCATAGGGTCTAGTCTGTCTCAGCTTTTAGATGGCTGGAGAGGTAGGGAGCTTGCCTTTAGGCTGGTAGTGGTGAATGGTGGTGACTTTTCGTCAGGTGATGGCTATTCAATGTGTGGCAAGCTTCCCTTCTTGTGGGGTGCTTTATGTCATTTTGAAGATGGTGTGGGGGTATCTGCTGAATAGTCTGCTTATCAAGCGCTGAATGCCTTTGTTTTTTTACAGTGATAGTGATAGTTTTGTACAACGTCTTGAGGTAGCTAGCATGCACATGGCTGTCAGACTGCGCTCGTCTGAAGTAAAGTTCAAGTGGGGGGTTGATGGTTGTTTGCTAGTATGTGTGTATCCCATTTGTCGTATGCGTTTAGCGAGTAAGCTTTGACGTGCAAGGTGTTTGCATTTGTAAGATTTTGTTTGATTTAGAATGGTTGTGCCGGAGTTAATGTAGGGAATTCAAAACATAGAAACATAGAATGTGACGGCAGATAAGAACCATTCGGCCCATCTAGTCTGCCCAATTTTCTAAATACTTTCATTAGTCCCTAGCCTTATCTTATAGTTAGGATAGCCTTATGCCTATCCCACGCATGCTTAAACTCCTTTACTGTGTTAACCTCTACCGCTTCAGCTGGAAGGCTATTCCATGCATCCTACCAATTCTCCAGTAAAGTATACTTCCCTGATATTTTTTAAAACTTTTGTCCCTCTAATTTCTAAGACTATGTCCTCTTGTTGTAGCTTTTTCTTCTTTTAAAATATAGCCTCCTTTAATGTGTTGATTCCTATATATTTAAATGTTTCTATCATATCCACCCTGTCTCGTCTTTCCTCCAAGCTATACATGTTAAGATCCTTTAACCTTTCCTGGTAAGTTTTATCCCGCAATCCATGAACCAGTTTAGTAGCCCCTCTCTGAACCCTCTCTAAGGTATCAATATCTTTCTGAAGATACGGTCTCCAGTACTGTGTACAATACTCCAAGTGAGGTCTCACCAGTGTTCTGTACAATGGCATGAGCACTTCCCTCTTTCTACTGCTACTACCTCTCCCTATACAACCAAGCATTCTGCTAGCATTTCCTGCTGCTCTATTACATTGTCTGCCTACCTTTAGGTCATCAGAAATAATCACCCCTAAATCCCTTTCCTCATATGTTGAGGTTAGGACTCTATCAAATATTCTGTACTCTAAGCCCCTTGGTGTTTACGCCCAAGATGCATTATCTTGCACTTATCCACATTAAATGTCAGGTTGCCATACCCTCGGACCATTTTTCTAGTTTTTACCTAAATCATTTTATCATTTGGCTAACCTCTCCTGGAACATCAACCTTGTTACATATCTTAGTATCATCAGCAAAAAAGACATACCTTACCATCAAGACCTTCTGCAATATCACTACTAAAAATATTAAAGAGAATGGGTCCCAAGTACAGATCCCTGAGGTACTCTTTTGTACCGGTGATGTCCAAGCTCGTAATATATTCCATTAATTCATAACCCCTCTGTTGCTTCCGTTACTCGTAGCCACTGTCTTACCCATTCAACAATATTGGAATCCAAACTTAAATATTGCAGTTTATTGATAAGCCTTCTATGTGCAACAGTGTCAAAAGCCTTACTGAAATCTAGGTAAGCAAATGTCTACTGCACCACCCTGATCTATAATTTTAGTTACCCAATCAAAAAAATCAATAAGATTAGTTTGGCATGATCTCCCTGAAGTAAACCCATGTTGTTCCTGATCTTGAAATCCATGTGTTTTTAGATGTTCAACAATCCTATCCTTTAACATGGTTTCCATCACTTTCCCCACTACTGAAGTAAGGCTTACTGGCCTATAGCTGCCCGACTCCTCCCTATTACCTTTCTTGTAAATGGGCACAACATTCGCTAACTTCCAATCTTCTGGGACTACTCCTGTTAACTATGATTGGTTAAAATCTGTTACCGGGAGCTCTTATTAGTACACCACTAAGCTCTTTTAATAGTTTCTTAGTGTGAATTCCATCAGGTCCTATTAACTTATTTGTCTTTACTTTTGACAGTTGAAGTAGAACCTCTTCCTCTGTAAACTCACGTGTAATAAATGACTCATTTATCCTTTTTCTCAACTGAGGTCCCTTTCCTTCATTTTCTTCTGTAAATACAGAACAAAAATATTCATTGAGACAGTCAGCCTGACCTTTATCCTCTTCTACATACCTTCCTTCTTTTGTTTTTAATCTAACTAATCCTTGTTTTACTTTTCTTTTCCTATTTATGTATCTAAAAAATGTTTTATCCCCTTTTTTTACTGACTGTGCTATTTTCTCTTCTGTGTGTGATTTGGAAGCTCTTATAACTTGCTTAGCCTCTTTCTGCCTAATCCTATAGATCATTTTGTCTCCCTCACTCTGGGTTTTTTTATAATTCCTAAATGCTAACTTTTTGTTTTTAACTATTTTGGCCACATCTGCGGAGTACCACAGTGATTTCTTGAATTTTGCTTTTACTGACAAGCCTAATGCAATTTTCTGTTGCCTTCAATAGTGCAACTTTTAAATAATCCCATTTCTCTTGGACTCCATTTAAATTGCTCCAGTCTGATAATGACTCCTCTACCCATATTCTAATTTTAGAAAAGTCTGTTTTCTAAAGTCTAAAACTTTTGTTTTTGTGTGGTGTGACTCAGTCACTGTTCTTATATTAAACCACACTGACTGATGATCACTGGATCCTAAACTTTCACCTACAGTAACATCTGATACCAAATCTCCATTTGTTAACACTAAATCTAGTATGGCCTCTTACGAGTTGGCTCCTCAACAACTTGTTTTAGAGACAATCCCAGTAGGGAGTTTAGAATATGTGTGCTCCTGGCACAAGTAGCTAATTTTGTTTTCCAAGTTACATCAGGAAGATTAAAGTCACCCATGATGATAACTTCCCCCTTCATTGTCATTTTAGCTATTTCCTCAACTAGTAGAGGAGAAGGAGCCTACTAACCCTTCTCCTCAGCTGGGCTCCAACCAGGCTACTCCCTTGGTAGCGCTGGCACCAGGTCAGAGCACTGCTGGTCTCTGCCCACTCAGCAACCCACCGATCCAGAAGGCTAGTACCCCCCAGAGCCGTGGTGGAGCCCCTGGACATGGACAAGCTACCCACTACCCCAGGTGCAGTAACCAATTCTTGTGGGTGGGCTGCACTACTGACTATGTTTTGTGGGTGGGTTGCTGGACTAACCAAGGCACTGACCAACAGGAGGTCAGATACCTTGTTAGTCTTTTTGGGAAAAGGGAGGAATGTGGCGAAACTGACCTCGCCACTGGGCATTGGAGAAGACTGATTGCCAGCCTCCTGCCATGTGACTATGGCCCCTGGGATGTATTGCCCTTTTAAGACATGATTTGGGCATAAGGGATTTGTGTTGTGCTGCTGCTGGCCCTTTAAGAACCATCTGGGGACATACTGTGGAGTTACTGGGTGGCCACCATTTCCTGTATCAGAGGCACATGGTGAGAACAATGGATGGCGGCCATTTTAACTTACAGACACTGTTTGGACTTTTCAACACGGTGCCACCTCGCCAGTATTTGGTGCACAGAGACATCGTGCAGTGGTTTTGGACTATACGGCAGGGGACACATTATACAGTGATTGTTTTTTATTTAGCCTGTATATGTTCTGCAGAATCTGCATTAAACTGTATCTTTTTATGGGGTTATTGCATGTTTTGGGGTCCCTGTGATGTGTTTTATGAAACTGTATTTCTCTGTCTGTGATAATTAGATTACCCATTGTGTAAGGTAATTGTATTACAGGCAGAGGGGAGGATTTTGTGTGGGAGTGTCTGTGTGTATTGTACAGATTGATTGGTTGTTCTGTGAAACCCTGTGGGCAGTACTAAGTTTGTGGATTGGGAATAAAAGAGGCTGTATGTGCCAGTACAGTCAGTTCCTGCTTAACCCTCAAAGTGAAGTGTCGTCTCATTATTGGGGGAGGATTTATTGTATGCTGTTCCAGTTTGACTGCTAGGAGTGTAAACCTATTTGCATGGTTTTTCCTATTCGGCTGTATACAACATTCACATGCTTGAGAGCATTCATATGCTCCTACGGTTCGGTGGTTTTGGTGTCTGCTTCAGTGCTTAGAGTCCTCAGGAAGTGCTAGGAGCCTCCTTCAACGGAGGTACCCAGTAGGGGAGCTAGGTGATCTGTTACAGAACAGCGCAAAACAGCTGGATTAAAGATGGATTTCAAACTATTGAAGTTAGGGACGAAAGAGCGAGGACCTCAGGCGGACGGACTATTGTTCGGAGAACCATTTATCTCAGCAACGGTTTGCTAGTAAGGAAGAAGACAGGAGACTGTCGCCCAGTCATCAACCTACGCCAACCCAATGGTTTTGGGGCGTACCGACACCTCAAGAAGGAAGGTATCCATCTCTTAGGGGATCTACTCCTCGAAAGGGGTTTGCAATGTTGGATTTGAAGGACACTTACCTACTGGTTCACATGGTGCCTCGTGAAGTTTCTGAAGCCGGTCACGGCGCACTGAAGAGCAAAGGGTATCCAATGTCGCATACCTAGACGACTTACTGACCTTTTGCAAATCCAATTCCTGACTACGTTTACAGACGAGATTTATGTTTACAGTTTCGGGAATTGTTGGGATTCATAGTGAACAGAGAGGAGTCGGTTCGATCCAAGTTCTGAGTGATTCAGTTCCTCTACTTCGGAATATATTCCACCTTGGGCTTACACCTTCCCACATCATTGATAGCGACGTTTCGTAAGGAAATTCGACGGGTATGGCGGAATGGCACCATATTTCCCAGGACCGCTTCACTACCGGGCCAGACAGCGGCTGAAAGCTCACTGCCTAAGATCCAGACACACCTATGAAATTGGGATCAGAATAGCGAAGACTTCGATAGTACTCATTACCGTGGTAAAGGAGTCAAGCGTGGCACCCAGATTGGTTGTCCTTAATCGGGATCATCCTCTGCTCCTTCAGTTTTAACTTGCCTTCGGGCAGATCCAAAAGGAGAATATCATCCAATGATAATGCACATGTGTGTCTGGAGTTGGTGGATTGGTGTCTTTCAGGGGAAACTAGTACGTCAAGGGACTATCGCAACCAACTAAAGACCTATTATGGGACTCATGGACACCAGGTATTCCCCAAAATAACTTATCCGCATGGAAAACCTGGAGTCGCTGGTGTATGGGAAGGGACTGCGATCCCTTCATTACAGGATACGTTATGCGATTTCGACGACACATAGTACGATTCACGACACTCCGGTCGATCAGGAGCCTTTGATATGCCGCTTTCTGCGGGGTATCAAACTGTCCAGAACCATGCGTCAAAGTATCACTGTTGTGGGACTTTGATTTGGTTCTTTTGGAACTAGTCAGATAACACGGACCTATCCCTCCGTCAGCCATAGTCACGCTACTTTTAGGTCTTTTCATTGGGTATCAGATGTACTGGAGTTCGACGTAGACAGTCTTTTCGGTATCACCAGAAGGAATGATTTCTACGGTGTCTCGTAGAACTAAATCTTATCCGTGTCCGTATCTTACCCTGTTCCCGCCGGTTTCCCAGTCTTTGTGCAGTTAAAGCGGTATTTCGTTACATGGAGATCACGACAACACTTAGATTGTCACATTCAGGACATCTGCTGTTCTTATACCAACCATACAAGCCAGTTACCATGAACACTCTGTCTAAATGGGTTCATTGGTTGTTATTGCTAGCCGGGGTGGAGACATGTTTTGGGTACTCATTCGGTACGAGGCGCATCTGCTTCTCAGGCCTTCATGGGGGGCCTCTATATTTTGCAGCGACGAATTGGACACGGATAGACTACTTACGTATATTTACACAGCTTTAAAAATGCAAAATATGAAGCCTCCTGTCATGTGGTAAAATTGTAGATTATGCTAACGTAGTGTACCTATAATCTTAATTTTAATAATGACAGGAGGCGAATATTTTCCCTCCCTGTTTCCCTCCCTATACTCTGGGAAATTCTAATATTCTGGTTTGTCATTTTCTCAGTGTAATTATAAGTTTTTGGTATTTCAGTATGTTTATGGGATGCTTATCTGGTTAACATGTGTTAGATCCATGTTGATTATTAAGTATACTATGGTTACATAGTTACATATAGTTACATAGCTGAAAAGAGACTTGCATCCATCAAGTTCAGCCTTCCTCACATTTGTTTTTTGCTGTTGATCCATAAGAAGGCAAAAAAAAAAACAATTTGAAGCACAATTTTGCAACAATTCCTTCTTGACCCCAGAATGGCAGTCAGATTTATCCTTGGATCAAGTAGTTATTACCCTACATTGAAAGATTATAGCCTTGAATATTCTGTTTTTGCAAGTATGCATCTAGTAGCTGTTTGAACACCTGTATAGACTCTGATAAAACCACTTCTTCAGGCAGAGAATTCCACATCCTGATTGTTCTTACAGTAAAAAAAAACCTTTCCTTAGCCTTAGACAAAATCTTCTTTCTTCCAGTCTAAACGCATGGCCTCATGTCCTATGTAAAGGCCGGTTTGTGAATAGATTTCCACACAATGGTTTGTATTGGCCCCGAATATATTTGTATAATGTTATCATATCCCCTCTCAGGCGACTTTTTTTTTTAACTAAATAGTTTTAAATTTGTTAACCTTTCTTCATAGCTGATATGTTTCATTCCTTTTATTCATTTTGTAGCCCGCCTCTGCACTTTTTCTAGTGACATAATATCCTTCTTTAGAACAGGTGCCCAAAATTGCACAGCATATTCAATATGTGGTCTTACCAGTGATTTATAAAGAGGCAAAATGATATTCTCGTCCTGCGAAAGAATGCCCTTTTTGATGCATGACAATACCTTACTGGCCTTGGCCACTGCTGATTGACATTGCACATTGATTGTTTAATGTTTCAGTATATTAACTTAATATAAATATAGATACGTATAGTACTGGATTTAATGTGGACAACAGTTGGTTTCCATCACCTTTCACGTATTTCTGTTCTTTTCAGCGTAATCATCATTGATGGATTTGACAAGATAAAGCTGGAAGGTTTCAAGTTTTGTTTCAAGTAATGTGCTACACGTTACTCAGGACTGTTATTTGAATTCCCTGACGTTATAATAGACTGTTTTTCGCATCAAAGAAAGAGGAAGTCATGTGTCTGTCAGGGCTTTATATATGGATGTGATGCCTGTTACTGATTGGTTTAAAGTTTTTTTCTGATTGACTTGTCCTGCTGGAGGCATAAAGTAAAGAAAGTTATGAAAAATATTCGCCTCCTGTCATTATTAAAATTAAGATTATAGGTACTCTACGTTAGCATAATCTACAATTGTATTAACATGATTTCTGCAACAATAATATTGTTTTAAGTTCTTGCTTAGTTACCATGATATTTCATAGTCCTATTTCTGATCTTTCATAAAAATATTGTCAGTTTTTCTAAGTATGATAAACAATAATTTGTAGTGACCGATTTCCTTTAACTCGCATTATATTTCTTTCAGGGGTTTCTGTCAGCAAAAGTTATCCCGAAGGACGTGACAAGAACAGATAAACACTAAGCAAGACTATGAAGAAATCTTTTAATAAAAGGATCAAGGAATACAACTCTGAAAAATCAAGGAGTATCACAGAATCCTATATAAGTACAAAGGCGACAGTAAACAGTAAAACAAAATGTTTCACATGTTCTGAATGTGGAAAATGTTTTGGCCAGTACGCAAATCTTGTTACTCATCAGAGAACTCACACAGGAGAGAAACCTTTCTCATGTTCTGAATGTGGAAAATGTTTTAGCCAGTACGCACACCTTGTTGCTCATCAGAGAATTCACACAGGAGAGAAACCTTTCTCATGTTCTGAATGTGGGAAATGTTTTAGCCATCACTTAAATCTTGTTACTCATCAGCGAACTCATACAGGAGAGAAACCGTTCTCATGTTCTGAATGTGGAAAATGTTTTAGCCGTTACTCAAAGCTTGTTACTCATCAGAGAACTCACACAGGAGAGAAACCTTTCTCATGTTCTGAATGTGGGAAATGTTTTAGCCATCACTTAAATCTTGTTACTCATCAAAGAACTCACACAGGAGAGAAACCTTTCTCATGTTCTCAATGTGGAAAATATTTTACCCGTTCCTTAGGTCTTATTCAACATCAAAGAACTCACACAGGAGAAAAACCTTTCTCGTGTTCTCAATGTGGAAAATGTTTTACCCGTTCCTTAGGTCTTGTTCAACATCAGAGAACTCACACAGGAGAGAAACCTTTCTCATGTTCTGAATGTGGAAAATGTTTTAGCTGTCACTCAAGTCTTGTTCAACATCAGAGGACTCATACAGGAGAGAAACCTTTCTCATGTTCTGAATGTGGAAAATGTTTTAGCTCTCACTCAAGTCTTGTTCGACATCTGAGAACTCACACAGAAGAGAAACCTTTCTCATGTTCTGAATGTGGGAAATGTTGTAGCCGTCACTCAAGTCTTGTTCAACATCTGAGAACTCACACAGGAGAGAAACCTTTCTCATGTTCTGAATGTGGAAAATGTTTTCGAATGAACTCCAGTCTTATTAAGCATCAGAGAACTCACACAGGAGAGAAACCTTTCTCATGTTCTGAATGTGGGAAATATTTTAGCATGAACTCAAGTCTTGTTCAACATCTGAGAACTCACACAGGAGAGAAACCTTTCTCATGTTCTGAATGTGGGAAATGTTTTACCCAGCACTCAAATCTTATTTCTCATCAGCGAATTCACACAGGAGAGAAACCTTTCTCATGTTCTGAATGTGGAAAATGTTTTAGCCTTCACTCACATCTTGTTACTCATCAGAGAACTCACACAGGAGAGAAACCTTTCTCATGTTCTGAATGTTGGAAATGTTTTAGCCAGCACTCAAATCTTATTACTCATCAGCGAATTCACACAGGAGAGAAACCAACTTAACCCCTTAAGGACACATGACGGACATTTTCCATCATACTGATCCTACCGTTAAGGATGCATGATGGAAAATTTCCGTCATGCAGTATTTTTCCAGCAGGGTCTATTTCCTTGCTGGTAACTATGAATCCCAGGTATCATTTGATTACTGGGGCTCCCCTCTCTCACCTGAATTAGTGGCCCCAGACTGACCTATGCTCTTTTTGCAGAGCTTAAAGGGAGTACTGCAAACAAGTATTTAAATTGGGATTTAAATCCCCACTGTTACAATTTTGTGTGATCAGGGTTAAATCCCTGCTCACACCAGGGAGTTCCAGGTATCAATGGAAACCTGGAGCTCCCCTCTATCAACTGGGGACATTTTGTGTGACCCCAGCCTTTTTGATGAGCTACATGTAGTGCTGGAAGTCAGGACGGCATGTATCTGCTTAAATAGGCATTTAAATGCCTATATCTAGATTGTAGTGTGAGGAGAGTTAAATCCCTGCTAACACCATGAAACCCAGGTATCATTACAAATCTGGGGTTCCCCTCTGTCAGCTGGGGCCATTTTTAGTGGCCCCAGACTGACAGCTGAGCTGCATGCAGAGCTCAAAGTGAGATCGGCATGCAGCTCTTTTAATGGGGATTTCAATCCCCATAGACAGCAATGTAGTGTGAGCAGGGTTAAATCTCTGTTCACACTAGGGTACCTTTGGCTTACCTCTGTCAGCTGGGGCCATTTTTAGTGACCCCAGACTTTTTGATGAGATGCATGCAGTGGTGAAAGTCAGCACTGCATGTAGCCCTTTAAATCCACAAAGAACACTGCAGCTGAGCGATCAAGCTCAGCTACAGTCATTCTCTCAAGTGATCTGGTGCTTGGGAAACCCACAGGGTCTGAATACACCCTGGAGGGTGAATACACCCTCTATGCCCCAATGCCATTCTGATCAGTGCTGGGCTTTTTCAGTTGCCCAGCACAGATCACATTGCATTGGGCATAATGTCTTCAATGTAAGAGATAGGAGACTGCAATACTGAAAATAGCCAGTAGATGCAACGTACCACTGTCTGTTTTAGTTTAAAATCCCTTTACTAATATCAGTACTGATATTAGCAGAGGGAAACCTTTGGGATTAAGATTAATTTAAGGATTATTATTCGGTTTAGAATAAGTATTAGACTTATTATCAGGTTTATTATTAGGTTTATTATTAAATTTATGTTTAAGATTAGGTTTATAATTAATTGTAGTATTGGGATTATGGTTCAGATTAGGATTAGGGTCAGCACGGGCATCCCTTGCTGAATATAGCAAGTAAATTCCTCTGCTGACATTAGCAGGGGGAATCATTTTAACACTATTGCTAAAGGTAGGATTGAGATTAGGATTAAGGTTATAATTAGGGTTACATATGGGATTATGGTATGGGTTAGGATTGTGGTGAGGTTTATGATTAGATTGAGGGTTAGATTTGAGATTAGGGTTTGGTTTAGAATAAGGGCTTGGTTTAAGATGAAGATTAAGATCGCTACGTTCCAAAATATACATATGGGGTATATTTGTACTCAGAAGATGTTGCTTGGTACAGCTAAGATAATTTTATGACAGTGGGACACACGAGATTTATAAAATAAGCATCAAAAATACTATGTGTATGTAAAAATTTAAAAATAAAAATGAATACCACAAACTTTGAAACAAAATGGTAACAAAATGTCACTTCAATAAAGCTTATAGTATTTTATGTGAGAGTCCCCATTGTAACGAACCGCCTGGCACCCCGACCGAGTACCTCAGTCTATCGCTGATTCCTAGTACTTGCGAGTACCATAATCACAGCACTGGAACACCATAACCACCGTAGACCCCGCGAACCGCAGCAGCTTGGTTGGGGTCTCGCCGTCCTCCACCCACCTGGACCCAAGACCAGGATCCAACTTCCAGTGGGTAGACCTCTCCTAGACCAGAGAGCGTTGCAGGAACAGGGGACAAAGCGCAGCACTTCTGCCCACAGTCACCGTGGCTTGACTGGGGCCCTGGAACCGCTCCTTCCTGGAGCCGAATGGGGAATTAGCCCCAATTAGTTGAATCTCCTGCTAGCTGGAACAGTAGACACAGGAGTAAATATTTCCCTCCAATAACAGGATGACACACAGTTTTGGAGTGTAAGCTGGAATAGCATTTTAATGGAGGCACACTGGCCTTTAATGCAAGTTTCCCAACAAGGGCGACACCCAGGTGGACCTTGTTGGGCACAGGGACACAAAGTGAACAAACCAATAAAAACAGAGTCATACAGTGAGACACTCCAACACACAAACAATAGAATCCATCCTCTGTGCTTGGGAGATAATTGAATCAGGAACTGTACTAATCTAACCTAATTATCTCCAAGCACAGAAAAAACAGACAATTTTATGAAACCCCAAAAAGTACCTTAAAAAAACACAAAATCCCATAAAAGTCACATCCCCGATCTGGGTGAACAACATATCCAAAAATCACCCAGATCGGTTCAGGGGTTCAGGAATTTCCTGGATGTCATAGTTTTGACCGACCGCAAGCATGGCCCCATGCCCAAAACAGTTCCAGGGAAATCACTGCTAACAGTCGGTCAAGTTTGGTAGTCTTTTACAGGTTTCCCTGCAGGGCCCATAGTCTGTAGGCAGGAGGCTGGCAAGCAGGCTCCTCCAGTAGCTCGTGGCAAACTCACTTGGAGAGGGGAGTTTGTCACACCCATAGTGTCCACTATTGTAAATGGTATGCATTGGTGGCGTAATTTAAATATATGAGCGGCTAAGATGCCCCAAAATGAAACAAAGACCCATCGTCAATTTGCCATTTAAAAAAAAACAAAAAAACTGTACTGGGCCAGATATAATTTTAGCCTTGTATTTCTTCCACAAAAACCTTGCTTAGGTATACAATGGGGGTCATTTTGTACTCAGGAAATATAGCTGAGAATAATTTAGTGATTTAATTTACAGTAGCATATATCAAGTGTGACAGAACCATCTGTCTGTCTATTGTGGTGGATTCGTCTATTTCTGCCCCCCTTTCGTGTAAATGGCTGTTTCTATAGCCCAGCCATACGAATGACTGTTTTCACCGAACAAATTCACCGAACGGGTGGCCACCCAGAGTGTGCTGCTGGTTAACCTCTTGATCCCAATTGGAACGTTGTGGTTAACCGCAGACACTTCTCAATTAAACCGAATTCAGGGTGGCCGTCGTTCGTATGTCAACCACGAGGCAGCGGCCATTTTAAAACTCACGAAAGTCCAGCGGTGTTTGGCATTGATTCCATGGAACTAAAAATGGACACTTTTTCTGCCGAACACCGCTGAAACAACGGGTCGCCTGGCTGCCTCGACGAAAGCGTACGAACACCGGCCGCTCGGGAGTTTGGAAACACACGAAAGGACTTAACCCAGATAGCCTTCCCATGGAGTCAATCGCATACCGAAAGACTGTCAGGACTTTGACTCCATGGTGATTGAACTATGTGTGTGGGATCTGAGCGCTATTCGCCAATAATATACACTCAGATCCAGGCTATCTGTGGATATGTGATGCAAATGGGAAATGTTCGGTTATTTTAAATTTATGTATTTTTATGTATTTTCTGGTATTGTATTTAAGATGGTGATTTGTCTTTGTCCTGGAGATAATTGAATTACTTCTCAATTATCTCCAGGGCAGAGGGGAGGAAACCATATTGCATTATGGGAAAAGCTTGTAACTGTACATCTGAAATGTCCCCATGTCCATCTGTAATTCCAGTCTCCCATTTGGTCCCCTAGGGGAGTGTCCACCAAGTGGGAGACCTGCATAAATACGGGCATGTAGCCCACAGTAAAGCCAGATCTTGTTTGACCCTCAATGCGGAGCTTCTGTCTCGTTATTGGGGGGGATTTCTTATTTGTGCATAGAGACTGCTTATTGGAACCGAAGGTGGATATCGTTGTTCGGCGGCTAGCAGCAGTTCGTGGATTTCCGTTCGGGAGTTTGGAGCCTTTCACGGATCCCGGTCGGGAGATTACCGCTTCCCCTGATGGTGGTTCGTATACTGCAGTCTATGCGAATGGAGTTATTGGTATTGCAGAAGGGGAAGGCTAACTAAACGGCGGTTTCGTTTAAAGACACCAGGAGTGTCTTAACATCAAGTTTCCAATATTAACCACTAAAATGCAACATGTGTGTATAAAAATGCAAAAAATAAAACAATACAGTTACATAGTTACATAGTTACATAGCTGAAAAGAGACTTGCGTCCATCAAGTTCAGTCTTCCTCACATTTGTTTTTTGCTGTTGATCCAAAACAATAAAATTTTAATGAAATTGGTGCTAAAATAACTGTATTATAAAACTCAAAATATACCATATGACATAGCCCCTGGTGTTTACTTTCACAAATAGTATGCATTTATGGGGTACTTCTAACTGTCAAACTGCTACAATGCCCTAAAATGTGATATATACACATCAAATCCATTTATCATAATGATTATGACTCTTTTAAGGCACTAGCTTCACAGGATAGTGGCAAAGACATATATTGGGGATATTGTTTTATTCAGAAGAGTTTGCCGAGCATAATTATGGGGGTTTGATCACAGTGGCACATACCAGACTTGAAAAATGACCTTAAAAAAATGTAATATGTATGTAAAAAATGCAAAAAAAAATATTTTACCACACAGTTTACCTAAACTGGTGAAAAAATCCATTACGTTAAGGCACAATATACACCATATGAGATACACTGTAGTGTCTACTTTCACAAATGGTGTTACGGTACCTCCAGTAATAAAATGCACAAACCGCCGTTTAGCGAGTATTCCCCGTTCGCAATAATGTGGTCGGGTAGCGGGTATAATAAAACCATGCGAACCACCAGCCAGGGAACACTCCCAACTCCCGAACGGTACCTGTACGTCAATATCTCCCAAGCGGCAAATAATCCAAATAAGTAGTCTCTAGTCGCTGGTAACCAAATCCCCCCAATAACGAGACCAAGCTCCGCTTTGAGGGTAAAACACAAACTGATTTACTGTGGGCTACCTGCCCGGTATTTATGCAGGTCTCCCACCTGGTGGACACTAGGGGACCAAATGGGAGACTGAAATTACAGAAGGACATGGGGACATTTTGGACATACATCCCCACAATATTCCCAGCATGCAGTACAGTTCCCTCCCCTCTGCTCGGGGGATAATTGGGAAGTAACTCAATTATCTCCCCGAGCAGAGGCAATCGCCATTTTAAATACAAGTCACAAAAACACATGAAAATCTATAACTTCATAACTGCCGAACATATTACATTCGTATTACATATCCCCAGATAGCCTGGATCTGAGTGCACATTATTGGAGAATAGCGCTCAGATCCCATTCGCACAGTTCAATCGCCATGGAGTCAAAGTCTCTGTTAGTTCTTCGGTATGCGATTGACTCCATGGGACGGCTATCTGGGTTAAGTCCATTCGTGTGGTTGAATCTCCCGAACGGCTGGCATTCGTATACTTTTGTCGATTGAGAAGGGGAGGTCGACGGCTTCAGCGGTGTTCGGCTGAAAAAGTGTCCGTTTTCAGATCCATGAAATAATCGTCGAACACCGCTGGTCTTTCGCATGGACAAAATGGCCGCCGCCTCGTGGTCGACATACGAACGACGACCACCCGGCATTCGGTTTTAATTGAGAAGTGTCTGTGGTTAACCGCAACGTTCTAATTGGGATCAATAGGTTAACCAGCAGCACACTTCTCTTCTGGGTGGCCGTCCGTTCGGTAGTTCCGTTCGACAAAACCGACATTCCCTTGAATAAAGCATACGAATGGGGAAATTCATGTAACCGGCAAAACAGGCGAACAAAGCATTTGTAATCCAGACAGATGGGTCTGTCACACGGCTCCCCCCTTGTGGAACACTCCGGCAGACCCGGCTTGACCCTTTGGCGGGTCAACTTGGGGATGACCGGACTGGGAAGAAGTAGGGACGTCTGTTTGCCGGGACAACCCATCCGCATTCCCATTCTGTTTACCGGGTCGGTAGCTGATGGTGAAGTTGTAAGGCTGTAGTGCCAAACTCCACCTCAGCAGTCTGCCATTGTCTCCTGAGACCCGGTTAAGCCAGACAAGGGGGTTATGGTCCGTAATAAGGGAAAATTCCTGTCCATATAAATAAGGGCTCAATTTCTTCAGTGCCCAGACCAGGGCTAAACACTCTTTCTCCACTGCCGCATAACTTACTTCCCGGGGTAGTAACGTTCTGCTTAAGTATGCGACAGGGTGCTCTCCTCCATCTTCCCCGACCTGGCTTAGCACAGCCCCCAGTCCATACATGGAAGCATCTGTATGAACATGAAAACGTTTGTTAGGGACTGGAGCAGCCAGGACAGGAGCATTAACAAGAGCCTGCTTAAGTGCTTGAAACGCGGCTTCACAAGCTGGAGACCACAGGACCTGCTTAGGCAAATTCTTCTTAGTCAGGTCAGTCAAGGGCTTAGCAACCGTACTGTAGTCAGGGACAAAACGTCGGTAATACCCTGCCGTCCCCAAGAAGGCCAGCACTTGGGTCTTAGTGATAGGTGTGGGCCAGTTAGCCACAGCCTCTACCTTGGCTGGCTCTGGTCTCTGGCTCCCACATCCTACTCTGTGACCCAAGTACTGCACCTCTGCCATGCCTAGATGGCACTTGTCTGGCTTCAAGGTCAGGCCTGCGGCCCGAATCTTGTCCAGCACCACCCCTACATGTACTAAATGGTCTTCCCAGGTCTCACTGTAGACCGCAATGTCATCCAGGTATGCACATGCAAAATCCTGAAAGCCATCGAGGAGCCTATCCACCATACGCTGGAAGGTAGCCGGAGCATTCTTCATCCCAAATGGTACAGGCCAAATGGGGTGACGAACGCCTACTTAGGGATAGCATCCTCGGCCAGGGGAATCTGCCAGTAACCTTTACACAGATCAATGGTGGTCAGGTAGCGCCCCCTGGCAATGCGGTCTAATAACTCGTCTACCCGGGGCATAGGGTAGGCGTCAGTGGTGGTCCGTTCGTTGAGCCGCCTGTAGTCCACGCAGAACCTGGTGGTCCCATCTTTCTTAGGCACCAGAACTACAGGCGAGGCCCAAGGGCTGTCCGAATGTTCGGTAACCTCTAGCCTGGTCATCTCCTGTATTTCCTTCCGCATTCCTTCTCGGACTGCTTCAGGAATACGGTATGGGGGTTGTCGTAGGGGGTTCTGTCCGGGTGTCTCGACCTTGTGTACAGCTAGGGTAATGTACCCGGGTTCTTGGGAGAACGTTGCCTGCTTCTCCCACAGTAACTGTCGCGCCTGTACCTTCTCTGCCGGGTTTAGCCGGTCCCCTAGCTGTACAAGACTAGTATGGTCTGTCTGGGGGTCCCTCTCTAGCAAGTCAGGTAACGGTAAGTTCTCGGGGTCGTCAGAAGCTGGGGCACATACTGCCGCGACATCCTCTGGTCGTTCTTGATACTCCTTCAGCATGTTCACATGGAAGGATCGCTGAATCCTTTCATCTGAACAGCTGGCTATAAGGTAGGTAGTATCACATACCTGAGCTAACACTTTATACGGGCCCTGCCAAGATGCTTGCATCTTGTTCGTCTTCACAGGCTTGAGTACCAGAACCTTCTGTCCAACCTGGAAGACCCGCTGTCGGGCACCCCGATCGTACCACCGTTTCTGTCTCCCCTGGGCCGCCTGGAGATTCTCCCTGACCATCAGGGATAGTTTCTCCATGCGGTCCCGGAGTTCCAGGACATATGGTACTATGGGAGTCCCTTCTTGCTCTGTCTCCCCCTCCCAGTGTCCTCTAATGAGATCTAGGGGTCCACGGACCCTTCTCCCATAGAGTAACTCAAAGGGGAGAACCCAGTAGATTCCTGGGGCACCTCTCTGTATGCAAATAGCAGATGAGGCAGGAATCGCTCCCAATCTCTGCAAGTGTCAGTAAAGGTCCTCAACATCTGTTTGAGGGTGCCATTAAATCGCTCGCAGAGACCGTTAGTCTGTGGGTGATACGGTGAGCTAAGCAGAGGTTTAATACCGCACACCTTCCACAGCTGCTGGGTAAGCACAGCGGTGAACTGGGTTCCCTGATCGGAGAGAATCTCCTGAGGGAACCCGACCCTAGTGAAGATTTTAACCAGGGCATCAGCAACCGTCTCTGCCTCTATATTAGACAGCGCTACTGCCTCTGGATAACGTGTGGCATAGTCCACCACGGTGAGAATATACTTCTTACCGGATGGGCTAGCCCTGGCCAGTGGACCCACAATGTCAACGGCTATGCGGGAAAAGGGTTCTCCAATGATAGGCATCGACTGAAGCCTGGCTTTTGGGTGATCCCCCCGCTTACCTACCCGTTGACAGGTGTCACACGTGCTACAATAAACCCGCACATCTCGGTTAAAATTGGGCCAGAAGAAATTTTGTGTGATCCTATGAGCTGTGCGGCGGGAACCTAGATGGCCGGCTAATGGCACATCATGCCCAATCCGCAGAATCTCCTGCCGGTATTTTGCAGGCACCACTAGCTGTCGATTCTGCGGAGGGGTACTCGGCTTCTGGGGCGGTTTCGGGATCCTGTATAGTCTATCCCCCACCCACTCGTAGTGCTCCCCATCTACTCCTTCTCCCCCAGAATCGGCCCTGGCCCTGTACTTGGCTAGCGTCGGGTCTTCCCTGGTTTCCTTCCCGTACATCTCTGGGGTATCCCAGCCTAAAGGGGCCTGGTCTAAGGTACAAGTCGGGGAGAGAGTCTTACCTGGGTCTCAGCAGCAGGTGGGCCGGTCTCGGCGGCACGGGTCTGGGCACGGGTCGTGACAGCATCCACTTCAGCAGGACCCATGGGAGCAAAGGCTGAAACAAGGGGCGCCAAGTCATTGCCAAGGAGAACATCCGCTGGTAAGTCCTTCATGACCCCCACATTCACATGTCTAGCGCCCACTCCCCAATCCAAATGTACCCGGGCAACGGGCAGACGAAACACGGCACCCCCGGCCACTCGCACTGCGACCGTGTCCCCTGTATGTTGGGCTTCGGATACCAGGTGCTTCTGGAGCAAGGTCATGGTTGCCCCGGTATCTCGTAGACCACTGACCTCCTTCCCGTTTACTTTCACACACTGCCGGTGATGCTGTCGGTTATCCCGGTGGGCAGCCTGAACGGGGTCTGCCTCATGCAGGATGCCCCAGCACTCTTCTTCCTCTACACAGTGAGCGGCCGGGAGGGGAGGTCGGGGACTGCCGCTTGCTGGTCTCCTCCAGGACTGGTTCTGGTTGGCGCCGTTCATCGGGCACTCGGGACGTTTATGCCCCAGCTGTTTGCACAGGTAGCACCGAATGGGTTGTGTGTACTCCCGTGCATTAAACCTAGGTGGCTGTTGGTACGGGGCAGATGGAGGAGGTGCTGATGGGCGAGTCATGGGAGGCTGGTATAGGTTGGCTGATGCTGGTGCTGCCGGCCTGTACTCCACTCTGGCGGGAGCCTTTCTGATGAGACTGTCCAGTTTGCGGGCGTCGGTATACTCATCCGCCAGGCGAGCTGCTTCGTGC
The DNA here is from genome assembly GCA_933207985.1 of Pelobates cultripes. Classification (NCBI taxonomy): domain Eukaryota; kingdom Metazoa; phylum Chordata; class Amphibia; order Anura; family Pelobatidae; genus Pelobates; species Pelobates cultripes. The sequence goes on along the minus strand of OW240917.1, from coordinate 130,175,725 downwards.
AGAGTGGAGGGTTTACGGTCCCTTACCCACTCTCTGACCCCTGCTGGTAATTTGTCAAAACAATGTTCTAAGAGGAACATCTGCAGCACCTCTTCCCCGGACACAGCTTGGCACCCCGCCATCCAGTGAGCGGCTGTGCGGTGCACCTTGCGTGCCCATTCCACATATGAGTCCCCAGAGGTTTTAACAGTGTCTCGGAACCTCCTCCGGTACGCCTCAGGTGTAACAGCATACCGGGAGAGTAAAGCTTCCCTGACGGCCCCATAATCCCCAATCTCCTCATCCGTGATGGCCCAAAAAGCCTTGCTGGCCCGGCCGGATAACTTGCCGGACAGTATAGTAATCCAGTCTTCTAGGGGTACCTTGTGCAGGGCACATTGCCGCTCAAAATCAGCAAGGTACCCATCAATTTCTCCTTCTGTCTCACTGAAGGCTTTAAACGCTGTAAATGGTACCTTTTTTCCTATCTCCCTGGAGCTGCTGCAGCACCGCTTTGGCGTAGCAGGTTGGCCTCCACAGCGGCTATGACCTGGGTGACAGTCTCAGTAGTTTGGTTGGGACCATAATGGGCCAGCCTGATTCTTACCGCCCGGTCGAAGCTTGCCTCCTCGGGGGTTCTGTCAGCTGTGCTGGGTGCATTGGTTCCCTCTGCCGCTGGTACTCCATCCATTTCCAGCAATAGCGCAATAATATCCCTCTTCCTGAGGTTACTGGCTTGTCCGCCTCTTTGCTCTAATAAATCCTTTAGGGTAGCTCTTCTCAGGTTCTGGTATTGTAGTTCCATTTAATCCTGGTTGTAGTGGTTTCTTTGGGCGCTGAGGATCATCCCGTCGCTTGCCACCAGTTGTTACGGTACCTCCAGTAGTAAAATGTACAAACCGCCGTTTAACGAGTATTCCCCGTTCGCACTAATGTGGTCAGGTAGCGAGCATAATCAAACCATGCGAACCGCCAGTCAGGGAACACTCCAAACTCCCGAACGGTACCTGTACGGCTGATTCCCTTCTCGAGCTGCAAATCCACGAACGGCAAATAGTAACCGAACGTCAATAACTCCCAAGCGGCAAATAATCCAAATAAGTAGTCGCTAGTCGCTGGTAACCAAATCCCCCCCCAATAACGAGACCAAGCTCCGCTTTGAGGGTAAAACACGAACTGATTTACTGTGGGCTACCTGCCCGGTATTTATGCAGGTCTCCCACCTGGTGGACACTCCCCTAGGGGACCAAATGGGAGACTGAATTTACAGAGGACATGGGGACATTTTGGACATACATCCCCACAATATTCCCAGCATGCAGTACAGTTCCCTCCCCTCTGCTCGGGGGATAATTGGGAAGTAACTCAATTATCTCCCCGAGCAGAGGCAATCGCCATTTTAAACACAAGTCACAAAAACACATGAAAATCCATAACTTCATAACTGCCGAACATATTACATTCATATTACGTATCCCCAGATAGCCTGGATCTGAGTGCACATTATTGGAGAATAGCGCTCAGATCCCATTCGCATAGTTCAATCGCCATGGAGTCAAAGTCTCTTTCGGTTCTTCAGTATGCGATTGACTCCATGGGGCGGCTATCTGGGTTAAGTCCATTCGTGTGGTTGAATCTCCCGAACAGCTGGCATTCGTATCCTTTTGTCGATTGAGAAGGGGAGGTCGACGGCTTCAGCGGTGTTCGGCTGAAAAAGTGTCAGTTTTCAGATCCATGAAATAATCGTTGAACACCGCTGGTCGTTCGCATGGACAAAATGGCCTCTGCCTCGTGGTCGACATACGAACGACGACCACCCGGCATTCGGTTTTAATTGAGAAGTGTCTGTGGTTAACCGCAACGTTCTAATTGGGATCAATAGGTTAACCAGCAGCACACTTTTCTTCTGGGTGGCCGTCCGTTCGGTAGTTCCGTTCGACAAAACCGACATTCCCTTGAATAAAGCATACGAATGGGGAAATTCATGTAACCGGCAAAACAGGCGAACAAAGCATTTGTAATCCAGACGGATGGGTCTGTCACAGTCACAATCCAATTTCCTTCAATTTTCTGGAATTTTTTTTTTTTTTAATTTGACAATTTTTATTGTTTTGTCATTCTGTAAAAAACGTGGGGGGTACAGAAGAGAGACGTGGGGGGTGGGGGATAACAATTAGGTTGGATACATACATACTTTAACATTTTTTGTGGTATCTAAAACATGTTAATCTGCATCACATTACATATTACAAAACATACAGCTTAGTGCCAGTCAGGCTGAAATAGATTTAAGTTGAGTTTAAATGCACTGCAGTGATAGTCGCAAATTTAATTGCTGTGAAGTATTTGCTATGAAGTGCGCAGCCTCCATCCTCTCAGCAAATCTATTAACATGCAGTTTCATGTTTGAGATAATGGTGTACAGTATATTACAATTTCCTAAAGTTGTCTTAAACTGTATCCCACATCTGGCAGGCATTATTCTTTTTTTTTTTTCAACAATTTAAAACATTGGGGTACAGAAAAGAAAAGGGGTTGGGGGAAGATTTAGTTATCTTTGTACCTAAGTACAATTGTACTTAGGTTTCTCATTGTGTTTTAAGGGTGCTGTTTCTCCTGATGCGGCGGGAGTAGGTGGTAAATTTGATGTCGGAGAGTATTTTCGGGGAGGCTAGCGTCACGACCGAGTCATGCCATTGCACGCCGGAGGTTAGCTTCACTCGCCTGGCATTTTTCCTTCTTATGCATAAATACCTGGTTAAATTCAAGTATGTTACAGAGTAACTGCTTAACGAGATACGAGGGGTAGGAATGGTTGGTACATGGGTGGCGTGCTTTCAGTGGATAATGCCTATGTCTAGACAACCTGGAGTTCTGGCTCCCTCGTATGGACTGCTGTATTGCTGCAGTACTTTTTCGTGTAGATCTTTGTGCTTGATTGGTACTGTCGGGTCATGGTGGGCTAAATCACCCGATCTCTATGTGCTGTGTTATTTAATTGAGGTGCTAATGGAAAGTTTCTTTATAAACTTCTCCCAAGCATTCCAAGCTATTTCCCAGTATTGTCTGTATAGTGTTTTGTCGTGTTTTGTCGTCGTATAGTGGCTTCGTAGTGGCGTGTTTGGTTTATGTTTTGTACACACATCGTTATGGTGGGTACCATTTGTGAGGACCAGTTTTGTGCTATTATATTGAGTGCCACAATATTTATATGAAAGATGAGGTATCTGTCTGGTTTCGGGATTGAATCTGGGAGATTAAATAGGATATAGGTTTTCCCTATGCTTTCTTTGATAAGTTTAGCTATATCCCTCCAGAAAGTCATCAGAAGTGGGCAGTCCCACCAGATGTGTGACATATTTCCTATGCTAGTTTTACATCTCCAGCAGCAATTGGGTATAGCAGGGCTGAATTTGTGTAGCTGTGCTGGTGTTAAGTACCACCTGTAGAGTATCTTTTTTGCTAATTCAATGTGCTTAGAGCAAAGGGATAAGGTTTTAGGAATTATGATCATTCGTTCCCACTCAGGTTCATCAAATATTTTGTGTAGCTCTTTTTCCCAAGCTTTGATAAAGCTGTAGTTCTTCATAGGGATGTGCATGGGGAAAATTTTCGGTTTGGTTCGGCATTTCGAAATTTGAGACTTAGGCAAATCGGAACTTCGGGACTTCGGCTTGGTTCGACACTTCGGAACTTCGGCATCGGCACTTCAGCATTCTGAAATTCGGGACTTTGGCAAATCGAAACTTTGGGACTTCGGTCCGGCACTTCGGAACTTCGACACTTCGGAACTTGGGCAACTTCGGCACTTCGGAATTTCAGAATTTCGGAACCTTCGGCATTTCGGGACTTCGGGACTTCTCTTGCAGCCGCTTAGTAGATAACTTCCTAATTCCCACGGTATTAGGGAGTTATCTACCAAAAAGCTGAAAGACCTAGATTGGTCTTTCAGCCACATTTACGAATACTAAGTAAAAATTACTTACTATTAGTAAATTTTGCTCCTACTCGCTATACAAAGAGTAGGGGCATGTCTAGTAAACAGTGAGTAGCCTGTGGCTAATGTAGGGTATTTGCTGTTTTTTGTAATTGTAGCTCGGTTATTTTGGTGGTTGTGGTCTAAATCTCTTTCAGGAGGTTTTGTTGTTTCGTTTGGTAGTAGGTTT
>OW240917.1:130033586-130171480 GCA_933207985.1 Pelobates cultripes | reverse complement strand
AAGCTTATCATTTTTTAACACACTTGTTACAGGCACCTTCTGTCCTTGTTTTGGGGGACAATTGGATTGATGTTTTATCACCCTTTTGCCCCCCCCCTCCTAGTTTAAATACATCCTAGCAAAACCTCTGAACTGCTCACTGGGAACATTTGTTCCCTTTTGAGAAAGATGCAAACCATCTTTTTTGTACAGCTTATATCCATTTCAAACAGAGCTACCATGAAAAATAAAGCCAAATCCTTGCTCCGACACCATTCACCAAGCCACAAATTAAAGTCCCTAATACGCATCCGCCTGTCGTTCTGAGTGTTATGCACAGGCAGAACTTCAGAGAATGACAGTATGGAAGCAACCTGCCGTATATCATTGGCAAAAACACTAAAAACTTCCTTAACCTCTGAAACCTCATTGCAAGCCAAGTCATTTGTCCCTAGATGGACAAGTACATCCAATTCCCCTTCCTGTTTTGCTTGCTTAACAATATTACAGATACGTCTCCTGTCTCTGTGAGCAGTAGCTCCGGGAAGACACCTCACAAGAACACCATTGTCCATCTCCACACCTCTTATAATGGAATCCCCCAACAACAACTGCTTTCTATTAGGCCTCACCATAGTCTCCAAGCCGGTCTCCACAACACCACTAGTCTCAGTGCCTCTCTCCACAACACCACTAGCCTCAGTGCCTCTCCTCACAACACCACTAGCCTTAGTGCCTCTCTCCACAACACGACTAGTCTTAGTGCCTCTCTCCACAACACCACTAGCCTCAGTGCCTCTCTCCACAACACCACTAGCCTCAGTGCCTCTCTCCACAACACCACTAGCCTCAGTGCCTCTCTCCACAACACCACTAGCCTCAGTGCCTCTCTCCACAACACCACTAGCCTCAGTGCCTCTCTCTACAACACCACTAGCCTCAGTGCCTCTCTCTACAACACCACTAGTCTCAGTGCCTCTCTCTACAACACCACTAGTCTCAGTGCCTCTCTCCACAACACCACTAGCCTCAGTGCCTCTCTCCACAACACCACTAGCCTCAGTGCCTCTCTCTACAACACCACTAGTCTTAGTGCCTCTCTCCACAACACCACTAGCCTCAGTGCCTCTCTCCACAACACCACTAGTCTTAGTGCCTCTCTCCACAACACCACTAGCCTCAGTGCCTCTCTCCACAACACCATTACACTCTGAAAGTGCAGAAAATGAATTATGAAGAGCAACAGACTGTGCAAAATGCCTTTTTATCCACAACTCTAAGTCTACCAGATCCTACAGTAATCCATCTGCCTTTCCTAGCATGTCTCTGCGGCAGTGGCTTTGCAGCAGTTCCAGTCTGAGTTTCTTCACCAGATAATTTACAAATCTCAGACTTCAAAAATACAATCTCCTGCCGCAAGATAGAGAACTGTCTACAGATTAGACAACAACAAAACCTCCAAAAAGTGGAACGTGAAACAAATGCATAGCAATTGTTACACTGAACTAAGCCTGCCATTCCAATTATGAGAATAATTTAAATCTAACAAATCTTAACTTTTTCTTTATCCTCCTGAATACCTCAGATTACCTCCAGGTTATCTCCAGAATATCTCCAACTACACACTTAGAAACAGCACTCTCCAGAATATCTCCAACTACACACTTAGTAACAGCACTCTCCAGAATATCTCCAACTACACACTTAGAAACAGCACTCTCCAGAATATCTCCAACTACACACTTAGAAACAGCACTTAGAAGTAGCACCAAGCTATATTAGACAAGCTAATGGAACCAAGCCTTATATAACTCCTAAAATCACCGCCCACTAGGAATGTTTAACACCTGGGTAGGCCTCTGCTTATTTGCAAACAGTAGCTAATTAACCAGCAATCAACAGCAAGTAACTAGCTTAATCAAATCAAATGCCTTATAATTACCAACAGGAATTCAAACCTTGGGCAATCAGTAACCTTTTCCTACAGATGAATCTTACCTGTAACGGTAGAAAAGAAAGCTCTTAGCACAACTCTTAGACAGTTGAAGCTTCTGTAAAACTCTCCAGAATATCTCCAACTACACACTTAGAAACAGCACTTAGAAGTAGCACCAAGCTATATTAGACAAGCTAATGAACCAGGCCTTATATAACTCCTAAAATCACCACCCACTAGGAATGATTATCACCTGGGTAGGCCTCTGCTTATTTGCAAACAATAGCTAATTAACCAGCAATCAATAGCAAGTAACTAGCTTAATCAAATCAAATGCCTTATAATTACCAACAGGAATTCAAACCTTGTGCAATCAGTAACCTTTTCCTACAGATGAATCTTACCTGTAACAGTAGAAAAGAAAGCTCTTAGCACAACTCTTAGACAGTTGAAGCTTCTGTAAAACTCTCAAGAATATCTCCAACTACACACTTAGAAACAGCACTTAGAAGTAGCACCAAGCTATATTAGACAAGCTAATGGAACCAAGCCTTATATAACTCCTAAAATCACCGCCCACTAGGAATGTTTAACACCTGGGTAGGCCTCTGCTTATTTGCAAACAATAGCTAATTCAAAAGAATTTCCATAGTCTAGCTATGGTTTGAAGGCCTGCTGTAGTGATATGGAATATTAAATACCTGGCAGTACAAGAGGTTTTTGGTGGGAAATGATGGAGCAGGTAGTAGTGTGGTTCATGGGGCAAAGTGATGTTAGTGCTTTTTGATATGAGGTGTGCTATATCCTTCCAAAATGCTTCGATCAGTGGGCATGTCCACCATAAATGTCTCATTGATCCTATGTCGTCCTTGCATCACCAGCAGTAGTTAGAAACCGTATTGCTATCATCTTTTTTAATACATTATATTGATAATGCATTACAAAAAGTATGTTTTATATATAATAAAATAAAATAGTATTCTTTTCCTGGATATATCCATTCAGCGCTACTATTGGGTTAGATCCTCCCACTTGACTGTTTAGGCGAGGAAGTAAATTATAAATAGGACACTCCTACCCCTCACCTTCCACTCTTAGTACCACGCTAAAAGGACATGCAGGAGTAAATGCATTTTGGTGCTGCCATGGTTATTTCCAGGAAAAGGAAATTATGGTAAGCATGAATTGAACTTGCTAATCCATGGCAGCATCACTATTGGGTAATGAAAAAAGAAAGGAAGGCAGCGCCACTACAAACCACATAAATTAAAAGAGCATAGAATAGGCAGACTAGAATGCAATATATATAATAGATAATAAGCAAATATTATATAATAGATAATAAGCAAATAATGAATACAGTCTTTTGTAGTGGGGGATTCTTCAGAGTGGTGTAGATGCGTCTTTGTACATCATATGAAATGAGAAAATAACAACTAATGGTATGGTATGTCCCGAAGGGGGTAGAAGCAATAAAAGAGTATATGGTCCTACTCACGTTTTCAAGAGCTATGGACTTCATATGATGTACAAAGACGCATCTACACCACTCTGAAGAATCCCCCACTACAAAAGACTGTATTCACCTCTACAAAGATATACCTCGTTGTTTGATTCATCTACCAGTCAGACTATTTATTCTGGACTTCTATTTGCTTATTATCTATTATATATATTGCATTCTAGTCTGCCTATTCTATGCTCTTTTAATTTATGTGGTTTGTAGTGGCGCTGCCTACCTTTCTTTTTTCTGTACCATTTCTGTTGTAAGGCCTGTGAGGGAGCCCTACTTTTTAGGTGTGCTGCCACCTTTTACTTATTTATTATTGTGTCTGTTGTATCTTGTATAGATAGAGAGCGCTGATCCCTTTCTTCTGTTCACTATTGGGTAATGTTAACATTGGGATGTTATTTGTAAAATATTATCCATGTGCCTACTTGGCAAGTTAATTGTACTCTGTCTTGCACTTGGTGATTGCTAGAATTCATGTGAGGCCAAGTAACTTACATTTTAGCTTTTAGGCCTGCTTTTGGATCCTCTTATAAGACTGTTATAAACCTTCTCAAGATCCTACTCTCTTACTCTTCACCAGTAGGCTCCCTCAGCTCACTTACCTGGAAAAAAGCCTCACCTTTACATCCAAAGCAGAGTTTGAAGCAGCTGGTACTTCACAAAATGTTAATATTAATTTATTGTAGTGATCTTGCTCAACCTAAGTTGCAGTTCATTGTTCCAATCCAATCCTATCTCCTTGATCACTTGGACTCTAATCCCTGCCCCTTTCACATTTTCTCTTTATATCCATATTATCCTGCATTCCACAAGAAATGTTGCTGTTAGGCTTATCTTTCTTATCTGCTGCTCCTCACATACTTCAACCCATTGTGTCAGCTCTTACATGGGCAATTCTAAATGCTTTACAGTTTAAATCCTGACAGACACACAAGGTAAAAAGAAAGAGAACACTGAAGTGACAACAGCTCAAACTGCTTACCCTTTGGTGGGTCCCAGCTCAGCTCTCAAGCTGGTTTTCGCTAATCTGTCATTATAGACCATTGGCATATCAGACTAATCCCACCCAAAATGGCAGTTCGTATCCAAAGTGCAGGCTAGCTACCTCTGCACGAGAGATACAACAACTTCAGACAATCATTTCAGCCTTGTTTGGCCTTGTTTGTAAGGTGTAGCTGATAACTTTCTAAGCACATTGAGAAAAGGGGTCCACGTCTGGATTACCATTTTCATTCTTCTCTAATTTGCACTTACACCCCGTCATAGTCATTCTGAACTATTATATGCCTGTCTTTACTCCCATTTTCAATTATTGGAGGATTTATAAGGCTTGCTCTGTTTTTATTAAAAATGCCTTCTAGTCTCCAGTCCTTTAACGGTACACTATAGCGTTAGGAACACAAACTTGTATTCCTCCTGGTATAGTGTCCTCCTACCTATATAGGTGTCATGTTATAGATTAAAAAAGGTATCTGCAATGTGAGGGTTTGAAAGGTATTACTTACCTTTAGCCCATACCATGCTGCTTTCCTCACTGCTGCTCCGCCTCTTTGGCTGACTTCATCCGTATTGATGATCTCAGCCAATCCAATGCTTCCTTATCAAGAAGCATTAGGAGGCTAGTGCGCATGCATGGCATAATGCTGCACTGCATCAATCAACTACAGCATGTGAGCAGCATTTGATCTATAACAACAACTCTGTATGGAGAGAACATATAATCAAAATATCACTAGGTGCTATTACTCACAGGTACTCCCTCAATTACTCAACAAATACTAATTACAACAAAAAGAGAATGCACTATAGTTGTTAAAGTTATGGAAATGCTTTAATAAGCCCAATAAACGGTACAACAAATATAAAGCTAAAATACAAAGTGACAATATAAGGCAAAAGAAAGCATACAGTAATATTTACCACAATTCTCATAAACCTATTATGGCAGAAACACGAGCCCCTAATATCTCCCAACGTTTCGGTACCTCCTGGCTGCTTTTATTAAGGGTGTTTGTCTCATAGCTTACCAATATCTGCGTATATATCCCCCATACAGCTGATGGCCATCAGTGATTACACAGGTACGAAAACGGAAGTGACATTGTCACTTCCACTATCGGTCCGAAAACTACCCATAACATTTGTACATATACATTGCAGCATTCAGTAAATATAAACAGGACTGAAACAATAGTACTCGTGTTGTATAAGCATTCGAGAGACTGAATGAAGTGCATAAATTATGACAAGTGAATACGCGAACGGTCTTGTGCATGCGCGATCGCTACTAACCGCATATGACACTATTAAAGCTACTGGAAAATTTTTATAGTGATACTAGTGTGCATTCTCTTTTTGTTACAATCAGCCTTTGATCTATAACAGAGTTTACCTCGGTTATTGCACAGAAAGTGCCTCTAGTGGCTGTCAGAAAGATCTATCTGTAGTGGTTTCTAGCCTTATAAGGCGATCCTGCAAATGTAAGGGCAACTCCTTACACTGTCTTTCACTAGGCAGCAACAAATGTATCACTTTCTTGGCTATGACTTCTATTGATAGCTTTTGACGCATACTTGGGTCTTTAGTGAGGATCCCTAACATAATTTAAGCATAACCTAAACAGAACAGATTTCATTTCTTGAGAAATCAGAGTGTATATATAAAAAAAGAAAACAATTGGAGAGTGATATATATCACAGAGATAATCAAATCACAAAGCTGACATTATTATAAGGAGGGCAAACCAATAAACAAGTGAACTAATTCATATAAATTCTTCCAAAGGTGAAGCAAATAACAAACACATCATGTTAACATATCTTTGCTTACAAGGCAGACTAAAAGTGTTCGTGTTTCCAAGGCTCCTAAAAGTCTAGAACTAAATGAAAATGTACCTGAATTAATTTCATGTTCATTAATCAATTTGCCGTTTCTTGTGCATCCATTTCCAGAAGAAAACGTCCTACTAATGCCATTTTGCCATATTAACGTTTATGTAATCCATGGGAAGCACTCATACTTTTAATTCATCCATTCAGATTAAAAGGATACTCTAAGCACCAAAGCAACGTTATCTTAAAGGACCACTATAGTGCCCTGAGGGTGCCCCCACCCTCAGGGTCCCCCTCCCGCCGGGCTCTAGGGGGAGGAAGGGGTTAAACTTACCTCTTTCTCCAGCGCCGGGTGGGGAGCTCTCCGCCTCCTCTCCTCCCTCTTCTTACGTCATCAGCTGAATGCGCATGCCCGGCAAGAGCCGCGCATACATTCAGCCAGTCCATAGGAAAGCATTCTCAATGCTTTCCTATGGACGCTGGCGTTTTCTCACTGTGAAAATCATAGTGAGAAGCACGGAAGGGCCTCTAGCGGCTGTCAATGAGACAGCCACTAGAGGCTGGATTAACCCATATGTAAACATAGCAGTTTCAGAGAAACTGCTATGTTTACAGCAGGCAGGGTTAATCCTAGTTGGACCTGGCACCCAGACCACTTCTTTAAGCTGAAGTGGTCTGGGTGCCTATAGTGGTCCTTTAATGAAGCATAGAGATCGTGCCCCTGTTGCAGTCTCACTCCTTAATTCATTGCAATTTAGAAGTTAAATCACTTTTGGTTTTGTTATGCCTCCCTAGCAACACCTTCCCATACTGTGACTCACACAGCCTCCGTGAAAAAAATTATTTTGTTTTCAATCAGATATAACAGTACAGTGCATTTTCTTGAGAAGTTATTCTCTCCTGCGCTGTTAATTGAACTTTAATCACACACAGGAGGCTCTAGCTGATAATTAACAGAGAAGGCGTTACAAAAGAATTTATTAGATCTACTTTGCACAAAGGAAGGTTAGAAATCAGATCTCTTTTTTTCAGAGTGTGTGTTGCGAGGCTGTGTAGGTAACATGCAGGGGAGGAGTGGCTAGGCCTGCATAAACAAAGTAATTTCGCTCCTAAATAGCAGAGAACTAAGCAGTGGGGCTGCAGGGGCATGAGCTACACACAAAACCATTTCATTAAACTAAAGTTGTTTTGGTGTTTAGAGTATGCCTTTAAATGGGAACTCTAAACATCTTTCACAGTGTTGTTAAATCAGTTGTTAACTTTTATTTTTGTCTTAAAGTGCACTCTGTAGCATAAACGGTTTTCAAAATAAGTGAGCTGCAAACGTATTGGGAAGACCGTTTCTCATCATGTAGTGAAGATATTGTCGCAATTAAAATTGTTTTACAGACATTTTAATGATCTGGCAAATTATGTTGTAGCTTAAAAATAATGTTGAGGTTTTGATTGTCCTGTGATAAATAAAATCTATATTGGAATCAACATTGTGCAGTCGTAGATGGCATTTAATTGCCACACTAGAAATATTTAAGTCTGTATGGTTGGAGAATGAGTTGTGTGTATATATAGAATTGTATATACATTTTTATTTTTAATAACAATATGCGCTTTAAATCGGTTAGCTTATCCACAGGTTCAGCTTCAATAAATTGTAAATCATAATCTACATTCATGCTATCAAAATTGCATGCAAATGTGCATGCCACACATTTACTTACATAGAAACATAGAATGTGACGGCAGATAAGAACCATTCGGCCCATCTAGTCTGCCCAATTTTCTAAATACTTTCATTAGTCCCTAGCCTTATCTTATAGTTAGGATAGCCTTATGCCTATCCCACGCATGCTTAAACTCCTTCACTGTGTTAACCTCTACCACCTCAGCTGGAAGGCTATTCCATGCATCCACTTCCCTCTCCATAAAGTGATACTTCCTGATATTATTTTTAAACCTTTGCCCTCTAATTTAAGACTGTACTCTTGTTGTGGTAGTTTTTCTTCTCTTAAATATAGTCTCCAATTACATGTAGTTGGCTTGCTGTTGTGTTTAATGTCATGCATTAGGGGCAATCTCAGATATAGTTTTGCATAGCTGTAGTTTATTACAGTGAACGCCATCCTTGGTATCCTATAAGGCTTAGCCATTTGGGAAGACCTTTTATCACGAGCAATGTACCTCACAATCGCGTAGGGTACTCAGTTATCATTGGTTCTATATATATTTCTAATCCTCGTGCAACCCTAATTCCCGTAATATTTAGCCTGTGCTGATGGTTTACTGTAGAACATTTCTAATAATCAATGAAATGTGCCACCGTAACATTACCAGTGATCCTTTACCAGATTGAAATCGGTGCAAACTGGTTGAGGATCAATGTTAAGGTAGGTTGGTAAGGCTGCACATGTTTAAGTGAGAGGAGCGGCCGCCTCCCCCCAAATCCACTTTAGGTAGGCCGTGACACAGTGCGCTGGGCTAACGGCAGTTACAGACTTGAGTGGGTTGTCAATCGAATCGCTGTGGCACCTCCGACGTGGGCAGTGCACCACAGTGGGCTTTGAGGCTTAATTGCCGATGATTTCATCCCTGTTTTGTAGATTTAGACAGGAGCTCACGCCGCACCCATCCGACCAGCTCAAGGTTCAAGCTCCAAACTCAGCATTTTTATTTCTTTTTTATAGTTTTTAAGGTACCGTATTCTAAGATAAACAGAAGAAGCCGGAATAGAAAGAAAGGAAAATATGGTGATGGAAGTCCAAACAAATAGTAAAAAATTGTTTCTCAGTTCATACAAATGAAATCAAGATGGGGAAATCCCTGACTGCCCAACATCAATGTGTTATGGAAATATTAATATTAAGAAAATATATTCTATTAAGACTTGAGGTTGCTAAAAAAAAGTCACTCTTCCAACAGTTAAAGGGTCACGCTAAGCACCAAAAACAACTTTAGCTTAAGGAAGCAGTTTTTGTGTATAGATCATGCCTCTGCAATCTTACTGTTCAATTCTCTGCCATTTTAGAGTTGAAGGGTTAGTCCGAACAGCATGACCACCTTAGTGATTTGAAGTGGTCAAGGTGCCTGGAGTTTGTATACACAGTGGTTCACTATGAAACGCACATAATGAATTGAATCCCTTGGTGTAACTCTATCATCAGCAGTTTTATTACGGCGTCATTATCCAGCCTGGTACAAGAGTTGCTAATATCAGGTCTGTGCATATATCTATTCACTGGATGTCATTTATTGGCTGAGAGTGATCAGCTGACACTTTTAGTCAATGGATGAGCGAAGGATTGGCATCCAACTTATGCTGCTCTGCAGGAACCAAATGAGGTTTAGCCACCATTGTGGGGCTTTCGGTTCATGGCGGGGTCAAGTAAGAGTACAAACCTTTGTAAAAAAAAGTTTGGCGCCAAGAAACTCCTACGATTCACTAGAGGGCTGTAGATGTTATGATTTTTTAAGTTGCCCTTTAAATCACTTTGTTTAACTTTCAATTAGATCAGGGCTCGTCAAATCCCAGACGCCAGGTCGCCATGGCAACTGAGAATTTTTAATGGCGCCGGTGATTTGTCAGCCTGTCCCATCCTCCTGCTGTCTCTCTATCTCTGCACGTCAGGAGGGAGGATACCGTAACTACTTCCTCCCGAGGTGAGACTGCGTAGGAGAAGGACAAGCTGACAAAGAAAAAGGTTGAGATGTCGCTGGTCGCAGAGCCGCGGGCACGCCCCGCTTATTCGGCAGAGTCGCACGCCGGCCCGCCCATTCCCTTGCGCTGGTTCAGCACTGTGAGGAAGTAGTTAAGTTCCTGTCACTTCCTCCCGGCGCACTGAGATAACAGACAGGAGAGTGGGAGTCTGGATTAGCGGCAGCCCTCTCCTATCAGCCGCATCCAACCCCACAGTAACCTGTCCCAAGGAAAGCCCCTCCTGCGCCCACAAGGTGGGTAAAAGAAGGGTGGTAATATATGTATTTATCTTTTTTTCTGTGTATGTCTGTGTGTATCTATGAATCTGTGTGAGTGTGTGTGTGTGTGTGTGTAAAAAAATAAAAAAAAAATAAAAAAAAGAGAGAATGTGTCTGTCAGTGAGTGTGTGTACATGTTTGTCGTATATGAGTGTGTGTATCTATCTGTCAATGCATGTACATGTTTAGGTCACCAGCTCCCCTTCGGTCACATGGGAATGGTGTTTTTACTTACATTTTTTCTCCCTCGACGTGCTCGTCTTGCTGCGGCTGGCACGCCTCCATAGCTGAGATAATTTTAATGATCTCAGCCAATCCAATGCTTTTCCATAGGATAGCATTGGGAAGCTATTGAGCATGTGCCACAAAATGCTGCACTAATCCGCATCTCCTCATAGAGATGCTTTAAATCAATGCATCTGTATGGGGAATGTTCAGCTCCTCCATGCAGTGTGGAGATGCTGAATGAAGATAGGAGACTCTTTAGTGTCTACATAGCAGAAACTTTAGTTAGGAGTTAGGTTATTTTTGAACAAAAATTATACAATTCTTAAAGGAACAGGCTATAGACACCAGAGCCATTACATTAAGCTACAGTGGTTCTGGTGACTTTAGTGTTCCTTTAAGAATTTTATTTTTGTCGTTGGTGGAAAAAACTGGCTCCTAACTTTTTTAGCTGGCTAGTATATTTAAAGCAAATTGTCAAGCACTGAATTAGATCATACAGAACACTGTGTTTGCTTTGAAGTTCTTATCTCCTGCTCTGTCATTTGAACTTTATTTTAATCCTAAATAAAACACACTGTACCACAAAGTAAGTAAAAAAAAAAAAAAAGTTAACTTTTACCCAGGAAGTTTGTAGGGTGTAAGTCTTGGCCAAGAGAGGTGTTGACTGAACTCCTAAATGACAGAGAAATAAGCAGTGAGAATGCAGGGGTACGATCTATACACCAAAACCACTCCATTCAGCTAAAGTTGTTTTGGGGCTTAGAGTGTACTTGAATGTAATTTATATATAGGCTCCATAGTCAAATCCTGCTTTGGAAGAGTTTTTTTTTTCAAATTTTCATCTATTCCTAATCTTCTGGCTGGTTAAAAGAATAAAAAATTCAATTTATTCCCTAATTTACTGAGATGAGTCGTAGGATCTGCTCTATTTCAGAGGGCTTTCTAGTAATTCAGTAGTAGCACACCTATGAAGGCCATCGCACGTTACTGATAAATCAGTTTGCTCATGTCACAGTCTCACCACTTATACCCCTCTTGTTCCAAAATAAACACATTTGAAAATTGAAAGGGACTTTAGACAATACATCATGGAAGTTGCAATTATGCAGTTTGTACCTGCCATTTAGCCCCCATGGTTTACTTTAAGGAAACACTGTAGTGTCAAGATTACAAAGATGTATTCCTGACATTACTGTTTTAAGAAAGCTATTTAGACCCGGCCCCCTGTCAGCAAAGTAAAAGGAAAGATTACTCACTTTATTTCTAGTGCCACACAGGCCTCCTCGCGGCTGGCTCACCCCCACTCTTGATGATCTCAGCCAGTCCAATGCTTTTCCATAGGAAAGCACTGGGAGGCTATTGCGCAATGGACTGAGTGACTGCCACTTGAGGTGTTCCTAGGCAGTAATATAAGTACTGTACTGCCTTTTCTCTGTAAAGACAGTGTTTACATTAAAGGATCACTATAGGGTCAGGAACACAAACATGTATTCCTGACCATATAGTGTTAACACCACCATCTAGCCCCCCTAGACCCCTCATGCTTCCTTAAATATAGTAAAAAATCTTACTGTATTCAAGCCTGAGGCTGTAAATCTGCATGCTGTAAGACTCAGAAAAACAAGCAGTCTGCTGACATGTGGTAGCCTGATCAAATCACAGTGCTTCCCCATAGCATGATTCAAACACAGCCCTGGCCAATCAGCATCTCCTCATAGAGAGGAATTGAATCAATGAATCTCTATGAGGAAAGTTCAGTGTCTCCATGCAGAGGGAGGAGATACTGAATCACAGGATGCTGTGCACAGTGCTGCCCTGTGCTCTGCTGACAGCAGATCTGAGTGGATGGAGGCATATTATACCTCCATCAACTCCAAAGTCCCTCTGGTTCACTCTGAGTGACTGCATCTGGAGGTGTTCCTAGCTTTCAATGTAAACACTGTATTTTCTCAGAAAATACAGTGTTTAAATGAGAGGCTGCAGGGAGCTATAAATCTCACCTGAACAACCTCATTAAGCTGAAGTTGTTCAGGTGACTATAGTGTCCCTTTAAAAAGCCTGAGGAGACATTATATATACACCACAACAACTACATTAAGCTATAGTGGTTCTAGTGGCTATAGTGTCACTTTAAATCACTAGCATGGTTATTTACTAAATTGGAATTCAAAGGGAATTTCAGATATAAGGCCAAAGTAGCTAAACCGAATGCATAGCTGACTTGGAGATTTATTTATTTTTTTCCAGTTCAGTGATTTTTCACATTAAATTTGAAATTCACCTTGAATTCACACTTTAGTAAATAACCCTGTAGCTTTTTAGATATTTATTTTTTCTGTTTCACATTAATGAAGGATTTCTTCCTTTTACCTTTTTTTCCTTTCAAGCTCACAAGTGCTATCTCTTTGTAACGTCACTGGAAACTGGTTCTATGAATAATGCTAAATGGTTTGAACTGTTCTGCACTCACTCTTAATACAGCAGGCTCTTTAGCATCCTCAATCCAGACTGAACTTGCATTTAAATGAATGTTTCCGTATCTTGCATGACCATGTGCAGCTTGACGTTTTGATAATCTATTCCTCTTTAGTTTTAAGGTTTTTTTTGTTTGTTTGTTTTTTTAGTTTTAAGGTTTTTTGTTTTCATCTGTTTCCTTCATTCTTTCAAGTGCTTAGCTTGTGTGTTTTTATCAGAGACGCTCAGTTTGAACGATAACTTGTTCCTGGTTCTAGTCTTGTATAATTCCTAGTGGAATAGAGCGAGAATAAACTCCCAACATCAGCTAAATCTCAGACACAGAGTAGAGCATGAACAAACATACTACAACAGTATGACCCAATCGAGACCTCCAGGAAACCATCTAAGCGAAGGGTGAAACTGCAGCAGCCGAATATATTTTAAGAATTAATGTCAGCTACTGTCTTCTGAACTCTGTACTGGCTTCATAACTGAAAGGGATGCAGCATGTGGAAAGTCTAGCTATATTTTTGTTTTTGTACCATGATAATTGGCTGCCTATTTTTTTTATTTTTATTTAAAAGTACCACTAAAAACACACTTCTCAGACATTTACTTGTAATTTAATTTCAGTAACAGGGTTATTCCCTAAAATGAGAATTTACAGTGAATTTAGGATTTATGGCCAAATTACCCAAACTGGAATCAAAGCTGTCTTAGAAGCAATTATTAAGTTGAATTTAAAAATCACATTTTAGTGAATAACTCTGGAAGTATATCTTCTTATGCACTGTCAAAAAAAAAAAAAAAAGGAACACATCTGGTGGATAGGAGCCTTATGTTGTATGGATTTCCACTCCAGCCTGTTGTGCGATACTATTAAGACAGTTACAGCATGCTAGTATCCTTCTAGCTATTGTGGAACGACAACTCTTATAAGTGCAGCTGCAAAACTTCATGGAGGTTTATGTTCCACAACAGGTAGATGGGTACCCGTTTTATTTCCAAGTCCTAAACTTTGCTGCTGTTGTAGGATGACGAAATAAGCTAAAGTTCTCATTCAGTATTTCATGTAGTCAACGTCACTGAGCTATCACTAAACAAGGTTATTCATCATTTAAACAGTGATTTGTGATACACTGACAATAAACTTGCAAGGAAAATGCAAATTAGGCCAAAGTGTAAAGCAGCTTTTTTTTCCACACCCTATTTTAATTTAAATGTTGCATTTTCTTACAGTTTTACTAATTGGTTAACTATGTAGACTCCTCATATTGCTATGGATTTTGATAGCGCTATATAAATATTATTATTATTACTGGTATTTATAGAGCGCCAGCATATTCCATAGCGCTTTGCAATATTATCAAAGGGGGAGATTTAACAATAAATGAGAAAATTACAAAAACTTACAGGAACAATAGGTTGAAGAGGGCCCTGCTCAAACGAGCGTACAGTCTATAGGAGGTGGGGTGTAAAACACATCATGACAGGAAATGGCAATCAAATAAGGTGGAGTGAAGCAGAGCTGGAGGAGTGAATAGAGTGCTGCCCTTTAGGAGAGAGCGAGGGACAGGTACATGAGGTAGAGGTTACTATGGGAGGCCATAAGCTTTCCTAAAGAGATGGGTTTTGAGGAACTTTTTAAATTATTGAAGACTAGGGGAGAGCTTGATGGTCGTAGGCAGGCTATTCCAAAGGAAAGGAGCCACCCACGAGAAGTCGTGCAAGTGTGAGTTGGCCGTACGGGTGCGAGCAGCGGACAGGAGAAGGTCATGGGCAGAGCGGAGAGACCATGAAGGAGCATACCTGCAGATCAGTGAAGAAATATATAGGAGGGGCTAGAAATGGTCAGTGCTTTATAGGTATGAGTGGATTAGTACCTTGAATTGACTCCTATAGGATACAGGAAGCCAACATGTTTTTTTCTTAAGATGGGTACTACAGTAGCATGTTTAAGGGCAGCAGGGACAACACCATAAGAGAGAGAGCAGTTGAAGAGGTGTGTTAAGGAAGGCACAAGACAAGAGGAGAGAGATTTGATAAGGTGAGATGGGACAGGATCAAGGGGGCAAGTGGTGGGTTGAGAGGATAATAATATTAATATTGTATACTGAGGCATTTTATTTCAATACAATAAACAAGTAATTAATCAATTTTGAAACTTGCATTAACTGGCAATATATTACTTTTACAAACTGACAACATAATTTGTATATGAAAGCATTACACAAATGTGGGGGGGGAAATAGATTTTAAAAAAAACAAAAAACTTTGTTATGAATTGCAATGCAAACTTCATATTAGTCCAGAAATCTTCAGCCTGTGCTCCAGTGCTGGTTTTCACCCTGTACGTACATACGTATTTTTTTTTCTGACCTCCAAAATGGATTACATTCATAAACCGAGGTACCACTATCTATCTATCTAGATAGATGAGAGAGACTTTATTATTTTTTTTTATTTTTTTATCCAATGCTCCTTTCTCTGTGGCTGTCAATGCCATCCCTATTCTACTACGCTATATGAGCCAAATTGTATGGCTGAACACAATATACTGATTCCTTATAGACATAGGCGTGCACAGCCTATTGCATTAGGGTGTGCACCCTAAAGCACAAACACACGCTGTGTGTATATGTATGTGTGTGTGTGTGTGTGTGTATACATACATATATATATATATATATATATATATATATATACATACACACACACATACATACACTGTTGTGTGTGTGTAGTGTGCTATGTGGGTGAGGGTGTTTATGTGTGTGTGTTTGTGAGGGTGCTGGTAGTGTACTGTGTGTGAGGGTGGTGTGTGAGGGTACTGGTAGTGTGCTGTGTGTGTGTTTGTTAGGGTTCTGTTAGTGTGCTGTGTGAGGGTGCTGTGTGTGTTGTGTGTTTGTGAGTGTGCTGTGGGTGTCGCGTGTTTGTGAGGGTGCTGTTTGTGTGTGTGTTTGTGAGGGTGCTGTGTGTTTGTGAGGGTGCTGTTAGTGTACTGTGTGTGTGAGGGTGCTGTGTGAGGGTGTGCTGTGTGTGAGGGTGTGCTGTGTGTGTGGGTGTGCTATGTGTGTGTGTGTGTGTGTGTGCTGTGCTGTATGTTTGGGTGATTTGTGGTTGTGGAGGTGGGGGCAGATTAGTTAATAAATATCCCCTCTCCCTTCTTACCTTTTGTAGGGAGGGGGAATACTGCTGCTGCCTTCCCTGGTGGTCCAGTGGAGGTGGGGATCCTTGCTGCCGTGATCCCTGGTGGTCCAGTGGAGAGTGAAATCTAGCCTGCGGGGCTAGAGTTCACTCTCGCAAGATTTGAGTGTTGCTGCTGGCAATAGCTCCACGGGTCCTCTCTCTCCTGCCTCCCTCCCTGCATGTGGGCTGGTGGGGAGGAAGGCTGATAGCATGAGCCGACCGGGGGGATGCCGGTCTCACTCCATAGGCGTGCCGCGGGGATTAGGTTGTGCCCAGGCACACCCGGCACACCCCGTGTGCACGCCTATGCTTATAGACTGAAATATTATGCTATCTCCATGATTTAAACATGCAAGTCCCACACTACAACGCGTTTCAACCTAAAAGTCTTCCTCAGGTGTCACGCGTAGTGTGTGGACTCTATGGGAAATGTAATTTTTAATAAATTGATATCTTTTTAACGTTGAATTTTCTCATATTCTCTCATATATGGTTTTTGTATTTTATTGTAACGATGCAATGTTTTGTGGACCCAGGACATACTTGAAAACGAAGGAAATCTCAATGTATCTTTCCGGGTAAAATATTTTATAAATAAATTAAATATCCATTGGACTTTGTCTAATCTACGCTGATTTACCTGAGCCAGTGTTTCACAGGCTCAGTGAAATGTAAGTGAGATATTTGCACATATCCTGCATTTGCACTTTATATATTGATCAAACTATATTACTCCATGTCAACCACCTTTTTTTACAGCTGTATCTGATAAAGAATACACATAAGGTTATTTATACCATCCTATACGTGTTATTCTCTCCATTTCACGGTGTATAGTTGGTTTCTTTTCACAGTGTGCTCCACCCACTATATGTTTGCTATGTTCTTAAAAGTTACTTGCCAATGCAAGCCTGGAGAGTGATTCCCGATAGGATTGGCTGAGACTGTGAAGGAGGCAGATCAGGGGCATAGTGATTGACTCAGAACAACACTTCTGATGATGTCAGCAGACAGCTTGCTGGTCTGAGGCAGACAGGGGCAGAGCCAGCAGCTTCATGCTTGAATACAATTAAGAATTGACTATATTTGGGGAGGCAAGAGAGGGCCAAGGGGCTAGATGGTGGTTTTAACACTATGGGGTCAGAAATATAGGTTTGTGTTCCTAACCCTATAGTGCTCCTTTAAGTTAGTGTAAGACGTGACAAAAATGTAGTACATATGCTATGTAGCAGGCTTGCCCATTGTACGATCATGTACTGTAAGTAAATCCGTAAGTCGGGTGTTTTTGAAAATTTTTACTTTTACAATCTAGTGTTAAGCTGAATACGTACTCGCAGCAGATATAACAAAGTATAGTCAAGATTTCAGTCCCAATCCTGGACATTTTAAAAAAAACGTGCGTAGGAGTACAATACAAGGGGTATTGAAATCACAACTGGAACACGCATTACTCAGCATTGGTACTTTGAAGACCAAAAATAATACAAAATACAGATTACGGAACAGCACGCACACAAAAAGAGTATTACATTTTGACAAGCTGTGTAAAAATGTGAAACGGTATTCTTGTGTGTGTGCTGTTCCTTAATATGTATTTAGGATTAAAAAATTGACTATACTATGTTGTAACTGCTGAAATGTTAGTAAAGGCAGTCATTGAGTATTTCATAAAAAAAAAAAAAAAAAAGGCACTCTAACTTGGGCAGACTAGATGGGCCGAATGGTTCTTATCTGCCGTCACATTCTATGTTTTTACGGATACTGAGTTTGCATTTAATGGATTTTGGAGACTTTGAACGCATGTGTTTTTGTGTTTTAAATAAGATCAAACCTATATTTGCTTATTTCTTTGGTTTCAGAAACCATACATTATCTGTCAATCGCTGCCATTCATGTTCATGCTACTCACGGCTTGTTCAGGAATCAATTAACTGTAAAAATGGGTTAGTAAATCATGTCGGCAGACTGGCTTAACCAATGTACAGTAATTGTTCACATATGCTCATTGAATGACCTTGTTCTAACTAGAGCAATTAACATACTATGTTCTTGACTTAGATCAATTGATTTCCTTTCATTTTTTTAAATCCCATCCTTCCAGTAGATATGATGCCTCACATTTAAACTGTGTATCAAAGGTATACATTTTAATATAGAACGATCTGGCAGTGCAGTTTCTAGTTGGATTATGACTGTTAACGTATGTCTTGCCAAATTTCAAGTCAATGGCTTTTCACGAGTCTGCTACTAATAAACCTATCACACATGCTGAACGTAAAATTGTATATGGCTGATAATGTGATTTGGTAATGAGTCGTCTTAAATATCTATTACTGCATTGTACAATTCTCCTTCAAACTCTGCGCCTGTGGAAAGTTAATTAGATGCTTGCTTTTCACAGGTTTGCACAAAGCTTTGCTTCAAAAGGAACATGGATGGTAAAGGAGGTGGCACTGTATGAAAAGAAATTGATTTTTTTTTTATTATATTTTTTTTAACCTAGGTTACATGAACAGTTGAAAGAGTCTTTGGAGAAACAATTGGAATCATATCCTGTCACTTCTGCTTTGACCAGTGACACATTAACAGAGCAAGAATTGGTTAAAAACCTGCAAGAACAATTGCAATTGGCAAATCGAGTAAGTTGCAGAAGCAAGCATATTTCCTCTTTGTAACAGTGACCATTACTATAAAATAAAAAAATCTGTTTCCCATAATACCAAAGCAGGATGGAGTTTCCCCAAAAAAAAAAAAAGCCCTGTAAGAAACAGACCTTTTTATGACTTTGGTAAGAGCTATTTTAGCTCTGCTGGCACAGCTTGTTTAAACTACACAGATGTAGACTAACTCACAAAACATCTGTGACCTATTAAATTAGCTCTTCATATATGGTGTTAGAATAGAAATTCTATCTAGAGTACATAAGGTACAGCAAGACACTGCTCAAGTCCTTCATTTTTTTGAAGGTGTAGTTTGTGTGCATAGCTAATCCAACAGTGCCCCCTGCTGGACATTATGTATTTTTTTTTTATTAGCATACCAAGTTACAGATGAGTGATTTTTCTTTTATTAGGGTGCATATCCTCTCTTGTTTAACAAATTTTTTGAGAATTACAGAGAATAAAACCTTTGTATCGTAATATAATGTTTGCTGTTCCCTTTAGCTCACTGACAGTAGATTTAGGCATTGTTTAAACATTAAACTGATGATCTGTAACCTGGACCTTATGTACTGATCTAGTAATATACCCCGTGCCATGATTGTTTTACCAGGAAAAGGAGCATGCCTTAGAGCTTTGGCAAACAGCCACTCAGGAAATGGATCGTCTTCAACAACTTTACCAGGAGCACATGACTCAGACACACGTACATGTTGCTGAGAGGCAACAGCAGAAGGTAGTGTACGATTATTGGTGTCTTCTTTCCTTTTTATTTATTTATTTTATTAAGGAATTGATTATGCAATTTATTTTTATAATATATGATACAGTAATTACAATATGTAAGGAAGTGCTATTCAAGAAGGGGAATAAACTCTGCCCAGAGCTCAACACAAGTAAAATAAGCATTACGTTTTCCCATTTCAAGAAACTGATAATGTAGAAAGATAAGAGGAAAATACAATTGATTTTGCTTTATATATGGTGCCACGTTTCTTAGATGACATTTAATTACAAGTATCCTACACAACATTATCATTATTATTTTATTCTTTGTATAATATGGGCTAACAAAGATTTTTGTTCACCAGCAGATTTTGGTCTGAACCTTTACCCCCTTAATAATGATCTAATGTGTGTCATGGTATAATGTAATTTTCTTTAATCGTTTCCATGAAGGGGTTAATTGAGAAATAAAGCCAAGTGACAAAACATAGTGTCATTAAGTGGCAGTATATTGACTGTTATATTCAACTCTTCCATATCTGGCAATGTCCACATCACCATACACAGAGCATTTCAAGATTTAACTTCTTTAAACTGGCAAAGACTTTTATAAGTCAGAGTAAACTCTTGTTTCTGTTATATTCTCTTATTGCTTTATAATAAAATCTCTATGAAAGTACAAAAAGCATCCAGTCTACCCTGCCCTGTTGTCTGCCTTGCTGATGCTTTTTTATTGCTTTAAATTTTGAATTTTCTGTGATGCCCATCTCCTCTGGGTCAATGAGTACATGTGACTTTTACATTTCCAATGAACTGAGAGTGCCTGTCATAGGCACTGGAGTATGCAAAGCTAATAAAGCTATAAAACTCTTTGTAAGAAGTTACAGACAGTAGCTCAGAGTGGAACCCTAGCATATGAGGGACCGAAGCATGTGAACATAAGCGTGAAGCAGGAGGTTTTGTTTAATAGTTATCACTACAGTGCACTTTTGATGAGGTCTGTGAACGCTCAGCCCATCCCAGCCATGCTCTTACCCATTACAGAGTGCTGAGTAGAGAAGTTTTGTTGGTGGCACCAGATCCCATTTTATAAGTCTTTTTAATAGTATGTTTGTGTAATTCAGAGGGCTATATGTTTTGTGGTTTTTGTTGTTGTTTCTTTTTATTTTCTCTGTTATGATATATCTGTGTAGTCTGTACTAGTACTAAATGTTTTTTTGAGATGGTGTATCTGCATAGTCCATACTACAATATAGAGAGGGTTATTTCTAAACAATTGTGAATAGAACTGTTAGGCAGAGTAAAAGTAGGTTATTGGAATATTCCAATTGGTTCAATTGGTGTTATTGCTTTGCATTTAAAATATTTTTTGCCTCTTTCAATATCACACGGTTTATGACTGTTTCCCTTTTGTATGTCTGCCATGTAGGCCAGTGTTTAATGGAATCTCTGTTCTATAGATTGTATCCCATTTTATTTCCATAAAGCAATGTTTCTTGCTGTCTCTGCTGGAATCGTCACTCTTAGGCATTGTGATCCTGTCTTTGTTGAGTTCATAGGTCTTTTCAGACACCTTGCAATGTGTAGCATCTTAACAGTGTACCTTAGAGGATTGTAACTATGGTTTCTATGTTTCCTGGAATACACTGTACATATCAAATTGCAAAACAGATCTAGTTCTGTGTTCAGCATACCAGAACAACTAAGTTTGTGAGCTTTGCTGGGTACACGTGAAAACTCAGGTCTGTGCTATGTTTTTATATTTTCTTATGATTATTTTCTATTTCTTCTCAAATAGGGTTTGCAAAATGTGCACCTCAGGACACTAGCATACAGGTTATGCAGTCTGCGACTTCAAAGCACGATTCTTCAGTTTATTAAATCCCAATTCAAAATAAGAAGATATAAAACAAATGTGCATTGGAACTGAACCCCATTCTTTAGATTAGGGCAACCTTCAGCACTACAAATGTTGTGGTGTACATGTTGTCTGATGCTTTGCCTACATTATGGCTATAAAACCATTATAGGAGATGCAGTCCACAACACCTGGAAGGTTGCTACCCCTACTCTTGCTTTAGCTCATCAGCCAGTCATAGGAATCTCATACTGATTTAAGAACTGTTGGACATGTTTAATCCAGCGGAGGACTGATTAAAGAGCAGATCGGGCACTACATGTTTAATGTTTTTTGCAGAAATTAGAAGTTTGAATACCTAAACTTAGCTCGGTTACTATAAATCTGTCACACTGAAATCTACAAAGTGTGAATATAAACATACAAAGTGTGTACTGCCCCAGCTATACGTTGAGCAGTAGTTTCTGGGACTCATAATTCCGTTATCCACTTTCTACCAAGGTTTTCTAGAAATTTTTGATTTGCTTCCCGATTTATTAGTAAAGCTGTCTTATTGGAGAAACACTGCTTAGAGGGGAGGGCAAAAAGGAGGCTTGAGTTTCTGTGACAAGATGTACCTCTTTTAACCCCTTAAGGACCAAACTTCTGGAATAAAAGGGAATCGTGACATGCCACACATGTCATGTGTCCTTAAGGGGTTAAAGAACCAGCAAAAAGAAGTACTATAGAATGAGGGAGAGGCAGGGTTGACATGTTATATGCTTCAAAACATGATTTTATCTATTTAATTCATTAAAAATATAACATTTGACCTTGAATATTATCTGTGTATTATTCCAAAGCCATTTACAGGGTGAAAGAGAGCAGATAATAAAGGCACTATGATTGGCAGTGGGTCAGGGTTATGTACGCATTTTAACCGATACTGGTCTCTCATTGGCTGAGTGGAGTACATCCAGTCAGAAAGATGTTTTTGAAAAGAAGATGGATACAGAGTGGGTTAATGCTGCAGAAAGCAGCTGGACTCCTCCGAAGTAGCACCATTCCAAAGCATTCCAACGCACTATGTCATAGGACCGCATCGTCCGTTAAGCAGTGACCTTAACGGACCCTGTACATACTAATCGCGGGGTGTACCAGGATCTTTCTGGATGTCTCAAGCATGAGATATCTAGAAATGGTTTTGCAGAATCTGCCACTGGCATGATATTGCTGTGACAGGCTGTCACAGCACTCCAATTCCTCAGCCCATGATTCAGGGCTGGAGACAGTCTCTAGATTTTGTACACACCAAGATCAGAGTGTACAGGGCTGTTGCCGGCTGTCTTAGTAGTGACGCAGTACAACACTGATAGATTGGCTTTCAGACTGTATTTATAGCCTGTATAAAAGCTAATCACAGTAATTGCATGCCTTATCTGACACCTAAGGCAATGTGATCACTGTAATGGGCTCCCACAATTCTCACTGAGCCTAAAGCAACATGAGTTAGAGATGCATCTCATAAGGGTGTTGTTAGGGAGAAAAAGACACTGTAAGCACCAAAATCACTACATCTTAATAAGTTGGTGTTGGTAGATAGACTTTGTCCCTCTAGTAATTTAAAACCTTGCAGTTTCATAGAAAGTGAAGGTGTGGTAATTGTGCGGTTTGACTAAAACTGAATAAAACTTGATTTAAATTTATTTTTAAATGAAATATTCAAATTGGCTTAGGAGATCTTCTTTTCAAAGCTAGCAGCTCCCTCGTTGATGTGAGTGCAGGGCTGGTCAGAGAGATCTTCCCACTCACAAAGTGGCCGGGTGCCCCCTCATACCCTTCGCTCTAATGGTTGTGTTGGCTATGCTGCATTGGATCTGAAAGGGCACCAATTGCAAACAAAATTTAGTTTCAATAAACTAATTGCGCTTATAGTTTTCAAAACTGTGTACGTATGATTCTGGGTTATGGAACATACCTTCAAACTCGTGTACACATAATTTTGATAGTGAAAGGGTTTTTTTAGAAAAGCATGAACTCTTGAAGAAAAAAATTCAGTCACTAAAGGGTTAAAGTTTGTCTGTTAGAAAAATTCCATACAATATATAGCACATAAAATGTTTCAACAGTGATGCTTTTTAGTATTGCAAAATATATGAAACACTATTTTTGTGTGTGCATATAATCTAAGGTAAAGTGCCAACAAAATGAGCCGCTAATCAGGAAGCATGTGTCCACTCCATGCTGGTTAATATTGAGGAACTGTAAGCAATAGAAGGAAAAAAAATTTCCTATTACAGAAAACAGTGGCTATAGCTGCAATAAAAAATATTTAAACAATAACCCTTTTTTGTAGTCTGCTGATTGTGTATTTTATGGCATGTACTCTTAAACATGAACAGGAAGAATATATAAGATATTTCTTGACACATTAATGACTGCCTTTAATGAGGTTGATGCAAAAACAATTTATTTAATAATAAGAGGACATCAGCAGACCTCTCTTAGACAATGAATGAGCATCTGCTCATAAAAATATGCACAGAAATTATACTGGCTAGCCCAGAGTTCTAGTTCCATGTTGGCTAATGATGTCCCAATGACTGCCGGAGGTGGAGTTACACCTCCGACTGCAGAGGTGATGAACTCCGGATGTGCTATTGTTATGGACAACATATTAGAATTAGTAAAAGGTCTATTTACTCTGTGTATCTGTGTTCATTATTCACTGTGTTAACCTGGCTGTGTTCAGTAGCTGCTTCCCCTCTAACCCCTCCCTTCTTTTGTTCAGTAACTGTTCCATCGATCACTACCTCGTGTAACAAGATGTGTAACAAGATAGTGCAGGAATGTGTAGGAGAGTTCCATGTTAGTAATGACATCACGCCCAATAGGATGGAATTAGATGAGACACCTTAAAGTGTAACCAATTGTTGAAGTGCATTCTCTATCTATAATTATGCATATGATGTATTCTTGCTTTGTAATGGGCTTCCCACCCCTCGGAATAAAGCATTCCTGAGTTTTTCATCAACCTGGAAACTTGTGTCTGGTGTGAATTACTTTAGGAAGCGTGCACACACTCAATTTCAATAATTTGGAACAGGGGTAGATATTCAAATAATCCAAACACTTGCACTATGTTTCCTATCAAAGCTCCACATATAGACTCCAGGCACCATGACCACTACAAAAAGCTGAAGTGGTCATGGTGCTTGGAATAACCCTTTAAAGGAGCACTTCACTGTTCAAATATAAAAATCACTGTTTAATGTGTATATGTATGTATGTGTGTGTGTGTGTGTGTGTGTGTGTGTATATATATATATATATATATATATATATATATATATATATATAAATCCCGACCATGCAAACCTATATTAATTTAATTGTGCCTTTTTAATGGGGGTACATCAAAAACCGCTTGTAAAAGCTACAGATCACTTGTCTGAAGCCTTTGCGAGTCCTCCCCTTCTAATCCTGCCCAGACTTTCTTTAGCTGTCCAGTTACAGAATTCCCACTGCTGCTCAGTGAGAAATCTTTGCAAGGCAGGTGACCTGAGCAATTGTCTTCCTCTTGAATTTAACTCCACTGAGCTAACCAAACCAGGAAGTAATAGGACTTGATGATATCTGGGAGCCAGAGGGTGTAACCGGGTTAGTTATAAAAGTGCCAATTTCTTTTAAAGAATACACACTCTTCACTCATAAAGCACTTCACCAAGCTAAAGCTCTAGTGGTCTGGAGTTTACCTTTAAGTAAAAGTCCTGTTCTGCTGTGGACCAGTTCTCAAAACAAAAACATTTTGTTTTTAACACTACAGAGTACTTGCACTGTAATATTGTAGTTATAGCTAGCAATATCAATAACAAACCAAACAATAGGCCAATACCTGCAATATATTGCCAATTTAGCAGTACCTTAAAGAAACACACACTGCATTGTCCACATAGAATATAAAAAGTTAGTGACACTTGTCACATATTTGTATTGACAGCCGCTAAAGGTGGACTTAACCCTGCAGTGTAAACATTGCAGTTTCTAAGAAACTGCAGTGTTTTACTTTGCAGGCTTAAACAGACAGAGACCGTGCACCCAGGCCACTTCATTAAGGTTAAGAAGTCTAGGTAACTATAATATACCTTTGAGGTAAAATAGTGTCTAAAACCTTGAGATGAAGTTGTTATGGTGCCTGGAGTGTTCCTTTAAGTATACTGTAAATGTAAGTTTCTGTGAATGTAAATCATGTTTTTTGTTGTTTTCTTTCAGGATCAGGCTTTAAATCTCCAGCACCTCACTAAACAACTTCAAGCAACTAATGAAAAACTGGAAATGGTAAGCAAATTGTGTGCACCTGAAGCCAGGTCCTCGTTGATGGTAATGGTTATACTGAGGTCACAATTTGTCTGCAGAGTAGTCATCCATTTTGCATGACTAGCTGAATGTTGCGCATTAAGGACCATGTCATCATCATAAGATAACCTGATAACTAGCTGTGTTCTAGCAGGAACTAGCACTGATATCGGTGCACATCAAACCTTGTTGGTGCAGCTTCAGGCAGCAAATATGTAGGAAAGCTCAAGAAGCGAAGGTAAAAGTGCAGGAATGGGTTCTCATCTTTCCATTGAGAAGCTATGTCTCAGGTGAAATAAGGCATTACTACGTTTTAGCAGTATGTTTAATCAGGAGATAAAAGCAAAAGTAAGGACAACATTTTTGGGAAAAGAAAATGTTGAGAAGAATAGATAATTCAGATTGAACTGAGCTACATGGAGGAGAGGAGAGACTGAGTAACTGGTTACACGCAATATGGTTCTTGCTGCTTTCAGACAGGCTAGCAGAAGCAGTGGCATCCCTATGTTGTAGCAATATGTACATATTTTAGGAGATCATGCTGGACGTGTCGGCTTATGCTGAATCTGCTGTTTGACTGGAGTACCTCTAGGAGATCCTGGTTTTATTTATTTCATTATGTTGCATGTGGCGCATCTTTTATTAGAACACAGCTTTTCAACACCACTGGTAATTCTTTATTTTATCTAATGAGTTAAATTTGCAGTTTAAAAGCGACATTGTTTTTTAGAAGCTGCATGTATCCTTTGCCATAAAATCTGCTTCTTGGCAGCGTACGCTGAATCATGTCCTAATATAAAGCAATGGTTATGCTGTCATACCCATGATGGATATCCAGTAAATTAGTGAACTACTGAAAATGTTTTTTGAATGGAAACGTTTTCTTTTTTTTAACATATAAATGTTTAGTCAGCTGTAAATTTTGAGAATAAATGAAAACAAGAAGTATCACTTTCCCTCCTGCCTGATAATGCTGTTGATTTCTTTTTTTTTTTTTTTAAAGTAAATCTAATTCACAGTAAATAGTATATAGAGTTTCTTAAATAAATGTTAGATCAGGAATAGCTGGTTCAGGCACTAACTGAGCAAAACAGGCCATTGTACTCCATAAAGTAATGGGTTCATTTCATGGAACATTTTTACATGAATGCTATATGCACACACGCTGTTTTGATCATAGGTTCATATGGGTTACGGAGCTCTTGAAATGACAATCTGTTGGGGCAACACGTTAAGTGAAAATAGGATATTGGTAGTTGGTTGAATGCAGGTCGGGAATATATATGTGTTACTGGATTTAAAAATAAAAAAAATAAAAACATTTTTAACATCCTTTTTCTGTTTGGTTTGAAACATATGACTTTTTAAAACTAAGCAACTTGTGTTTTTTTGGGCCACATATTTGCTATTTTCTTCGCATTTAGGAAAGCATTTAGATGTAGTAACATGTGTAGAATCAAAGACAGTTTTAAAAGGATTTTTGTCTAATGTTGGGAAATATTAAAAATATACTGTTTCAATCTGTTCGTATTTTCATATTCATTAAACAGAAGGACATTGAGTGTTTACCAACAAATAAAAAAATTGAAAACAAAAAGAAGTTGAGATGGAAAAATAGCAGAGCGTTTTTTGTTTTTTTTACAATGTTACTATTTTAAATTAATAATTGCAATTTTTCATTAATTCCTGGTTTAGGAAAAAACCCTGGCAAATACACACCACTCACTTGTACATGTGTGGAATTTTCGAAAGCTGTGTCAGTATAAGTTTTTCAGTATTTATTTATGAAAATATGTTTAAAGGGTTACTCCAACTGCCATGACCACTTAAGTGATTTGAAGTGGTCATGGTGTTAGGAGTCTGGATATGCATTGTTTTATTTTGAAACACTGCACATCCAGCAATGTTGGCAATTAAGTGCCAGGGACAAGTTGCACCCCCAGCACACGTGACATTGGCAGCCCAGAACCCTGCTCCAGGCTGCTTAATGTAAATTCTGTGCATACATTATATCTGGAAGTGTGCATTGCAAGTTTAAGCTAGCTCTCCCTTCCCACCTTTCGTCATGCAGCATTGGGTTTTGTTTAAAAAAAACAAAAAAAACTATCTTCCCTCCCTCCCCTTGCAAGCCTGGAACGCGCGATTGTGTTCTGAGATGGTGACATGGTCCTAGAGAGGGCCTATGGTTGGGTTTAAGGTAAGTAAAACTTTTATTTATATATAAAGGTTTTACTAAAAAAATGAGAGGGGGACAGCTCCAATAGTGCCCAGTAAGGCATATTATGCAGAAAAGTTGCCCCACTGAATAGTGTTATACTTATCGTTAAAATTCATAGTTAATTATACATTTAAGATTTTAATATATTCTTATCTAATGAGTGTGATTTATTTCTTATTTTTTAATTGGCACTCTAGGTACGAGATTTGTTAACACCTCATTTTTTGTATATATTTTTAGAGTAATCAACAGTTTTCACACACGGTAAAGGAGCAGCATTTGGAAATTGAACAGCTTTCTAAACAATTCAGGTAATTTTATGTATGAATAAGTTATATAGTACGTAAACTCTGTATGTTTTTAAAGTTACACAAGAAACTTGATCTAGGGGAAAGAATATTTATAGGAGCAGAAAGGAAAGTGTAGTCGCCTTTTCCTGGATAGCATGACATGTTCAATTAGGTTAGTCTCTCCCTTTACAGCCGATAGGAGAAGAAAAATATACCAGGTCTTTATAATGAAGATATCAGGTCTTGTTCCCATTCCTCTAGATCTTGTGTTCAAGAACCTACTATAAAGGCATGTGTCATTGTTCAGCGGTTTTCTGATAACTATACCAGGAGGAGTACATCCTCTCATCTCTACAAACCTCAAAAAGGGTTCTTCCTATGTGAAGGGGTCGTAGCATCAATTGCTAAACCTTCCTTCTGATAACTTGTCCTCTGCTATTCCTATCAGTATTTGGGTGTTGCATTGGGCCCCGATAATCTGAGAAAGGCCAATGTAATCTTTTTTTACTAAGGATAAGTACATGTTACTAACCACCCTCTGGAAGTTCAAAAGCAAGATGAAATCTCTGCACATCATCATTTCATCTGTATCATCTGTTTAGAAGATACATACTTACATATGTGTTACATACTTCTACATTCCGATAACAGAGGCTCAACAATGATTACTGCAATTTTATGTTGGGTATCTCCATCTTCATTTGTCAGGTCTTGTTATAAGTGTTTCAAACACTGAATTCATTAATCATTTCTTATATAACAGGCAACTTTTATCCCAGACAAAGTAATTTCTAGTGGACAGTTTTGGTCTCTCTCTCTTTCTCTCCCTCTCTTTTTCTCTCTCTTTCTCTCTCTCTCTCTCCCCCCCTACTCCTCTCTCCACCTCTCCTCCCCCCCAGTAAGGGACTATGTGGGAATGTTGGGGATTCTGACATCCACCAATCGGTTAGTTAGATTGGCCCTGTGAAGTCTCCTTCTTGTTGAATTATCATTTCTAAGCAGTTCATAACAACTGTAAGCAAACCTTTTTTTCATCTGGTTCCTTTGTCACGAACAGTCTAACATGGTGGCTCTGGTCCATGATTTTGGAGTATGGATTTTCTTTGTCTTAATCCAATGGGAAAATAGTCAATACTGACTTCAGCTAGTGGTCCATGCCCTCAGATCCCATTCATATTCTTGTCTGGAACCTTAAGAGTTTAAAAAAAAAAAAAACACTCCACAGGTAAAATTTTGAAAAAAATAATAAATCTGTTTAGTAGATATACCCCCAATGAATATATCCATTTGTTTTTCATGCATGTATTATTTAGTGGTATGCCTTAGAAGACCTTGCAAAAGCTGCAGTTCTTTTCAACGGTAGTCTTAAAAAGCCCTTTTTCCCCAAAAGAGACTTACAGTTTTCACTGTGAAATAGTCTATCTTATTGAGAATCCTCTGAAACTTTGTGGGTACCTGCTTGTGTCTGTGCATACACAATTCTCTTATCTGAGGTCTGAGAAGAGGTAAGTAGGGAGAGGCAGCACCTGCCACTTACATTAACTCACGAGAGCTTAACGTTTAAGCATGAATTAGACTTTACTATTAAGTGTTAATGGATTCCTGAAATCCACAAAGCCCATTACATCCATACTATGAATGCCAGTCATTTATGTGAATGGTGCTCAAAGCAGTTACTACTGCTTTCTACAGTACTTGGTTCTCTGCAATTAGGCTTGGACAGAAGCATTTGTCTCTTAAGGTTCGACTTGATCATCTTTGCCTGGTACCAGATGGACTCTTGCTTCATCAGGTGTTTTGTGATATTTATGCCTTCATTGTAGCCTGTTGAATCCCATTAGGATTTGCCATTAATTCTGAGGTATTTGCCTCGTTAGCCATTTGTTCATTCACAAGGGTTCATAAAATCCAAGCCTTATGATGCAATCCTCTAATTGCCCTGTTCTTTGTGAAGATGGTGGTATTATGGTCAGTGCTGGAATTCTTTCCTAAAGTTGTCTATTCATTGTATCTGAACTAGAAGACCTCTCATCCGCTGTGCTAGAAAAGGAACACTATTGATATGCATGGAATGTAGTTTGTTTTCATTAAGATTTGTGTTGAGAAAATGTATTATATAAGGAAATATTTATT
This sequence comes from Pelobates cultripes, assembly GCA_933207985.1. Classification (NCBI taxonomy): domain Eukaryota; kingdom Metazoa; phylum Chordata; class Amphibia; order Anura; family Pelobatidae; genus Pelobates; species Pelobates cultripes. The sequence continues at coordinate 130,141,158 of OW240917.1, read as the reverse complement.
ATCCCTCAGTGATACTGCAAAGGAGAAATAGCCTCTATTTCCACATCATACTGGATCATTTCTTCTATAACTAAGAGTACCAAGAATGACCATTCTAGTTGTGGGTAATGCTTCCCAAGAGAAATTTTGCACACCTGGCATTTGAGGCCAGGGGTTGGTCTATATGGTGCCACGATTAGCCATAAATATTGCTGAAATATTACTTGCTTGGCTTTTATCGTGGCATTGTATGGGGTTCTCCTTCTCCGCCACCTTTTATTCTGTGGCTTGTGTTTTAGTTGCGCTTTCAAATTGTCTGACATCTGTCTAGGTGACGGATTTGGTCAGTTTTTCCTGTCCTGCCGATGATGGCATAGCGATCTTTTTATGCTGCCATGGATTATAACAAGGAGTAAAATTATTTTAATACAGTTTCCATATTTATAAATATCTAGTGAAATGTGTACACCCTCCAATTAAAGTGTGTTTCTAAATGTAGATTGCCTTGTGTGTACAGTTACTTTTATCATTAGAAAAGCATTTTTGCCAAATAAATCAATGCGAGCAGTTCCTTCAGTCAATGTATTTCTAGGAACTATATAAGTGCAATTTATTGACATTACTACAAATATTTGTATTTTTTTTAATCCAATGTCTGTCAACAGACAAGCTAAAACAGACTTAAGAGCTGCCACTTTAAAAGATGAAGATCTGACCAAGCTTGTTGAAAACCTTCAAGAGCAGTTGCATGAAAAGGTAACAGAATGTGTTTGTTTGTTTTTTTTAAACCTATATTTTTGGGTTAGATAGGCTTACTAATGTTACAAAACAGTGCGCTTAAGACATGTCATTATATTGTATTTTTCATAAATTTTTTTGTCCATATACATAAAATAAAATATGAGCAAGAGTTAAACTATACTAAATTGCTGTTTACTAGTCTATGGAAGAGTTCAACTCAGTGCCAACATGCAGCTTCTTGGTACTAAAACACGTTTTATTACTAAAAATGTAGATCTTTAAGGCTGTTTTGTTTAGCAGAGTTAGACAAGTTTCAAGGACATCAATTTGGTAGTCAAGGACATCAATTTGGTAGTCAAGCATAGTCACCCAGGATTCAGTGCTGACTCACTGCTTGCCTCTCTTCCATATCAAGCTGAATTAAAAATCCAGGTATACCTTCTTTTTTTTTTTTCTCTCTTCTTTTTTTTGACGCGATGGATCAAAACATTTCCATGTCTCCTTTGTAAGTCATTTCTTTTAAAGAGAACTACCACCAAAAATATTTTTATATATTGAAATATGCTACCTCGTCAAATCTATTTAATCTAGAAGCTACAGATATTTCCATCCACTATCACCCATTTTAATGGTATCACATTAATGAGCTTGTGAGTATGGGAGCCCTATAAGTAGGGTTTTCCTTTTTATTTATTTATTTATGTTTTGAGTGGTGGGGTATATTTTTGTTAAATTCATGTTTCCATTCTATAGTGTGGAATTCATGTGCCCCAATGTAAAGTCTGTTAAATAATTATGTTGGTTTCTCTGAGATCCCAGATGTGATTAGTGCATTAATTGCACACACTGCTGGGCAGCACTTCAAGGACTACCTAAAAGGAATTCTAACTCTCATTCGCTTTGTCATGAAAACAGTGGAGAAGTGGTAACCGTAACTGTGAAAATATTGTGCAGGGACAGCTAAAGTATTTCTCTGTTCATTGTTTGCTCCCTTCGCCACCTTACCTGTCCCTTTACCTTGAGATTGTACAGTTGCACAAAGGATGAGCTAAACTTAATATATTAGTTTGTAACTTTTTTAGACATTTTATAAATATATATCCTTTACCTTTTGTATTCATCACTCCATATTTTTCATCACTATTTAATTAAACAAAAATAATTACATGCTAAAGGTTCTTGATTGGGTATTAATACCAGGGATGCACCGAAATGAAAATTCTGGGCCGAAACTGAAAATTTAGGATGCCCTTGGCCGAAAACCGAAACTGAAAATGACTTTTTTCCCCTAATGATTTAAAAAAAAAACCTTTTTTTCCTATAATTTTTATTAATATTATACTTTTTAATGAATTTAATCGTATATGAAAAACTTCCCTTCTCTTTTAGTGGTCCCCCCGCTTAATGTTACTCTCTCCCACCTCTAGTGTTCCTCTCCCTCTTTTTTAGTGTTCTCTTCTCCCCAGTCCCTTAGTGTTCTTTCCCACCTCCTCCCCTGTTCCATAGTGTTCTTTTCTCCCTCCTCCCCTGTCGGGTATTGTTCCCCCCTGTCCCATAGTGTTCTTTTCCCCCCTCCCCTGTCCCATAGTGTTCTTTCCCCCCTCCCCTGTCCCATAGTGTTCTTTCCCCCCTCCTCTGTCCCATAGTTTTCTTTCCCCACCTCCCCTGTCCCATAGTGTTCTTTCCCCCTCCCTGTCCCATAGTGTTCTTTCTCCCCCCATAGTGTTCTTTCTCCCCCCCTGTCCCATGGTGTTCTTCTCCCCCCCTCCCCTTTTCCCTGTAGCGGTAGTATACCCCAACACGCAAGAATAGTCCAACGAGAGACAAGATAACAAGATACGTCTTACCGGGCCTTAGAATGGCCGGACTCGACGTGGACAGGAAAAGACAGAGTCAAGAACGAGCCGAGGTCAAGGGAACAGAGAGACCGCGTAAACCAGAACTAGCCAAGGACTGATACTCAGGAGTCAGGAAACCGGTGAACAAGACAAATCAGGGATAAAGAGAAAAACGGTCAAGCACGAAAAAAACACTACTACACGAAGCAAGCACTAAAGGGAACTGAATCAGAAACCACGATAGGGCAGGGAGCTAAGGGAAAGGTGAGTATAAATACCTATTAGTTTATTTTGATTGGCCCTTGTCATATCCATGCCCCCAAACCGTGAGTGTATGGGGAATGTGGAATGACATGGGCCAATGGGAGACCTTTTTTATTTTTGTCTCCCACTGTCCCTTTAAAAGTGCGCCCGCTATGTGCGGCGCGCTCCCAGTGTCAGGCGAGTCACGTGTCCGCTTCTCGCAGTCAGTGCACGCCTCCCCGTCGGACGAGCCACGCGTGGCTCGTGCAGTTGCAGGGACATGCACGGCGGGGAAAGAGGACCTCGCCCGGCCCCTGGAGAGGGTAAGTACCGCTACAGTCTCATAGTGTTTTTCCCACCTTCCCTGTCCCATAGTGTTCTTTCCCCCCTTCCCAAGTGCAGTATTCTTGACTTTTCGTGTTATCATTACTATCTTTCATAGTGATATATAATCATCTGAATTGTTAATGCCAGCATGTCTGTTAAACTATGCACTACAAAAAAAAAATAATCTCTTTTTAAATTTTTTTATAATTATTTTCTTATTTTTTCCAGGAAGATCGTATTACAGCCGCTCATGCTAGAGAGGAAGCATCCGATAAACGTGTGCTTGAGCTCCAGTCTGCTCTAGCACTGGTAGAAACCAGGTAAATGAGACCAGTATGATATAGCTCATAGATTTTTTTAGTTTGATTATTTTGTTTTGTTTAAGGGGAAAAAAAATAAGTAACTTAAATCTTAAAAAAGGAGCCAACATTCATGTTCCAATGTAAACCTCTTGTCCTCAACACAAATCTACTACTTCATGCTCTCATTTTCACTTGTAATGAGTGAATGGCAGCTTTTATTCACTTTAAGTGAAAGACAAGTCAGTAACCACTAACTACCATTTACAAAGTAAATGCTGATAAAGTTGTTAAAGGGACTCTATAGGCACCCAGACCACTAAATCTCAATGGCGTGGTCTGAGTGCAGTGCAGAGTGCAGAGTTTGGCTGCACATGCGCACCTGGTCCTCAGTAATTCTATGAGAAGTATTGCATCAGATGAGAATGCAGAATATGTAAGTAACATGTATTTTACATAACTTTTTAAGTGTGAAAGTGGGGTGGGGTGGACAGAGGTCACTGTAATCAAATGGAACTTCAAAAAATATATACATTATTTTCAGGATCATAGGTTCTTTTTAAAAGCAACTAATGACTGAAACTATGCTTAAAAAATATATTTTTTCTGCATTATTTGAATAAGTAAATAAAGATATTTGAATTCAGAATTATGACATTTAAATACAATAAGTGCCTTGTGTTCCATTATTATCACAACAGACTCCCAAAATGTCAGTTGATCGCTTTTGTTTATCTAACCTATATACCTTGCTTCTCATAGTAAGCAACATCTGTTACATTATTGGTGTTTACTATAATGCATTTTTACACTTTTGTATATGTATATGGGCAGACATATGAAATGGAGATATGTTAAACAACATTTCACTCTAAAATATTTGTATAATTATTATTATTGCTGTTGGATATTAAGTTCCCTGATTGACATTTGATTGTCAGAATTTCTTACCTGCAAATAAAGGTACTATGTTGCTTTGAATCATTAAAGGGAGAAAACCCAAATCTATAACTAACTTTAGAAACTTTATGCATTTAATGTTCTTTAATATTAAGGCTGAGAGTAACCTCACAAGATGAAGAGCAATTAATAAGCGAAAGGACAAAGTTAGAAAAATGCATTGCTGAGCTGCAAGCAAAGTGTGTCGCTGCTGAGGAGGAGAAGTATGAAGCAGTTTGCAGAGTTCGGGACAGTATGATAATACTGGAAGAAGCTAACTTACAGAAAGACCAGGTAAAAAAAAAATTATTAGATATATGGTGTGTATTATTTAATGAGGAATGCTCACTTGCCAGGACTTTTAATATTATGTATAATTATTCCCTGTAACAGGTCTTTGTGAGTTCTGAAAAAAGTTAAATATAGAAACGTTTATAAAATATATAATGGGTCGTGGCTTGCCGGTTAATGGAGTAGGTTGCATCTTACTGAGGCTCTGCGACTCCAGCTCACATAGCTCCTTATAGCTCTCCTACCACTTTCCATGGGGAAAACACGACGTCAGGCACAGGTTCGCCAAGAAGAAACGCCGGTCCGATGGATGAATTTTTGTCCACCCCAGACGGCCTCTGACACACCCGGCCTGCTGACAAAAGGGCGCCGGGCTCACCAGGCGCAGACCGCGTAGTGTAGTCACTGCCTGGCTTGATATGAGGTGAAACCCTGACACAGGTTTCTGCGGAATTGGTGGATATCTTGGCTGATATGTTTACCAGATCTGATAAAATAGCCATGGTGGCCGAGCTCCGGTCGGTGATACGCTTAACCGTGGCTTGACAGTTAATGGAGTAGGTCGCATCTTACTGAGGCTCCGCGACTCCAGCTCACATAGCTCCTTATAGCTCTCCTACCACTTTCCATGGGGAAAACACGACGCCAGGGAACCCCTGGACCCTCAGGCACAGGTTCGCCAAGAAGAAACGCCGGTCCGATGGATGAATTTTTGTCCACCCCAGACGGCCTCTGACACACCCGGCCTGCTGACAAAAGGGCGCCGGGCTCACCAGGCGCAGACCGCGTAGTGTAGTCACTGCCTGGCTTGATATGAGGTGAAACCCTGACACAGATTTCTGCGGAATTGGTGGATATCTCGGCTAATATGTTTACCAGACCTGATAAAATAGCCATGGTGGCTGAGCGCCGGTCGGTGATACGGGAGGAAATAATGGAGGTGCGCAGAGACCTCACTGCCCTTGAACAACGGGTCTCTGAACTCGAGATCGAAAATATGCAGGCCAATCAGCATTATCAGGCCACAGCCAGTCACTATCATGCCACAGCCAGTCAGGGCTCGGTCATTCTGGACCTCCGCCAGCAAGTGGAGGACTTGGATAATCGGGGAAGGCGCAACAACATTCTAGTCAGGGGCCTACCCGAGAATGGAGAGGAAGATCTCACTGACATTTTGACAGAATTATTTACTCAGATACTCAGAGAGGAGGCCCCAGATGAGTTCCACATTGAAAGAGCTCACAGAGACTGCCACGCAAAATAATTTGCTGCCTACTATCCTTCCAGCTCAAAGACACCATCATGCGAGCGGCCAGGCCTCAGGTTATCTTCAAAGATGCCACAGTCACCCTCTACTAAGACCTCTCGGCCCTCACGCTAGAGGCCCCGCTGTGCCCTGAGGCTACTCACATGCCTACTACAAGAACGAAGAATCCCATATAAATGGGGCTTTCCCTTTAGTCTCCAGGCCTGCAAGGACAATATATGGCGCTCCATGCGATGGCCAATTTATGTTCCCGGATTCCTGAGCCTCCCGGCCATATCAGTGCCAAATTAGATACTGGATAGCCCTCCACCGTGACCGGGCCAACAATCCGCTCCAGACGCCGTGAAGCCCCCCTCAGCGGAGAGAGGCGGACAGAATGGCACCCCTGGTCCACAGAGCTTGGCATTGACGCTCCCTTGCAGCCTGGGCTACCCTTCTTTTTATACACGCCGGCCTGAGGATACCTCCAGAGCTTTTCACATATAAGTCCTTTTGTACTATTAACTTGGACTCAGGGCCTGTCAGCCAGCTGGCCTCCAGGTTTGGGTGGTACCTGGGAATAGGGAATAGTCTGAGGTGGGCTCTGCAGCTGGGGACCTGAAAGGCCGGGGCTCCCGCATAGCATCCATGCCTTCACTGACCTGCCAATATGAGCCCCACACCCCCTCTGGTGGTAATGCCGCCAATCCGGTATAGGCCTGACACATGAAGCCTATGCACCATCAGGATCTGACGCCCCGCGGCAGCCACCTGGTTCCCCATGCGGCTCATTTGCTGCACTCCCCAACCTGACAGACATTATGTGGGATACTGAAATATGTTGTATATGTTGTTGCATAGATTGGCACTGGTCTCATGCCACCCATGGGCCCGACTATAGTGTTATGTGGTGGGTTGGGCAGGGGCCCACACGGACACGCGACAGCCCCAAGTTGACAGGACAGGCGGCCAGAGTGGCAGCACAAAGGCTTTCAGTGCAGACGTTTAGCTACCTCGTTCTCATATGTATACTTCCCGTGTAGTTCCCTACCCTAGCATCAGCCTAAGACTGACTGCCCCGAGGTACCCACATGCCAACGGCCAAACACCCAGACAGCGGAGCACAAGCCCCCACCACCTTAGTCACAGGAGGAGTGGCAGCAGCAGACCCAGGACACTCACAGAGTGGGAGCACGACCACACGCTGGGTCCCTGACCAGACGGTTCCCATCCCACACGCCCACTGATAGGACCGTACCGGCCCAGTCCAGTTACGTAATGTTTTTAACCCCTGGTTTCTGTACCGTTTTAGTTAACTTTTCAGTTTAACGCATAGGAGACACAACTCTTTTTCCTTGTGAGCTGGACAGCAGTGGCAGCCTGCCAGACACCCTACGAACCAGACACACCAGGTTTCCTTGTCCCAACGCAACAGACCTCTCTGTAAATTTGGTCAGAGTGAGGGTGTAGTGCGAACACCCGGCTGGGCTGTACTCACGCATTACTTTTAAATGACCTAGGGTCTTCGTTGCCTCACGGTACATTTAGGTACCGACAACCTTCCCAACCTACCCTTCTGTTCCTCTCCCTTTTTTTCCCTTTTAACAACCTGATACAGCCCCATCTTTCGATTGTCTGCCCCTGCCGCCATGGCGACGAGCTTTCGCTCGCTGAGGTTCTGGTCTCACAACTTCAGGGGACTCAATATCCCTGAAAAGAGGAAACGGCTCCTTAGGACATTGTGGTCACGTATGGAAACAGGGATTCTTGAGATGTAAAATGGAGTGAATCTTCACAGTTATATGCTTGGGATCCAGTAGAGCATATGTTGAAATAAACAGAAAAGGACTCCAATGGCACAGTATATAGATGAATAAAATAATATAATAAAATGAAAAAAAGTCTTACTCACACTTTTCAGAGCTAAAACCTAGCTCTGATATTTGAGCCAGATATTCGCCAATCAAATATTACTCCGCATATCCTTGAGTGGGGATTATTCCACTTCACATGCGCAATATCAGAGCTAGGTTTTATTTGAGCCAGATATTCGCCAGTCAAATATTACTCCGCATATCCTTGAGTGGGGATTATTCCACTTCACATGCGCAATATCAGAGCTAGGTTTTAGCTCTGAAAAGTGTGAGTAAGACTTTTTTCATTTTATTATATTATTTTATTCATCTATATACTGTGCCATTGGAGTCCTTTTCTGTTTATTTCTACATATGCTCTACTGGATCCCAAGCATATAACTGTGAAGATTCACTCCATTTTACAGCTCAAGAATCCCTGTTTCCATTTGTGGCACCTATCATTACGGACTTATAAGTGTTTTGGACTACTGCTTACTACTTATTTTATATTAATATTTTATATATTTTAGGCGCAACCTTTTTTTTACTGTTCTGTTTTTGTATACCTTTGCTACAGCCTACTACCCCAATAAGGGACAACATTTGTTCCTAGCAAAAACACTGTCTCTCCTGGAGAAGTTTAGAATTCCTCCTCCCTCCTGCTCTCCTCTTCTGTAGGGATTTAGGGTGAGTCGGACCACGTGCTGGTCTCAATCGAGCTTAAATCGCCTCTACTCAAACCACGGTAATTTCAATGGAAGCTTAACGAAAACACACTGACAGACGTAGAGTCTGTAACACAAACACTTTACCAAAACTTTGCAGACAACGCTACCCCTGACGTGACCTCGCTGATGGTGTGGGAAGCTCACAAATGCGTGATCCTGGGACATTTCATAAAAGTTTGCACTCAACACAAAAAAGACTCTACCAAACACATGACAGAACTAACACACAAACGGGCATTGACAGACGTGAGCTACGTACAGCTGACCGATACACGCAGACAGCTAAAAGATCTGCTCTCCCAGAAACTTTTCCACACTACCCGAAAATCCAACAGACACTTCTTTGAATATTCCATTAAATGCGGCAGACTCCTAGCATACACCCTACAACAGAGACAGAGACAACGCCATATACATCCAATCCAAGGCCCGAATGGAAAAGAGACCAAAATTCCAGCCGAAATCCTGCAGGCTCTTAGGGCGTACTACACAGACCTGTATAACCTAGACCCCTACGCACAAAACCAGGTAGCCCCCCAACGCCGACATAGAATATCTGAATTCCTATCGCACCATGTCACCCATACACTCACAGCGGAGATGACAGTAAAAAATGGAACAGCCTTTGACTATAGAGGAGCTAAACGCGGCCCTTAAACTTGCCCAGACCCACAAGAACCTGGTCTTATATATATGTACCTTCCAAGAGGCCTGAACTCCATCCTGTTGCAGGGCCTGAACTCCATCCTGACTGGAGGCCAATTCCTGGCAGATTCACTTCGCACGGTGGTCACGGTCATACCAAAGGAAGGGAAAGATCCCTCCAGCTGCGGGAATTATCGGACAATCTCGCTATTAAATGCGGATTTTAAACTCTTTGCTAAAACCATGGCATTGAGGCTGTCATGGGTGCTGCCCACCTTGGCCTACCCGGACCAGGTTGGATTCATCCCTGGGAGTGAAGCTGGGGACAATACCATCAGGGCCCTCAACATCATCCACTCCGCGCGGTTGACGAAAAGATATCTAGTGCTCATCTCCACAGATGCTGATAAGGCATTTGACTGGGTGGACTGGACATATCTTGACGCCACACTACGTCACATGCGATTCGGCCCTCACTTGCGCTCCTGGGTGATGGCCCTCTACACAACCCCATCAGCCCGTATTCGGATCAACGGCGCCCTCTCCGCGTCCCCCCCTACTGTTTGCCCTCTCTCTGGAACCATTTCTGGAGGCGGTCAGATGAGATGGGGGCATCACCGGGTACAGCCTGGCCGCTCTGAACACCGGGTGGCCACCTATGCGGATGACATGCTCTTTTTCCTGGATAAAGAATTGATTTCCCTACCCAACCTCTTACACGCTTTTCGAGAATACGGTGTTCAGTGTGTCTCTTCTGTCGGATAAAAGGTCACACCTGAAAACACAATTCCACTTTACCTGGTGCGAGACGAAACTCAAATACCTAGCTATCTGGCTCCCGAAGGATCTGTCACACCTATGTCAACTGAATTTTCTGCCTATCCTTACGACTGTACAAACAGATATGCACCGATGGTCAGACCTCTTTGTATCCTGGTTTGGCCGCATCAACGCGGTGAAGATGAACATCCACCCACGCCTTCTATACTTGTTTCAGGCGGTGCCGGTAGTCATACCCAGAGCCCGGAGGTTTGTCTGGAACAGACTGGCATCTCGGATCTGCACATCGTCACTAGAACTACCCAAAAATCGTGGTGGTACCTGGCTTCCATCAATACTCTTATAGTATCAGGCCACACACCCCTTTAGGGTAATGGATTGGCATGCACACCCAACCACTAAGATTTGGGTCGACATGGAAAAAATCCAGGCGACTGGTACAATACCCTCATTACTCTGGCTCGGCAAATTGACCTTCAGCACTCTGCAAACCGACAACCCAATAATCGGTGCCACACTATGAGTTTGGTGCTCCTTCCGATACCCACAGCCACTGTCCACATCCCCTGGCCCCTTGACACCCATTACACATAACCCGGATATTGGAGGAGGCCTTACGCCATCGGACGGAGGGAATTTACGGAGGGAAACAACCTCAAACCTCTTTCTGACCTTTTCTCCGACGCCCCGTCCCCCCACACACACACATGCCTAGATACATTTCACTACTACCAGCTGAGGACCAACTATGCGGCTTTTACCTGTAAACTGCTTCTCCACAGAGACCTCACCCAATGCGAAAGCCTTTGCGTTGCTAGGCGACACATTGAGAAGGGGATCTCTCTGCTATACGCACTGCTCCTCAATGGAGAAAATAAACCTGTCCCGAAATACATGGCTAGGTGGGAAACCAAACAAGACTGGGACAACATTTTTCATACTCCCCCACAAATGCTCCATCAGCTCGCAGTATCACTGCCCTGACATCATACAGACATGTCATTAAAAACATTTAAAAAGTCACTCACAAACCATCTCCTGACAGCCGCAAAGTCACTAATACCTACTGTGGCGGAACCCGCCTCGCCACCTGGCATTGGAGAGGCCTGGCTGCCCGCCTCCTTCCTGCTGACTGTGGCCCCTGGTAAAGTTGTACTTTTGAATGCAATATTTGGGCATATTGTATTTTATTGTGCGGCTACTGGCTCTTTAAGCACAGTGAATGGACTTACTGTAACTTTTTGGACACTTCCTCTTCCCCTCCCCCGGATCCATTGTTCTCCAGCAGGGTGTTGTCCCAGGGACACTGCCAAACCAGTGGGAACTGGTTTGCCAGGAAAAATCATGCTTGCAAGTAAAAACAAAGGACTTCGACCTAACCGTTAAACCCCTGAACCTATTCAAGGAATTTTGGATATGTTTGTCCCCAAGTTATACTGGTTAAAGTAATATAAGTTTTATGTATGTGCGATGTTAACTCACAGAGTTATAAAAATTTACAAAAAGTAACTTTTCAGCTTGGAGATAATTGAGTAGATACAGTAATTGACTCAATTATCTCCTAAGCAGAGGGGAGGAATATGCTGGGTGTGTTTCTATTTTCCCATTGTGTCTGATTGGCTGCTGTACTTGCATTGTATGTGTTGTAATGTGTTTATTGGTGGTTCTGCAAAACCCTGTGGGCAGTACTATGTTTTGTGGATTGTAATAAAAACCAGGCTGGGTGTGCCAGCACTGGAGTTCCTGTTTTAACCCTCAAAGTGAAGTGTCGTCTCATTATTGGGGGAAGGATTTATTGTATGCTGTTCCAGTTTGACTGCTAGGAGAGTAAACCTATTCATATGGTTCCTATTCAACTGTCTACAGCATTCATATGCTTGAGAGTATTCGCATGCTCCTACGGTTCGGTGATTGTGGTGTCTGCCAGAGTGCTTAGAGTCCTCAGGAAGTGCTAGGAGCATCCTTCAACGGAGGTACCCAGTCGGGGTGCCAGGTGATCCGTTACACCTACGCTATGGAAGCAGAAGGGTACGCCCACCTTTCAGCAATAGGTGGACAGATTAGGCGACAACTACAACATGGAATCTTTGACTGCAACCCTACAGGGGCGCCTAGACAAATGTATCCAGACTTTGGCACCATGGCTGATATTTCTCTCAACGGGTGATGGGTGGGAAGCTAAGCTTTTCCACGCTCCTCTCTGCACTCTCTCCTTCTTCCCCTCTTTTTCTTCTTATATATATGATCAGTCACCCCCACCAAAGGGGATGCCCCACATGCCAACTTTTCAGCTCAGAGTAATTATACAACAACGGGCCATTCTACACAGCCTTTAAACCAGTAACTCACCATGGCCCCCAAATACCCGGAAAACACTGTTTTACTACATACATCTACTGATTGCATCTTGAAGTCTAGGTACTCTCACCGGGTCAGAGCCCTTACTCCCAGTCCACTTTGGGCATACACAGATTTGCATTACTGATATACGGTCAATGAGACCCTGGAAGCCAAGCACTCTTTACTCTGAAAGTACTGCTGATTGATAGTTATGCTGGTTAACCCGAAATTTGCGACTTCATTCATATGTGTGCCTGGACCCTGGATATCAATATGCTGCCCGAATACCAATTGTTGTTCTCACATTACTTTCAACATATTTTGCCATATGTGTACTTGCTGTAATGCATATATGTAATACCTCAATTAAAATATAGATTGAAAAAAAAAAATGATTCACTTCGCACGGTGGTCACGGTCCGGACAGAATATAGAGAGACAAAATGAAAGAGAGAAGGGACAGAATAAAGAGATACAGAATAAAAGCGAGAAGGGACAGAATGAAAGTGAGAAGGGACAGAATGAAGGAGATGAAATGAAAAGTATGCTGTTTGCAATAAACTTTGCATAAAATAGTTCATTTGTATTTAATTTTAATGGTTCAAATAATGTCAGGCAAAATGGTCGGCCCTAACGCATGTTCACTTCCTCAAATCTGGCCTGCTTTGAAAAAAGTTTGGACACCCCTGACATAGTGTCACGGCTACTAGTGTGGTCCAGCACGCAGAAACTATGTAAACATATACATAGGCAAGAAAAGGAAAATAAAAGGACTAAGCGTAAACCGGACCTTAGAATGGCCGGACTAATACGCTAGAGACAGAGAATGGTCAAAGGGAAAGCCGAGGTCAGGAAGCCAGAAAATACACAATACCGTTTACACAAGCCAAGTCAGGGAAACCAGAATTCAGAATAACCAGGGAAAAGCCAAGATCAGGATACCAGGAAATCAGATTCAAAGATAAAGCACTCTCAGGAAACCACGACAGGGTAAGGTACTGGGGTGAGCTAGGGATTTAAATATCCCTCTCTAAGGTCTGATTGGTCAGAGGGCGACCTCTGACCCCAAAACGTACGTGCGCGTTGACGTCGTGACGTCACGTGCACATCAGTATAAACTTCGGGGGCGGAGCTATGTTTAGGCGCGACCATGCGGTCAGCGCCATTTTGGATCCGGGCGCGAGGGCCGGAGGATGTGGGGAAGCGGCTGTCGGCTCGCCGACGAGCAGGTAAGCTCGTTCTTTAAGCACAGCCTTGCCACGAGGCGGGCCGGCAACCGCGACACATAGAGGTACTTTGATTCAATGCATCTCTATTAGAAGTTATGCGTTATATTAAAATATTTTTATAATGTTATATCATTTTAAAAGTTTATCTAAAAATAGTGACTTATTTGAAAAGTTAATACAAATATATTAAATCAAGGCTATTATTTCATCCCAGTTAGGATGAAGTAGTTGCAGTTTATCTCTTACGCTTACTGTTTCTGTCGCTGTGGTTGTTTGATATAATGATTTTAGAGGCGATGAAGGCACATTGCAGCCTCCTTTCTTTGCAACACCTATCCCATCTATAATTACTTTCCACCATATTGTCTCTCCTACCCTTCTTTACCATCCTCAACATTATCTGTGATCTCATTAGTTCTTTTCCCATGTATTGCTTCACCTCCTGTTCCTTTTCTGCTTCTCCTTATATTCGAGAAAGAATTACACTAGATACCCCTAGGGGAACCAGCGGGTGTGTATCTGGGGCGTCCAAGAATAGGGGGTAACCCTCACTTGTATGTGTAACTAAGAAAAAGAAGAGAAAGACCGGGTGGTCAAAGAAAATAAGGCGCCCCCTAATTAATTGCTATACAGGTGTGTACAACTAAAATTTAACTTTTAATAGTTACTGCTTAAAAATTCTGAAAAGAAGAGAAATAAAAATGATTTGATTAAAATCAATATGGAAAGGTAAGGATAACTCTGTGTGGGGTATATGATTGAATTAATAAATCTCCTCAGAAGAACCTTGAGGTGGATAGAAAAGAAATGAAAAAGAACCCACTCAGACATAAAACCTTGATGCAAGTAAATGGTCAAATGTGCAAAGCTGCTAAACTGCTCATGATATATAAATGGAAATCTCTCCTAGTTGGGATATCACCATCCCAAGCTAATGCTTCAAAGAATATTCTACATTGAAATAAATAGTAACAAATTCATGTTGTATAAACAGGAGAGAGAATTATGCCTATAAAGTGCACAGGGATCATTTACAAAGTAGCTAAAGCGCTCAGTTATATTGGAGTCAGCACTGAATAGATACAAAGTATATATAGCCTTTTCAGCTGTCAAACAATTTGACCTCGGTGTGGAGTTGGCGTGATGAGGAAAGAGAAAGGAGCTAATCTCTAATACAGCGTGCGGAGTAGTATCACTATAGATGCGCCTACCCCAATGTCGCCATCCCATACACCCAATACAGGAGATGATAGTACTAGGCTGACTATCTAAGAATCTGTAGATACGAGCGCAGTCACCTAACCAAAATAACTAACTAGCTATCTAACACGTGTTTCGGCGCTACTACACGCGCCTTCTTCCGTGTTTCATACTGTATGATTCCTTTCCTTTTGCTTCCTCTTCTATTCCTTCTCTGCTTACCCTCCTGTTCCTATTCCATGTGTATTCTAGATCTTGCTGTGGTTTTATTCAAAGCTTGTGCTACAACCTCGAAATGAATTTCTTAAAGAGTTACTCCAAGCACCATGACCACTTCATTAATTTGAAATGGTCGTGGTGGCGGCATCTTTCAGTAAAGATGGCCGCATCATTTAGGCGTTGTTAGCCATGCCGGAACAAGATTTTGGGGCTGACTCATGTCAATGCTGTAAAGAGTTTCATGCATAGTGTGCCATTCATTGGTAACTGCATCAACTTCAGCTTTTGCAGCTTTGCAAAATCCGGACACGCATCATCCAGCAAAAGAGGAGTCTAGTTTGGAGATCCAGGTAAAAGCACGAGCCATTACTAAACATTTTTTAACCATACTAGGGAACTGATCCAGGATACTCCTGGTATAATGACCATTACAGCAGGCTCTTATTAGCTCCTTTGGCTTCCAATATCATTTCTATGCAGATGACACGCAAATCTACCTGTCCTCTCCTGATCTCTCCCCGTCCCTCTTGACTAGTGTCTCTGACTGCCTCTCTGCTGTCTCTAACTGGATGGCTGCCCACTTCCTTAAAGGACCACTCTAGGCACCCAGACCACTTCAGCTTAATGAAGTGGTCTGGGTGCCAGGTCCAGCTAGGATTAACCCATTTTTTTATAAACATAGCAGTTTCAGAGAAACTGCTATGTTTACAAATGGGTTAATCCTTCCTCCAATTCCTCTGGCTGTCTCATTGAAAATCACAGTGAGAGCACGCAAGCATCCATAGGAAAGCATTGTAAATGCTTTCCTATGCGACCGGCTGAATGCGCGCGCAGCTCTTGCCGCGCGTGCGCATTCAGCCGAATGGGAGGATCGGAGGAGGAGAGCCCCCGCCCAGCGCTGGAAAAGGGTAAGTTTTTACCCCAGAGCCGGGCGGGAGGGGGTCCCGGAGGGTGGGGGCACCCTCAGGGCACTATAGTGCCAGGAAAATGAGTATGTTTTCCTGGCACTATAGTGGTCCTTTAAACTAAACTTGACCAAAACTGAAATTCTGGTCTTTCCTCCCTCAAGTGTTGTTACTCCTGTGTCTCCCTCCCTCCAAGTCAACGGTGCTACCATCAGGTCCACCACGCAGGTTCGCTGCCTAGGTGTTCTCTTTGACTCCAACCTCTCCTTCAAGCCTCATGTTCAATCTATTGCCAAATCCTGTAATTTCCATCTCAAAAACATTGCGCGCATCCGCCCTTATTTAACGCCAGATGCGACTAAGGTGTTGGTCCATTCCACTGTCCTTTCTCGCCTTGATTACTGTAATCCTCTTCTCAGTGGTCTTATGTTCTCCGAACTTGCGTTGTTACAGTTCATAATGAATGCGGCAGCGAGGCTCATCTTCCTGTCCGCCCGCACCTCCCATGCCTCACCCTTCTGTCAGTCCCTACATTGGCTTCCTATAAAATATAGAGCTCAATTTAAACTTCTGGTTCTTGCTTTTAAATTTCTACATAATGCTGCTCCCACCTATCTATCCTCCCTTATACACAAGTATGTCCCATCTAGGCCCTTACGATCTGCTGAAGACTTACATCTATCTTCTGTCCATACTCCCACCTCTGATGCTCGCCTTCAAGATTTCTCGAGGGCTGCACCGTTCCTGTAGTGTGGCGGAACCAACCTCGCCACTATGCACTGGAGAAGCCTGGTTGCCAGCCTCCTGCCATGTGACTATGGCCCCTGGGATGTATTGCCCTTTAAAGACATGATTTGGGCATAATGGATTTGTGTTGTGCTGCTGCTAGCCCTTTTAAGAACCATCTGGGGGACATACTGTGGAGTTACTGGGTGGACACCATTTCCTGTATCAGAAGCACATGGTGAGAACAATGGATGGCGGCCATTTTAACTCACAGACACTGTGTGGACTGTTCAACACGGTGCCATCTCGCCAGTATTTGTTGCACAGAGACATCGTGCGGTGGTTTTGGACTATACAGCAGGGGACACATTATACAGTGATTGTTTTTTATTTAGCCTGTATATGTTCTGCAGAATCTGCATTAAACTGTATTTTCCAAAGTACTGAACAGATCTGGGTGAATTTTGGATATGTGGTTCACCCAGATCCCTCAGTTCCAATGATTTTTTATGGGGTTATTGCATGTTTTGGGGTCCCTGTGATGTGTTTTATGAAACTGTATTTCTCTGGCTGTGATAATTAGATTACCCATTGTGTTCAGTAATCATATCACAGCCAGAGGGGAGGATTTTGTGTGGGAGTGTCTGGGTGTATTGTATGGATTGATTGGCTGTTTTGTAACGCCCTGTGGGCTGTACTATGTTTGTGGATTGGGAATAAAAGAGATTGTATGTGACAGTACAGGAAGTTCCTGTTTTAACCCTCAAAGTGAAGTGTCGTCTCATTATTGGGGGAAGGATTCATTATATGCTGTTCCAGTTTGACTGCTAGGAGAGTAAACCTATTCGTATGGTTCCTATTCAACTGTCTACAGCATTCATATGCTTGAGAGAAGGTATACGCTTCTCTGGTTCGGTGATTGTGGTGTCTGCTGCAGTGCTTGGAGTCCTCAGGAAGCGCTAGGAGCATCCTTCAACGGAGGTACCCAATCGGGGTGCCAGGTGATCCGTTACACTGTGGAACTCGCTTCCCTCCTCCGTTAGATGCTCACCCAGTCTCCACGCCTTCAAAAAATCGTTAAAAACCCACTTCTTCATAAAAGCGTATCAATTAAACTGTTAATAGCTCCTGACTGATTCCTCTTCTGCAACTGTCACTAGTCTAATACTATCCTTACCTTTTTGTGTCATTTTACCCCAGTCCCTCTAGCATGTAAGCTCATTGAGCATGGCCCTCAACCCCTCTGTTCCTGTGTGTCTAACTTGTCTGGTTACAACTACATGTCTGTTCGTCCACCCATTGTAAAGCGCTGCAGGATTTGACGGCGCGCTATAAATATCATAATAATAAAAATGATCCTTGTACTAATCTTTAACGCAAACTGAAGTAAAACCTGTGTTAAGTAGACCTTGTTTTAAAATCTGTATTTGGCAAGTGCTAAATGTGATTGCTAGACCTGTTATTGAATAATCTGTCTTGTGAAGGCCTTGTGTCACTTTGTTAGTACATTAACTGATGCCTCCTGACACTCAGAAGGAAATTAAATAATTAATGGTTTTCCAAGCATTGAATCTTATGTTGGTGTCAGACCAATTTACATAATTGCTGTCTAGTCATGAGTTCAACACAGGCTCTTTGGCTATTTCCCAGATCAGAATTGGCTAGCTTAATGCAGGACTGAAATGAAACAAAAAACAACAGTAATAAACTGAACAGAAGTGGAAACAAAGTAGGACTTGCCACATCCAGCATAGTTAATGAATGCAAAGATTGCCATTGTCCTTCATATAATGTAACATGAAAAATAAACCCAGCTCTGTAATGGTTGAAATGCAAATAAAATAAGATGTAACTAATTTATGAGGAATATTTGCTGGTAGCAGGATTGTCTTGTCCTAATTCGTGGCAAAGTCATTTGTGGGATCTTTTGGTTTCTATTGTGGAATGTACACAAATACATTTTTGTTAAAAAAATTATTGTTGACTCTAGTTTCAACTGTCAACTAAAATGATCAGAATTAGGTTTGAGGAGGGAACGTGGCCAACAGGAGACACAATGGGGCGCAGAAACTCGCCGTTCACAAGATCTAATGCTCTCCTTCGAGAGGCTGACGCCGCGGCTGATCGCCAAGATGGTGTCTGAGGCCTACCACGACCCGGAAGCCCCAGATGACTCCCAGGAGGGAGAGGAACCTCACACCTCACCAATTCCTTAGAATCCGACGAAGACTCGTCTCCATCAACATAGGGGGACCTAAAGCAGCTCTTAATAGAGGAAGGTCTGAAGGGAAGAGCTACAAGAAGCTCAAAACGAAATTGGAGTGATGCACCAGAAGGTGACCGCAGTGGAGCAGCGAGAGGTGGCCAGTGACCGCCAAATCCAGGAAGCCAAGAGTCTAATTGAGGGACTCCCCTCTCAGGTCCAGCAACTGAGCCGCACGGTGATCTCACTGGAGACATGGCACAGACGCCGCAATGTTTGCATAAGGGGCATCCCTTATATACCCAATATACCCAGAGTCTGATTACCTCTATGGCAGTTAAGGGGTGTGCAGACCCCCCACAGATAACCTCTGCATACCGGGTGTGAAAAGCCACTGCAGCACCCAGTGAAGCCTCCAGAGA
This sequence comes from Pelobates cultripes, assembly GCA_933207985.1. NCBI lineage: Eukaryota > Metazoa > Chordata > Amphibia > Anura > Pelobatidae > Pelobates > Pelobates cultripes. The sequence goes on along the minus strand of OW240917.1, from coordinate 130,122,002 downwards.
CTCGATCGCAGCAACCGGAGATGTCACAGTAAGAGCCGTGATAATGAATCGGTCCAGAGTACTTGTGACCATATGGTTCGACGGTGCCACACTAGCAATTTATGGAGACATCCCATTTATGGCCCTGGCAGAGAAAAGGAAACTATCCCTGGTGGCAAGGAGGTTGCGGGACCACTCACTGAAATACCGTTGTGTAGTGGAGGGATTCCTTCAAGCTGTGCTCGTAGACGGGTATCTCGCACTCACCTCAGCTGAGGATCCAGAACCCTTCTTCCAGAAACTAGGCCTACCGGCTGTTCCACAAGTGGAAACGTCATCCTCGACTGGGAAGACAACTACCTCCATATCAGCTGGGGCTCCAGCAACATCATCCACTTTCTCTGGACGCACTGCCCAAAGGCAGTAACCATGGTTCACAGGCACCCTGCCTACCTATGCAAACGCACATCTCCGCATACAGTCTCACAAGCAAAGCAAGCTACAGTAGCTTGATGGACTGAACCTGCCTGCTCCTTATACTGCTTTGCTTTGTTTCCTAATTTTCAACAGTGCTTGTTTGACTATATTACTCTGTAGCGTGTGCCCATGCACCACATATGTTGTTAACTTTTTAACCTCCGTATACTGGATAAGTAATGTACAAAGTGTAAAACACAAATTGAAAATTAGGCTTGAGCATTACAGGAGGAACTGCCATGTCTCTGGAATTTACAGCATTCAATAAAACATTGAAAATCGCCTATAACTCGTCCTAGCTTTTTTTTATTACTGTTGGATGTTATATTGTGCAAGCAGCTTGATTTGATGCTGTCTTTACTCAGGGGTGTGGATTTACACATTTAAAAAAAAAAATACTTGTCCAAGGGAATAAATCTACTTGTTCGTCATGACAATCTACTTGTCTTGACACAAAACAATTTCCCCAAGTGAGCAGCTCATTTAGTAGACAGTTGACCTGCCAAAAATGGGGTACATTGACGTTGTGGCAGGCGTACGCAATGTATGATCATATAATGTAGCTAAACCCCCATATTTTTTTTTGCCTAGATTAGGTGTTAGTAATAAAACTAGCAAAATAGCTGTTTAGCAGATAAGGGATTTTCATTTATAATCTACTTGTCTTGACACAAAATAATTTTAATTAAAAAGATTAGGGTCACTAACAAAAGCCTTGGACATTGACATGGCTATTTGCTGAACTCTCAATTTTCTCAAAATAAATCTAAAAGGAGAAATGAAGGCAAAAAATAGCCAATGTGCTATATAAATTCAACATCCCTGTAATTACTCTATGTTATCATACAGTAAATCTTTTAGAATCTACAACATGATATGCTGATCTTTTTCATGCCTTGATTGGAATACTTATTTCCTTTGTATGCTACACCGAATGAAAATTCATAATAAAATATATTTTAAACTTATGCAGCAAAATATGTTAAAATTAATTAATTACTAAAACCGTGTATAAATTGATCCCTATAGAATAGAGGATCAAAACGTCGTGTTGGGGAGCTTTAAAGGGCATAACCCACATAAACTTGCCTTATCGTTTTTTGCTCATTTCCATTTTTCCTCTGTTAGTAGGGGTTCTTTGGTATCACCAATTACTAAAACTAGCTATAATTTTACAGATGTCTATGAAGCTTGTGTATATATTTATCAATGCCCCAGCTTTCCAACTATGTTGATTGGAGAACCATTCTTCATTATCTGTGTAAATTTCTACTATATAAAATGTGCTATTCCACCCAGAGTCCTCTAGGATATAATGACAACTAAGCACTCCTTCCTTCCTTTTTTTTTTCCCCCCTCTTATCTGAGACATTTTAAATCAAAAGCACAGCTAATGGCTGACAGAGATTTATGGGAGTTGTAGTTTACTAGCCTCGTGTCTATTATATCAATATTTCTCATATTTTCTCTAAACTTCTATCCCACACATCCTTGCAATATTATAACTGTGATGTATATATTTTTTTTAAATAATTTTCTTTTATTGAAGTAAACAAGTGGACATAACACACCATAACATACAGCTGAACCTCGGAACTCAAACTTAATCCGTTCCAGAAGGCTATTTGAGAACCGATTTGTTTGAAGACCAGATCAAAGTTTTTCATAACAATTAATGTAAATAAGATTAATCTGTTCCAGGCCACCAAAATTACAGAATTTTAACACAAATTTTACAGTTAACAATACCTTAAATGCATAAATTAATACAGAAAATCAATAAACACAATGTAAATGAAATGAAAATGTAACTTCACTTTACCGGTCAGCTCTGTTTGCTGACATAATGGAGCTCTGTTAGCTTTGTCTAGTGCTAGGAGGTCGATTCATCATACTAACAAGGTTTCAAAGCGGTACCAACAAGGTTAATGCTGTGTGATTTTGTTCTAATACAGAGACATTTTTCACTCAAATATTTAGTTTGAGTACTGAATTGTTAGAGTAAGGGAGCGTTTCAGAACAAAGGTGCCACTGTATTAGTATCCAGAATAAAGTAGCAGTGCCATTCATACCAATCAATGTGCTGAATGTTGAATAAGCGAATGAGCAAGCGTAAGCTAACAAGTACAAGTAAACAATTGCCAACAATTAACGAGATGGGGAAAGAAATATGGGGGTGGGGGTGGAATCTTATTCTTAAGACATACATTTGCAAAGTTTTGTAGAACACTGCCACCTTGGAAGAAATGTAATTTTTTTTATTTTTTTGCATTTCCCCAGATGCTAGAAATGTATTTCAAATTGTATATAGTCCTTCTTGGATGCTTTGCATATTTCAGAGATTATGTAGTTATTATAAAGTCGAAATAGAATAATTGTGGCAACTGAGGTAGGTTGGTGTATGGCAGGGAGATGGATACAATGGTGGGGGGGAAATGTAAAAGAGAGTATTGAGACCAAAACAGAAAATATCAGAACTCTAAAAAAAATTACAAAAGCTTAGAGATACTCAATAGCTTGCCCTTCAGTAAATCCCCACTTGCATCTCAAAATAGTTTTAGCTTACTTGTATGAGAGAGTAATGGATTTTAAAGTGGAATTTTGGTGGACTGAAAATGGAGGAGATTTTGCATTAATTAGGCGATATGAGCAAACTGAGGCATGGCAATGAAGATGTTTAAACGGCAGCCTTTGAAAGTGTTGACGTAGGACCAAAAAAATGGGAAATGTTAAAAATGTGTGCAACGAATCACTGGATAAGGGAGTGTTCTTATCATTAGATGCCATCACACCCCTGATGCTCTGTGAATTCCTAAATTGGTTGTTGGGTGTTCAACCGCTGCAGATCAAAACCATACTTTTGTATAATTAGCCCACACACCAACACGGCATGAAGGAAGAGCAGATAGTCTAACTATTTATTTGCTACTCAACATTATCACATTGAGCTTGTTGGTGGAGAAAGTGAGGTTTTATTTGAGTACAAAAAAGGACTCCAGATGATGTGCAAAACCAGTGACTACTACAGATGTCAATATTTAGGTCGTGTTTACAGCTTATTTTTTCTACAAGATCTGTATACCATTTGCTGTCTCTGTACTTTTGTTCGGTATTGTTTTTAAAGTATTTGTGAATAATTATTTGAATGTTTTAAAGTTAATACATATTTTTATATTAAAAGCATTGTTTAACAATTTTCCAAATCATTTTATGTGACTGCATCTTTTTTTAAAAGTTGAAAAGCAGTCATTATTATTATTACATTTGACGTTGCAATCATTCAACCTGTGTGTGATCAGTCACTCTGAGTTTTATAAGCTTAAAACTGTGAGCTATTATGGATTGCAGATAAGGTTAGGGTGTTGTGCAATCAATGTGATTTTATACATTGCACATGTAAATTGAGAATGTATATCACTATTTCTGGCATATTCCACCACTGATATCTTTCTGCAGTATTTGAAATGTTTGGCAGACTTCCCAGATTTTTACTATAATAATTATATCCACAACTTAAATGTATAAAATTGGGTTAAATGTACAACATATGTACCGATGGTTAAGTCAAGCCCAATACATACACTGCTTTTATCTCCATAGCAGATACTTGCATTACATATTGACTTACCACTAATGCCTGTCATTTCACACTGCCTTTTCTTTCCTTGCTCTAAGCATTTTCTTGTTAACCGTTAACAGTGCTCCTTAAGCCTCAACTGTCCCGTGATCTCGCACTAAATTTTGTCTTGTTAGCATTGCCTTTTCATCTCATGCACAGTCTTGTGATTCCCGGCACTAAATGTTGGCTTTTTATCAATGGTCTTTCAACCAGACATGTGGTCCCTGCTCTAGTTGGCTTGCTTGCAGTTCTCCTTGAACCTAAATGTTGCCCGTGATTGTCTGAGCTCATTTTTTGATTGTTAGCAATAATTTTGCAGCTTAAAATTACTCCTGTGATTCTCTTTGCGCCTAAAGATAATTTGTTAGAAATGCTCACAAAATTCACATAAACCCCATATCTGCAGAAGTAGAATAATCTATAGTGAATCACCATTGCAAACAATTCCTTATCTTCTGGGGGAAGCCATCTTGGCTTGATTTATAGGATTAGTCCCAGACCAAAATATTTACTCCACCGATTTGGGGGAAGTGAGTGTGTTCTTCCATCTTGAGAAGAAGGAGTTGGCACAACCGCAAAATACATAAATTACCCCATTTTGCCAAGGAAATCAATCCAAAGTGACTGCTTTCAAAATACATGCATTGAACTGTAAAATGTGGGTATTTTTTTTAACCCAACCTGTTTTTAAGTATGTTTTGCATTCTCAAACTCACTTGTTATTTAAAGGCTCTGCTCAGAGAGAAGCAAAAGGAAGAAGAAATTGAGAATATGAAAGTGGCTATAGCAGAGTTAATCCAGGGAGCAGCATTGAAAACCCGACGAGAGGTATGTAGTTCTTAACTAACCATTATCACTTACTGCACAGCATTGTCTGTAACAGGGCTGCTTTAAACAGGCAGCAGTATGAAACCATTATATGTGCTGCTTTTCTTTTTGCCACATGCTGCTTCAGTATTGTGAGAATAAAGAATTTCTTGTGCTTTGTGTCATATAGCATTGCTGTATTTGTTTGAGTGAAATATGACTATCATTCACATTTGTTTTATGTTGATGTAGCCACATATTTTACATGATTGATGCGATTAAATTTGTTTAAAAAATACATTTAAACAAATCCTAAATAATACTCTATTTTCTCAGTTGTACAGTGAAAAATGATTTTCACCTATTAGTCTCAGAAACTAGTCACCAACATAAGCCCCGATAAAGAGATAACAGGCCAATCATTCACACTGCAGATCCACATTCTATGTTGATACCTCTTTGCAAGTTACTTGGCACTCTTGTAAGAATGAGAGTGTTAATAAAGGCAAGACCAATACCCAGGTGGCATTCTATCAGCAGGTAAGTTAAAATTGAGCTGAGATGAAAACTGATAACTGCATCTGTTTCCTGTATTAAAATTTTTTAATGTTGTTCTTTTAACCCCTTAAAAACGCATGACAGAATAATTCTATCATGATTGTCCATCACTTAAGGACCCGTGACTGGATAATTCCTTCATGCAGTATTTAGCCAGAAGGGGATTGTTTCCCTGCAAGTCACTCAGAACCTCAGGTATCAACTGGGTTTAGAATTAATGGCCCCAGACTGACCATTGCTCTATTTGCTGCGCTCAAAGTGAGCGCTGTAAACTGGTATTGATAGCGGCACTGTCACCTCCCCATCCCCTCCAAAATAAGTATTTCATAAAGATAGAATCTGAAATTCCAACACAATCAAAAGATGTAGGGACTACTTTGACTCAGTACTTTTCCTATGCTTTATAAAGCTTGACACAAAGCTACTGCCGTCAAGCTTGTCATTTCCCCTAGCTGTAACCAGTGACCGCTGTACAGAAACCAAGCTCTGTCTATTGAGGATCTCGTGGGATACTCCATAGACCTTAATGCTGTTCTCTCACAGTGCTGATGTCGGCTTCTGGCAGGAAGAGCATGGCTGCACCAATGAGGGAGAGGTTCAGTTAAATACTTTTCCCTGCCAGCCGCTGGATCCTGAGTGGCGATGTCACTGTCTGAGTTCTTTGCAAACTCTTCAAAGACTCCAGACAGTGACAGAGCAGTTTTAAATTACAGGGTTAAATCCCTGCTCACATCAGGATTGAATCGATCACTGGGCACCCCCATGTCAGCTGGGGCCATTTTTAGTGTGTCCAGATTTTTTAATTAGCTGCATGCTGCGCTGAAAGACAAGCATTTATAGCAGTGCTATCCCACCAAGTGCACCTCATTAAAAGGAATTTAAATACAATTAATACCTTGGTTTGTCCTCGGGTCAGCTGGGCCATTTATAGTGGGCCCCAAACTGACAGATGATCTACATGCAGAGTTCAAAGTTAGCTTGGCATGAAGTAATTGAAATGGACAGTGTGAGAAGGTAAAATCCTTGCTCACTTAAGGTAGACCCAGGTATTAATCAACACTTGGGTCTCCCAGTTGGCACCATTTTTTAATGGCCCCCGACTCTCTGATGAGCTGCATGCAGTGCTGAAAGTCCATCATCTCCATATAGAACGCGACAGCTGAGCAATCAAATGGATCTGGGACTTGTGAGACTCCCAGTGTTTGAACAGTCTCTCCCTCAATGCTATTTTTATTGGTGCTGGGCTTTGCTAGTTGCCCAGCACCGATCACAGAGCATTGAACATGCTTTTTTTCAATGTAACAGTTATGTGTTTGTCATTCTTAAAATAACTAGTAGATGGCAGCAACATATTGCTCTCTGTTTTAGCGTACAATTCCGTTTGCTAATTTCAGTACTGATATTAGTAGAGACAAACTCTTGGGATTAGGTTTAGTATAAGTATTTTTCGGATTAGGTTTCAAATAAATTTTAGTATTGGGATTAGGTTTCAGAATAGTGTTTGGATTATGTTTAGGGAGGAAATCCTTCTAACACTATTTCTAGGGTAAGGATTACGGTTATAATTCGAATTGGACATGGGATTATGGTTAGGTTAGATTTGGTATTAGGATTTGGTTTAGAATTAGGGTTTGTAATAGGATTGGGTATTTATATTTGGATTATAAGTATTACTTTGCAATGGTATACATATGGGCTATTGTACTCAGGAGATATTGCTGAGTACAATTAAAGGGATCAAAACAACTTTAGGACCACCATAGGCACCCACACCACTTCAGCTCAATTAAGTATTCTGGATGCCAGGTCCCTCTAGTTTTAACCCTGCAGCTGAAAACATAGCAGTTTCAGAGAAACTGCTATGTTTCACTGAGGGTTAATCAGCCTCTAGTGGCTGTCTCACTGACAGACGCTAGAGGCGCTTCCGCCTGGACGTCCATAGGAAAGTATTGAGTAATGCTTTCCTATGGGCTGTTTGAATGCGCGCGTGGAGAGGGGTTTTAACCCCTTCAACCCAGCGGGAGGGTGGCCCTGAGGGTGGGGGGGGACCTAATGACCCTATAGTGCCAGGAAAACGAGTTATATGTAATGCTCCTTTAAGCAGTTTTGGTGCATAGGTCTTGTCCCTTCAGTCTCACTGCTCAATTCTTTGCCATTTAAGAGTTAAATCACTTTTGTTTTTGTTAATACAGCCTAAGCCACACCTCCCCTGACTGTGACTCTCACAGTCTGCATGAAACACATGCTTTAATTTTCAATCAGATGTTAACTTGCTTTATGAGTTTTTTTTATCTCCTGCTCAGTAAATTGAACTTTAATCACACATGGGAGGCTCCTGCAGGATTTAAGAGGCTATTTACAGAGCAGTAGCTAAATTCTAGATTACTGCAAGGAGATTGATCCCGCTCCTTTAGCGTCAAATCATTGCTCCAAGCATCCAACACTAGATGCAGAGGCTAGAAGAAATACAAACAATGGAAGCTTTGGTACCGCAGCTTCCTTGAACATAGTACATAGTCATCTGGGCTCCTTGGATTTAATATGTCTGCATTAACTGAACAGACATAGCTTCCTGTAACATATTATTTTTTTAAATATGTGAGCTACATAAATTGCCTCAAAATGCACCACAGACCCATCTTCAATTTGGCATTTCTTTTTAAAAACTGCACTGGGTTGGTTTTAAAATCAACCCCATATTTTCACAAAAGCATGACAAGGGTATGCAAAGAGGGTCATTCTGTACTCCGGAGATGTAGCTGAGCACAATTTAGTGATTTTTATTACAGTAGTACATATCATGTTTACAAAATGAACCGCTAAATTGCATTGTGCATGTAAAAAAACATCAACATAAAATATCAAACACTGTGGGGAAAAAAAAAGGTGCAAAAATGCCTGTATAATAAGGCTCAAAATATACCATATGACATACCCCGTGGTGCTTTCACAAACAGTATGCATTTATGGGGTATAATTTGGCCAGGTCTCTTATATGGCATTGTATCTTCACCAAAACTATACATTGTGGGTATTGTTTTATTCTATAGAGTTTAATGAGAAAAATATACCCCTCAAACAGTAAAATGGGAAACTGAGAGCAATTTGTGAATTTGTTTATCAGTTTACCACTGTGTAATTCCACAAATGTACTCTTTCGCTGTGGACACAACCTCAACAGCAGTTATATAAAGTACGTACAGTGCCTCTGCTGGTAATCGCTTGTGTGTATTCCATGCAAGTAAAAGTGTGCAGCAGCTAATGATCACACCGCATTAATCATGACAGTTGGTTCCACTCCAAAATTTCAGGCTACATATAAAATAAGTGGATTAAAATGAATTGACTACCATATTGAAAAATGGCATTACAGATGTTTATTCTAAAAACCCTAGCAGTATAGACTGTAAAAGGCATATAATACATATGTCTGCAGTGTTTCCTCAGCTATGCGCAAACAGTTCAGATTTTACATTCCCCGTTACCTAGCAATCCACCTACAGAAATAATGCTTTCAAGCAAACCTTTTACAAAATCTTTTAAACAGTGTTAAGAGTAGAAGAAATAATGTATTTAGCTTCCTGTGTAGATCCACAGTGCGGGTGACAGGGAATTTTGATAGATGTAAATGGCAGCAGCTGCTCACTTATATCAAAATATACATGTGCTGCAACAATTCTATGCAAGCTCTACTGATGAAACCTATTAATAAAAGCTTGTTCTGGCTTTTTATGTTAAATCTAAATATCTTGCCAGTTAAATCCAAATTGCCAGATAGCACTATCTTTGTATTTTATCACTCCTACAGTATTATTTACTGAAGACTGGACTGTCAAGCATTGAAATTGAATTTTGAAAATTGAAATTTTAAGGCCAAAATAGATTGAAAACATAGCTGACTTGGTGATTTTTTTCAGTTTGGCTATTTTACTAAAAATTAGTAATTCACACTTTATTGAATAACCCTTACAGTGAGTATTCCTTAAAGCCACAGACCACCAACCTGTGTCCCACATGCACTGGTCAGTTAGACAAGTTGTGACTTTATTGGGAGGATCCTTGTTTTTTGCTGGTTGATTTTTATTATTGTATTGTAATATGTACGTAAAAACTAACATTTTATTTTGTTACATCTCTAGTTACTTAGAAGTTCTTAAACATTCTGGTACATACATCATACAATAATCAAATGTCATTAACCCCTTAAGGACACATGACATGTGTGACATGTCATGATTCCCTTTTATTCCAGAAGTTTGGTCCTTAAGGGGTTAATACAGTTTGTAGTATTTATTTTGAGCAGATCAGTTAGGCAGATATTTACTTGAAATCTGGTACCCAAGATTGACGCAGCTATTGACATATACAGTCTTAAAGCGGCACTGTCATGCCATACTTACCTTTCCCTAATCGCTTCCTCTTCTTTCCCTCTCTCAGGATCTGTTCATTTCTTCCTGTCTGCTCTAGTTTTCTTTAAAACATAAGACAAAGTAGGGACTATTTTTTGCCTTATGTATATTTCCTATGCCTCGCCCCACCTCCCATTATCATTTAGGGCACCCACTCGCCGCTCATGGGTGGGGCCGGGTGGCTTTGTTTGTTTTTATAACAGTGAGCAGCCACATGCCTAGCGGTATATGGTGGTTACTAGGGGGAAATTAAATGTTGTGGAGTCGGGAGGGGGGTTTAAAAAAAAAAAAAAAAAATAACAAAAATCGCATGCGGCCATGACAGTGCCTCGTTAAGTGTTGCTTATGTTTAAACCTACATAATTTAGTTATGCTACCACTAATGCATAACATTGTTCATGTTCGGTAATCCATAATTCTAATATAGATTTATGCGGTTAGAGGTACCATATAGTGTAGTAGAGTATTTACATATTTATCTGTGTTCTAATCTGTTCATAGAAAGACAGATCACCTAGTTTCTTAACTGAAATATTATCTTATCAAATTGATAGCTTACTGTTTTTTTTTCCCTACATTGGATAGTTGTAAAATGTGTACCTGTTGTGTTTTCAGGTTGAGAATACAAAGAAACTTTTTAACGTACAGATTTCACGTTTGACTGAAGATGTCTCTGCCCTTCAGATGGTATGTAACTATTCACAAGTGAATATAGGAATTATTTTCAAATCTGATAGCTATGTTTTGTCAGAAAACAGACACATGTTTGAATAGTGTATTCATTGATGTCAATTGATACCTCTAAATGTTACACTATACACAAAAACAGTAGTTACATACCGGTGCCATGGCAAATATTTGGCTTAATTTAATAAATCTGTCCATTTTTCTCCTTTGTTGTTAGTTTTGTTTTTGTTTTTTGCATCCTAACAATCGTTTTTGAATATGCACCATTTGGTGAGGCAACGGATTTATCAATCTTTCTGCCACTTTTTATATCAGAAAATATTCTTATCATTCTTCAGCCACTTTGAATTTGGATACATTATAGTTTTGAAATTTTTGTGAAAACTGTCAGAATTTGTGATGAAGAAACTCAGCACTTTTAGAACACACATATGATTAGCCAATGAGCGTGGCCTTGCATTACCCTGATTAGCTCTGTATTTTAGTGCATGAGGCATTTCTGTGTGGATAAATGTAAGTAAACGTATTTGTGTGTATATTTATGTGTCATGTAGTTAAATGCATGTTAATGTATGACTACACATTTGCCTTTCAGCAAGCATTTTGTAGACTGTCCAACCTAATACCCCAGTCACATTGCAAATAATTATTGCATCATCCGGGCCTACCGGAGAAAAAGTGAGGAAAGAGGTGATCATATAACATTACACCTTACTTCTCAATGGCTTATGGGTTTCATAAAAACATCATGTGTGCTCTGTTTTATCACATCCATTATTTACATCATTGAGGAAGTACATTTATTTTCCCTTGTTAAAGGACCACTATAGTGCCAGGAAAACATACTCGTTTTCCTGGCACTATAGTGCCCTGAGGGTGCCCCCACCCTCAGGGACCCCTTCCCGCCGGGCTCTGGGGAGAGAAGGGGTTAAACTTACCTCTTTCTCCAGTGCCGGGCGGGAGCTCTCCTCCTCCTCTCCCCCTCCTCTTCGGCTGAATGCGCATGCGCGGCAGGAGCTGCGCGCGCATTCAGCCAGTCTCATAGGAAAGCATTCATAATGCTTTCCTATGGACGCTTGCGTCTTCTCACTGTGATTTTCACAGTGAGAAGCACGCAAACGCCTCTAGCGGCTGTCAATGAGACAGCCACTAGAGGTTTTAGAGGCTGGATTAACCCTATTTATAAACATAGCAGTTTCTCTGAAACTGCTATGTTTATAAAAAAAAAAAAAAAGGGTTAAACCCTACCTGGACCAGGCACCCAGACCACTTCATTAAGCTGAAGTGGTCTGGGTGCCTATAGTGGTCCTTTAACATACAGCCTGCTGAGTAGTTAGAAAACCAGTGCCTTGTAACAACTGCCTGAGCAGACGCTTCTAGGGAGCCAAGAATAATATAGAGGAGGATGGCCACTGTTGCCAAAACATCTTCTGAACTATAATTATTAATGCACATAAGGAGCAGGCTGTGATATTGAATTACATTCAGAAAAAGCCTATTGGCAAATTCTACCCTGGAAATACTCTTTGAAAATGACTTTAAAAATTCTGCATATACCGGTACATTAAACTTTACAAATCACTGAGAGAGAGAAAGACGTAGCTCTTAAAGAAAACCTCAGCATAAGGTGGAGGATGGCAGGCAAATTTGGGCCTAGGGGGCAAGAACAAGTGAATTAGGTTTTTTTTTGGTGGACTTAATTGTCAATGATACTTTATTAACGATAAATTGGCATACAGTGATAATTTCAGCATATCAAACATAAATATAGAAACATATGTCAGGCAAAATGTGATACAGAAACATTTATTTGTCATAAACAGTGGATATCTAATTAGTACTGCAGTACCAAGTAGCAGGAGCTGAAAAAGGACATCCAACCCCAGGTGTTACTGGACCAGTAAGTCTAAATGAGAGCAAAGGGAAATGTATAGCACAAACCAGTCTTACAACAATAGCACTTGATGGTTAATAGTGAAAAGAGACCAGAAAGAAAGAAAGAAAGAAAGCGCTATTAAGAGGGGATCATGAAGAAAGCGAATGAGCAGTCACAATTAGAAATGGAGAAAAGAGAGAGAGAAAATGAAATCAATGGGGGGAGGGGCAGGGTGGGGGATCCAAACAAAGTGGGAAAGTAAAGGGGAAAAGGGCCTAGATAGATGGAAAGGAAACCAGGCAGACTCTGGGGAAAGTCCAGAATTTACAACTACCACAATGTCACAACAGAAAAACATTAGTACCTCTGAGGCCCCTGTGTGTGCATAACTTGGTGAACTCTTGGATGCAAATTATCAGTGAGTAATTTGTGGAGTGAAGCTTGAGTAGTACTTAGGAAATACCTAGGCGATTACAAACCAATAGGGTAGTGTGTGTGGGTTTAGTGAAGCCAGGTGTCTCTCATACTCATAGGAGAGGTTCCATGTCGACATTGGAAGTAACCAGCTCCAAGGTCACTCAAATTTTGAATGTGCTAGAGTTACATCCCTGCAAAATCCTTGAGTGATGTGTAGCTGCATAGTATTTTTTTAAAAATCACGCAAATCCAGACCAAATCTCAGTTTTGAGAGCACCAATGTCCATGCAATTCATGGAAACCTATGTCTACATACAAAGCTGCATACCTCTGCTCGAAGTTGCTTGAAATATGCTGGAGATATGAGGAGTGTTTGGAAGAGGAAAAGTAGGCATGAAAGTACAAACAAGACATTGAAAGTCCCATTTTGCAAGTCCTGGAATGTGGTCCACGATGCTACAAAAAAGCTGTGCCAGAAGCAGTTCACATGCATTGCATAGTTCATAAAGAATGTGTATGTACTGACAAAATAAATGCTTAATAATAGTGATCATAGCATCTGCTACTTGTTAAGAGAAGCTTAGCGTACATTTCGACGTTGCCTGTTTGTTTGTGCCTCTTTTGCAGCTCTGTGATTTCTAGGTTGAGGTCACCTATGTGTTGGGTATATTGCTTCTTTCGATGAGAGCAGAGTGTGGTAAAGTGTCAGAGCACAGACGTATAGGCATCTAAAGAAACCATCTCGGTGTTGTCTGGTATCAGAGATAATTGCGAATGGCAAGACCGGGTTTCGTCTACAACCAAGAATTCCAAAATGAGTGATTCCCTTAAGCAGATTGAGCATTACCATGGGTGAAAGCGAGACAATGTGAGACTCATCTTGAGTCAATGACCTGTCCATGTCATCGGTAGAATGTTAGGGCATCGAAGCAAGAGAAGGAAAAGCAGAAAAATAAACCTGTTCTTGTATATGTGTGGTGTGATTGTCAGTAATATGTGAAGTCCCAGTCAGTAGGATGGAGTTCATGAAAGCAGTCAACAAGTTGGTGTGTGTGGAGATAGGACAGGCTTGTCAATTGTATATGTAGCAGGAGGTATGTTATGAATGGCCTCTTTTTTGCAGACAGACTCTTAGATCTCAGTATTGATGGTCCTACTCATGTGAAGCATGCAATGTATATATAGATTTGACAGTCAGAGGCTGCTGAAGTTGCACGGTGTTGTGAATGTCACATTCACCATTTCATTTCACCCTGCAGCCACTGGCAAATACCTTTTGAGGACATCATCCACATTCATTGTACTCTAGCAGACTTGTAAGTATTAGATGCCATAGTCTTCTGGTAAATATTCCAGTGGGTCAGTCCCGGAAAGTATTAAGTGCAAAGACTACCAGCCTATGTGCAAACCTACAGTGTCGGTTTAGCAAGGTACTTGCTCAATTACAGCTTGCTGCTTTTTTCCTGCAGAACATTGCAAACAGATATCCCCATTTTCTAAAGTATGGATGGGGCTGCATGAAATAAAGTCTCTGTCTCTTGTAATCAATACTAGTCAGTTCCATCAAGAATTTTTTTTAATTTTTTTTTTTTTAAATGTTTTGTCATACACTTTAAACCCCTTTATGCATTTATAAGACTGTCATAGTATAAAAGCACATTGCCATGAAGGCATTAAACATAATTTCTCTATAACCACTTTTCTCATTATGTTTTCTTCTGCTGTTAAACCTTAACAAACAATTACAAGCACAGTTTCACAAAGCATGTTTATCTATATAGCATAATCATCAAATTTGAAAATAATGTTTATTTACACCAGAGATTGTATGTGAAGGTTAGAATGCATTCATTTTAAGTCATTGTAGCAGTTTATGCCCTCACTTACGTCATTTGTTTTTCCTGTGTGAATGTACAAATGGTTCACAGGTGTGCAGGAGAGTTTAAAGGTTTTTATCCTCCCTCCCCCCCACCCCCCCTCCTCCCAAAAAAGATAAGTCCTCTTTACACAGGAGAACTAGCTAACAGAACATCTTTGGTAAAAGCAGCTTTGCTAATGTATTTGTATTTGAACATAATGTATACTGTTCCAGGCAGTAGTGGCTCGTTCATAGGGGCACTTCAGGCAGCATCCCACCAGTTTGTATGTGGGTATAAAAATGTTGCCTTAGTTTAGAAACACTAAGATATTTTTTTTTTCTAGCAGGGAGACTGGTAAGCCAAAAAATATTGGGGGGAAAAAGTAGTGTCACTTTAATTCTGTAACAGGTTTCAGTTCAAAGGACCCCTCTCCCATCATTGGTAGCAGTTTGAAGAAGCCTACTTGAGAGCATCTAGGCAAGTAAAAAAAAATGTCTGGCTTGAAATCTGCCATGTCTCAGCAGGTTTTGCACATGCCTTGTCTCCTTTAAGAAGGAATTTCAGGCATTTTTATTGAAACATAATGTGACGGCAGATCAGAACCGTTTGACCCATCTACTAATTTTCTAAATACTTTCATTAGTCCCTGGCCTTATCTTATAGTTAGGATAGCCTTATGCCTTTCCCACGCATGCTTAAACTCCTTTATTGTGTTAACCTCTACGGCTTCAGCTGGAAGGCTATTCCATGCATCCACTACCCTCTCAGTAAAGTAATACTTCCTGATATTATTTTTAAACCTTTGCCCCTCTAATTTAAGATTGTCATCTTGTTGTGGTAGTTTTTCTTTTTTTTTAAATATAGTCTGCTCCTTTACTTTATGTATTTAAATAATCATATTCCCCCCGCCTTCGTCTTTCCTCCAAGCTATACATGTTAGGATCTTTTAACCTTTCCTTGTAAGTTTTATCCTGCAATCCATGAACCAGTTTTGTAGCCCTTCTCTGAACTCTCTCTAAAGTATCATATCCTTCTGAAAATACGGTCTCTAGTACTGCATACAATACTCCAAGATCGCACCAGTGTTCTGTACAATGGCATGAGCACTTCCCTCTTTCTACTGCTAATACTACTCCCTATACAACCAAGCATTCTGCTAGCATTTCCTGCTGCTCTATTACATTGTCTGCCTACCTTTAAGTCATCTGAAATAATTACTCCTAAATCCCTTTCCTCAGATGTTGAGGTTAGGACGCTATGAAATATTCTGTACTCTTCCCTTTTTTACGTCCAAGATGCATTATCTTGCAATTTTCCACACTAAATGTCAGGTGCCGCATTTTTCTAGTTTACCTAAATCATTTGCCATTTATCCCTCCTGGAACATCAATCCTGTTACAAATCTGAGTATCATCAGCAAAAATGACATACCTTACCATCAAGACTTTCTGCAATATCACTAATAAAAATATTAAAGAGAATGGGTCTAAGTACAGATCCCTGAGGTACCCCACTTGTACTCCACTGGTTACTCATTCTACAATATCGGAATCCAAACTTAAAGATTGCAGTATATTGATAAGCCTTCTTATCTAGGTAAACAATGTCTACTGCACCACTCTGATCTATTATTTTAGTTACCCAATCAAAAAAATCAATAAGATTGAGCAGCCATGTGTGGAGGCATTTATTGGCCTCTCTATTCAAGGGCCATAATTGGCTGATAACACCAGGGCCTGGGGTTGCAGTGCCCACAGGAGAAAGAAGCCAGGAGGTAACACATAGAGCCTCTGCCAAATGTAAGTGTATAATGGTATCTTTTTCTCTCCCCCAATATTCCTAGTGACTGCCTGAGGGCTAATTAAGCAAAGGAAATTACTGAACTATATAATTACTATATTTATAAAGCCAGGGATAGACTAGGATAGACTAGGAGAGGGGGAAATTTCTGAGCACTATGCTGCCTGTCACTAATAGTTTTAATAATGACTACTGTGCACACCCACCATGTTCTTTAAAGTGCTCAGACACTCGAAACCTGAAACACTGCTGTGTCTAGTTAAAAAGTTGTGAAGCTTTAAACTGCAGGACTGAGGCTGTGACTCTGAGGACTGATTTGATTTTGTCTAATGTCGGTATTAATCTGTAATGATTGTTGCTTCTGTTAACCATGTCAGCTACTTCTTTTTTTCATCTGACCACTGCCGATTAATTCTATTGCCAGCTGCAAAGGTAAGTAATAAGTCTATTCATATCCTGCTGCTTTAACACAATGTACACTGTGTGCTGAGAACTAATAGTGAATTAGTTGACATGATTGGAGTCTATCATTATCTTGATGCTACAACCATGTGCACACTGTGTGTGAGAGCAAATGGAGTAGCTAACATATTGCAAAATAGCAGCTATATTTACTAGAAAGCCATTAGCACTATTGAAGATGAGATCATGTGAGGGAGAGCTAAGAAAGGGATAGGAAGGTAAAGAGAAGCATTTTACAGAGACATGTACTTTGCAGATATCTTTGTATTACAACTGTGTGTAATCCACTGCAGTGATCCTGACTGTGTGGGATTCATGTGCTATTTCTCAGTTTTTTTTTATTTAGTTATACCTGCTGTATATCTATTGTCTACTCAGCTCTGTGTATTGTTTAGGTTTATTTGTATTGTTCCCAGCTCTGTGTCTTATCTAAATATTGTTTCAGCTTTGTTTGTGGTATGGTTATCTGAGTATGATTTTATAAATAACTTCATGTTGTGCCCAGCTTCTTTTATTGTATGTGCATCTTTGTATTATGCTCAGCTCTCTGAATTGTATGAGCATCTCAGTACTCATACAATTAAAATAAATAAATTAAAATCTCATCCAATCTACATCTTAGTTATTTTGAGTGTTTTATCGCAGTTGACTATCAACCAAGCACCGCACACAAAGCTTAAACATGCTGAAGTTCACCCGCAGAGCTGCGCTGACAGAAGTGCCATTTGAATTTCTTGCGATATCTGCTAGTGCCCGATTGCAGCAGGCAGTTAGGAGCAAACCTCAATACATTTGACATTGCTGGAGGAACTGACATTTGATCACTTCTTTCCAATATTTGTGAAGGAGAAACCTTGTGGTAGGAAAGCAGCTTGCTAAAACAACTCCCCTTGCCCTGTATCTGGCCAGCTTGGTCCCCACTGGATCACAGGGAAGCTACCCTCTTGCTCTCTAAATGGTAAGCAAAAAGGAGAGCGGCTAATAATAATAGCATTGTCGATGTGTGGGTGTAGAAGTGTGTGTTACAGCGTATGTCTTGAAGTTTGTGCATTGCAGTATGATTTTGTGTGTTTCGCATTGTGTATGTGACAATGTGCAACTGTGCCCTGGCAGTGTGCATAGGTAGAGTACCACAAACTGCTTATACACCATATAATACAACTCAATTACTAGGGATAGATTGACGATTAATAGAACTGATATTCGGCACATTTTCTGATAATCGGTATCAGTACCAATAACTTACTCATCTATCACTGCCTTGCCGTTTTCTGCCGGACACTTCACCTGCCAGCCAATCAGACACCACATCGCAATCTCACATCACCCCTCCATGTGAGTCCTCCTATGCGGAGCTCAGCTGAAGGCAGGGAGGTGGCCGTGAATACTTTACGATTATGTACTGAATTGGCTAACTGAGAGTGGTTGAAGTGTGATTGTTGTCAGTCACAGAACTGTACATGCTGAGTGAGCATACCGCTAAGTCTCCACTATAAACTGGTATCTCAAAATTCATTGCATCTAAAATGATGTCTGTCAACATCTAACTTATTTTTGTTTAATTCAGGCTTGCTCTTCCATGTGTTTGAGTTAAAATAGAAAATATCTGAAAAGAACTGAATAGAAATGCAAGGTTTTTTGCCCTGGCACATTTTTCTTATTCTACAATCTTATTTATTAGTAGTTTTTTGTTTGTTTTTTTATTATTCTTTATTTTTGCATTGACCATGGTCGCAGTATACATGGGCTTTGGCAAAAGCCAAACAGTGGTACATATCGGTTTACATACAAGAACTGTTGCCGTGGCACAGCATCATATCCCATATCTATGGCCATGTATAAAGGGTGCACATCGTCAAGGGTTTTCAGTTCAGGTAAACACATTTAACATAAACAATAATTAAAACTATGCTGCTTAATATGTCTGTCCCCGTACAATAGGTGGGCCCCCCGCCACGTTGTCTGTCATATTGTTCCCACAGATCCCACACCTTGTAGAAGGTTTTAGAGGAGTTGCGGACCATTGAGTTCAGCTTATCCATTAGGCAATTGTTCCTGATCTTGTGTAGGACTAGTGAGAGAAGGGGCACCTCTGGGCACATCCATTTTTGTGCTAGGGCTCTGCGGGCAGCTAGATAGATATTAAGATATTAAGTAAGATTTGTTAATGCCTGGTCAGGGCGTCTGTGGGTCTGGACAGGAGACATGCCCACGAGTTGAATTCAACCCGTCTCTGCAATATTTTGGAGCTCAGGTCTTCCGCTCCTTCCCAGAACCTCCTGACCCTGGGACAGTGCCACCACATGTGGATGTAACTTCCTCTGTCTCCACACTGGCGCCAGCATATGTCTGTTGGGCTAAGTTTCATGTGGTATTGTTTTACCGGTGTGGTGTACCACCTGAAGAGTGTTTTAAAAGATTGTTCTTGCATAGTCACGCATACGGAGGATCGCTACTAAGGGAGTATTTGGAGGCCGTCAAATCCCATATCTGAATGGAGTTGAGAATGGCCAGGCAGTCCGTCTTCAGTAATGGTCTGTCTCCCTTTGGGACCCACATAAAGAATTGGGGGAGATCTGCTCCTGTCAGGAGGGACTCAATATCCACCCAACACCTAACTTCTGCTTGTAGAGGCATGGTAGACTCATGCTGCCCCCCCCTCCGTGGTCTGTATAGTGTAGCCCATGCTATTCTGTGTCATCTGTTTTGCCAAATGAACTTGTCTACAGTGTGTTGCAGGCCTGCCAAATTGCCCTGTGCAATCTTCACCGGCAGTGTCTGAAACAAAAACAACAGTCTTGGTAGTGCGTTCATTTTTATTACGTGTAATCTGCCTATCCATGAGATAGGCTTGTCAATTCTGTGTTCTATGTCATGTGTGAGGGTTCGGATCAGTGGAAGATAGTTCTGGTCATACATTTGGGTGTGGTCCGCAGTTAGGCGGATACCCAGGCTGAATTAGATATTTGTAGCTTACAAAAGTGCTTTGCTGTTGTGCCGTTTCTGTGCCGAGAGGTTGAATGGCATGGCCATAGATTTTTGTAGGTTAACTCTGTAACCCGAGAGATCGCCATAGCGGATTAGAAGCGTTGTTAGGTGTCTGTGCAGCATTTTTAACCGGTGATGAATCAGCATTAACAATACAGTTACAATACAGTCAAGCTTGAATTAACTTCTTTTTTTTTTATTTATTTTTTTCTGAGATCTTAACTTTCTTCACTTGGTTCATTCCTTTTGAATTTCAATTCCTTCAATTTATAAAGATTTTTATACTGCAGCAGTAAAGTGTACTTTTTTAATTGGGTGCCTCACTAGTTAACTATCAAAGGTTTCATGCTGGTGTATTCAAACATTTCATTGTTATTGTATGCGAGTCTTGAACAATGTGTCCCAATCACTTGATCCCAAAATTCTTGAATGTAAGCTATAAGAAAATAAAAAATCTTCTCTGTTGTCTTGCAAAAAAACAAAAACTTAATTGTATAATGAGGAAGGTGTTTCCCTGATGCAAGTTAAATTCATTTAGACTAAAATAAGTTCTTGCAGTTATTCTGTATGTTCAAGAATGCTCCCACTTACTCCTCATATTCTGCCTGTGGAAATAGGCTCCTGAAATCTGTTATGCTCTGAAATGTCTAAAATCCTGATCACAAAAAATTGAAGAAACATTGGTCTTTAGAACTGAATGCTGAATACAAACTAAAGCTCCATGGTTTGGCTGATATGGATAAAAGGCTTATTTTCTGGTTTTAAGGAGTGTGGAGAGAAGCAGAGTCAGATCGACCGTGCCTTGAGAGAGAAGCGTGCTGCAGAAGAAGAACTTGAAAAGGTATTTTATTTTCATCTTGGAACCCTGTTGGCTTTGAAATTTAAAATGGAAGCTTCTGTGTTTTCCAAAATGTAAATGAGTGTGTGCATGTACATGCATTCATATCATACAACTCTAGATGGTTGATTTATTAAACTGAGAAGTTGACGTGAACTTCAAATTCATGGTCAAAATAGCTACATTGGAAAAATTCTGTAAGTTAACTATGCTTTCAGTTCAGCTATTGTGGCCTTAAAGGAACACTATAGGTTCAGGAACACAAATATGTATTCCTGACCCTATAGTGCAAAACCCACCATTTAGGTGGCTTGCCCTCCCTCTTAGCCCCCTTAAAAGTTAATGAAACTCACATTATTTCCAGCGTTGCGCGGGTCCGCCGGCGCTGGCCATGCCCCTTGGTGACATCATCAGAATTGCCGGGGGTTTTTTTTTGTTTTTTGCCAACCCAATGCTTTCCCATGGGGTAAGCATTGGATTGGCTAAAATTGGCAAGGGGGCAGGGCCAAACGCTGTTTTGGCCAATCAGCACCTCTTCGTAGAGATGCATTGAATCAATGCATTTCTATGAGGAAAATTCAGCATCCCCATGCAGAGCGTGGAGACGCTGAACGGCAGGGCTGCTTACTGTGCAGCATTGAGCCAGGAAGCACCTCCAGTAGCCATCTGAGGAGTGGCCTAGTTATCCCTAGGTTAAATGTTTGCATGAAAATGCCTGCATATGATGATAGTGTCTATAGTGTCCCTTTTAAATTTGAAATTCACTTTGGCTTCTCACTTTAGTAAATAACCTTATAAGTTATTTTTTGTGACTAGTCTCAAACTGTAAAACACAAAATACTTTTTACTCAATGTTTCTGTTTCTTCTTCCCTTACGTGATGTGCTCTGAATTTTTGTGAAGTTAAATTTTAAAGGACCAGTATAGGCACCCAGACCACTTCAGCTCAATGAAGTGGTCTGGGTGCCAGGTCCCCCCTAGTTTTAACCCTGCAGCTGTAAACATAGCAGTTTCAGAGAAACTTTGTTTACAGCTACAGGGTTAATCCAGCCTCTAGTGGCGGTCTCCCTGACAGCCACTAGAGGCACTTCCGCGATTTACACTAAATAAATCGCAATTATTTGATGCTGGCTGTCCTCACGGACCTCCAGCGTCAAAAAAGATCCCCATAGGAAAGCATTGAGTAATGCATTCCTATGGGTGGGTTTAAATGTGCGTGCGTCTCTGGCCTCGCATGCGCATTCAGCTCCACTCGGGACCTAACGTTGATGGAAAAGGAGAGGTCACGAGTGCCGTGGGAGCCTGACGCTGGATTAAGGTAAGCAAATAATTGGTTAGTCAACCATTTATTCGCCGCACAACGGGGCGCTAATCACTGCTTAGGTGACAAGGGCTCTATAGCATTAGGAATACATATTTGTTTAAAATTTAAAAGAAAACTGAGCATTTTCAGAAACTAATGTCCCATTTAAAGATGAATAATATTCATTAATAGTAACATTATTTAAATAAATGTAAAAGAATAAATAAGAACCATAAAAGGGTAAAATAAAAATATGAGGACTGGGAAGGTGCAGGTATTTACTGAGATTAAGAGGTGATGGTCAGGTTGGTGGTTCCTACAGCTTGCAAAGCAGAATGAGACCGTGACTCTCCAGTTGTAGTAGCTAAGTGCCCAGGTACTGGGGAATTGAAATTCTAAACATGTTTCATGGTTGGTCTATTATCCAGTAAATTAACTACAATCCTTTCTGTTAATCTCATGTTGGTGCAATGAAATAATTTGTTGCAGGTGTATCGTGAAGGGAGGGTAAATGAAAAAGATTATAGGAAATTTGAGGAACTACACCAGCGATGTCTACTCGCAGAACGTGCTAAAGATGACCTCCAGATAAGTCTGAATGCTGCACAAAAGAAAATGAGACAATTGGAGTTGAAGTAAGCAAGTCTTTTATCACTTAAAGAAACACATTTGAAGTATTCTAAATGTTTTTAGTGATGACTGTAGACAAATCTTCTTTTGGGAATGATAAATCATTATAAGATAAGGGCTGTATGTTATGTATGGTGGTTATGTATTCTGTTATTTGCTTTCCTGTAGTAAGAAACATTGTTTAAAATGTTTCTATAAATAATATCATACAGAAAACCAGTATGCACTCCTATTGGTGAATGGTGTGGTATTGTATCTACTAGTTGTGAATGGTATAGTTTACTATGTACTGTTTGTTAATGCCATGGAAATGTATTTTCTGTGTGTGAATGCAATTCTTTTGCTATTCTTTATTTTAAATTCTGATGTTTTTTTGTTATTAATTTTAAAGTTGTGAGTAATGAATAGTGTAAGGGTATGTGGGGTATTGTTTTTTACATTAAAGGGTAATCCAGACGTGGGTTCCATGCTCACTGTGCTGATATTAACTACACCTCGGATGAGGCCCAAACAAGGCCAAAACAATTGTGTTGCAGGATCTCTTGTGCAGAGGAAACTTACTGGCATTTCATATATGGACTGCCCTCAGGGTGAGATCAGTTTGATATGCAAACATGTAATTGTAAATATTCACTGTAATGGAACAGGCAAGCAAAAACGATTTTTGTCAATCAAATTTCTTTGAGGCACAATGGAAAAACACGTTTAAACACTTGTGACATTAAATCATAGACATTTAATGGTAAGACAATCAGCGTGTAGCCTTTTGAGGGTAGGCTATGGTCACCGTATAGTACAGCATATCACACAGAAGATTTGGATGCTTCATTTAAAATTAAAATATAACAAAAAAAGCTAAGGTGAAAAACTCAATTAGAAAGAACTAAGCTAGGCTAGAGCACTGAGTGACTATTGAAATACAGAATGCATCACCCCAGGTGGCCCCAAGCTTATCATGAAGACATCTAGTAAACTGTTGGGGCATAAAGAACCACAATCCCGGCAAAAAGTAGGAGATTTAAAAAAATATAAGGAAGCAGAAACAAAAGTAAAATGCATTGGTTATAAGGGGTTCTGCAGTAAATCAGGCAGTGTGTGATTCAACCTTGGTTTATGCTGGTCTTCAGGCAAGTGGCCCAGGATTTGCACTCTGTTCTCCATCTTCATTCATCCTGATTCGATAGCTCTGTGCGTGTTCAATGGATGCTCTGCCTCGGTTTCTGCTTGCATGTCTCCCTCTTTAAAAACTATCAACGCGACTTTCACCACCTGAGGCTTGCTCTCGGTCAGCTTTCGCTTTTTTGGGATGGACTGGGAGGTACGTAGGTGTCTTGTGGAGCAGGTGTGTAGTGCTTTGCCCTCTGTTTCTGCCAGACAGCAATAAAAATATCCTCCAGGCGGTTTAGGATAGATATCTCACTATGGAAAGTTGGAGTACATGTGGTGTCAACCATTTTGGGCACCCCACCGCTGGTGGTATTGATGTCTGCAGCATTTCCATTAAAAACCTCATTAGATGCGGGGAGCCTCTGGGGAGTGGACCGGTATTGCCCGCATTGGTCCCGAGGGGGGGGTTGCAGGACACTCGCTTTATTTGGGGGATAACCCAAAGTCTGGGCAAGGCGATGTGCCAACCTACCACAGCGTGATCAGGCCCCACAGGTTGCGGCAGAAAGATGTGACTCAATAGCGTTAAGTGGCTGTGTGGAAGCATTCCTGAGTCAGCCAGCCAGCCAAGGCAGGAGACAGAGTATACTGTCAGCCCTAGGTTAAGAGCAAAAATACTGGGTTTTGTGGGTTAATTCAACTTTTCCATCTCTCTGGATGTGCGTATGAACTCCATGACAGTTAGGCCCTGCCCCAAGCAAAGACCATTTTGAGACCTCAGCGGGAATTTACTGAACAGCAAGCTACTGAATTTCTCTAAGCTTTCATCCATTCTCATAATCCTCATATTCTCTATAGTTACCAGTTGTCAATGGTGTGGTTTGTTTGTATTTACTATTTGTTAAAGGAGCACTATAGGGTCAGGAACACAAACCTATATTTCTGACCCTATAGAGTTAAAGCCACCATCTAGCCCTCCTGGCCATCTCTTGCCTCCCTAAATATAGAATAATCTTACTTGTATTCAAGCCTGATGCTGCTGACTCTGCCCCTGTCTGCCTCAGACCTGCAAGCTGTCTGCTGACATCATCAGAAGTGTTGTTCTGAGCCAATAACAATGCTTCCCCATAGGATTGGCTGAGACTGTCAAGGAGGCAGATCAGGGACAGAGCCAACACTAGTCAAACACAGCCCTGACCAATCAGCATCTCCTCATAGAGATTAATAGAATCAATGAATTAAGTTCAGGGTCTGCATACAGGGGGTGGAGACACTAAATGCTATGATGCAAGACTGAGATAGGAAGCACCTCTAGCAGCCATCTAAGGAGTGGCCAGTGAAAAGACAGTGTTTACAGCAAAAAGCCTGAAGGGAATGATTCTACTCACCAGAACAAATACAATAAGCTGTAGTTGTTCTGGTGACTATAGTGTCCCTTTAATGGCATGCTTTTGCATTTACTACTCGTGAGTTGTATGGTTTTGTATTTATAAACTATTTAAAGTATTATCAAATTCTTGCTCTAAATTGTTGGGTTGCTACCAGGTATTTAGATAATGATTGAAAACAGTGAACTGACAAACCATTTTAGAATTAATGTAAAGAAAAAACAGAGAAAGTCTGTCCCTAATTAGTAAATATAAAAATAATTAATACTTTATTGATATATATTATTAACAAGACATTCCCCTAATAAACTACCGATAGCACAGTAGTGTAATATTTGATATTATATGGCTGTCTAAAATAAACAGACTAAATAGCAAACACACCAATGCTAATAGTGTGTATATAGGGGAGGGGTGGGGGGGAAAAATAGGGAGAAAAAAGTACAATACACTAATAAACAGTAATAAAAAAACATCATAACTGGTACCAATTACCAAAGTCTACACGTACAACACAGCTAATACTAAAATCTTGAAGTGCTGGTCTATGTAATAATGTCACTACAAAACAGACGTCCGCGATATAGTTGATACAATATCACATAAACATTGCGTCTGCACAATTGTATCCGTTTGCTATTGGTAGTATAATGGTAAACAGGCGTCCACATTAAACTTGATATAATGTCACATAAACATTCATTGGGTCTACACAATTGTATCCGCTTGTTGTATTAATAGTGAACAAACGTCCTCATATAATTGATAGTCACATAAGCATAGCGTCTGCACAATAGTATCCACTTGCTGTTAACATATTGATAGAATAGTAACAGATCAAGGAGAAAGAGAAAGGTGCCTTCATGGGTACCGGTAATAGTAAAGAAAAAGTACACAAATGTAGAAATTGAAATAAAGAAAATAGAACTTGGCTAAATAGCAAGTGACTCTGGTCTAGTCAATGTATTACTTGCCAAAGTACCCTGATCGGTATGCTCGTAGCTCAAAGTATAGTATGTGAATACCTATATATAATAAAAAGCCCGAAAAAGCTGAATGGCAAACTTTGATGTAATTGGTATAGTACCTAATTGCACAAGATTAAATGCAGATGGCTATAAGATCGCCGACATGCCAATGTTGATGGTAGACTTAGAAAAAATTTATTAAACGAATGGTCTGAACCACAGACCCATTACCTGTTTGAAGTTTAGTGGGGAATAGTGTATCAACTTCTCGCCACAGCCTGAGAACTTGTCCCTTCCAAAGTACAAACCGGTAGCATTATGTAAATATGTCGATATCGCGGACATCTGTTTTGTAGTGACATTATTACATAGACCAGCACTTCAAGATTTTAGTATTAGCTGTGTTGTACGTGTAGACTTTGGTAATTGGTACCAGTTATGATGTTTTTTTATTACTGTTTATTAGTGTATTGTACTTTTTTCTCCCTATTTTTCCCCCCCACCCCTCCCCTATATACACACTATTAGCATTGGTGTGTTTGCTATTTAGTCTGTTTATTTTAGACAGCCATATAATATCAAATATTACACTACTGTGCTATCGGTAGTTTATTAGGGGAATGTCTTGTTAATAATATATATCAATAAAGTATTAATTATTTTTATATTTACTAATTAGGGACAGACTTTCTCTGTTTTTTCTTTACATTAATTTTCAGGGTTACCCCCTCTCTGTCCCCTATACAGATGAGAATCTCATAGGCCACTCTTTTTCAGTTTAGAATTAAGGTCAAAGAAGACAATATAAAGAAACAGCCGTGCTTGAAGACTTTTCCAAATTTTGCTCTTCATTTCCTAGTTCAGTTGGCTATTCACGGTCTCTTTCATTGTTGGCTTACATTGGCATTAGTGGATACATCTATTAATGTGTTTGAGGTGTTTGAAATACGTGTATGTGGCAAACTCACCCATTTAAGGGAGTTTGCCATGTGTTTTTGGAGGGGCCTGGGGTGTATGACTATGGCCCTGGGGTGTGTGGCCCTTTAAGAAACTTATTTGGGCATAATGTATTGCGCTAGTGCTGGCCCTTTAAGAACCGTCTGGGGACATATTGAGACTTTGTGTGACAATGCCCCTTTAAGACTATGTCCCCAGATCTTTAAAATCCTTTGTTTGTGGCTTTCTCCCACTTGGTTCAGTAAATGGGGCTTACTGAACCAAGTACCACACAGGCGGACCACCCAGAAGTGGAAGCGTGCGGCTAATTTACCTCCCAGGCTGGGAGACTGCTGTAGGTAAATTGCCAACCGCTGGGGGACCGCCGTTCGTACAAACGAACAAGTGGCGGCAGCCATCTTTGTTCATTCGAACGCGGTCAGCGGTGTGTGCCCCTGAATCTATGGAACTGAAATCGGCTACACGTTTAGACGAACACCGCTGACCCTTACCTTCTCCTCCACTGAGTTTTCAGCCACAGAGACTAAGTCCCGTTCGGCTATTTGAACTCACTGCTATACTGAGCCATTTGCACGAATGGTGCCCCGTTCGTGCATTCAATTTTTTTTTTTTCATTTTTCAGTGTGAAATTGACTGACCGCACAGTCACAAAGGACTTCCAGCTAACTTTTGAACTACTGGGTGGAATTGTCAGATTTTTAGTTGTTTATATTTAAAGTATGCTGATTTAGAAAATGTATGTTTTATGTGAATGTGATGTATATTTTTTAAAGTTGCAGTACATGTGTAAAAAGTATATTTTTCCTGCCTGTGATAATTACATTAACCCATTGTGTTCGGTAATTATATCACAGGCAGAGGGGAGGGTTTGTGTGTAATTGTTGGGAGTGTTTTACTGTAATGTACGTGTTTTATTGGTTGTTTTACAAAACCCTGTGGGCAGTACTATGTGTGTAGAATGGGCATAAAAGCAGAGTGTTCCATTAAACGTTCATTTTGGAGTGCCGTCTCTTATTGGGGGAATCTGCTACAAAGAATTGCTATGCTAGTCATACTTTCTTGCTATATCACTACTAAGCTCTTGTAAGAGCTTGTTCCTGTCTTGCTCTCTGATGGAGTCTACGGTGGTTATGGTGTCGGCTGGAGTGTTTGAGCCCTCAGGAAGCGCTAGGAGCATCCTTCAACGGAGGTACCCAGTCGGGGTGCCAGGTGATCCGTTACAGTGTACATAACCTAAATAGTTATTTTAAAAAAAATATACACATTTTATTAACAGATGTTAATGACCATTTGGTCAATTCTCACATGCTGCCTTGGTAAATAGAAATAATATGACACAATAGTAACATATTTAATCACACTAATATCTTGTGAAGGCAAATTGCTACATCCCCTGTATTGTGACAGCAAGAACACTATGACTAGTTTGACACCTTTGTAAAATATCTACCTAGCAGATTTTTATTATATAAACACTGAGTCCCCAGCAAACCCAAAACACCAATAATGATCCAACTACATTTTCTGGCCAAAACTGATTTAGATTGCTGCCATGTCAAACTACCCCAACTTTGAAAGATTTGATTTGCTTATGGGGATTGTGCTGATACCTATGTGTTTTGGGATTTGAGAACTTCCCCTCTTGTGTCAACAATATGATTACAAACCTGTCCGAAATTATCATTTATAAGAAGTTGAACGTGGTGTTTTGCATTTGGTCAAAAGCAGAAAAGCATATTGGGTTTTTTTTTTTAAATCTTTTTTTTACATATGATAAATATCAATTTTGGAAATCTATTTAATCTCTTGGGTGTCGTTTTGTATCACTGTTAGTAGATTTGTGAATTTAGAAATAAGATTTCTTTTCTTCCCACTTTGAATGTATTGTAGTATTTTATTTACCAGTAACAATGTGCCAAGTCTTAGAATGTTTAATCTGCCCTGAGGAAAAATAAACATTATTACGACATAACTTTCATCTTTCTTTCTATCTCCAGTCTTTTGCAATCACTTTTCCCCTTTCAGTTCATAATTCTATATGGAATAACTTTTTTTTTTTTTTTTCCTATCTTCAGAAAGTTGTGCTTGGATCTCGAATTCTTCTTCTGTCTAGTTTCACTTTTTTCTACATTTGTTCCCTGCCCTGAATTTGCAACATTGAACATTTTGATTTAATCTTTTGTCTATTGCATTATTTGAAGACTCCCTCAAAATTAGCAGACATTATCTTACTGAAACAAATTCTGTAGAGTAATTAGCATAAAGTGCCTAATTCTTAGAAATAAACAATAGAAGTACATGCAACACCCAAATATGACCACACTCACAAAGTAAACTAGAATATGACATGGGGCAGCATGTTCACTCATGCTGATAAAGTAAACTCCAAGTTAATCCAAAATGGCCTGGTCATGCAACAGCTTCAGTTTTAGCAGCTTTATTAGATTAGAAGAAAGACAAAGGTCTCATGGTGCGACCGAAACGTTGTCCTCATTTCCTCTGATCTAATAAAGCTGTTCTTTGCATAGGCTATTTTGGAATTATTTTAAATATTTTTGGGAGCTTGCCATCTTGTGGTTTGAGTACACAAAATGTCGCTTCTGGCTGAGTTCCTTTCAACTGAGATGGATAGTGTGGAAGTTAACTCAAGGAATTGGTCTAAAAATATCTATTGTTTTTTTCACTAAGGTGAATGTTAGGTTTTGAAAGAACACATGTTAAAGTCTTTATTTTCTAATTTGAATTATAAACCCTGAATCTACCTCTTGGAGCATACATTGGTATGGAAATCTATGTTAAGTTCTGGACAATGGGAGAATGTTCACACTGTACCACCAGTTAGGTTTCGTCTTGTCGTTGAAGCACAACTTTTTTTTATCCACATTCTTGGATGGCTTTTGTTTTTAACTCCTGAGAGAGAAAGGATATTTGTATTGGTAGTTTTGAAATTATTCTATGTTTTGTGTATTTTTTTAAAAAAAAACATTCTTTCCCCCTTTTCAGCTCTGGTGAAGAGTTGTCTCGATGTCAGGAAACTGTGCAAAAACTTAATAGAATGTTGGAGTCCGAAAGGGAAGGCTTTAATTCT
Source organism: Pelobates cultripes (assembly GCA_933207985.1). Lineage (NCBI taxonomy): Eukaryota > Metazoa > Chordata > Amphibia > Anura > Pelobatidae > Pelobates > Pelobates cultripes. The sequence continues at coordinate 130,091,786 of OW240917.1, read as the reverse complement.
GTAAGTGAAGAAAGACTGAAACTTGTGCAGGAGAATGAGAAGTTACGGAAAGAAGTAGAGGAATGGAAAAAGTCTGCAGTGGAAGTGCAACAAAAAATTACATTTCAGGTATTGCATTTTTTTTTTTTAAGGCTTTCTGAAATATTGGAATAATCAACGTCCGGATTTGGATTATAGTGGTGGAAAATTTTCCTTTTTACATATCCTTAATCCATAATCCTTTTGCATTTATTGGAATAAGTGTTACAGTACATTGACTGTCTATGTATTTAGACTGTCTATGTATTTATATTTTTATATTTAACGCTTATAAAGTAATCTATTTTACCTTCCACTCTTTATTATTATTATTATTATTGCCATTTATATAGCGCCAACGGATTCCGTAGCGCTTTACAATATTTTGAGAGGGGGGGTGTAACAATAAATAGGACAATTACAAGAAAACTTACAGGAACAATAGGTTGAAGAGGACCCTGCTCAAACGAGCTTACAGACTATTGGAGGTGGGGTGTTTGAAACATTAGGACATAGTCTGGTGAGCATTTATAAGACATTATTTCCCCCCCATCACATTCTTCTTGAAGGTAACAATCTCTAATGGCTTGGTCACCAATGCAGACATCCAACTTGAAAAGCCATGAGTACACTCAACATTCTGCGTAAGGAGAATATTGTTAAAAGGCAAGATGTTCTCTCCTACATTCTTTATCCTCTCCATACACCAAAACTTTGTTGGGTTAATAGGGAAGATAAGTTACATTTTGGAGCAGATGGATGACGTGAATTTCTTCTGTTAGCATTGTGTTCCATTAATAGTACTCTACTGTAAAACCCATGACACAAAGGGTTCCTAGTAAATGACTGTAGCTCAATATACCATATTAGTTTTGTTTTTCTTGCATTGCAGTAATTAGCAAATATAGCAGTTTCCATAAATTACAATAAGATAAAACAAGAATCTGTACTAATCACCAAGCAGACAGATGGCAAATGTGGTGGGTTTAGAAAAAAATATCAAAGGCAGCACTTGATCCAAGCTTGTGAAGAGTAATTATTATATATTGTATATCGCTGATTGTAATTAATAATATTTGTTCTTTTGCTTTACTTGATGAGCTCATCAGAATTTGTACATGTGCGTGTGAGTTGTATGTGAATTTATCAAGCTGTGTGAATGCAGAGGGCTTTATTTACTAAACACTGAATGGAGTCAAGTTACCAACAGAGTTCCGCATTTATCCCAAAAAAAAGTTGTCGCTGAGACATTTTCCTCTGTTCTGGCAAAATGAAGTCATTTTCATTGATAAGCAGCCAGTATACAATGTACAAAATAAACCCCACAGAAACCCTGTGTTTGTTAATATATATTTTATCTTCATTAGGTATTGCTTTGCTTATAAAGTGTATGCTGTTTTTTGCTTTTTGCATTAGGTGCAGACAATGGCACATGAATTTTCTTTGAAGGAACAAGGGTTTGAAGTGCAGTTGAAAGAGATGGAAGATAGCAATCGTAAAGGTGTAAATGAGCTGATGAAGTTACTGACAGCTCAGCGAAAGTCAGCAAACAGATGGAAGCAGGAGACCCGAAAACTATCAGAAAGTACTGAGAGCAGGCTTGGAAACCTGCGGTATGTAAATCGGAAACTAATTGCCCTGGCATTTTATTATTTATGTGTGTGGGGGCTGTTTTTCTTTTTTTATCCCTCACAGCTTGCTGTCTATTCACTTTAACCTTTTGAATGCTAGAGATGTTAACATATTGCACACAAATTATATATATGGTATATGTTTGTGGCTGTATGTACGTGTATATATTTATTTGCATGTATCTTACAGTAAGCATCAGGATAGGGCATTGATTTTTACATTGACCACTGGCATAAAGTTCTCATTTGAGGAGCCCTGCTATTAAAATAATCCCAAAGTATTACTCCAGAGTATTATTTAAACTTTCCTGCCCTACTAAAAGGAACATGCTGTCCTCTAACAATAAGTAACTTTTTTTTTTTGATAGTCACTGTAGTGACATTTAAATAAACATTCTAAGGGGCTACACAACACTGCTGGTCTTTAATTTCCAGATGTGTGCACTATACCTTTTCATGATGTGCAGTGAGATTGGTGTATATTTAAAAAGCTTTCATATTCATGTAAAAAACACTCTGATTGCATTTTCTCACTATCACAAACCCAGGTAAGCTGTAGGAGTGGGTTCAGTAAATTTTAAATCATAATTGAGTACCATAGCCCGTGTAAAATTATTCTAGAAGAATTTATTCCTGGAAATGAACTGTGATAGTAGACAACTGGGGATGAAAGCAGGAGAGTAAATAAACAAAAATATATGAAATAGCAGAAAGTGTGAAAATATTGATCTGTAACGTTTTTTTACTATATGTTCACTTATGCTTTGCTTTTACCCTCTACCTAGGGGACATATATACACAGAACTGAGTGTGTATTCTAATATATGTATTATTATTATTATATTTCTGTCGTTTAAAAATGTTTGTTTAATGACTTAATGTTTATCACCATTGTTTCATTGCATTATATTGTAGCTTTGGGGGTTTTCTCTGCACACACCTTATCCCTAGAGCTTTTAAGATTCTAGCCCCTGATACTAAAAGTGAAATTTCTAGCATGATATACAATGATCTAAACAAAATTATGGAAAAAAGATGGAGTGTGAACGGTGAATGTGCTGTTGGAAGAGAGAACAATTAGAGCAAGACAAACCATGGGATTTAGAGATATTAACTCTATGGGGAGGAAATAAAAATAATTTTCAGATTCATGCAGTTGTGAAAATGTGTGGGAGAGCCGTACAGTACAAATTTCTTTAGTGAACAGGTTAATGTTTGTGGGTGGATGGTGCCCGTTACATGAGATCGAACCCCTATCCTTTCCCCTCCCATTATTAGATGGCATCTTGCCAAGGCAGCATGATTAGCATGAGATTCAGCCATGTGAGAACGGCTGTGCTCTCTGTCCTAGAATATGTCACATTGATCTAGATAATTCTAATTTTATCCAGCTATGAAAATATCCTCATTTCAGATTTACGTACATACCCAAACTAAAAACCAAATTGAATATTATGCCAGACGTGCAAACAGTTTCCAACTGTATTTACAAATATGCATTGCACACACATTTTTTTCATTGTGAATGCCCTTTAGCTGACATTTTTGCTGAGTCTTGAAGCTCGTCCCAGAGCTTTGCTTTTCCAAGGTATGCTAATTAAAAACTTGCTCAGCAGAATTTAATGTTGCAGTGTTATTTATACTGCATTTCAACCAGTTTAGGAAATAGTGACCCTCAACTGTGCTAACCCAGCTTATTGCAGAAGAACTACCTCTTGTGAATCTCTCCCTGGAGGGTTTATTTGTCTTCCCTTCAAGATGAAAATTACACTTGTGAGTACAATGTGACTATCAGCGCATCAAAAAATGGGTCCTGCGGAAAATGTAAACCCTTCTGTTTTCAAAGCCATTGAAAAGATTATTGGTAGAGACCAAAAGATCCTGTAAATACCTTAATAAGTCCAGAGTAGATATTTAGTGTAGATCTTTTTCCAGTCTCTTTTATTGACTACTCTTTAAGGAAAAGAATTGTGCACACACTGCAGTCCTAAAGTGTTTGGACAGTGACACACATTTGGGGTACTGAAAAAGGTATCGCAAAATCTAGCCAAAAGTGTTGATTCAGAAAAAAAATCTCCAATGCCACTATAGTCGCAAATTGGCTATTTTAATATACATTTTGAAAATAAGTTTTTCAGAACACTAATATTTTGTGTTTAGTTATTAATCTCTTTGACTGGGATGATAAAGTGCTGACTGTCTGTTTTATTTTAAGATTAGTTGCATCTATGAATCATAATCATGTAGGAATTTAGCCCCATTTTAAGTTCAGTAGTCCATACATTTTAGGAGTTTAATTTGACAGTTGACTGTGCAGTTGTTTGTAGATAGGTGTATCTGTTTGTCCTACACAAGAGGGCTGCCAGATTGTTTGAGGTGATCCTAGGTCTGGAATATATCGCTGTTTTCCAATAAAGAGGTTTAACTGGTACAAAAGCAAACAATTGCAAAACTTTAGTCACCAAAACAACTTTAGCTTAATTAAGCAGTTTTGGTATATGCATCTGAAGTCTCACTGCTCAATTCTCTGCCATTAAGGAGATAAATCACTTTTGTTTCTGTTTATTCAGATCTAGCCACACCTCCCCTGGCTGTGACTCAGAACGCATGAAATACATGGTTTCATTTTAATCAGATTTTAACTTACTTTAAGGGTTTTTAGCTCTTACTCTGTAAATTAAACTTAAATCACATAAAGAAGGCTCATGCAGGGTCTAGCAAGCCATTAACTAACAGTGCAGGAGATAATTCTAAATTAGACTGTGCAATAAATTAAGTACAAACATTAGATCTCACTTTACAGGAAGTGTTTAGAAAGGCTGTGCATGTCACATGCAGGGAGGTGTAACCAGGGCTTAACTCCTAAATGGCAAAGAATTGAGCAGTGAGAGTGCAGTGGCATGATCTATACATCAAACCTGCCTAATTAAGCGAAAGATGTTTTGGTGACTGCAGTGTCCCTTTAATAATTTAAATGAGCACTATAGCATTAGGATTACAGACTTGTATTCCTAAAGGCATAGAGCCTCCCTTTGCAGTAAAATTACATTATAAAAATTTGAATTTAATGCTTCCTTATGAGCTGCCACATCATGTGAGCGAGTTTTACTCCGTCAGTGCATTAGAAGAACCTCAAGTGGCTATCTGGACGACAGTGACTAGAGGTGTATTTAACCCTGCAGTGTAAATTTTCCAATTTCTACAAAAACTGCAGTGTTTTACATTGCAGGGTAAAAATGACAGATCAACTGCACCCAGACCACTTCACTGAGATGAAGTGATCTGGGTGACTTTATCGGTCCTTTAAAATCAACTCTGGTATATTTTAAGAAACTCATAGGTGAGCTCAGTTATAGAAATTACCTGGTAAACCACTAATAGTAACTACTGAATGACTAAATATGTTTTACAGTGGCATAGACAGCTAGTAAAATATCAGAAACACTCTCCTTATAGAGAAGGCTGTGCCAGTGTGACCCTAGAGACCTTATATAAACCACTGATGCTCTTCAAAAACACAATGGTCACGTTACAGTTTACTATTATTATTATTATCATAAGCATTTATATAGAGCCAACATACTCTTCAGCGCTTTATAATAAAAGAATGGGGATATTTGACAAATGATTATCATACAGAAAATAACAGAGAAAAGAGGTTACGTATGCCCTGCTAAAACCAGCTTACTATTTGTGAGGAAGAGTTAAAGAGAAAGAACAGCTTCTATATGTGCATTTCTAGTCATGGTTTTAGTCTCAACATATTCTCATTGACACAAGGGAACCACTCAGAAAGTTAACTCTGATTCTAACTGTGCATCCTTTGTGTCCCTGCCCCTATTATCTGTTTTCTATATTATAGCAGTAAGGGGCAATTCCTTACACACACACACATGTAATGGTGGCAACCTTGAGTTGTGGGAGAGGATTGTTCAGCTATTTAATAGGACCCCTCCTCACTCATCCGCCGTTCAGCATTGGCTCACATTGCATTACGTTATTGTATACATGGTTACCAAGTTACCGCAGTAAACTTCCAGTTCCAGTGTTCGGCCACTAAGCAGTGTCAATGTTCCAAGGGAAGCTGTAATTAGGAGGTTTGTCTTGTGGTCAAGCCTCTCCAGGGTAATTTATCCATCTACCACTGCAATAAAAAAAATTAAAAAAATCTGCACAAAAAAAGATTGGAATTGAAATGGCTGAAAACAGTGAGGTTGTAATATTTATTTTATTTATAAAATATTTTACCAGGAAACTCCCTATTCACCACTCATTGTGGCACTTGCATTTGTTTAGGTGAAAGGACCTGTGCTTTTTAACATTTCCTTTGAAACTATGTGATTGCTCATGCTTAAAGGAACACTATAGTGTTAGGAATAAAAAGCTGTCCCTGGATCGGGCTCCTCCCCTGCTGACATCAGCATGATCCTGGAACTAAATGCACAGTGAGCACCGTGCGTGCATTAGGCCTTCTTCATAGGAATTCATTGAACCAATGCTTTCTTATATTTTTTTGTTTTTGTTTGTTTTTTTAGCACTTTGGATGTCCTCCTGTAAAGTGTGAGGACGTCCAGAGTCATTTCATGGCGTCAAACTCCACAAGGAGGCAGAAAAAACCTCTAGTGGCTGTCTGGTAGACCGCCACTAGAGGCAGTCTTAACCCATTGTACAGCGCTACGGAATTTGCTGGCGCTATATAAATAATAAAATCATAAAAAAATAATAACCCTGCAATGTAAACATTGTAGTTTCTCGAAAACTACAGTGTTTTACATTGCAGGGTTAAGGGAACACGGACAGTGAACCCAGACCACGGCAATGCTCTGGGTACCTATATTGTCTGTTTAACTCTTAACAGCATTAAGGACACTAGAGCCTTGTTTAAAACATATATATATATATATATATATGACTCCCCAGTGTCAGCCAACAAGACTGAAGGTACCAGTACTAGAATCACATTCCTTGGTATCCATCTCGACTCGTCTTGTCTCATTGGATGCTAGACTTCCTGTAGAAAAGGTTCATTGCTTCCTTGATTTCATTGAAATTTTAGTTTGCACATCATTCCGCAGACACATGCCTTTATTTCCAGACTGCTATGTCTCTTACCAAGTCTCCCCAATGATGACAGTGAGATGTCTTGGGACACCAACGCAAAGACATATCTGAAAATGTGGCACAGGTCCCTAATTGGAACAGGAAGTGCATATTTCTTCCACCACTAATCAGATGACTCTCCAGAAGTCTGAACTGAAGTGCAGCCTCAACTGGATTTGAGGCCATATACGGTGATATGTGTCTAAGAGGGCAATCTATGTCTATCCCTCTTCTGTCACTATACGGAGTTCCTCTCACAACATCCAAATTCATGTTGTTTGTTGTGATCCTACTCGCCTTCTATTCAGGACACTGATTTAGAATAGGAGCAACATCTAGTAAAATATCTCTGTCCAAAGCATTAAGAAATTAGCACACTACAGTGAGGGGGGAAAGTATTTGTTCCCTGCTGATTTTGAACATCTGTCCACTGATAAAGAAATGGTCAGTCTATAATTTTAATGGTAGGTGTATTTTAACAGTGAGAGACAGAATAACAAATAAAAAAAAATTTAAAAAAAACGCATGTCAAAAAAGTTATAATTTGATTTGCATGTCGGTGAGTGAAATAAGTATTTGATCCTCTATCAATCAGCCAGGTGTCTTTTATACAGGTAACGATCTGAGATTAGGAGCAGTCTCTTAAAGGGAGTGCTCCTAATCTCAGCTCATTACGTGTATAAAAGACACAGGTCCACAGAAGTAATCAATCAATCAGATTCCAAACTCTCCACCATGGCCAAGACCATAGAGCTGTCCATTGATGTCAGGGACAAGATTGTAGACCTACACAAAGCTGAAATGGGCTGCAAGACCATCGTCAAGCAGCTTGGTGAGAAAGTGACAACAGTCGGTGCGATTTTTCGTAAATGGAAGAAACAAAATAACTATCAGTCTCCCTCGGTCTGGTGCTCCATGCAAGATCTCACCTTGTGGAGTTTCAATGTTCATGAGAACGGTGAGGAATCAGCCCAGAACTACACAGGATGATCTTGTTAATGTCTCAATGATCTCAAGGCCGCTGGGACCATAGTCACCAAAAAAACAATTGGTAACACACTACGCCGCGAAGGACTGAAATCCTGCAGCGCAAGGTCCCCTTGCTCAAGAAAGCACATGTGCAGGCCCATCTGAAGTTTGCAAATGAACATCTGGATGATTCAGGGGGAGAACTGGGTGAAAGTGTTGTGGACAGATGAGACCAAAATCGAGCTCTTTGGCAACAACCCAACTCGCCGTGTTTTGAGGAGGAGGAATGCTGCCATGACCCCAAGAACACCACTCCCACTGTCAAACATGGAGGTGGAAACATTATGCTTTGGGGTTGCTTTTCTGTTAAGGGGACAGGACAACTGCACCACATCAAAGGGACAGGGCCTTGTACCGTCAAATCTTGGGTGAGAACCCGGCGGTATTAGCAAGTCACTAACTTACATTTTGGATCACTTATTTCTTAAGTGGGTGGAGCGAGATGACGTAGGACATTGAGCTGCGTCCTCGTGGAATGCGGCTGAGGGATCGATTGAGGGAGCCAAACTGGAGGAAAGGACCAGTCCCGAACAAAGCAGCAGCGCTATCCAGGACACCTCTTGGAGCACTGTGAGGGGAAGATCGGGTGCCGCGTGAAGGAGCAGGATACAGCAGGCAGAACTGCAGGCAGATAACACGGTGGGAGCCCGGCATGGAAGAGTGTACCTAGTGCGAGTATAAACACCTTAAACAAATGGAGATTGCAAGCTTGGACATAACTCTATAAGATAAGTGGCAATAGACTGCTATATGTTTCTATATACCGCTAAGTCACACTGCAGAGGTTAACAGAAACAATACTTTACGTATTCACTGTTAGTCAATAATGCAGGGGATAGTATAAAGCCAATGGATCTATAAAAGAATGGTGGAAGCAAAGTGCAAACAGAGAGCAGCACATAAAGGGCAATAATTGATTTAAAACTATCTAATTTAAGTTAACTCTCTCCAATGGCAAGGAGTAGATCACTAATTGGTTTGGAATAAGCGTGTCTGCCTTTGTGCCTGACTTCCAGGTTTGGTATGTAACTTCCTTGTGTCATACTACCACAATAAAAAAAAACATAAAGGTGTATCATGACAGAGAGGTGAGGGTGTAAAAGAGAACCATTTAGGTTGACAAAACATAAGAAACTAAAGATTAAGACACAGAAAAGGAAAGAAAACAATACCCTAAAGATTATATTATCTAAAGGAAAAGAATAAATAAATCAGACGATAAACACATTAAAATAAAATGGCTACCAAAAAAACAAACCTGGGAAATCAATTCTCTCTAATATCCCTCTAGAAGAAATTATTAATTATTATAGTCACCAGAACTACAGCTTATTGGATTTGTTCTGGTGAGTAGAATCATGACCTTTTTGCTGTAAACACGGTATTTTCAGAGAAAATGCAGTGTTTACATTACAGCCTAGTGATAACTTCACTGGCCACTCCTCAGATACCTTTTAGAGATCCGTCCTGGGTCAGACTGCCTAAACATCCAAACATTCAGTGTCTCCTCCCTCTGCACGCAGACATTGAACTTTACTCATAGAGATTCATTGATTCAGTTAATCTCTCTGAGGAGATGCTGATTGTTTGACTTGTGCTGGCTCTGCCCCTAATCTGCCTCCTTGACAGTCTCATCCAATCCTATGGGGAAGCCACCACTTTAGATGATGTCAGCAGAAAGCTTGTTTTTCTGAGGCAAACAGCATGCAGAGTTACAGCTTCAGGCTTGAATACAAGTAAGATTTTACTATTTTTAGGGAGGCATGAGGGGGACATGGTGGTTTTAACCCCATAGGGTCAGGAATACATGTTTGTGTTCCTGATCCTATAGTGCTCCTTTAAAAAGTACAAAGGGAGGAAACCCAAGAATTAAGTCAAAGAGAAGTAAGAAGTGAATATGACGATTTACTCAGACACCTAGACACACAATTCGGGAAATTGAGAGAAGAAATTCAAGCCAACACTATAGATATCAAGAAAAAACTGCTGACTCTTAACCAAAGATTCCTAGGAATAGAAGAAAAATTAAATGGACTAGAACATAAGTAAAACATCCACAAAGAAGAACATCTGGCGCTAGAGAAAAAGGTGGCTGACATGGAGGATAAATTGATTGAACTAGAAGACCGGTGAAGATGGAATAATTTAAGAATTAGAGGAGTATCAGAACAAATAAAAAAAATAAAAAACCTGGAACCATATATAGAGGAATTCCTTAAACCCCTGACGATTGACTGGGACCCCAGAATTCCTATGATGGAAAGATGCCACAGAGTAAATAAAACCCAAAGGCGTCCAGAACATCTTCCAAGGGACGTAATAGTATACTGCACGTCCTCTAAAATTAAGATGCAGATCCTGAGAGCAATAAGAGCAATAAGAAGCAATGTATGCGCAGAAAAACATGAAACATTAAAAATATTCCAGGATGTGTCATGGCTAACCAGACATAAGAGGAAGACTTTTTTTTGAAGGCACACTAATTTTGAGACTAAAAACATCAATTACCAATGGGAGTTCTCAACGAAAATTATTATATCACATGAAAGGAAACTCGCCTATAGCAATAATGCAGAAGACCTGAAAAGCTGGTTAGATAAAAATAAAATCGGTACTAGTCCCAGCCATTAGTCAATAAATCGAGAGGTTCTAAATACTTATAGAAATGGAGAAGGAGAGGAAAAGTAGGTACGGGAGGGAGGAGGATGCATAGAAGGGGGACATAATAAGACCTTCCTGACAAGAAAGGAAATGTATTTTTATTTTATTTTTTTAAGGGGACTTATGGGGCATATTAACAACTGAAAATTAGGAACTGAGGGGAAACAAACAAATATGGCACTCAATAAATGAATTAAGGCACTAACAAAAGTAAAATTTTTACACTAAGATCACAATAATAAGAAGGAAATGAATTAAGAGAAACGGGAAACTCACTTAAAGTAAGTTATAAAACACAGAAAGGCACACGTTTAGATAGGGAGGATAATAAAGTTAAGGGTTAGGGAAAGAGTGACAAGTTTAAGAACAACACTAGGAAATAATGAGATAATAACACTTAAATAATAATTAAATAAGTAATACGATGATGAAAGTGCCAAGGGATCATAGGATTATAGATCTCCTTTGGCTTTTTTTTTCTCCCCTCCCCTCTCCTCCGCTAGTAGTGCCTCTAATTAAAGGACCACTATAGTGCCAGGAAAACATACTCTTTTTCCTGGCACTATAGTGCCCTGAGGGTGCCCCCACCCTCAGGGTCCCCTCCCGCCTGGCTCTGGAAGGGGGAAAGGGGTTTAAACTTACCTTTTTCCAGAGCTGGGCGGGGAGCGCTCATCCTCCAATCCTCCTTCTCTCCTCCCCGTCGGCTGAATGCGCACGCGCGGCAAGAGCTGCGCGCGCATTCAGCCGGTCACATAGGAAAGCATTCATAATGCTTTCCTATGGACGCTTGCGTGCTCTCACTGTGAAAATCACAGTGAGAAGCACGCAAGCGCCTCTAGTGGCTGTGAATGAGACAGCCACTAGAGGATTAGGGGGAAGGCTTAACCCATTCATAAACATAGCAGTTTCTCTGAAACTGCTATGTTTATGGAAAAATGGGTTAACCCTAGCTGGACCAGGCACTCAGACCACTTCATTAAGCTGAAGTGGTCTGGGTGCCTAGAGTGTTCCTTTAAGCTCACCTCAGATCGATTACCCTCAGCACGCTTTTCCCACACAATACGTGGGACCCACCTATATCTGAGTGGTGGTTTTCATTACTCGAGATAATATATGGGTGGGGGATTTGCCGCCATACATCACTTGTTTTATGTTGATGCCACTGTTTTGGATCAACCCGTCTTACTTTTGTGTGAATACTAATAAAGGGTTTTTCATTTATATATGGTAATACTTGGAGAGAGTCCCAAAAATCAAAAAGAAACCATAAATTAAGTTGATCTCTATAAATCTTTCATAAAAGATTTTTTTACTTTTAGCTGAAAGCAGTAAGGTGAATTGTTAGTGTAGGACTCACCTAAAACATTTTGCCTTCACGTGGCAACTTAGATTACACTTATATGGCCATGGGAGTGATACTGAAAAACATCCAGTTATTTAAATGTGCATAGGGATTTGGGATAGAGCATAGGTAATATATTTTTTTGTTTAGTTCTATGTATTTGGCCTGATGAATACTGTAGCCATTGCTGCTGCCCGTGCATAGTGGGAATTTAAGCGCTGGGCTTAATTTTTTATGTTTGTATTTAAAGGGACAATAGGCACCCAGACCACTTAGGCTCATTGAGTGGTCCCTTAACCCTGTTTTCAAGAAACTGCAATAATTACCTTTCATGGTTAACTCCACCTCAAGACGCTTGACGTCCTCACGCTTTGCATAGAGAAATCCAACGTTACCCAAAACACCATAAGAAAGCAATGCAAAATGCTTTCCTTTGGGGAAATCCTAATGCGAGTGTGGCCATAGCCGCGCATGCGTAGTAGGTCTCCACCGCCGGCTAACGTGGGCGGGAGAGTAGTGAAGGCGAACCTGAGCCAGTGCCGGGGAAATCAGCGATGGACCCAGGTAAGTGTCAGAAGGGGTTTTTAACACAGGGTGCCGCGATTGAGGAGGAAGCTATAGTGCCAGGAAAAAAGCTTGTTTTCCTGGCATTATAGTTTCCATTTAACAGGAACCCGCCCTATCCCATCCGCCGTTCAGCCAGTGTTACTATTACTGGTATTTATATAGCGCCAGCATATTTCGTATCATTTTACAATATTATCATTAACAAAAAATGAGACAGTAACAAAAACTTACAGGAACAATAGGTCGAAGAAGGCCCTGCTCAAATGAGCTTACAGTCTATAGGTGGTGGCGTGCAAAACATAACAGGACCGGAGGTAGCAATCAAACAAGGTGGAGTGAAGCAGAGCTGAAGGAGAGAATATAGTGCTGCCCTTTAGGAGAGAGCAAGGGACAGGTACGTGAGGTAGAGGTTACTCTGGGAGGCCATAAGCTTTCCTAAAGAGATGGGTTTTGAGGAATTTTTTAAATGATTGAAGACTAGGGGAGAGCTTGATGGTCGTAGGAAGGCTATTCCAAAGGAAAGGAGCCACCCGCGAGACGTCCTGTAAGCGTGAGTTGGTCATACAGATGCGAGCAGCAGACAGGAGACGGTCATGGGCAGAGCGGAGAGACCGAGAAGGATCAGTGAAGAGATATAGGAGGGGCTAGAATTGGTCAGTGCTTTATAGGTGTGGATTAGTACCTTGAATTGACTCCTATAGGATACAGGAAGCCAATGTAAAGACTGACACAGGGGTGAGGTAGGAGAGGAAAATCAGTCTAGCTGCGGCATTTATTACAGGCCGTAGCGGGATAATATGGCTTGTGGGAAGACCTATTAGGAGAGAGTTACAATAATCTATGAGAGAGTACTAGAGCATGGACAAGCTCCTTAGTAGCATCTTGCGTAAGAAAGGGGCAGATGCGGGCTATGTTTTTAAGGTGTAATCTACAGGATTTGGTAACAAACTGGATGTGAGGCTCAAATGTGAGGCCAAAATCAAGTATAACGCCAAGACAGCTCGCTTGCAAGGATGGACTGATGTGGTAGTGGTACCTCCTTCAAGGTACCACTACCTTGAAGGAGGAGGATTAGTATTAGGAGGAGGAAAGACAAGGAGTTCAGTTTTAGAGAGATTGGGTTTCAAAAAGCGGGAGGACATCCAGTCAGAGATGGAAGAAAGGCAAGCAGTGACACATTGCAGGGCGGCAGGGGAGAAGTCCGGGGAGGAGAGGTATATCTGGATGTCATCACCATACGGGTGGTATTGGAATCCAAATGAGGTAATAATTTTGCCAAGAGTGTATAAAGAGAAAATAGAAGATGACCAAGTACAAAGCCTTAGGGGACTCCAACAGAGACAGGACAAAGAGAGGCGGTATCACTAGAAAAGGAGACACTAAATGAGCGTTGGGAGAAAAACCATGAGAGGACCGTGTCACAGAGACCGAGTGATTGAAGAGTTTGGAAAAGGAGAACATGGTCAACGGTGTCAAAGGCAGCAGGGAGGTCAAGAAGAATTGGTATGGAGTAGTGCCCTTTTGATTTAGCTGTGATTAGGTTATTACTGACCTAATAAGAGCAGTCTCAGTAGAGTGAAGGGGGCGGAAGCATGACTGAGGAAGGTCAAGGAGAGAGTTGGAATTGAGGAAACAAGTTAGACCGGTAAAGACCAGTCTTTCCAGAAGCCTTGAGGAAAAAGGGAGTAGAGATATGGGACGATAGTTAGAAGGGTTTTTTTAGATGGGGACTACAGTAGCATGTTTAAGGGTAGCAGAGACAACACCAGAGAGAGAAGTTGAAGATGTGTGTTAAAGAAGGCACAAGAGGAGAGAGATCTAATAAGGTGAGACGGGACAGGATCAACCGGGCAAGTGGTGGGGCGAGAGGAAAGGAGAAGCCCAGCCACCTCTTGTTCAGTAGCCTGGGAAAACGCCTGAAGGGTAGGAAAGATATGATCCTGGTGTGGTTGAGAAATAAAGGAGCAAGATGGTGAGAATTCTTTCCTTAGCTGTTCAATCTTGTCGGTAAAGTAGCATGCAAAGCTATTGGCTGTAAGTTTAGTTTGGGCGATGGCAACAGCAGGGAATAGAAGGTAATTAAAGGTATTAGAAAGACACCCGGGATTGCAGGAGCTAATGAGGGAAGAAAAGTATGTCTGTTTGGCAAAGGTTGTGCTGGATGAACACAACATGAATTTGTAGTAGAGGAAGTCCTACTGGGTGTGTGACTTCCTCCAGCAGCGTTCATCAGAACGGGAGCATCCAAAAGAGCTGCCTCTGCTTAAGGCTGTAGCTTGTCTTGGTAGCTGTGAGTCCTGGGAGCTAATGTTTTGTTTGGGACCCAGGCTGCAAGAAAGGATCTGGGTTAGATCAAACAGCAAATTAAGGGTGGGGAAGACACAGATATTGAGGTGAGAAATGGAAGTTAATGAGAAAAGAAAATAAAGAACAGAGGAGAAAGTGTTTGAGATTTAAAGATGGGTAGGTCATGTGTTGGCTTGCATTGCCCAACCATCCACTCCCTTTATTTCTGTCTTTAATTGTAATCAGTACCATTAGGTAAGCCTTCTTTTCTTTTTGGTTTACTGGTATGTCTGTTTTTGCACACTGCAACTGATTTGCGCTACCCGACTTTGCCTCTTGTTCTCAAACACAAATCTATATTACCGACCCTTTATAATGTTACAGCAATAAAGGATGAATGTTGAATTTCTCTAGTATTTTGAATATTACACATTTTGTACCTGTATACATAGAAATATATACAGTATTTTCATTTTTCCTCTTGTGTGCCAGCAGTAGATTTGTAAATCTTACAGTGACAGTCCTGGAACATGGCCCAGATACTTAAATTGGTATGGGAAAAGCAGTCACTCTAAAGTGTTCAGCAGCTTAATAGAAGCTGTATCTTTGCAATACGTTGAGACAGACTGTGTAATGTATTGTCATTGGGAGGTTTTGTGGCATCTGTTCCGTAGCCTTTTGCAAATTGTAGCACCTTTATATTCCAGAACAAAGTGATCATTACGTTGTTGTTATTGTAAATGATCTTTCAAGAATCTATATATACTAACTCTTAGACCTTAAGAAATCAATCCAATGTCATTACTTTAATTATAAAAATCTATCTTAGCGTACATATTTTGACACCATGGTAAATAGTACAGTATTTGAATTTTCTGATAACTCTAGTCATATGTTTGTTTGTTTGTTTGTTTGTTTTTGCCATTAATCAGAAAGTGAAACAAAGACATTGCATAAAAGAACATCCCAGGAATCGGATCCTTTATATCTTTATCACATGGATGTGATAAAAATGTTTGACAATATTTGAAAAAAAATTCAAGGGCTAGATAACAATTGTCTTTAATAAGGAGTTTAGTAGCAGGGGACTGTACTATTTGAAGTCTCAAGGTTGGAATATGATTGTTACTAGACTCCTAGAACAGCCTTCTAATTAAAGGGATAGCAGGAACTGGAACACTTACGGCATATTGTATCAATATCTGTATGGATATGAAGAACAGCAAATGTGAATTAAAATATTTATTGCTAACTTTAAAGGACTTTCATTCCCAGGGCATTTTTTTAAGACTAGTGGAAGCCATAATTAGCAGACTGTGCTAGCTGGTACATTAATAAGTCAATTAGTAAAAGAGCTGGACTGGGAAATGCGTTAATAAGGACTCCACTCTTAAGACATGAATCCAAAAGATTGATGGACTATTTCAGAGTTATGGGGCATGCAAAGATCTTTTTAGAAGGTAGAATTTAGAAATCTAATCTGCTTAAACGTAGCTCATGCATTCAATAGGGAAATGCAAGTTAGTGCAGGTATGTTATCCAGAGCAACATTAAGGAATAGTAGAATTTAAAATTGCATTCTAGCCCTTGCCTGCAATATACTGTGATCCTACCTCCTGGCATTAAATTGTTTTCCACTTAATTTAACTCCACAGAGCTAACAGAAGTGGCTTGCATGGTGGCTAGAGCGTGCCTGCTTTGTCCTCTTCTCAAGAAGCTCTACTACAGCTCATTGAAATACATAGGAGAGCCATGATTGTGTGCATGCACTTGCAACTTAAGCACCGAGGTTTCTTAATGACAAGCCCCTGATTGGTGTACCCTCTGGTGCTCTTCCAGACCTCACCTCATCCAGTGTGCAAAGAAATGCTCATCAAATATATTGGTGTATCTTTGTAAATGTTCCCTGGGTGGGTGTATGTCTCCTCTGTTTGGCAGTTGCCAACTTATTTGAACAACAGCAAAAGAATTACTGTTTAAAGTTTTTTTCAGCTGTTTGAACAAGACAGCTGCAGGTATTGGCACAGTTCAGAAATCCATAATCACGAAGAGTAACTAAAGCATATTGCTATGTTTTGTATGCGTGTATGTTTTCCAAGGGAACAAAACACATCTGGTATAAGCTCTGCTAATGTTATCTGACATCATGAATAATGTACGGCCTACAGCTGGTGGGTTTTAAAATCACTTGCCAAGCTATCCAATAGTGCATGTTTGATTTCAAACACCTTTGTCCATGGTAAATGTTGACGTTAAAAATCAAAATGCCTTACTCCCAAAGCGTTCTCTGATTGTTCTTCAAGTAATTTGTTTGCCTGTGTAAAAAAAAAAAAATTTAAAAAAATTCAAAATGTTATGTTTACTGAGGTAGAAAGAATAAACAAACGCTGCAGATTCAATTTCTACAATGGTTTCTTTTGATGTGCAACATATTGCTGCAACTATGGCTAACATCTAATCACTGTGATATATATCCTTGAACACGATGGACATTTTCGATGAATTGCTCCAATATCAGAGTCTGGAATCTGTGTCAGATGACCGTTACAAATGTGTTGCATGCTGACGGTGTCATGGAATTGGCAAAGCATTAGATGGTTGGAAGAACAGGTTTTACCTGATCATATCCATCCCAGACACGCACACACTGTCTCTCACTCTTATCCCTCTCACATCCTTCGTTATTTTCTGTTGTCTCTCCTTACTGCTAGTTATTTCATACTCTCCCTCCCATATATCCTATCTGCCTCTTGTCCTCCCTTTCTCTCCCTGCTTCTCATGCTTTCTGTCTCTTTACTTGCCAAATATTGTGTGCTACTCTTTTTTTTTTACATTCCTTCCAGCTCTGTCTCTCACTCTTAACTTCTCTGTGATTTTTATCTTTTATTTCCTTCCTTAAATTCTCACCTTCCCTTTTTCTTGTTTGCTCTTTCTTCCTCTCTCCTGGTTTTTTTTTTCACTCGACTCCCTCTCATTCTCTCTCATTCTCGCTTTCTCTTGCTCTCTTCTACCTCGCACTTGTTATCTTCCTTGTCCTCTTTTTCTCACTTTCTCATACTACTTTTCATCCTCTCTATTGTTTAATCTTCCTAGGTAATGGTCTTATAATGTTGCCATTTAAATCTTTAAAACTAAATCTGGATGGAATTGTAATCATATAGCCAAGAATTAAATTGGATTACATACACTTTTTAGAATCTCCAGATCAGGACAACTGTGCTTTTAAAGGGACACGCTAGCCTTCATATAACTGTGGCTCATTGTATTGGTTATGGTGCAAGAGAGTCTAATTTCGAAGTAACCATTCCTATGTGAAAGCATTGTGATGCTATTGGCTGAGATCATCAATTCTGATATGATATCAGCCAAGGAGGCAGATAGGGAGCGGGACCATCACTTGCAAACATGCATATCGCTGGAAAAAAGAGGAGTTTTTTTACTTGTTTAAAGGGTGCCAGAGACCCTACATCTGTTTTTTAACACTATAAGTTCAGGAATACATGTTTGTATTCCTGACCCTATAGTGTTCCTTTAACTCTTCATTCTCCTTATTGTTCAGTGAGAACCAGATATAGGTTCAAGCAACCTTGTTGGTTCAGCCAACAATCTCTTAAAACTGACATTTGTTTTAAACAATCTTCTCTATGCAATGTATTGACATATTTGGAATAATACATCTTGTTCTATATACAATTTAATTGAGAAATTTCATGTGTATTAATAATTTGTATTTTAAACTTGGAAAGGCATTCATTTCCACTTATAATTCAACTGATGTTCTTAGACATCTCTGCCCTTTTGGGTAATAACTAAAATCATTCCAAAAAACTGTTATGAATGCATTTACTAATGCCTTTTCAAAGATTTATAAATTAAGGTTATCTGTATTTTTGCTTTATAAAGCAATTCACGGTATTCATTATTTTGTGACTCATTTAAGCAAAATGGACTTGACATTTGATGAAACTGAGGTCTGTGCTCTGTCAGCGAGCCATTTAAATGGTTTGTCACAGAATGAATTGGTTTTATTGCAGTATTGCTAAGTGTTATTCTGATCATCTGGTGGCCTTTAACTGACTCTACAAACTTTATCCCCATGAGTCATCGCAAGCAATACTGTGAAATACTTGTGGATATACAAACATTTCAGATGTATTGTGTGTGTGTGTATCTCCATCTCTCTATCTAATCATCTATCTCTGTCCCTATATCTGCGCCTCTCTCTGTATGTATGTATGTATGTGTGTGTCTGTAGGTATAGAGGGAGAGAGAGACATAGCTAGGTAAGTAGATAGATAACTAGTAGTACACATGCCAGGTTATCTAAATCCGTTGTTTGATAGACCTTTGCAACTATTTTGAATATTTTCTAAATTCAATTTTGTTTCAGCCAAATCTGTTGTGAAAATAAAATGCAGAACTGATTTCCCAAAAGGTATGATTTACTTACATATTTCTTTTATCCACAGAAATCAGTTGAAGCAACTGAAACACCACAATGAAGAATTATTGGCTCAAGTAGAATCGGCACATGAAAAAAATAATGAGGTAAGAAACAATACAAAATGGATTTTATCTATGTTAAAGGGACACTATAGTCACCAAAACAACTTTAGCTTAATGAATGAAACAGTTTTGGTGAATAGAACATGCCCCTGTAGTCTCACTGCTCAATTCTCTGCCAGTTAGGAGTTAAATCCCTTTGTTTATGAACCCCAGTCACACCTCCTTGCATGTTACTTGCACAGCCTTCATAAACACTTCTTGTAAAGACTCATCTAATGTTTATCCTTCCTTTATTGCAAGTTCTGTTTAATTTAGATTTTCTTATCCCCCGCTATGTTAATAGCTTGCTAGACCCTGCAAGAGCCTCTTGTATGTGATTAAAGTTCAATTTACAGAGCAAGAGATAAAATTGTTTAAGGCAAATTACATCTGATTGAAAGTGAAACCAGTTTCTTTGCATGCAGAATGTGTCAATCAGAGCCAGGGGAGGTGTGGCAATGGCTGCATAAACAGAAACAAAGTGATTTAACTCCTAAATGGCAGTGAATTGAGCAGTGAAACCTGAGAGCCATGATCTATAAACTAAAACTGCTTCATTAGGCTAAAGTTGTTTAGGTGGCTATAGTGTCCCTTTTACATTGTATGTTAATGACTGATGTATCCCCAGCACAAATGTCTTTTGATTATCAATCTATGAACAGTGAAACATGTATTCCTGACCCTATAGTGTTAGAAACACCATTTATGTGGCTTAACCCCCCTTATTCTCCTTAAAAGGTAAGAAAACGTACCTTATTTCCAGCGGGTCAGCGAGGAGTGGCCACTGGAGGTATCCTTATGGGGCAATGCAAACACTGTCTTTTCTCTGAAAAGGCAGTGTTTGAATGAAAATGCCTGGAGGAAAACTCCAGTGCCAATCCGTTTTCCTGGCACTGCAGGTACCCTCTCCCTCCCACCTCCCATCCCAGGTAGCTGAAGGGGTGAAAACCCCTTCAGGTCACTTACCTGAGACCCCGCCGATGTCCCTTGGCGGTGGTTTCGGGTCAGCGTCGCTCCTCCCAGTAATCAAGTCAGCCAGTGGGCGAGACTGATCCCGCCCGCCAGCTGAGGAAACCTAATGCACATGTGCGGCAATGCCGCGCACGCGCATTAGGTCTCCCCATAGGAAAGCATTGAAAAAGATTTTCAATGCTTTCCTATGGGGAATTGAGCGACGCTGGAGGTCCTCACACAGCGTGAGGATGTCCAGCGACGCTCTAGCAAAGAAAATCTTTGCTATGAATCAGGAAGTGCCCTCTATCGAGGTGGAGTTAACCCTGCAATGTAATTATTGCAGTTTATAAAAAAACTACAATAATTACAGTTGCAGGGTTAAGAGTAGTGGGAGTTGGCACCCAGACCACTCCAATGGGCAGAAGTGGTCTGGGTGCCTGGAGTGTCCTTTGAAGGTAATGATTATACCCAGCAGAACAACTACATTAAGTTGTAGTTGTTCTGATGATTAAAGTTTCCCTTTATTAAAGCAGTTTTAGTGTATAGATCATGCCCCTAAAGTCTCACTGTTCATTTCTCTGCCATTTAAGAGTTAAATCACTTTTGTTTCTGTTTACTCATCCACACCTCCCCTGTCTGCATGAAAACAAAGTTTATTTTCAAATCAGATGTTAACTTTAGAAGTTGTTATCCCCTGTTCTGTAAATTGAACTTTATTCATACACAGGAGGCTCTTGCATGGTCTAGCAAACTATTAACAGAGCCGGAGATAAGATATTCTAAATTAAACAGAATGTGCAATAAAGACATTTTTGAAACATTAGATTACTTTTTACAGGAAGTGTTTAGGAAGGTTGTGCAAGTCACATGCAGGGAGGTGTACCAAGGGCTGCATAAACAAATGTAACTCCTAAATGGCAGATAATTGAGCAGTAGACTATAGGGGTATGATCTGGACACCAAAACCACGCCATTAAGCTAATGTTGTTTTGGTGCCTATAGCGTCCCTTTAACCCTTTAAGGACATATGACATGTGTGACATGTCATGATTCCCTTTTATTCCAGAAGTCTGGTCCTTAAGGGGTTATGGGTGTTTCAAGTAATACAAATATATAATGAGATTTAATTAAATGATGTATCCAGTATAAACTATTGTTGTATGTGTAGTAAAAATGGCTATAAAGCAAAAGTCCTGTGTTCTCTTCTTTTTTTTTTTTCTTCCAGAACTATTGTCTGCTTGGTATAAAAAAATAATAATGAAGGCTTGCTTTATAGCATCAGCTTTTAAAATGTACTTTTTACATTTTCTGTGTTTTCTTTTTATTTATTTTTTCAGCTTGAAAAATTAGTCACTGATTACCAAGAGAAGTCCAACAGACTTCAAAGTCGACTACAGGAAGCAGAAGAAAGGGCTCTATCAGCAACAAGAGAGGTATAACACTAGGAAGCATATTATGAATCCCATAGCTTGTAATTTAGGGAGTCCACTCACTTATAGGTCTACCTTATTCTGTTGGTGCGTTGACATTTTGTTTAACTTACATGGCAACGTGTGCCAACATCACAATCTGATTTCTGAATAACTTATGCCATCATGAAATATCTTGCTCATTTATCATTTGAAGCTTATTTTGTTACTGGAAAAATACTTTCATTTTAGAATATGCTCTTTAACGACCAGATTGTTATGACAGTTTAGACTGTCTTTAGTCTTTAAACATCTTAAACAGCATTTTCATTGCCTTATGATAAATCATGATATTTTCCAGTATTCATGTGACCTTCCTTTCTTGATACTTATTTGTATATATTATAACCTTTGTATCCTATCCCCTCTCCAGTAGTCCAGCTTCCCTGAATAGTAATTCTTGATCTTGCAGGGCTTAGTATAGTGATTTGGTGTATCTCTTTCAGCAAGATCTTCACAGTGACTCATAAAATTAGCAAGTTAGTCTCCCACTACTTTAAAGGGCCTGGTGTTTCCAGGCGGTGGAATTGAGAAAGAAAGAAAGGAGCAAAGATGTTATGCTGTTTTATAAAACGTAAAAGAGCATGGAAATTTAACTTTTACGCTAGTGTATGAAACATAAAAAAGCAGCTTCTTATTGTTCAAGTTTTATCTCCCCCTTCCTTTGTAGAATTTAATAATGGAGGCTTTCCATAACATTGACATTTCAAATTATACTGGTGGGGAGGTGTTTTAAAAAAAAAAAAAATAAGTTTATGTTTCCATAAGCTGCAACTAAAATTGGTGAATTTGAATGCATTATTTTTTTTATTATTATTAAGGTACTATCTGCTTTAAGCAACATCTGTTTTTTAAATTATTATTTGGCAGCAGTTTCATTCTCTGCCAAAATTATTCTAAGTTGTAATAATTTAACATTTCTGCTAAAACAACTTTGCATCTCAATAACTGCATTAATATAAGTTTAAAAATGAAATAAGACTATATTTTGTGCACCTCAAAGGAAAGTAATGGTTTTTTTCTTACTCCATAGACCTCATTGTCTCCTCTAGCAGTCACACGGGGTATTATAAAGTAGTCATGAGAAAAAGTAGATATAAATAAACTATTGGAAGATTTCAATGTTTTCCAAATGGCAGCACACATCTAATGTTTAAATCTTCAGTTGATTTTGTTTACAATTCTTGCTTAATGGAAAAAAAGCCTTAATTGTTTATTTTCTGGAATGAATATACTTTAAAAAGCCTCCAAACAGTAGAACTGGCAGTTCTGATTAACCAAGCCATTCCTGTTGTGGTTTCTAGGAACTTATTTTGACTAGCTATTTTTTCTTCCAGTATCTATGTAATAACCCCCTGCCATTGTCATCATTTTGTAAGTACAGGAGTTGAATGCACACTGCTGCTAGATTTGTACAATTTATGATGTTTGCAAGTTCTGTGAATTGCTGGAAACTGGTTTATTGACAATGGAGACAATCTTTATAACAACTACTTCACTTAAGTCATTTTTTTTTATCTTGCTTACTACAGAGATATTGATCACTTTTTATGACAGTTTGTTACTTCTAAAAGAGCACATGCTGGTATTTAACTTTCTGTGTGTTACTGAACCATTTTTGTTTTGTTGCTGCTAGTAGATCCCTGTGTTCTTAGATGAAATGAACAATGCTTTTGGCCACTTGGGTTATTTTTGTTAAAGGCAAAGGTTATGTAAGGTTTTGTGTTTTTTTGCACGTTTGAAATTTCTCATTCTTGCGATGCATATTTTCATTCTGCAATTATGGGACATGTATATTGCAGATTAGGTCATTTTTAACTTGATAAACAGACGGTAGTACCATTTCATGCAGTTCTACATTATCAATTGGGTTTATGAATTCCATGTGAAAATTTCACCATTAAAAAGCATTACCTCATTATTATAATGTTGTAATATTAAAAATAAATAGCTGTTGCTTTCTAGATTGCTTTGCTTGGGTAACGATCATGGAAGTGACAGTCCACAGTATCATAAAGACAGGTACCCCCTAAAGCTAAAGACAACTTAACTGATAAATGTTCATAACATTCCCCTCGCTTTAAAAAAAATAAATGTGGGAAGGTCACCTGGACCATACTGATAATGAGTGGACAAGTGTCTCCCCAATGTAAAAAACATGCTGCTTTGATATAACCCAGTTCCTATGGGCGTTTTTAATGCACGTGCGGCTCTGGCCGCTCATGCACATTTGGCTCCACTCTGAAGCTGGCGTCAAGGTGGAGGAGAGGTCACCAGCGCCGAGGGAGTCCGATGCTGGATAAAGGTAAGTGGCTGAAGGAGTTTTACCCCTTCGGCTCAGCGGGAGGGGGGCCCTGAGGGGACTATATAATGCCAGGAAAACGTGTTTGTTTTCCTGACACTATAGTGATCCTTTAATGTAGCAATTTTGGTGTGTAGGTCATGCCCCTGCAGTCTCATTGCTAAATTCTGTTGCCATTTAGGAATTTTATAGCATGACAGGAGGCTTCATATTTGCTTAAGTCTCTCTTTACTAGAACTCTACAGTATTCGCCTCCTGTCATTAATAAAATTAAGATTATAGTTACATTAAAGCTAGTATGATCTACAATTATCGAGAAGATGCATTGAGAAAGGGCTTTTGCCCAAAACGTTTGTATTGATACTTGCTCTTCTAATTAAAGCTGTGGCACTTGTTGCACGTACTTTTGGTTGCACTTCCCTCCTTTATTTTCTAAATTTTTATATAGAATGAATTTTTGTTTCCACTGAACCAGAAAAATTTGTAAATTGAATTACAAAATGAAAACCAAAATGGCTGCTTTAGACAAATTGTACAAATTTATTATAGCCACTGCTTGGTTATTGTTTGCAACATTCTGCAATTCAGTTTTCAATTTACAATAAATTGACTGTATACTTTTGTGTAATAATTTTGGGTTTAGTGACCACTATTAGGGATCGACCGATTATCAGTCTGGCCGATATTATCGGCCAATATTCGTTATTTTTGGCAAGATACCGATATTGCTGATCAGGACTGCTGGGCCCATAGCAAGCCCGGTGGTCCTGAGGAGCCCAGCAAGCTCTTCCTTACCTTCCCAGCAGCTTCCTTCAACTCCCCTGACTAAATCTCGCGAGTCCCGTGGCCATCAGAGCGTTGCCACAGGTTACCCTGGCAACGCACCGCGCGGCATGCAGGCCGCGAGAGTTAAACAGGGGAGCTGAAGAGAGCTGCTGGGAAGGTAAGTAAGAGCTTGCTGGGCCCCCACTGCACACTCCATGCCACCGGACCACCAGGGAATGCTATATCCCCCTGGCCAGGTAACAAGTAGGAAGGGGGGACAAAAAAACAATTTAAATAAATTTATTATTTTTTTAAGTTACAAAAATAAAAATGCCCCCCCCCCCCATTTTACACACACTTCATACCTACACTCTGCATTATATACACACACTCTGCATTCATTATATGCACACACACACTACACACACACACACACTGCATTCATTAGAAACACACTACACAAACACTGCATTCACTTTAAGCACACTGCATTCACTATACACACACTGCATTCACTTTACGCACACTCCACACACACTGCATTAACTATACACACACTACACATACACACTGCATTCACTAATCAAATACTCTCACTGCATCCACTACACACACATATATTCTTGAAAAAATGAAAAATTCTGAATGGCAGAAAATGTGCAAAAAAATAAATAATAAACTTGTTCAGTTAACAGTAGATTTGTGTAGAAATTGTTTATTTTTTTTTAAATGGTAAATGCACAGAATATTGGTACGTTATCGGCAATCGGCCTGAAAGTTTACAGATTACTAACAACTTAATTACTACTGAATGTAAAGGACAATACTCTCTCTTAATTCTCCTTGACCTCTCTGCTGCCTTTGATACTGTTGACCTCTCTTTTCTTCATCAAACACTCCACAACCTTGGACTCTGTAACACTGTGTTTTCTTGGTTTTCATACTATCTTTCTGAACACTCATTTAGTGTTTCTCTCTCTGGTGCTACCTCCTTCTTACTGTCTGTCTCAGTTGGTGTTACACAGCACTGTGTTTTGGGTGCTCTTTTATTCTCCATCTACACTGCCTCTCTCGATAAAATTATTAACTCCTTTGTATTTCATTACCATCAATATGCTGTCTATGTTCAGATTTACCTCTCCTCCCCTGACCTGTCTCCTGAAACACATCACAAAATCTCTCTTACATCTTCAACTGGATGTCTTCTCGTTTTATAAAACATAATCTTTCTAAAACTGGACTCGTCATCTTTATTCCCTCAGATAGTCCTCCTCCATTCATCTCCGAGCAAGTCAATGGGACACTTATCCAGTCTGTTTCCAAATCCTGTAACTTGCACTTAAATACATTGCCCGCATTAGTCCTTTTCTAAATCAAGCTACAACTAAGACACTTTTTCATGCTCTCATCATTTTCTGAACTTCACTCTTGCAACTCACTACTCATCAGTCTTCCAAATAATCACATAGATCATTTTTAGTCATTAATAAATGCTGCAGCCAGGCTCATCTTCTGACTGACCTCTACTCCCTTTACCTAACCATATTGGATTGGCTTCCTGTACCCAGGATCCAATTCAAACACTAACCTACAAAGCAGTTACTAACTCCACTACTCACTACATTTCCTCTTTACTTAACTAATATATGCTACTTTTCATTCTTTTCACTGTGCGAATGACCTTCTCTTGACATCTGCTCATTCCCTCGTGGCCAACTCTCATCTGCAAGATTTTTGAAGACTTGCCTCGTTCCTTTGGAATTCACAACCTTGTGCAGTTATACCCTCCCGTAGCATCCAGTTCTTTAAGAAGTCACTGAAAACTCACCTCTTTAGGAAAGTTTACCATCTTCCTGGGTGACGCTTCTCTTATGTCACTGCCCTCATAAGTCCATCACCTCTATAGCCCAGCTCACTCTCTTTCCTTCCACTGTTCGGCTCCACCACTCACCACCTTTACTAGCTTATTTTGACACATGCATCTTATCCATCAATCACTACCCCCATTGACATGTTGTGTCTTTACTCATTTTTCTTAGATTATAAGCCAATTATGAGCAGGGCCTTTTTCACAACTTGTATCTGTTATATTTCATATGTAAATTACTTGTTGTAAAATAATTATAAATTACAATTGTAAAGCTGGCGCTATATAAATGCTAAGAATAATAATAAGCAGATTTCCACAGATTTGGAAGTGTTGCATTTACTTTAATTAAACAAAAAATGCATATACAATATGTCTGCTTTTACCCTCAATTTACTCTTTCACATTTTGTATCTTTTCATTTTTCCTTGGTTTTTCCTGTTGCTACTTTTTTGATTTTCTATACAATCGGTTTGTTATTTTATGCTTTTCCATTAGATAAACTCTTGTGTCTTATAATAGAATTCTGTTACTGCCCTTAGAAGCTTTAAAATGATAGCTCTCATCAGA
This sequence comes from Pelobates cultripes, assembly GCA_933207985.1. Lineage (NCBI taxonomy): Eukaryota > Metazoa > Chordata > Amphibia > Anura > Pelobatidae > Pelobates > Pelobates cultripes. The sequence goes on along the minus strand of OW240917.1, from coordinate 130,064,680 downwards.
ACGGTAACTCAAAGTGACTTCCATTGAAGACAAGCTCTGATTAGTAAGAACAGTGCTGAGTACATTACATTCCTCAGAAGATGCACTTGTGCCCAAAATGATTGTTTTGGATGCTTGCCATCAGTGTCACACTGAACACTGTAATTTATGGAGCACAAGGCAATGCGTGACCTATCTTCAAATTAACAAATACACATTTTAGTGCTAGACCTTTAATTTCTACTGGTCATGTTTCATTTCTTGAAAGTTTTTCTAGAAAATACGACTTGATTATATTTTGCACAGTTTCATAGCAACTTCAATGTATGATTAATTGTGTTTTGTGTTTCTTTCTAATTTTCTTTTTTTCTACAGCTCAACCTTCTTGCATCACAAAGACGAAATACAGCTCACAATTTGTATCAAAATATCTAGGAATATATTTTTGATTTACTTAAGAAAGCACAACAAAATGTGATCTGAAATGGAGGCAAATTCTTTATCTTTTTCTGATTTATAACAAGTAACTATTTTTTAGACATGGGTCGTTTTCTACAATGAACCAAGTAAAAAAAAAGTTTTGTAAATGTATCGATTTTGTTTCCTTAAACTTTTAATTAACTGGTTACATGTAAATATATCTGTATGTGTATTTTTTTTAATTTGTTTTTTTAGTGTATTAACGTAATAATCTTAATAGGTGTTTGCAAAAACACCTGCAGCTTGAAGGTGCGTCCATATATTTTTGGAAGAACATGGAGCGCTTTGATGGTTTTTATACACTAACTTATATATTGTTTATTATGCATACTATATTTTTATTATATGTTGTCAAGGCAATAATTTATACAATAAAGTACTCATGCAAAGGTTGGAACTCAAATTCATTCTACAAATATTGTGCTTTTTGAGAAGGTTGTTAATTTTTTGCAGAATCAGCACCATTGTGCCGACAGTCACAGTAATAAATAGGGAATTACCAAATGCTTCATATCACAATTAAATATACGCAGCTGATACCTGCGGATGTAGGGCATAGTGTTATCTTAAAGGTGTTTTGGTTTTTTTTTTCAGTCTTCCTACTAGAAATATATTCCAAATAAATGTCACAGACTCACCAAATGCCCTTTAAAAGATTTAGAACAGGTTACCAAGAAATTAGTACAGATTCCTCCAGCTAGTAGACACAGGCATAAAGAAATTACATGTCACCACATCAGATTTATTACAGAGTGCACACATTGTCACTCCAAACACACAACATTTTAGATCCCCACTGGCACTTACTATGTCAAGAGCAAACGTTATCCAGATGGACACCCAAGAAACTTACCATCACTATTAAATTACTTCTCAACTTACAAAGAAGACATGTCCACAGTAATATAGACAAGCCTAAAATACAAGACACCTTCAGGCATATTTAATGCCTTCATGTGGAGGAAAAACACATCCGACAAGGAAATTACCAGGAGTATTGCTATTTTGTGCAAGCTAGTAAAACGTTATCTTGCAGTTGAGCCAATAAAGTCTAGCACCTACTGAGCAATAAAATTAAAATAACAAAATATTATGAAATGCTTCAACTTTAAAATAAAATAAATTAAATACATTATTACTTTAATACAATTAAATGCCTAAAAAAAGATGTACAAAAATACAACTGCATTATTAGTTTTGGTTTTTTGTCAACCATTGTTTTATTGAGGATTAGATTGAATATAAGTAGTAGCGTAATGGCGACAATACCAAACTTATACAAGCAGAAAGTAAGATCAAGTATGGAGTTACACAATGCAATACGTTCACATGACTGTTCACAGGCCTCATTTTAAAGTAAAGTGTAAAAATCTGGGTAACATGTCTGATGATACAGCACTGGCAGTAAAACATGAAGGACAAGATATGGTGAAGTAATAGGAAATGTTCGAGAACGTGTTGGGTCACATTGCATAAAAAGAAACCATGGAAACCAAAGATGTCTCTATACAACTGTTCTATACAAGATTAAAGTAAGAAATAAAGAAAGAAATAGTAACAACAGGCTACATAACAGGTATGGAGATCAAAATGACCGCAGCCAACATCAGCTGTAAGCTGAGATCCGACGACATGCCTTTCACCAGATTCATCCATTTCCAAGAGATGGCAAGGTGGTTGTGCGTCCAGGTAAGTCTAGTGGGATGGGTGCTGGCATCGAGAGAGGGTCATCGAAGGTAGAGGCAGTTGGGAGCGAAGTGAAGCATCCCTCCAGTCCTAGGTCCATTATGAGCAGGGCCTTTTTCACAACTTGTATCTGTTATATTTCATATGTAAATTACTTGTTGTAAAATAATTATAAATTACAATTGTAAAGCTGGCGCTATATAAATGCTAAGAATAATAATAAGCAGATTTCCACAGATTTAGAAGTGTTGCATTTACTATAGTTAAACAAAAAATGCATATACAATATGTCTGCTTTTACCCTCAATTTACTTATTCACATTTTGTTTCTTTTCATTTTTCCTTGGCTTTTCCTGTTGCTACTTTTTTGATTTTCTATACAATCGGTTTGTTATTTTATGCTTTTCCATTAGATAAACTCTTGTGTCTTATAATAGAATTCTGTTCACATGACTGTTAAATGAGTTTGAGGTCGACATTGTTGAGCTGCGGACGAAGAGACTCTGAGAGGAAGCCACAGATGGGCGAATTGGTCCTCTATTTGTGCGGGTGATGCTTTGGGGTTGATCCCCTTGAGGCCTTCAGCCTAGGTGGGCCTACATGAGTAGTGGTAGAGTGGGTAGGCAAGGCAGTGCCGAAGGAGATCTGCTCTCCCCCTGGTTGTCCTCCCTCCAAATTCCCCTCTGAGGCAACTATTTCAATGCCGCTCGGTTCTCCAGCCCTGCCCAAACATGCTCAAAGATTTTTTTTCAAGCTATTCTAGAGACTGCGCTATTATATTATCTGTTGAGCTTGCAGGAAGACGAGGTGCGCCAGCCATCATGTGGAAACATGATGTGTGCGAGAGCTAGTCTGAGTTGTGTTCAAGAGTCAGCAGAGGTAAGTGACCCTACCACATTGTCACTGAGATTGCACGGGTCGGGATGTCCTCGACGAGGCTCAGCCCGCTAGGTTTTCGCCAGTAGTCAACTACAACTCCCAAATCATTTAGTGCTAGGCGGCAAGGTAAACTAATCAGTTGCGGACACCACAAGCAGAATCAAGCGCCTAGCAACTCCCAGTGTCTACAGGCAACGGCACAGCATAAGTCAGAAGTTGGGGCAGCACAATTACCAAAGTTTAAAACGAGAATTCATGGAGCTTGTACCCTGTGCAACCACTCGGTATGGCGGCCAAACCCCGCCCTCTGCAATTCTATTTTTATCTTGCAACATGTATTTGACCTGGTTAACTTGAATGGCCACCCCGAGCAACACAATCACTACAGCTTAGTGCAGTAGTTAAGTAGCCAGGAGTCTCAGGACACCATCCTTTTTCTTTTGTTATACCATTTGGGAGCAAAACCCGAAAAAAAATTCTGCATCCAGAATCTGTCTCTTCTTTAGTTGGCTTGATGAAGAATGTACACTTCCACATTGTTATCATTATCACTATCAAAAATGGACGTTAGTGATGGGCTGAGAGTGCTTTAAAAGAGCACTATAGGATCAGGAACACAAACATGTTTTCCTGACCCTATAGTGTTAAAATCACATGTAGGGTCCCTTGCACCCTTAAATAAGTAAACACTCACCTTAATTCCAGCACCACGCTGGGTTCTGCCTGCGCTGGCCCGGCATCCTTGGCTAATATAATCAGAATTGATAATCTCAACCAATCACAATGCTTTCCCATTGGGAGCGGGGTCAAATGCCATCCTAGCTAATCAGCATCTGCTTATAGAGATGCATGGTTACACTGAACGTGCAGCACTGCCCCAGGAAGCACCTCCATTGGCTGTCTGAGATGTGAACACGAGGTGTTCCAAGGCTGTAATGTAAACACTGCCTTTGCCTTTTCTCTGAGAAAGCAGTGTTCACATGAAAAGGCCTGCAGTGACTGACTATACTTACCAGAGCAACTACATTAAGCTGTACTTGTTTTGGTTAATATAATGTCCCTTTAAGCATAAACTCTGAATGCAGAGCATTCTGGAACTGCTGTACAGTTATACGGATTGGCAAACCCTGGCAGAAATTGCGAAATTTTGGCATTGATTTTGAATATATGACTGATCATGCAAAAAAAAGGTATTTTATTAAAGGATAGTGATCATATAAATCCATTCATTATTTGTTTGGCTCCTTTTTAAATCATAATGATAACAGAAATCACCCAAATGGCCCTGATCTAAGTTTACATACCCTTGAATGTCTGGCCTTGTTACAGACTTTCCCACACCTGGGACTTTTTAAATTGCAATTAGTGTCTGTGTATAAATAGTCAATGAGTTTGTTAGCTCTCACGTGGATGCACTGAGCAGGGTAGATACTGAGCCTTGGGAGGAGAAAAGAACTTTCAAAAGACCTGGGTAACAAGGTAAAGGAACTGTATAAAGATGGGAAAGGATCTAAAAAGATATCCAAATCCTTGAGAATGCCATTCAGTACTGTTCGATAACTTATTAAGAAGTGAAAGATTCAGGGATCTCATGATATCAAGCCATGATCAGGTAGACAAAGAATGATTTCAGCCACAACTGCCAGAAGAATTGTTTGAGATACAAAGAAAAACCCACAGGTAACCTCAGGAGAAAAAGATGGTGTGGTTGTTTCAAGGAGCACAATATGATGATACTTGAACAAAAATGAGCTGTATGGTCGAGTTACCAGAAAGAAGCCTTTACTGCGTCAATGCCACAAAAAGCCTGGTTACAATACGCCCGACAACACCCTCACAGCTTCTGGCACACTGTAATTTGGAGTGACAAGACCAAAATAGAGTTTTATGGTCAGAACCATAAGTGCTATGTTTAGAAAGGGCTCAACGAGGCCTAAAGTTAAAAGAATATCATCCCCACTGTGAAGCATGGTAGTGGCTCACTGATGTGTGAGTCCTAAAAGCACAGGGAATCTACTGAAAATTGATGGCAAGATGAATGTAGCATGTTATCAGAAAATACTGGCAGACAATTTGCATTCTTCTGCACAAAGTGTTAAAGCAAACTGGACACACATTCCTTATATATGAAGCGTCTGACGTCTATCTGCGCCATCTTTGTACACCCAATTGCCATTTCCCTATATTTTATCCACGTTTCCACATCCAAACTTTTTTAGATACTTTTTTAAATCCCTTTAGCATGCCATACTATCAGCCTGCCTAATGACAGATATTAGCCCAGGTATAATGTGATCATGTGATTGCGTTGCACCTTTTTAATACACCTATTTACCTTCTTAAAGACACATAAGAAGTATTATTTTTAGCTTTTTTTGTTTTGTTTTTTGGTTTTTTTCCCTCCACATGTGTTCTAATGGGTTTTTACGCCTCTCTGTTATAAATAATGTTTTGGTTTGTATGGTGGATGACATGTCATATTGGAACACCCCCTCTAAAATAAGTTAATGCATAAATATTATATCTTCTTGTTTTTAATGAAAAAAATATATGCAATAGTTGTGATACCTTTAACTCTCTTCTTTGCCCTGCTGTGGCCACCCACCCAAACTAACCTTACAGCAGATAGCTTTGCATGCTACTTTACCAACAAGATTGAACATTTAAGGTAAGAATTCTCCCCACGTTGCCTCTCTCTTTCTCAACCACACGTAGATCATGCCTGTCCTACCCTTCAGACTTTCTCCCTGGCTACTGAACAAGAGGTGGATGTGCTTCTCATTTGCTCCACCACTTGCCCGCTTGATCTTGTCCAGTCTCACCTTTTTAGATCTCTCTCCCCTTGTCTTGTGCCTTCCTTAACACACATCTACCCTGCCATTCTGCAACATGTCACTGCTTCCCTTTCTTCCTTCTCTGAATGGATGTCCTCCTGCTTTCTGAAACTAAATCTCTCTAAAACTGAGCTCCTTGCCTTTCCATTCCTAATACTAATCCTCCTCTTTTGCTCTCCCTTCAGGTTAGTGGTATCCACAATAGTCCATACTTGCAAGCGAGCTGTCTTGACGTTATACTTGATTCTGCCCTCACCTTTGAGCCTCACATCCAGTATGTTACCAAATCCTGTAGATTCCATCTTAAAAACATAGCCTGCATCCGCCCTTTTCGTACGCAAGATGCTCTCCAGTCGGTCCTCTCACACCTCACCCCTCTGTCAGTCCTTACATTGGCTCCCTGTATCCTATAGGAGTCTATTCAAAGTACTAATCCATACCTATAAAGCATTAAACAATTCTATACCCTCTTATATCTCTTCACAGATGTAAAGATATGCCTGTACGGCCAACTCACGCTTGCAAGACTTCTTGCAGGCGGCTCCCTTCCTATTGAATAGCCTGCCTTCCACCATCAAACTCTCCCCTATTCTTCAATATTTTAAGTGCCGTAAAACCCATCTCTTTACCAGAGCTTATTGCCTCCCAGAGTAAACTCTACCTCAAATATCTGTCCCTTGCTCTCTTCTAAAAGGCAGCACTCTACTCCCTCCTCCACCTTATTTGATTGCCATCTCCAATCCTCTTGTGTTTACACCTCCTGTAGACTGTAAGCTCGTTTGAGCAGGGTCCTCTTAAACCTATCATTCCTGTAAGTATTCTGTAATTGTCCTATTTATAGTTAAATCTCCCCCTCTTTGTATTGTAAAGATATTGTAAAGAACTACGAATCTGTTGACGCTATATAAATTCCAATTATAATAATATGTCCCCTTTTTATGTTATATTGTCATATTTTAGCTTTAATTATGTTATTTTGTTATCATGTTTACTGTGGTCAGGTCATTCCTTGGTGGGGAATATACCAGCTAAACTGTCTGGATTAAGCAAAACCTCCCTTTTTGCTCCACACTTGTAAGTTATTTTCCTTTTATTTGCACTAAGTATCACAATGTGCAGTATATTTTTTATTTCAGTTTTGTTACATACCACGTATACAGAGAGGACTTCCACTCACTAGTATCCCAGAGTGGGGATCATACCACCCGATACAACATTATTTCTATTTATTGTATTTTTTCCATCCCTATCCAGCTATACTACACTAGTCTATCTGTATGTTTTCTTATCTTTTATATAAATTCCCACATTGCTGACAGAAACCGAGAGAGTCCCAAAGAATCCATGAGCGGTGATTATACCGCTCAAGCTTATAAAAGTGGCACTTTCAAGAGTTCTTGAAATCTGTAAGTGTATTTCAGATGTATCCTTTCACTGTGCTAACACTATATATATTTCCATCATCTGATTTATGTTACATATACAATCAGAGAATACTGTAAAGTGCTTCCCCTCTCTTCCTGTACAAGTACTTTACATTTATTCGGAAAGACGAGTGAGACAACACAACTTGAGCACTAAACCACCACATATACCTCATTTATTGAGAAGTATGAAAGGCTGAACTTGAGAGTCACAAGTCCATTCTTTTCATCTATATTAGTATGCAACTGGGTGAGAATATACACAATGAGAAATATGTTTATATTATTTCCACTGATACACACTAAAGCATTACGTATTCTGTTTATTACACAATTTTTCGCTTTTGTATTTATTGTTAGAGCTAGGATTCATTCACTCTTAAAGTGGCACTGTCATTTTGCCCTTACCTTTCCCCAATTGTTACCTGTTTTCTTCCATTTTTCCAAAGTAATCTTCTTGTCTTCTATTTTGATCTATTTCTGTTTAAAAACAAAAGTCAAACTAGGGACTATCTTGTTTTACGTATTATTCCAAAGCCTCACATTTCTTGACAAAGTGTGGCACTTGTAAGCTCCACTTCCTTTGTCAAGTACATTTTTCCCAGAATACTCACCTTTACATCTAGTTGTTCCTCTGTAGGTTTGCAAGATCTATTCTCATCTGCCAACTGAACTTCTGTGGGCATGCGGGGGAATTTGACCACAGAGAGGGAGTGTGGGCAAAAGAGGATGATCCAGTGATTGTCCTTGCCAGGAATAAGAAGATGGAAGCGCTACAGAAAAACATCCAGGGCCAGACAGAAACAGAATAAAGATGAACTCATGGGACAATAATAGTATTTGAACTTATTGGAGGCACAGTGAGGAGGAGGGTAGTCGAATGAGTACAGCCATGAAAGAGCTTTACTTCAGCCCCTATCCCTTCAGTTACAGTGATAATCAAAATTGTTTAATCCCCATTGACGATCAACCACCCATGAATAGCATTCCTCATATCAGCACACGTTTGCAAAAAAAACAGGTTGTGATGGAATTTCGGTGAAATGTAAATTTAGTAGGCCGAGATTTCCACGTGGCATATGTGTATGTTGTATCAGTTAGTTAGTTACACGTAGCTAAGATACTGTCATCAATGTACTGAGCATGTGCAGGAACTGAAATTACACTCCTTTCTCCTTTGTTTCGGATGAGCGATGAGGTCTGCCCATATGATGAAATCCAAATTCTGTCTACTGATTGGTTAAGGGTATGTGCGGGTGGAGCTATTAATGGGAGGAGTTATAGTTCTATAAAAAGCATGTACTCCATGTGTTCAGCCCTCAGACCTGTTTTGGAAACTTAGTTCATCTGAGGCCCGATCGGTATGTTAATAAAGACCTCTTACTTCCTGAAAACCTGCATCCATCTCTCTGTGTCTGGCTTCTGCAAGTTTACTCAGTTACAAGGTATTTTCATTAGTTGCACCAGGTGTGCTTGTACTGAAAAACTTGAAATACCTAAACTGGCTAGGGGTTTGTTGAGTCACATTTGACTGCATGTAAGAAATATGGCTAAGTCAAAAGAATGGTCCAAAATGTTAAGAGAAGAGATCATCACCCTTCACAAACAAGAAACTGGATACAAAAAGAAAACGAAGGCATGTTCCTAGAGACACCGTTGGAAGCATAGTTTCAAATTCTAACAATAAAACATGATTTTCAATGGGGGTTGAATATTTTCAATGGGAGTACTTGGAAACCAGAGTATATCTAAATGTACCCTCTTGGTTTAATACTTTGTTATTATTATTAATGAATATTTGAAACCTAAAAATATAAATTATACTAAATTATTGTAAGATAGAACATAGATTTCTAGATTGGTGGCCACTTTTTTTTATGATATTACACAAAAAGACTGTAACAAATATGTTTTTATCCCCCCGTCACTCTAAATTGTGCATGTGTGGTAGTGCTCTGTAAAAGTCCAGTATCAACTGTCTAAATCTTAGCTGTGCTGGGTATTTATAGACTTGATCAGCAACATCATAAAAACAGTATGACATCACTAAAGATGTGTGTGGCTAAAGAAAAAAACACTGATTTCATCCAGGCACTGACCATTAATATAAAGTGTTTGGGAACAATGCAGTATAGTAAGGTGATTGTTTGCTTAATATACAGGTGAAAGATTATTCTGTATAAAACAATCACATTTTAAGGGGCTTGAGGGACCTTCCTGTGTAGTGTGTTAAATTGGGAAGGTGGGAGTGTATTAAATTGGGTGAGGGAGGGGGCAGTGTATTAATTAGGGGGAGAGATGGGGGAGGTGTATTAAATTGGGGGAGGGATGAGGGCAGTGTATTAAATTAAAGTGGGGGGAGTAGGGGCAGTGTATTCAATTAGAGTGGAGGGAGGGGGCAGTGTATTATATTAAGGGGCAGTGTATTAGAGAGGGGGGATGGGGCTGCAGGAGGATGAATATTAGATTGGGGCAGTGTATTAGTTTGGGTGGGCAGTGCATTAGATGGGAGGGCATTGTATAAGAGTGGGGCAGTGGATAAGAGTGGAGGAAGGGTGGGAAGTGTATTAGATTTGAGGGCAGTGTATTGGATTTGAGGGCAGTGTATTAGATTGGGTCTGCATGGAGGCGCTGAATGCTCCTGATGGAGATGCTGATTGGCTGTGCAGAGTTTTGGGACACATGCACAATGGCCTTCCAATTATTTCCTATGGGAAAGCATTGGATTGGCAGAGATCATCAAGACTGATGATCTCAGCCAAAGTGAAGAACACACTCAGAGGACTTCAAAATCAACAAGATAACGTCATTTGTTTTTTACAGCTGTGCAACAGTATACATTCACCATTTCAGTCCCATTACCCAAACATTTCTTAATATGTCAAGGTAGTTGGACTGAAACATTGTTTATATGCAAATGCAGGTCTCCTTAAAATAAATTTGATCTTTTGTTTACTTTGAAGCCCTATGAGCATGAGGACATCCAGTGTCAGTTAGGCAACTTTTTTATACTGTAATTTTCTAAATAAACCTATGTTTCTATGAAAACTGTAGTTTTTGGTTTTTTTCGGCCCACATAAACCTAAACCTTGTTTATTTGGCCCGTGCTAGCCTTTGAGTTTGACATGCTTGTTTTAGGGTGTTCTCACAAAACAGCACATTGTAGTGATTTGATATTTAAATAGCCTAACATTTAGGCTAAAATATGTAACTTTTTTAAATTAAATGAATTGGAAAATATTTCCAAATCAGCACATTTTAACAACATTTTGTAACTTGAGTCTATTATAGGCCAAACAAGTTATGTTCGAACAAATGTTACTTTTGTTTACCTTGTCTGTTTTGTATATAGATTTAAAATCCCTGTCACTAATTCAAATTTCCACTTTTGGAGAATAGGTAAGATTAACATTCATCTCCAACCACTCTGAATTCTGCATAAATGTGCTCTGTAGCAAATCACAGTCAAGTATGAACTGGCTGTTCGGTATTTATAGGCTTGGGCAGTGACATCACAAGAACAGTGTGACATCACTGAAGATATTGGGGCTAATGGAACACTACTGATGTCATGTAGTGTCAGGGTATTTATATCGGCAGACATCTTGTGCTATGATAGAAATTAAAAGTGTATATTCTGAGTCACTCTGAACAGAGCAGACTCCATTTTGTTATTTCCAAGTTAACAAAAAGACACAAGATTTCTATCTGTAAAACTAACCATTTTGCCAGAGCTAAAGGAAGGCATAGTATAAACAAACCAAGTGATAAGGAGAACGGGGGTTGGATAGACTGTCTAAAATGCTAATGGAATAGATCAATTCTAAACCCAGACATTTGTGACAGAGAAGATTAAATAATTTAATTTCACTTTCTATATGTATAAGGTACCATTGTAAGTTTAAGGTTAAACTTAGTTCATGATCTGCCATTTTAGAAATTATAGCAGGAATTGCGGACACTAAGTCTGGACAAAACTTAAAGAAACCCTTTGATCTGAAAGTATACTTAAATGATGGCACTATAAAGATAAGGCCAAAATGACGTCAAAATAGCCACCAGGAAAAGTTAACTCTTTCCTGGATAGGTATGTTTAGTGGGACAAGACTGCCCTCTATAGACCAAATACCTAAATTGCGATCTGGAAGATAACCACACCTCTAGTGCTTTTATTGGGTTATCAACTGATGACGTACAGAGAGTCTGGCCCTTTAAAAGTTAGGACAAAGGGAAGATAGGGGGTATGCAAAGAAAAAAAGAGGAGAGAGGAATTGGAAGTTTGGGGACTCCAACCTCCATGCAGAGAAACCCAGGACAACATCTGAGACTAACACTCTACTCTTAAAACTCTAACACTTAGAATTTTACTGACTTTCTAACCAACACCACCTTTCACCATAACTCATGCAGAGAGACATCCAAATAAGTTCCTGAGACTATCTACCTATCGGATGAAATATCTACTCAACTGGTAATTATACTGGTTTCATTTAATTAATTAAATTAATTAAAATTGACTAATAGCATGATATACGACTGGATAAAGCACGGTCAGATTTCCATATTTAGAAATCTTAGTTAACTAAAGAATATATAGTTATAAACATTCCATTCTGCAGGTGGAATTAAGAATAATTATATATTAAGGTGATATTATCATATGTTAGCATACCGCTGTTTTTATCCAGATGTATTGATTTGTTCTAAATTAAGATAAGATATCTTTTAGACAAATTAAACTCTGCTTATATAATATGGTAGATTCTCTTATTGGATGGTTCCAGGAAATGACTAATGAACTGGTTTAAATGTTATTTTATTTAAAATTACATAAGAATAGATCTTAATTACCTAGGAGGTCTAGCGAGCATTGAAAGGGTTATTCTAACTGTTAGCCAGGGTTTTATGGCCCTTCGCTGTGAAAAGTTTCAGTTTCAGTCTGTGTTAAAGATAGTCATAAATCGTCAAAAGTCTTGACAGAAAATGCTGTTTAGCCATTGAAACGTGTATAGCCATTACTTTGTATTGCATACCATTTTATACTGGATATTCATTGATTATTGTCACGCATGTTACATATTATTATTATTAATTAATTTGTTATTATAAATAAATCTATTTTTATAATAAAATTGTGATATTATTTATATGAAATACTTCTCACTTACGATAACGATCTTTGGGTCTGAGAATTGAATTAGTGGGCGATTCTCACTGTTACTATTATTATCCCATAAATATCCCCACAGTAGGCACAGAGAGTTAATGTATATGGTGTTCAGGAGATAACCTATTAGAGAAAGCTGATGTGTTTTAAGGATTTGAATTTATTGCACAAAAAAATATTAAACACTCTAGGCACCATAACAACTTCACTGAAATGTAGATGTTATCGTGCCAGGTGGTCCTTGATGCTTCCTTATCTGCAGGGTATAAACTGTTCACAAATGGTTTAACCACAAAGAGTTCAATCCAACTCTGCTCCTAGCGGTTTCCAAAGACATCCAGTGACTCAAATTAAAAAAAAAAAGAGGGGAGGGAGGGGAATAAGAAGAGGGAGGGAGGGGAATAAGAAGAGGAGGGGGAGAAAGAAGGAGGGGAGATAAGAAAAAGAGGGGGTAAGAAGAAGAAGAAGGTGAGTAAGAAAAAGATGGGGGAGAGAAGAAGAAGAAGAGGAGCAAGAAAGTGGGGGGAGTAAGAGAAAGGGGAGGGGAGTAAGCAGGAGGAAGATAAGAAAAAGAGGGAAGAAAAGAGGGGTAAGAAAGAAGGGGTGAGTAAGAAAAGAGTGGGGAGAGCAAGAAGAAGAAGAATGGGGAGGCGAAGAAGAAGAGGGGGCAGAAGAAAAAGGAGGAGTAAGAAGAAGAGGGGGGGGGAGGGAAGAAGAAGCTAGGGGTTGGGAGGAAGAAGAAGGCAAGAAGAAGAAGAGGGGGGTGGAGAAGAAGGGGGAGTAAGAAGAAGTAGGAGGGTTAAGAAGAAGAAGGGGGGAGTAAGAAGAAGAAGGGGGGTAAGAAGAACAGGTGGGGGAGTAAGAACAACAGGTGGGGGAGTAAGACGACCAAGGGGGGAAGTAAGAAGAACACAGGGAGGAGGGGGGTAAGACGAACACAGGAGGAGTGAGAAGAACACAGGGAGGGTGGGTGAGTGTGAGAAGAGACCGCTAGGGGAGGGTGGGGGAGAGGAGAGACCACTAAGGTGCAGGGGAGAGCTCTACGGGACAGAAGAGGCAGCTCTATAGGACAGGGGCCAAGACAGGGAGCTCTTTCACACTACGCGTGCACACACACACAATGCATCCCTATACATACACAGAAACACAACATGCTTCCCTTACACACACAGAATCACAATGCATCCATTATACACACAATGCAACCCTTACACACAAAGACAATGCATCCTTTGCACACATACACAGAAACAGACAATGCAAACTTGTACACACACATGCAAACACACACACTTCTTTTCTTACATACACACAGAAACACAATGGATCTTATGCACACACATACAGACACACACCTTGCATCCCTTATGCATACAAACACAGATTCACACAATGCATCCCTTACACACAACCAGAAACACATAATACATCCCATATATACAAATACACACTGCTTCCACTACACACAAACACACTACATCACCTGCACAAACTGGTAACCCTATACACTACATACCATACGCACACATTTTAGATCCTCTACAATAACACATAACACATCCCCTACACACTCCACTCCCTGTGAGCGAACTCATGGGTGGGTGGAACTTATGAGTGGGCCTTATGGGCATACTCACCGTCAGGCCCTGGGGCCCAGACCTTGAGCTGTGTAAGGGGCCCCAAAAATGGAGCTGCTTCCAATTCTCCCAGAACATTGAATTTTGTGACCACAGTTGCAAACAGCCTCCAGAGATCCTGTTCTACACCAGACCAGTGGAGCCAAACTGCAGCCCATCATCATCCTCATCTGGTTGTAAGTAGGCAATCTAGTATATTATTAGTGACACTAATCTATAATTAACCTCACATTAAAGGGACACTATAGTCCCCAGAACCACTTCAGCTTAATGAAGTGGTTCTGGTGTCTATAGCTGGTCCCTGCAGGCCGGTCCCTGCAGGCCAGTGCAGCACTGGCGTTAGTTCATATGGCAGATCATATGGGTGGGGCATTGTGATGTCACGTGGGGGGGAGGGGCAGCAAATTTTTGTTTTGTCTAGGGCAGCAAAAATCCTTGCACCGGCAGGTGCACCAGTCTACTGGTGACCCACAGGAAGGGAGTGCACTGATTGCACTGCACTCTCCTCCTGCCCAGACCCAACTTTACCGCAGTGCAAGTGCCCTCTGCCCCTAATTTACAGTGGCTCACACTCACAGCAAGCAGTGCCTGGAGCCGTGAAGGAGCGGGTATGGCAAAGAGCTACTGATTAGCATAACATCAATATCCGTTATAAAACCAGGAAAAGGTGGGCATGGATGGTGAACTGATTTGGTGGTGCAATGGGCCACTTGACTAAGGCTGCCAGCCCTCCCCTGGCTGCACGGTGTGCAGCACCTACGATCAGCATCTTCATGCTCTGAATGCTCCCCAAAGAGATGCATTGATTGAACACATCTGTATAAGGAGATGCTAATTGACATAGAGATTTCCTGCGTGCACAATAGCCACTCAATGTTTTCATGTGGATTAGCTGAGATCATAAAAACTAATGAGCTCAGCCATGGAGGTGGAGTCAGTGGAGCCAGCAGCAGTGATTAAAAGTTACACTTAATTACATTTTTACTGAGCTCTAAAGGGAAGCCAGGGACCTAAATAGTTAGTTTAACATATAGCGTCAGGAATATATGCTTGTATTCCTGACACTATATTGTACCTTTAGTGTTTCGTGAATAAAACCTGAAGTGTCTGTTTTGGGACATTTCAGAACGGTGTTCAGATTCTGAAGCTTGCAATTTTTTATCTGTATATATTATTAATCTATCTGAGAATGTGTGTATTTACCATTGTATCTATATTTTCAATTTCCGTTTTAAACCATTAACTCACAGAGAAAACAAGCCCATCAGTCTTGAAATGTCTAACTTTTTGATGTTATTAGAATTTATGCATATATTCATGGATTTGTAAATACATCTGACGTGTTTTAGCAGCTGACAAATACTGATGTTTGACAGGAGAATCGTATTAAACACATTAGGTTGTTTTTTGTGTTTTGTTTTTTATGTAGGAAATAACCATGAATTAATTAGGGTTAGACGAATGACATAAAGATTTGGATGAAATTATGTCAATGTAACCCAGATTTGCCATGATCTTATTGCTGTATGTGTAAGAATATTTTAATATATTAAATTTATGTTGATGTATTACAATATGACAATATTAATTTATATATATATATATATATATATATGTGTGTGTGTGATGAAAATTGAGGATTTGTCTACCATCCCAACTCGCGGAATCTTTCATTCTGCAAATGCAGGTACTTTTATGGCTAGATTCTTTTAGATGAGTTAAACTTAGCTCTTGTAATTGAATAGCAGTTCTACAATTGACTTCCAAATGGAAAAGCAAGTCTATTACAAAAGATAAGCTTATATCACATAATATAGAATGTAATTTTTTAAACAGCCGTAGTAACAGGAGACAGTAAACAATATATGATTGGAGTTGTTATAATCCTATACTGTACTCAAACATAAATCATCAATCTAGGAGAGATAATATCTTATTCCAGTCTATTGTGCCAGACCCTGAAGCTCCACTCTCCACACATAAAATGGTTACAGGTTAGATAAGGCGTTTTGTATAAACAATCTTCTTCCATGTCATAAACACTTTTTTACATTAATGTCACCAAAACCACTGAATCTCAGTGAAGTAGTCTGGGTGCAGTGGTCCTCTCATTGTAACACTGCAATGAAAAACTGTACAGTTTTGTAGCAATGTTTACATTGTAGGATTAAACACTCCTCAAGGGCCATCTTTAATGCAGGGCAAATGGGGCAGCTGCCCCGGGCCCAGTTACTCCTGGGGGCCCAAGGCAGCTGCCTCATCGACCCCGCTTCCCTGATCTATTTTTTCCCCATCCACTCCCGTGGGCCCGCTGGTGCAGGCGGGGACTCGCACACGAAGGAGGCCCATGCCCTTCCATTCAAAAACCAACACTACAAATAAATGTATGCTTAAATTCAAACTCCAACACCACATACAAACACACCCCAGTCACACAAACATAATCCATACAAAAAATGCTATCATTCAAACACACAAACATGGCTCAGTACTACATAGAACCATCCAAGCATGGGAAAATGGTAGAGCCTCAGCTGTCAAATAGTGATGTCCCGAACGGTTCGCCGAACAGTTCGCCACGGACGGCGAACATATGCGGTAAACTTTGACCCTGTACCTCACAGTCAGCAGACACATTCCAGCCAATCAGCAGCAGACCCTCCCTCCCAGACCCTCCCACCTCCTGAACAGCATCCATTTTACATTCATTGTGAAGCTGCATTCTTAGTGAGCTGCAGTGGTGTATCCTGGTTTTGTGCTGCCCAAGGCAGGACAAAACTCAGGCGCCCCCCCCTCCGCGCCAGCCCCACCCAACCCTTCACCCCGCCCCGCCTTCTAAATACACACACACACATTCACTGACAGATACGCATACACACGCTAACAGACACACACACACTCACTAACAGACACACACACACACTCTAACAGACACACACACACACACTCTAACAGACACACACAGTCAGACACACAAATACACACAGTCAGACACACACACACTAACAGACACAAACTATCAGACACACACAGTCAGATACACATACACACTAACAGACACACACAGTCAGACACACACAGTCAGACACACACACACTAACAGACACACACACACAGTCAGACACACACATACACACTAACAGACACACACAGTCAGACACACACTAACTTACTAGCAGACACACACTAGCAGACACACTCACACAGTCAGAAACACACACACACACTAACAAACACACACACATTAACAGACACACTAACAAACACACACACACACACACACACTCACATTAACACTTTATTTATTTTTTAATTTAACCCCCCCCCCCTTACCTTTGGGAATACTGTGGGGGGGTTCTCTATCTCCCTGGTGGTCCAGTGGCTGCGGGCGGGCGGCTGGCGTGGAAGCTCTTCCTCTGAGCTGTCCGCTCAGCTCCCTCGCGCGCTGCAGAGTGAGGCTGGGAGCCGGAAGATGACGTCAGCCGCCCGCCCAGTGCAAATGCCTTGTTTGCCTCGCGGCTAAAACGCCCCTGGTGAGCTGTCCAGGAGGTGGGAGGGTCTGGGAGGGAGGTTCTGCTGACTGTGAGGTACAGGGTCAAAGTTTACCGCATATGTTCGCCGTTCGGGACATCACTACTGTCCAAGCATTATTGGAGTTGCACGACAGATAGGCATCTACCTTTTGGCCAACCTTTCTTGCACCAGGGCTCTTTCTACTTTAGTTCCGCCACTGCATTGGGGTGGATGGCGTGATTTCATGCCAGGGAGTGGGGAGGGGAGCAGGGACCAGGGCGCCCAAGCAAATGCTTGCCCAGGGTCCAATCGATATTAAAGACGGCCCTGCACGCCTCTAGTAGCTGTCTTACAGAGAGCCACTAGAGACACTTCCACTGCATTGACTGAGTAAAACTTGGTCCCATGACTCTGCAGCTCTTAGGAATGCATTGAATTCTATGTTTACTATGAAAACGACTGGATGCACTCGCAACACTTGCTGCACATTTTGGGGCCCCTAACTAAGCTCCGGGTCTGGGCCCCCTGGGGCCCGCCTCCAATCCCACCCACAGGGTCCGCCTCCAAATCCCGCCCACAGGAATACACACTGTGACAAACTTACTTTCCTGTGTGTGTTTGTCCAGGATCTTTTCGCAACCGCACAGCCCTGTAGGGTAAGAAAACCAGGTCAAGACAAAGTCCAGTTTCAAAAAGGCCTCTGGCCTGTTTATTTTCGGTTGTTATGAAGTAACAGGATACAATAAACAGCAAACCTTCTTTCTCCACAAAACACCTTCTTTCTCCTCAAAACACTTCCCTCACGTCACCCTGCTTTAACCCCTTAGCGACCCAGGACGGTTCAGGACCGTCATCAGCATTTTTGCCTTGAGGACCGATGACGGTCCTGAACCGTCCTAACGGTCTCCGTTACTTACCTGATCACCGTCGTTCCCCCGGCGGCGATCAGCGTGGCTCCGGTTGTGGGGAGACTGCCTGCTGCCCAGACAGTCTCCCCACACTGAATTAGGACCCCTGTGGCCATGTGATCGCTTAACAGAACGATCACATGGTCACAATAGGTGTCCATAGTGCTGCCTGCAGGGGGACTGTCTGTGCTGACAGGCAGTCTCCCTGCTAGTGTAAAATCAAAAAATAAAATAAAGTTAATGTTAATTTAAAAAAAAATAATAATTATATATGTGTATATATGATATATAGACATATATTATATCTAATATATGTCTATATATTATATATATATAATGCCATACTAAGTGTATTTTTATATTAATATGTACTTATATTAATATAAAAATACACTTATAATTAAATTACACACGTATATATATAATATATATAATAACTATATATATTGTATATATATATTATTATAAAATATAAATAATAAATAATTTAAATTAAATAAAAAATTTTTTAAATAATAATAAAAAATTAAAAAAAAATTATATAGCTATATGAAATTTTATTCTAACTGTATTTTAAAATTAATATATATATATTTATATCAAAATACACTTAAAATGAATTTGTATATATATCTATGTATATAAAAATAAATAAAAATAATAAGAAATATACATATGTCCATATACAAAATTACATAAATAATTATATAAATATACATGTAGACTTCAGATATATAAATATGCATATATATTTAAATTCTACGTGCGTATTTATGTAATAGTTTTACATAATTCAGTAATTTTATTGATTGCAATTTAAGGGACCTGCCTGCCAACCCAGGCTGAAATTCCAGAGAATTGAATTTGCTAGCACTGTATATTACCCTGTAACGTTCTACGACACCCTAAAACTAGGGATCGACCGATATTGATTTTTTAGAGCCGATACCGATACCGATAATCTGCGAACTTTCAGGCCGATAGCCGATATCTTGCCGATATTCTGTACATTTACTATTTTGAATAAATAAACTAATTCGAAAGGTAAATGCACAAAATATACATGCCACATGTAGTGGATGAAGTGTGTTTAGACAGGGGAACTGTGTTTGTTTGTGTAGTGTGTGTGTGTAGTGGATGCAGAGTGTGTGTATATAATGCAGTGTGTGTAGTGTGTATATAATGCAGTGTGTTTATGTAGTGTGTGTATAATGCAGTGTGTTTTTGTGTGTATGTAATGCAGTGTGTGTGTTTGTGTAGTGTGTATGTATGTAATGCAGTGTGTGTTTGTGTAGTGTTTGTGTAGTGTGTATGTAATGCAGTGTGTGTGTCTGTGTAGTGTGTATGTAATGCAGTATGTGTACTGTGTGTGTATGTAATGCAGTGTGTGTGCAGTGTAGTGTGTGCAGTGTGTGTCTGTAATGCAGTATGTGTGCAGTGTGTGTTTGTGGTGTGTGTGTAGTGTGTCTGTGTAGTGTGTGTATGTAATGCAGTGTGTGTGCCTGTGTAGTGTGTATGTAATGCAGTGTGTGTGTATGTAATGCAGTATGTGTGCAGTGTGTGTTTGTGTAGTGTGTGTGTGTGTTTGTGTAGTGATGTAATTTGTGTAATTTTTAATTTTAATATTTTTTATAATATTTAAATGTTTTTTTTTGTTTAGTCTCCCCCCAGTGTGTGTTTGTGTAGTGTGTATGTAATGCAGTATGTGTGCAGTGTGTGTGTGTAGTGATGTAATTTGTGTAATTTTTTATTTTAATATTTTTTTTAATATTGAAATGTTTTTTTTATTTTTTGTTTAGTCCCCCCTCCCTGCTTCTTACCAGGGAGGGGGATATAGTATCCCCTGGTGGTCCAGTGGCTTGTTAAGTACAGTGGTGGCTCAGCAGCAGCAAACGCTGACTTACCTTGCAAGCAGCTCCTACAGCTCCCTATGTAAATCTCGCGGCTCTTAGTGCCGCGCGGAGCGTTGCCATGGTAACCCGTGGCAACGCTCTGCGGCCGCGGGTCTCGCGAGATTTACACAGAGAGCTGTAGGAGCTGCATGCAAGGTAAGTCAGCGTTTGCTGCTGGCCCCCACAGGACCGCCGGGCTTGTAATGGGCACGGCGGTCCTGTTATATATTATCGGCAATATCGGTATCTGAATTGGCCGATACCGACATTGCCGAAAATACCAAATATCGGCCGATAATATCGTGGGCTGTGACGATAATTTAAATTCCATATAAAATTAGCCGATTGAACACAAATATTATGATTCGTAAACAGGTGCAAAACATATCGATATTGTCAGTGAAAGTGACTTTTTGTGCATTTTCAGCCACAAAACAGCATCTCTTTACTGGATGATATAAATGTTGTGATATTGCCTTCTCCAGTTTTAAACACTAATATTTGTGTTCGCGCAAAGTTCCCTATGCAAAACCGCACTCCCCGCCGCGCGGCGCTCGGCAAGTATTTTGAAAGCCGCGCGGTCGTAAGTATAAAGGGTCAGTTTGGTTTTAAATAATTGAAAATGGGCTTGTGCTGTCAGCCGCTGCTCTTTGAGAGCTTTATGGCAGCCCAGGAATGAGAATTACCCCCATGATGGCATACCATTTGCAAAATAAGACAACCCAAGGTATTGCAAATGGGGTATGTCCAGTCTTTTTTAGTAACCACTTAGTCACAAACACTGGCCAAAATTAGCGCTCAATTTAGTTTTTTACTTTTTTCACACACAAACAAATATGAATGCTAACTTTGGCCAGTGTTTTCGACTAAGTGGCTACTAAAAAAGACTGGACATACCCCAGATTGAATACCCTGGGTTGTCTACTTTAAAAAAAATATGTACATGTGGGGTGTTATTCAGAGATTTATGACAGATAATAGTGTTACAATGTCACTATTGATAAATTTAAAAAATTTATGTTTTGAAACCGCAATATTCTACTTGTACCTATAGCCCTATAACATGCAAAAAAAAGCAAAAAGCATGTAAACACGGGGTATTTTTAAATTCAGGACAAAATTTTGAATCTATTTAGCAGTTTTTTTAATTCGCTTTTGTAGATGAGTAAAAGATTTTTCAAGTAAAAGTCAAAAAACATGTATTTTTTTCAATTTTTCATCAGATTTTTTTATTTTTTTTAAATTAAAATACATGAGATTATACAAATAATGGTATGTAAAGAAAGCCCCTTTTGTCCTGAAAAAAACAATATATAATTTGTATGGGAACAGTAAATGAGAGAGCTGAAAATTCCAGCCAAACACAAACACCACAAAAGTGTAAAAATATGCCTGGTCGCAAATGTACAACATCGCAAAAACAGTCCAGTCCTTAAGGGGTTAACTGCCGTTATATAGCTGCTCACAGCCCCTACAGGTGAGGCTAATGACCTCGTTAGGCAGTGAGCCAGAACTCTTTAGAAAACCTGGGCTGGACTCATGCACAACCACTCTGACAGTGGGTGGAGAATCGGCCCACCCTGCTCTTCCGAATATTCCACCCCAGGGACCCAAATAACAACAGAGGGAAAAACCTACATTTAAACTTAACTTTCCCTGGGGCTGCATGTGCTTAACCACATGTCAGGATAGTGGCTGTGCAAAAGTCTGGGTGCAGATATACACCCCTGACCACCATCCCCAACACTCTGTTACAACACACAGACACAAAAACACACACTGATACAAAAGCACACATATACACACACACACATATACATACTAACAGACACACATACTGAAACAGACATACACGCATATAGGCATACGTACTGACACACACATACTGAGACATACATACATAGTGACAGATATACACATACATACAGACACACATGCCTGAGGACATACACATACATACACCGACATACATACACACAGACATACATTCATTCATACTGGCATACATACATATATATACTTACATACAGACATACTGACAAACATACATTCATACAGACACTGACATCCATACACACATACATACACAGACATACACTCATAATGGCATACATTCATACTGGCATACACGCATATATACAGACATACTGACATCCATACAGACATACGTTCATAATGACATGCAGACATACATTCATACTGACATACATGCATAGATACAGGCATACATATATAATTACATACATACATAATGACAGGGGTCCTCAAACTTTTTAAACAAGGGGCCAGTTCACGGTCCCTCAGACACTGTTGGGGGCCGGACAATAAACAATATGAACAAATTCCTATGCACACTGCACACACACGCATAAGGACATAAATACACACACACACACACATACTGACATACATACATATATAAACAGACAGACACAGATATATACATACATATTGAAATACATACAGATACATACACACAGACAGACATGCATACATACACATACTGACTTACACACACATACATACAGACATTCTGACGTACATACAGACATTCTGACATACATACATACATACTGACATACATACAGACACACATACATACATACATACAGACATTCTGACATACATACAGACACACAGACATACAGACATACTGACATATATACAGACATTCTGACATAAAATACAAACATACTGACATACATACAGACATTCTGACATACATACAGACATACTGACATCCATACAGACATTCTGACATCCATACAGACATACTGACATACATACAGACATTCTGACATGCATACAGACATACTGACATACATACAGACACACATGCATACATACATACATACATACAGACATACAGACATTCTGACATACATACAGACATTCTGACATCCATACAGACATACATACATAAATACATACTGACATACATACAGACATTCTGACACACATACAGACATACTGACATACATACAGACACACATACATACAAACATACAGACATTCTGACATACATACAGACATACAGACATTCTGACATACAGACATTCTGACATACATACAGACACACATACATACATTCTGACATTCTGACATACATACAGACATATTGACATACATACAGACATACTGACATACATACAGACACACATACACACATACATACATACAGACATTCTGACATACATTCAGACATACTGACATACATGCAGACATTCTGACATACATGCAGACATACTGACATACATACAGACATTATGATATACATACTGACATACATACAGACACACATACAGACATTCTGACATACATACAGACATTCTGACATACATACAGACATACTGACATAAATACAGACATTCTGACATAAAATACATCCATACTGACATACATACAGACATTCTGACATACATACAGACATACTGACATACATATAGACATTCTGACATCCATACAGACATACTGACATACATACAGACATTCTGACATCCATACAGACATACTGACATACATACAGACATTCTGACATGCATACAGACATACTGACATATATACAGACACACATACATACATACAGACATTCTGACATACATACTGACATACAGACATTCTGACATACATACAGACATTCTGAAATACATACAGACATACATACATACATACTGACATACATACAGACATTCTGACACACATACAGACATACTGACATACATACAGACACACATACATACAAACATACAGACATTCTGACATACATACAGACACACATACATACAAACATACAGACATTCTGACATACATACAGACATATTGACATACATACAGACATACTGACATACATACAGACACACATACATACATACAGACATTCTGACATACATTCAGACATACTGACATACATACAGACATACTGACATACATACAGACATTCTGACATACATACTAACATACACAAATACAGCTCATTTTGCTTAACTTTTTGCAGGTGGAAGGCTGTGGCTGATGGAAGTCGGCATGGCTCCCGCGGCTTGGCTTTCTTCCCTCCAGCACGGCCACTTCCTCCCAGCAGTATTTTGCGGATGAGATTTTTTTAAAGGGCCCCGGTCGCACTATTGCACGGCCGCAGCGCGTACCGGGCCCCTAAAGATATAGGGCCCATCTGGTGGCCCTAAGTGCGTGGGCCACCCGATAGGCACCAACAGTTCCGCCGCTACTCGTGGCCGGGCCCATGACAACCGTTATGGTTTTCACCCCCTGATGGCGGCCCTGTGCACATGTACATCAGGTCCCCAGTTGTCCTCTATGAGGAGCATTGGATTGGCCATCGGCAGAGGAGGCAACACCTCCATGATGAAGTTGCAGGAAGCGGAGAGGTGAGCAACAAAGAGGTTGTCGACGCTGGAAAAAGATGAGTAAAAAAGGGACTCTGTTGGTGAAATATCAATATTTATGCATAAGGGCTGAAAATTTCCACCCACCGCTAACGAGTGGAAATGTAGCCCTGGCACGTAGGAAATTACATTTTAAGCAATATACATTTTATATCTCTGGCAGGACCAAATATACATCATGAGTTCCTGTAGGTACAGTGTTTTTAACCCACAGGGGTTCTATTCTCAAAAATGCCAGCAGTTCATTATATACCCACACACATGGTTTTCATACTTGTTTTATATTTTATGGTAGAGAAACAAAAACACCATTGGTTATTTTATGACAATACTTTAGTATTCAATAGAAGAAATATATATAATCTATAATAGCGTATTTTCCCTGTTTCTTCAAAGGATGGATAAATAAATTAAAAATATTAAGTGCATGCACATTAATGAAATTTTTTTTTTTTTTTATAGAAATGCAATATATCCCCAAATTTCCTTGTGTGCTAGCTATTTATATTGTTTCTCAAAATAGCTCCGTAGTGAAGGGGTTCTGTATATATAATACATTATTGCAGAATATGCTGGTGATTGATGAATAAATTAGTATTATAGTTCATTAAATACTATGGTGAGTAGATACTGACTCAAAAAAAGCCCTCCATAAAAATTCTTACTGTACTAAGTAATTTCCATGGCCTTTCTTTCGGCTTGACATGCCTGTCATTTATTTTTATACAGCATCCATTTTCTGGCTGTTTGAATAAATACCTCTATTGATGTGCATACTAAATATGTGAAAGATCTTTTTAAAAGAATTTTTATTCTGCGTGTGAACATTAGGCCAGTTTCTATCAAGTGCAGAGGAAATATTGACAGACACGTCCTTTCTTCTTTCCGAGAAGTTTGAGATGTAGCTAAAACCTTTTGTCTGGCTCCCCCCTGAATAAACCTAATATAGTTTATTCAATGCACTCTTGTGGTATGTCTAGACATTATACACAGGGGGGCGGAGATCCAGAATCAAACATAGAGGGAGCCACTAATCACACCAAGATCTACTGTAATAGTTAAGAACAAATATACTACATTCAAACAGACTCCATATCCAAACACACATTATTGCTTTGGAAAATATTTTTTTGTTGTGGACAAGAGCAGTAAGATAAACACAGGCTCCATTGGGAATAACATTTACAATAATGTATAGTGTCAGTGCATCACAGTGCTCCCAGCTATAAAACCCATAGCAATATACTGTATTGAGTTTGTGAACAACCTCCAAACTCTCCTTTTACCTATCTCAAACTTCACCTGTCCTAGTTCTGCAACCTCCTTCTACAATTCCACCCTCTTCTCTCAGCCAGACATTCTCCTACACTCAAACACAGCGAATACAACCTTGCCACACCAAGCTGACCTGATATCTCCAAAAATGCTCCAGAATTTACTTCAATACCTTCATAACTACACCTTCCCACAAACCCAAATGCCTATTTCACATTTTTAACTCTCTTCTTCGCCCTGTTGCTCCTCCTTCTCCTACCAACTTGACCGCTGAAAATCTTGCAACTCATTTCACTGAAAAGTTTTCTACAATCAGGAAAGAGATCTCTCTTCTCTCTCCTTCCCTAACTGATACTTCCCCAAACTCCACTCCCACTGCTGTTCTATGTTCATTCACACCCACTACAGTGGAAAAGGTTTCTGCTCTCCTCCGGTCTTCCCGCTCCACCACCTGTTCCATTGATCCTATTTCTTTGCATCTTACCACAGTCTGTCTTCTTCTCTAGCTCTGCCTTTCACTAAAATGTTCAATCTCTCCCTCTCCTCTGGCATATTTCCAACACCATTCAAACATGCAACTGTAACCCCGATTCTGAAAAAGCCCAACCTTGACCCTAACTTCCCATCCAACTACCGCCCCATCTCGCTACTGCCTTTTGCATCCAAGATCCTTAAGTATATGCAAGATTGACAGACTTCCTTGAATCAAACTTTCTGATGGACCATCTTCAGTCTGGTTTCTGTGCTGAGCACTCTGTGGAAACGGCTCTGACCAAAGTATCCAATGATCTAATCACTGCAAAATGTTGTGGTCACTAATTCTTCTTGACCTTTCTGCTGCTTTTGATACTGTTGATTAGCTCATCCTCCATAATGTTTGTCTACAAGAAATTGATCTCTCCTGGTGCTCCTCCTATCTCTCCCAGCGCTCTTTCAGTGTTTCTTTCTCTGGCTCTGCCTCTTCCTCCAAACCTCTTTCTGTTAGTGTTCGCCAAGGTTCAGTCCTTAATCTACACTGCCTCCCATTGTAATCTTACCAGCTCCTTTGGCTTCCAATATAATTTCTATGCAGATGACACACAAATCTATTCGTCCTTTCCCAATCTCTCACCGCCCCATCTTTACTCATGTCTCTGATTACCTCACTGCTATTTCTAACTGGATGGGTGCTCACTTCCTTAAACTCAACTTGCAACCCCCCACATCCTAATTCCTCTCCTGTAATTGTCTTCAGTGAATACTATTCTAACAATCTACTTTTCTACCCTACCCTTACCTTGTGTCACTCTACCCCACTCCCTCTAGTATGTAAGCTCAATGCGCAGGGCCATTTTTATTTTTTTGGTTTATCTTTGTTTTATTGAGGAAAGTTTACAAGTTTTTCGGTTTCAGATAGTGCGTTGAGATAAAGCATATCAGTATGACATCAACAGTTATAAACATTCAACATTAGCAGGCCTCTTTTACTTTTTGTTTTTCTGCATGCGTGTGTCAGTAGGGTTTGTGCGTTATGTGTGATGTCTGTTGGACTTGTTCGGTGTAGGTACCTCGTAGGTAGATGAAAGACTGATCTGTATGCTATAGTGGGCTAGTCTGTTAGCGGTCCATCCTGAGCATATATTGTGTCGCGTTGTCGTATGTGTGAGTTATGTGAGGCTATCGGTGACTGCATCATTGTGACTGGTAGAAGAATGTGCCCTAACCTAGGGGGAATCGGGGGAGGGGAGAGTTAGGCACCTTCCCGTGGGTCCGGACTCTATTGTGGCTATCATGGGCCATCTTGGGGCTTTGACTGTGAGAGTAAACTGGGCCTAGTCATGGCTAGAGTTGTTTGCGGAATGTTTAATATTGGCATGTCTCTTGCGGTCTTCAGCGAGATCTACTCTCTGTGTCAGGGAGGTGTGTGAGTGTAGTAGGCTTTGCATCTGGTCTTTCACCTCTTGCTTGAAATCTTGGACCTCAGCCTCTGTAGCCTGTGTACATACACTCACGGAGTGCACCTCAGTACGGACTATGTCCATGTCGCCCGTCGACATCTGTCTGAGCTCCCTTAAGAGGTTGGCGATATCCTTGTTCAGTAGCAGGGGCTAGTGGATCTTGGTCTGCCTATGCCTCTAGGGGTGTCGTGGAGGTGAGTGTGTCTCCAGGTGCAGTTGGGTCTGCTTGGCAATCTGGTCTGTTCACCCCGTTTTCTGGCCTGGTCGCCACAGCATCTCCCCTATGTCATGGAATTCTTTGCTGGGGCCCGGCTGCGGTTTCTGGGATCTGCATCCCATATTGTTTGTGCACTGTGGGAGATGGTCAGGTGGCCATGAGGTGCTGTATATTTCTGCCAACTCTGCCTCTAAGACTCGTGTGGCGGTCCGTATGGCTGAATACCCCAGGTAGACCCCGGAGGTGCCGCGAGCCTTCTTACCCGTTTTCAGGTATAAGAAAGACATGGGGCGGGGGCGTGGCCTGCACGCTGAAGCGGATGGTCGCACGGCACTAGTGCTCCGCTCCTAGATTAGCCCACGAAGCGACTAAACCCAGCATACCGCGAAACGCAACCCGGCATCACTCGCCCCACAAGCATGTCGCAGCAGAGGGGTAAGAAAATCCCTGATAGGGCTGAAAAATCGGGCTTCTTTGCGGCGAGACCCGCGCCTTCCAGAGCCCAGGGCCAGCATGAGGCAGACCAAGATGGCGGCGGAGACGATACCCTCCCCCTCCATAATTCACCAGACCCTGGGAATCTCCCCGTGACACAGGAATTCCTGAGAGCGTGCCTGGACGAAATGTCCGACAAATTGCTCAACAAAATCCAAGCATCGGTCACTGCAATGGGCAAGGACATCCAGGAGCTAGGCGAAAGAACGGCCCACGTGGAAAACCGCATGGGCGAATATGAAGAGGCCCATAACGACCTGACAGACCACGTTAAAGCCCTGGAACAGAAACTCACCTCAGCCCAGCTCAAACTCTCAGATCTGGAGGACAGGTCACGGAGACAGAACCTGAGAATCCGGGGCATACCGGAATCGATAACGCAAGCTGAAATACCTGAATTCCTGACAGGTTTTTTCAAGTGTCTAATACCAGAAATACCGACTGAGATGATCCTGCTGGACCGGGCCCACCGGGTGGCCAAACCGAAGTTTCTACCAGCCGAGGCGGCGAGAGATACGCTGACCCATCTCCATTATTATCATGTCAAAGAGGCCATACTCAAAGCTGCCAGGAACCGCACAAACCTTCCAGCTAAATATGGCCATCTACAAATATATGCTGACCTATCGGCAGCCACCCTACAACGCCGAAGGGAGTTCAAGGAGACTACGGAAACGCTGCGGGACAACAAGATCCCATACAGATGGGGTCACCCGGTGCGCCTGATTATCCAGCGCAATGGCACCTTTACACATGTAACAACGCCGGAGGAAGGCCTGAGGGCCCTGAAACAATGGGACCTACCAATTCGCAAACAACACGGACGCACAACCTCACCACAGCGATTGAGACAGGACTGGAAGAAGGCGAAGAAGTAACCCAAACTCCATCAGCCCATATCCAGTTTTAAAGAGTACAGATACAGGACTGAATGGCGATGCCACCTGATTGAGGAATTCCCTAACTGGTATTTTCACCCCACACCCTATGACACCTCTAGCTTAAAACTTACTCATAGTTATGACTAATAAAAAAAAATAAAAAAAAAATAAATAAATAAATAAATAAATAATACCCACATATAGTTAACCTCAGATATACACAGCAGTTGGTTAACTGCTCCCACGATCTCTTCAATGCCAGCGGCCCTTTTTTAATAAAAAAAAAAAAAAGTTCTGCCATGGGGGTCACCCATCCCCTCAACTCACCCAAGGGAAGATTGGGGACGCATAGACCAATTGGCCTCTCATATGAGAGTAGCCCGGACAGAGACCTGTGGAACTAAGTTAATGAGAAAAAAAAAACACAAAAAAAAACAATGTTTTTGTTTATGTTTTTGAAATAACTATATCTTCACGTGGTATGCAGAACTATTGAGATAAGCGCTAGGGCTAATCGCACAAGATATTTGTTAATGTTTTTGTTGTTGCCTACCTCCATGGTACCCAACCTGGGTACTCAGCCCACCTTGGGCCCTGCGGTCCTTACCGCACTGTTTTCTATTTTTCTATTTTCCTGTATTAACCTCTTATCCTCCCTCCCCTACCCAGACCACACTAGACAATCCAAGGATATGTACCTGCATAACCGTACCGTTCCAGTACAGACACAGAGAGCCAGGAGAACAACGCGACCCGTCACGGATGTGCCTCACGCGGATCCGCCAGAGCAGCCACTCAGCAACACAGCAAGTATATACTCCACGGCACCACTGCCTATACACATCACACTAGACTCAAGTACCAAGACATACAAGGGCACTCGGGGAAAACACAAATCTAACGATGACAACGTTACAGATAGCACCCCTCACAGACCCTCCCTTTATGAAGATATATAGTCACAACGTAAGGGGGCTAAATTCCCCTGTCAAACGCCACCTATTACTTCACGATCTCCAAAAATCCCAACCAGACATAGTATGTCTCCAGGAGACACATCTCACCAAACCATATCTCCTTAAACCCCTCGCATACCCATACCAACAACACGCTACAGCAAAATCCAAAACGAAAGGGGTCTCTGTGCTAATCAGCAACCGAGTAGCATTCACCGAACACGACTTAGTCATAGACGAGGAAGGCCGATACATCATACTGGTATGCACAATCAATGACATTACCTACACCATAGCAAACGTGTACGCACCCAACTCAGAACAACGCAACTTCCTGCATAAAACACTAGCCAAAATAGCACCGATCCAGAGGGGAATGCTAATAATCTGTGGAGACTTTAACCACATTCTAGACCCTGGGTTAGACTTGTCCAAAGGTCCTAATACGAAAGGGAACAACCCAGCCAGGAGACAATGCACCACATACCAGAGACTACTAGACGAACATAATCTCTACGACACGTGGAGAGTCCT
>OW240917.1:129985400-130033486 GCA_933207985.1 Pelobates cultripes | reverse complement strand
AAACATTTAGGAATTATAAAATCTTCCCAGATGTGATGGGGATTGTACTCATTTGTGAATTATAAAATCTTCATAGATGTCAAGCACACAGAGTAATCTAGAGATGAATGATCTACCCTGTGAAATGATCCATATTGTGAAATTAAGGGATCCCAGCAAGGACTGAAGATCCCTCCGCATACATGAATCACTCCGAAGGAATTGATCCAACTCTTTCCTGATGCAAAGCAGGGAGGCATGCCTGCTTCAACACAGTATCTAGTGAGATACCCAGTGTAACCGACCATTTCAGCACACAAGGGGTTAAAAACGTTTAGGCGATCATCCCCTTCCAGAGATGCAGGCACAACTACTGCAGAATACCAATCAGCCCAACAGGAAACCATACGAATGCTGTAAACAGCCGAATAGGAAAAAACATACGAATAGGTTTACACTCCTAGCAGTCGAACTGGAACAGCATACAATAAATCCCCCCAAGAACGAGACAAAGCTCTGTGTTGAGGGTCAAGCAGTGAACAGACAGAGCTGTGGGTTTATTGTGCCTATGTACACATTCTTACACATTAGTACCACCCACAGGGTTTTGGAACACAACCAATAAACACATACAAGACACTCCCACACAAATTCCTCCCCTCTGCATGTGATTCAATTACCTTACACAATGGGTAATGCAATTTAGCACAAGCAGAGAAATACAATTTTTCCACATTATTCATAACTTGAAAAGTATGCATCACATTCATTTACATTTTCAGAATCAGCATACTCCAAATACAAACATACGTCAAAATCATACAAATTGGTCCAGTGGTTCAAAAGATAGATCGTAGTCCTTTGTGACCACAGGAAGCATGGCTTTTCTGCCCAAAACCAGTTCCACAGAGTCTTCTATCCTGGAGATAATTGTGAAGTAATCCAATTATCTCCAAAGACAGAGGCAAAACTCCACTGAACACATGGCAGCAAAAAGACAGTAAAATACAATAAAATACACAAGGTTACATTTATGACATAAAATACAGACATGCAACATATGCCCAGATAGCTTAGGTCTGAGCGCACATTAATACTGAATGGCGCTCAGACCACAAACACATACAGTTCAATTGCCACGGAGCCAAAGTCTTTTATTACTTGAATAGGCTCCATGGCATACCTATCTGGGTTATATGAGTTCATTCAGTAAATCCGAGAATCTACCGAACACCGGGCAGAAAAGCACGAATAAGTCTTTTCTGCAGTGAAAAAGATGTCTTTTAACATGGGGGCCATAGTCCAAAGGCAGCAGGCGAGCAACCAGGCTTCTCCAATGCAATGTGGCAAGATTGCTCTCGTCACACCCAGGTTTACCAATTTTGTCAAGGGGCCTAATGTCTTATCAGATAACAGCGGGACACCTAGTACAAAGAATAGAGCTGGGGTGCTAAGAATGCTGTGTGGTGTGTTAGAACCTACTTCTAACAACAGAAAAACGACTGGATAGTGAATTACTGTGGGACACCTGACTACATTCAGGAGCAATATGTGACAGACAGGAAACAGAGTGTGTAAAACCCACACCTCTATAAGACAAATGTATAAAAACAATCACCTCTCATAATAATGAACGCAGATTCCTTTCGGGATATTCCAGACTTTATCCCTTACAAAATTCCAAGATTTTACTAGTAACATGACGTAAAGTCATGATTTTATTAATGACACGGAGGCGAGTATTATGCTTTCTCTTTCTTTTATTATTCTCCTCAGCAGCAAGAATTTAACTTGAAAGAGAATAAAAACGAAATAACATAAGTAATCTGCCTAGTAACAGGGCAGCCAATCGTATACATTTATCAACATTAAGTGTCTTGAACAGTCTTCTAACTTCCTCTTTCTTGTCTGTGTCGACGAAAAGCCGTCGTAACTTTCCATAACTTCCGATATTCCACCCAGTCTGTGTCCAGTACGTTACGCTGTGGAAACAAAGAGAATGTACGATAAAATCCAAACTTTGGAACTGTATGTTATCCTTATTCCTTATGTTCCTTACAATCGATATAACCAACTGATAAAACAAGTTATGTGTGTACATAAAGGATGGTGTACATGCCCTTGAAATTCCTTGTTACTTACCTTTGCGAGAGTCTTAAGACTCTCCTTATAGACTGTCTCATGCCCACCGGGTGGGTGGGTGGGGATAATACTCGCCTCCGTGTCATTAATAAAATCATGACTTTACGTCATGTTACTAGTAAAATCTTGGAATTTTATTAATGACACGGAGGCTTATATTATGCTAGTTCAAAGCTTGGCCACTACCTGAAGAGAGATATGTTCAATTGGCCGAAAATAGAATTCTCTGAACGTCGATACTTGTGACCAATCAGCGGCCTTTAATATGTCCTCGAGGCGACAACCAATCGTTGACGCCTTGGATGCCATCGCGCCTCTCACCGAATGTGCAGAGAATTTCGAAGTGTCAATTCCTGTTAATGCTAACAGGTTCTTGACCCAACGAGCTAACGTGGGCGTGGACACTGGTAGAAAAGGGGTTCGAAAGGATATAAATAATTGACTTGATGCAGGTGAGCGTAACTTCTGAGTACGATCCAGGTAGGACCGAAGGCATCTGACCGGACAAAGTTAGGGATGTCCCGGGTATCTCGGGTAAGAGATAGATTTTGTATTGCCTTTAGTTCGTCTCGATATGGAGAATGACACTCCCTCTGGGGTGAATGATAATGCGTCCCAGTCCAAGGCTCGCACGTCCGATATCCTCTTGCAGGACAGTAAGCATAACAGAGTCAGCAATTTCCAAGACAGGTGTTTAAGGGAGAGTTCCTCATTTGGCCTCCATTCTTCCAAAAAGTGTAAGACAATGTTGACATCCCAGAATGAAGAATAGCGGGTCTGTGGAGGTTTCTCAAAGCGTATCCCCTTCAGGAGTCTACAAACGAAAGGATGCTGACCGATCGGGGAGCCTTCCAGGTTTCGGTGTCCTGCCGAGATCGCCGACCTGTACACGTTAGTGGTACGATACGCTCTTCCTTCTTCGAAAAGGGACGTCAAAAACTCCAGTACTTCTTTCAGAGGTGCTGAAACCGGATCCACTGACCGTTCCATGCACCAGCTAGCCCACACTCGCCAAGCAGAGTTATAGGCTGCTCTGGTCCCTGGAGCCCAGGAGTTATCCATGAGTCTTGTAACCGTCTGTGGAATGTCTGTGAACGTCCAGGGACTCCGGAAATCAACCAGACCGTGAGTTGCAGCAAGCCCTGATTGATCAGGTTGTGCGGATTCCCCTCTGGATCCAATAGCAAGTCTGGTGTTGATGGTATTACTCGTGGAGAGTCGATTGCCATTTCTAGTAGACGAGGAAACCACGGCTGAGCATGCCATAGTGGAACCACTATCACTAGTGAACAGTCCTGTGTGCATAGGTATGATAGTGTCCTGGAAATGAGATTGAAAGGGGGAAATGCGTAATGTCGAGACTTCGGCCACGTCTGCAGGAAAGCATCCGTCCCCGAGGCTGTTGGATCTGGTCGCCAGCTGAAGTATCGAGGCAGATGACTGTTCAGTCTGGATGCAAAAAGGTCTACATCCAGTGGTCCCCACAATTCGTCTATTTGGCAAAAGGTAGAGCGGAGAAGGCGCCAGTCTCCCGGATCTCTCAGATATCTGGAATTCCAGTCCGCTTGTACGTTGTCCAAGCCCGGAATGTGTTCCGCTGTCACCGCAATCTCGTTCTGAAGGCAAAACTGCCAAAATTCTTTCGCTAGGTTTGCTAGTCGTTTGGATTTGGTGCCTCCTAGATGATTGATATAACGGACTGCCGAGATGTTGTCCATACGGAGCAGTATACAACATCTCCCTACCGTAGGGGAGAGACTGCGGACGGCGAACGATCCTGCCAGAAGTTCCAGGCAATTTATGTGCATTGTGGATTCCTCCATGGACCATCTGCCACCGGTGGATATGTTGCCACAACGCGCGCCCCAGCCATGGAGGCTTGCATCCGATTCTATAATCAGGTCCGGGCTGGTTCCAAATATTGCTCGGCCGTTCCACGCCTCCATATGGTCTAGCCACCACCTCAGCTCCTCCCGTGATTCCACATCCAGGACTAGTGCGGATTCGTATGAACGGCCGGACCTGAGGTGAGAACCTTTTAGCCGCTGTAGGGCACGATAGTGTAGAGGCCCTGGGAAGATGGCTTGTATCGAGGAAGCCAGTAGTCCTAAGACTCGAGCTAGTTGTCGAATAGAGAGAGATTGAGCTCGTAATGTGCGCCTGATCTCTTTTTTGATGGCCTTCAATTTCGTCTCCGGGAGGAGTAAGAATTGTGAGATTGCGTCGATCTGGAATCCCAGGAACTCTATCTTTTGGGCCGGATTGGTTATGGATTTTTCCCAATTTATCAAAAAGCCCAGAGTCTCGAGTAACGTGATGGTCCACTGTAGGTGGAGCAGTACTTGGTCTTGTGAGGATGCCATGATTAAAATATCGTCCAGATATATGATCAGACGAATTCCTCGTGCTCTGAGAAAGGCTACCACAGGCTTCATGAGTTTTGTGAAGCACCAGGGGGCCGATGAGAGACCGAAGGGCAGACATGTAAATCTCCAACGTCGCCCTAGCCATGTGAAATGCAAGAGGTCCCAGTGTGCCTCCGCAATAGGGACGGTGAGGTACGCGTCCTTGAGGTCCAATTTGACCATCCAATCTCCCTGTTGTAGTAAATCTCTGAGGCAATGAATGCCCTCCATTTTGAAGTGTTGGTATGCGAGGAACGCATTGAGTTCCTTTAAGTTTATGACTGGCCACATACCTCCGCCTTTTTTGGCTACCAAAAATAAGTTGCTGGTAAAACCTGGTGTATCGTATGGGATCTCTTGGATTGCCCGTTTGGCATGGAGATCTGTAATCTCCTTTGTTATGAGTTTGGTTTGGTCTGGGGCCAGTGTCAGTTCTCTTGGGGCATGGATTTGGAATGGGGTAGATAAAAGGTCGAGATAGAAACCCCTGACGGTTTGTAACACCCAAGCGTCTTTTGTGAGCTCGTCCCATGCATGCGCAAACAGCGCGAGCCTGCCCCCTATGTGTAGATGTGGAGGAATGAGAGATATTGCACTTACCGTAAGGTCGCCTGTAAGTAGATTGCCTGCGGCTTCCCCGAGAAGGCCATGGACGTCCCCTGGACGGAAAGAAGGTTGACGGACGGAACTCCTGGTACGTGCGGGGCGCTCCGAAGGAGCCTCTATGGGCCCTGCAGGGGCCCCGATAGACTCGGCCGGGTGGACGGCTCCTAGATCTCCCGGCCCCGTGCAAAACCTTGGGGTTAAACACTTTCTTAAGGTTGGCCTGAGCCTTATCTAAAGTAGTAAAAGTTTTGACAAAAGCCCCGATGTCCTTGACAAAGGACTCTCCAAATAACATTCCCTGGGCTGTGGGTCCAGGTTCTCTATTTGCCAAGTTAATCAACTTAGGTTCAATCTTAAGTAGGATTGATTTACGGCGTTCCGCCGAGATGGCTGTGTTGGCATTACCCAACAAGCAGATAAGCCGTTGGACCCATCCGATGGCTACATCGAAATCAATGGTGGACTCTCCCGCTTTAGCGGATTCGAGTAATTCATATAATTTTGTGGTTGGCCCCAGGGTGTCTAGTATTTTGTCTTGACAGCTGTGGAGTGAGAACTCCAGCCCCTTCTTGGGCTTCCAGCCAGATTTTGAGAGGAATTGGGCGATATGTGGGTCCACCATGGGGGTTTTGCAGGCCATGTCTGGTACGGAGGGTCTGGGACATTCTGCCCGGAGTTTATTCCTACTCTCGTTAGAGAGAGGGGTACGCAGGCGGAGCGCCAAATACTGCGCAATGTGCGTTGGCGGGTCCCACTCCGCCGAGCGAGGGTGGCGGAGGTTGTCCGGGTCGAACAGGGGATACCCTTGAGGGTCCCGAACACCATCCTCCACACCCGTCGGTTCCACTACAGGACTAGACTCCTCATCTGAGTCAGAAGCCATAGCATTGTAAATATAATCCGGGTCGTCTGACCCCATCTCCTCACTATTGTCAGAATCTGACTCTTCGTATTGGGCACGTGCCCGTTTCCAATTTCTGCCCGCTTGCGCCCGACCAGTGGCTCTTGTGCGTGGCAACACGCCATCTAGGACCGCCATAGGCGGGTCAGTCATGGCAGGGGAGACCTGCATCAGTGGGAGCGTTGATGTATGCTTAGTCTTGGCTTTTGCCTTGCGGGCCGCAGGGACTGGTATATCAGTTTGGGCCGTTATAGTAGGTTGCACTTCAGGGGGCAACATGAGTGCCTGGGCCAGAGAATGGGATAGGGAGGTGGACACCGAGCCCATGGCTGAAGCCAAGGCTCGCTGGACCGAACCGGCCATAGTTGATTCCAGGAGAGACTGGAATTCCTGAGAGGGTAAAAGACCCGGGTCTAGGCCAGGGGTGGGTAAGGTATTCTCTATATTAGGGCATCCAGGGCCCCCATGTCCATCCCCGTGATTTTGCATTGTATTATCCAATTCACCAATGGGAATGACTGAATAGGTGTGCAACCAATGGAAATGACTGAATGGGAATGACTGAATATGTGTGCTAGGCAGGGAGCAACAGGTCTGGATAAATCCCACAGGGTTTTCCTTTATTATTATTATTATTATTTTTTATTTTTTTTTTATTTTTTATTTTTTTTTTTTTTTATTTATTGGGAGAGATGTCTTTAAATTAAATTAACCCAGAAACAAACCCCCAGCACACAGTCAGTTACAGACTAAACTGCAGAAAAAACTTACAGGATACAAACAAACAAACAAAGAGAAGGGTAGTGAGAAAAAGGGTTGATTAACCCTTAGAAGCAAATATGGGAAAATAGAAACCGTACAACCTTGCCCACGGAGGGCAGCAGGAGCAACTAGGAGCCGTTCAGCCTTCCCGCGCTTCAGAGAAGAGAAGCGCGCCGAAGGCGAACTTGCTCCACCCCCCCTCCAGTAATGGCCGCGAGGAGAGAGCTCCCCGCGGCCTCAGACCGCCGGGCGGAAGTAAACCCGGCAGGGGAAAAGAGGGAGATAGAGCTGCTCGGCACCCGCTGGGATGTCTAAGCGGGTGCCGGCAATTACACAGAAGGGAGGGAGGGAGGGCACTAGTGAGACCGCAGACGCGCGGGCGGTGCGGTCTCACAGCCTGTCAGACCCCTCTCAGCCCTGGCAGTTAGTGAAAGCCAGGGAGAGAGGGAAAATGTCTGAGCCTAAGCAGAGCTAAGCACTATAATACTGACCCTGAAACAGGGACAACATAGAAATGAACAACATGAAACATTAAAACTTACAACATTTAAAGTGATATTAACAAAAATTATGTGTGTAATGAAAAAGTGTAAGAGTATAGAAAAAAGTCACTTATCTGATCTGAGGAGCAGCAAGAAAGAGGAAGTTAGAAGACTGTTCAAGACACTTAATGTTGATAAATGTATATGATTGGCTGCCCTGTTACTAGGCAGATTACTTATGTTATTTCGTTTTTATTCTCTTTCAAGTTAAATTCTTGCTGCTGAGGAGAATAATAAAAGAAAGAGAAAGCATAATATGAGCCTCCGTGTCATTAATAAAATTGAACCTGCTGCATACTAACATCAACCATTAGATACCTACTATGAAGCTTTTTATATGTGGACACGTCAAGAGTACATACACATTTTATGTTGCAACTAGTTATACTTGTCTTTTTGGTTTTGTTTTGTTTTTTTAAATCTCAATTTAAAAAGGGAAAAAAAAAGATTCTGCCTACATTGACTATTGCTCATTGCACTTTTTGCTCCATAATTAGTGATGTCCTGAACAGTTCGCCGCAACTCATCATTGAGTAAACTTTGACCCTGTACCTCACAGTCAGCAGACACATTCCAGCCAATCAGCAGCAGACCCTCCCTCCCAGACCCTCCCACCTCCTGGACAGCTCACTAAGAATGCAGCTTCAAAATGGATGCTGTCCAGGAGGTGGGAGGGTCTGCTCCTGATTGGCTGGAATGTGTCTGCTGACTGTGAGGTACAGGGTCAAAGTTTACTCAATGATGAGTCCGTGGCGAACCGTTCGGGACATCACCATCCTTAATGCATCTTTAGAAAAGATTGAGTACTCTGCTTGCTGTGTGTTCACGTCTTTTTATAAAAACTACAACTCTCAGAAGCCCTTTCGCATAAAACACTATTATGCAATTTTATTAGAAAGTTATTTGAAGTTAACCAATACGAGCTGATTATGAAAAGCTCTTTAACCGCAAGGTTTGTTTATAAAAGACATGCATTAGTATGCAAGATTTATTTATTTTTAACTTGTTTTACCATGTTATATATTTTGCCATTATATATAAACAGATACTTATCTGTAGTGCATTTATGAGGCGCATTAACCACTGGAGTCCTGTCGTGTCCTCCAATCGTTAAGCATGAATCGAGGAGTTTTTAAATGGATTGATATTTAACTGATCTCTGCATCTGCCCATGTTCCAGCTCCATTTCACAGATATCTCTAAAGTGGAAGGTCCCCTACCTAATTAGCACTATCAATATTGTCCATATTATGGCAGAATTCATTGAGTTTGAGGCAAAATTGATATTGTTCAAGTGGAAGAGGAACTTCTGCTTTAGCGATATCTATCTGTGAAGGGCGGCTAGACGGTAATGCTCCCATGAGACCCAGGTAAGAAACTGTTTGAAAACTGAATCTATCTGTCTCACAAATGACAATTTGTTTTGAATATATTCCCATGTAATAGGTACAAAAGGTGTACAATTGCTGATGCAGATGTTTCATATTCTCACATTAAACATTTATAGAAACCACATGGTCTCTCTTGCCAGAGAGAATTTGCTATAACCCTAACGTTCCCTCAGGAGGAAGTCATCTGGCTTCCACTGAAGACTTTCATATTTTGAATGATGTTCCCATGAAAATCATTTTGCTTCAGTGTATATGTTTTTAGTTATTTTTATTATTCTTTATGAACTGGATGGAATACTTTATAAAGATGGCAAGTGTACAAGGAAGTTCTTTGTAAACTGACTAGCATATTCATTAAAATGTAATGTGTATTCCTAAAACACAGTGTCCTACAAATGTTCTATGTACATATAGTTGACTCCAAATTTCGATTTTAATGTAGTTCCCATTTAGTTTCTCAAGATAGGTATGTTGAGTGTAACTTTCTGATGTTGTCATGGTCAGTTCTTATTATCCAATCTTTCTACAACCATGTCACATACCATTCACTAGTATGCTGTCTTTCTCAATGATCTTCCGTGGTCCCCTGTCATGGTTTCCGTGTCACTAATGAGAATGTATGTCTTGGAGTACTTTTGATTGTGCTGGTTTCTGTGTAAAATATGCAAAACAAGGTTGGGAAAGAAAGTTGGTCAGCCATGGTCTCTTGAGTGTTCTGTACATCATCTTTTAAGTATGGTTCTCTTGTTCATGTCATCAGTATAGGATATATTACATAAACCATACCAGATGAGCTTAAAGCAAAATGAACTTCTGTTAGAATACAAGGATAGTGTTATGGACCTTAGCAGATAGCTTATCATATTTTGCTGACATGATTTTTTTTTATTTTGCCACTCCAGGACGATGAGAAGTGTCAGAGTCAGCAATACCCTCACCTCCATGTGTGTTAATGAATAATAAACGAGGCACATTATGATAAAATCAGACTTTAGATAACCATGGGTGATTTGATATACTTGTTACTCAATCTAAGATTTAAAAAGTATCTTGCATTGTAAATGGGATGGCGATATATTGCCCTATGCGGTTATTTCTTTTTTCCTTTAATGT
Source organism: Pelobates cultripes (assembly GCA_933207985.1). Lineage (NCBI taxonomy): Eukaryota > Metazoa > Chordata > Amphibia > Anura > Pelobatidae > Pelobates > Pelobates cultripes. The sequence goes on along the minus strand of OW240917.1, from coordinate 130,023,645 downwards.
TTTTTTTCCAATCTAGAGCCATCTAATACTATTTTAAAATATAAATTGTGGATATACTTATATGTAAGTAAAGTGTGGCACTTTACACTGCATTTTTGCACAAATTACTGCAGCACTTTATTGTATATTTGAATGTTCGTTTTTGCAATGTTGCACACAATTTTTTTTGAACAAAATTATATAAGGCATATGCACCTTAGTAAAATACTAATTACCATTTGTTTATAATCTATAATGGTCTTAAAGACACAGCACACCTTATATTTGTAAAAAAAAAATTGTGTTTTCCTTTTTTGTGGGGAGGGGGTGTATCTTACATTGTAAATGGAATGGAGATACATATACATATATATATATATCTATCTCTCAAAAAGAAACACTTTTGAAGACCTGTGAGTGCACCTTATTTATATATTTATATATGTATCTGTGTGTGTGTGTGTGTGTGTGTGTATTTTAGCATACTTGTTAGATGCATATTGCATTAATCTGAAAGTAATAAACAGCCTACATGAACTATTTTAAATTGTTCAGCATTTGAATAATCTTTTTAATTAGTAGCTTGCAATCAGTTATGTCACAAATGCGGAGTATATATTTTCCAGCAGGCACTGGACCTCCTCTTCCCAATTAGCTGCTCATTTTCCATCTTTTGAAATTATTTGTTTCATGTTTTATAACTAGTACGTGAAATAGGCAGGAGGTTTGCACTAGGATTATGGGAATTAATAAGTTTCATCACAGCTGGCCGGCTGCAAGCTCTTAAAATAGCCTACAAACTGTTGAACCTAAGCCTTTTTAAAGCTTATATGTCTTGTTTTTATTTATTGCGTATTTAAAATTATACTGTATTTACTTTTTTACTGTAGAGGCCTCTCTTCTTGACATCAGTACTTAACATTTGTATAGATCAGGGGTACCCAATTCATTTTTCACATGGAACCTTTTGACCTAGTGTAGCAACATCGCGCCATAGCGCAATCCTTTTAATTGGCAGTGTCTTTTATAGCAAATTGTTTTTTCTGCTATACATACACTAATTTCTACAGATCTTAAACAGATTGTAGTACACAGGAGCAGGTGTGCCTTTTTGTGTAAAGTTCGTGTTTGTATGTAATTTTAGCTTCTTAATACAAGGGGTGTGTTTGTATGTAATGTTTGCAGGGGTGTGCTTGGATGTAGTGTTGGCTTTTAAACATGGATGTACATTTGTGAGTAGTATTGGTGTTTGAATTCAAGTTTTTTTTTTTGTGGGCAGTGTTTGTTTGAATGGGATGTTTTTGCATGTTGTGTTAGTGTTTGCTGGAATGTATGCACATACACTGCTACGTATATATTTACACTCATACACACATATAGACACATTGACTCATATGCAAACTGACACATACACACAGACAAATATACACACCTTGACACACAGATACACACTTATTCAAACACTGACAAACAGATACAGAAACACAAACACTGGCACATACACTCGAATGCACACACTGATACACAGATCCACACAGACACAGATACATACATTGGCACACACTGATGCACAGATACATACACTAGCGCGTGCACACACACTGACACAGATACATGCTGACACATGGATACAAACACAGGCACATACACTCAGATGCACACATTGATACACAGATACATTTAAACTGACACACAGACACTGGCACATACACACATAATCTAACATACATAAACACATACATGTTGAAATGTTTGTATTTGCAGCCACCCTCCTGTTAGCTTACCTTGGTGTCCAGGAGTGTGTCTTGCTCGGAGGGATGGTCCTGTCTGAGGCTGATGGGAGTGAGCATGCAGCAGCTCACTCCCAGCCTCTCCTCTGTCTCCATGTGGTGGGTGTGCTGCTGCCTCCAGCCTGGTGATCACGCTCTGCATTTCTCTCATGTGTCTGTTTCTCTAATGAGGCTGGGTGGAAATGCTGTCACTTCCTCCCAGTCTGCCGATAGTGCAGGGGCACGGTCAGGCTCTTAAAAAGCTGCGGCACCCAACGGGGCCCTTGTTCAGCGATAATAACCATCAGATTGCGGCAGAACCCCAATTTTGGTATCGCGGAACCCTAATTGGGGGAGGCTGGTATAGATAATGCATTAAAAATATACATTCAGTAATAGTGAACGATTAGAAATAGAAATATACGGGGCGTGGCCTAACCACAGAAGCGGACGGTCGCATGGCCTCTGAGCTCTGGCTAAACTACGGACAAAACCTTAAAAATAGAGGTGACCCACAACCAAAAAACACTCAAGTAACCCCCACTGTTTACCTCATGGGCAAAAAAACCAAAAAGCTAAAACCCAACCGACCCCGGCAGGGACACAGCATCGGAGACCTCTGGCGGCAGGCACATGGCGCCCAAAAGAGTAAGATGGCGTCCCTCCTCGGAGGATGCTCTGACTTCTCCGACGGGGCATCGGAGGAAGAAGAAGGAAGCCTCATGCCAGCAATGGTGCGGCAGCTGGCAGAACGAGCGGCACCCCCGCACCGGACACCCGACACCGGCCCGGTGACACTAACGGCCATTAGGGAGATCATGGCGACTTCCAACTGAAAATCTCGGCGGACGTGGCCTTGATTCGGGAGGATCTGCGAGGCCTGACAGGCCGCCTCGGTGAGGTAGAACACAAAACCACACACAACAAATTAAAGAGCTGACAAAAATGGTGGAAGAGCTCACACAACAGAGCACTGCCTATGAAGACAGATTCGCCACCCTAGAAGACAAGCGGAGACATAAGAACGTAAAACTCAGAGGAGTTACCTAGACCGTTCCACCTGAGGAACTCCCACATTTTGCTAGATGACTCCTAACAGCTATACTCACACCAAAGCAGGCTACGGCAATGCCTCTGGAAGGCATATTCCGACTTCCAAAACCAGCCAAGGCACCACCCGCAGCCTCAGGCAACTTAGTGATGCAATTCCAGGGTCTCAGGGACAAGGCAGCCGTGATGACAGCCATCAGAGGGCAAACACCATACAACTTCGAAGGGATGTCCATAACCTTCTTTGCGGACCTCTCCGGGGGAACCCTCGCCTGGTGACTGTCACTCCGACCTCTCACCTCCCTCCTACACAAGAAAACTATCAGCTACTGCTGGAGCCAGGCTCATACGCTGCTGATCCAACGCGGAGAAACCACCATTACCATACGAGACCTGCCAGATGCAACACACCACCTACAGGCACTGGGCTTGCCCCCGGACTCGCTGGGCCAGACAAACCCTCATGGCTGGGATCCCGCGGCACCCGTGACTTTATACCCAGGGACACTGCTTCAGCCTCCCGAGCTGGGGCCACAACCTGAACCCAGAGGATCGGGTTGACTTCCTGACGACACACAGAGACAATGCCGTATCTCTACCACAACACCCACCCAACGTTGCCAATACATCCCTCGCACCAACTAGGCCACTCACATACAGACCAGACGACCTACGCCCACACCCGACAAGTGCAGCCGACCACCCTCACCTGCACAACCCGCCCACCCCCAACCAGCACACCCTGAAGGTAGGCTCGGACTAGGCCACCCATAAATCAACAGTGACCCCACAGCCGATGGAGGACAGGGACCACAAGGACGGTAGGAGCACATACAGCAACAGCACAACGAGGCCACACCAACACTGACTCTACCCAGGCCCAGTTACACACGACATACCACCCTCCAACCTGCAACTGCCAGAGAGACACACAAGGGGACAAAATAGCATCCAGGGGTGCCCACGCGGGAGGTAGGGGGTTTGACAGCACATCGCACACCAATGCGACCGGTCAGCCCATCAATTAGCTTACCTGACAACAACCCAATAGATCGCCACTCTGAGACACACTCCTTAAACTGACATGACAAAATATTCTCACATGCCATAAAAGTGCAAAGTTTATTATGCCTAAACACTGTTATCTCATGTTCATTGATATGCTGACAAGAGCCGTTGTGGCATTGTAGGCAACTCTGTCTTGATTTGCATATGCACCAAAAATAAAGAATTATAAAAAAAGAAATAGAAATATACTCTCCCTGTCTACTAGCATGTGGGGGGAGAGGAACTGATTTCAAAATTTCTGCAAACATCAGCTTTTTATTTGTTAACTATTTGATGAACTACAACCACCTGAAAAAAAGAAAATTATGTGCTTCCTAAAGACGAATGCAACTATTGCATTATTGGACTCTACAGGTTAGGATGGAGGGATAGAAAGGGAGGACAAGCAGAACTGTTTTGGCATGGAAAATGGATGCTTAAGGAAACACTTTAAGCACCATAAATAACCACTGCATTGTGCTCTGATGGCTCTGTTATCAAAAGTGCCCTGGCTTCTCCTCAGTATAAGGAGCCAAAGCATTTAAGCTTGCTCAGACCTGTCCTGGCATAAAAACCTCACTTTTGCCTCCACGGCTTGCAATGATGAACCAGAAGGTCCTAATCAAGTGGTTCCTTTAGCTCTCCTGAGCTGAACCCTTTTTAAAACGGTTTGGCTACCTACACTTTCACCCGGTGGGCCGCAATGGCCACATGCCAAGACTGTCTGTGAAGATAAAAGTTGGCGTCAGAGCTCTGCCAAAGTAAACTGCAGCAATGCTCTGATTTTATAAGTGGCGAGACATGCAAGAGATACTGATAGTCTGCACCCAAAAGAGGTGCAGCCTGCTACACTATCAGGAAGTTAAATGCCCCTCTTTCTGCAAGGGAGGGAAACCTTATTTGTAATATATCTAATTATTAAAATATAAGTATAAAATTTAAAGTTTTAATTACATTAACCCTTGTGCCACCCCATATAGATATATATTTTTATATATATATATATATATATATTTATATATACACACACACACACACTGTACCACGTGTAAATACGCACCGTATAGTCGCATACATGCTAAATCCCATATACACACTACTATATCCCCAATACACACACATTTCATCCCTTAGAGCAGGGGTACCCAAAAGGTAGATCTACAGATGTTGTACAACTCCAACTCCCATGATGCTTTGCATGCCTTTAGAATGTCAAAGCATTATGGAAGCTGTACTTTTAAAACCTCTGGAGATCTACCTTTTGGGAACCCCTGCCTAAGATAAACACACACTCTCACCGGCCCCTATGCATATACACTACAGCCACATTTGTTGTCCCAGCCCAAATCAAAACTATTATTGGATATTGCTTCACATAGTGCAGGAATAATCATTAATTTGTATTTGAAACTGTACAGTAATGGGAGTACTACTGCAATGTTTACGACTCCCACCAGACGATATAAACTGGGTCATCTTGAAAGCTTAAGTCTAGTACAGTATTTAACTCCTGGGTAATGATCCAAAATATGTCCTTATGCTATTGTCTTTGGGTCAGTATTGGTTGAAACATATACTGTTTAGTAGGACACTTGTCTAAATGATAGTTTACAGTAGCAAAAGTGTTTTGAAACATAGATTTTCGGCAGATAAGAACCAGTCTGCCCAATTTTCTAAATACTTTCATTAGATTTATTTATAGCTTTATATCTACCATACGCATGCTTAAACGCCTCCACTGTGTTAACCTCTACCACTTCAGCTGTAAGGCTAGTCCATGCATCCACTACCCTCTCAGTAAAGTAATACTTCCTGATATTATTTTTAAACCTTTGTCCCTCTAATTTAAGACTATGTCCTCTTGTTGTGGTAGTTTTCCTTATTTTAAATATAGTCCCCTCCTTTACTGTGTTGATAAATATTTATATCTTATATATTTAAATGTTTTGATCATATGCCCCATTACATTTTTCCTCCAAGCTAACCTATTTTATCTTAAATAACATGAAGAATGGGTAATCAAGCAAATTTTATAATTCCGAAGTTGCCTAGCCCATGAGCTATACCTTTTCGTGGTTTCTATGGCTGTATCACATGCTAGTCCCTTCTTTCAGCATACAGTATATATGAACATACATTGCCTCTGTGGTGCTCTTGTTTATGTAAGCTCTGGTAGTAATTTCACTAACATTTTGAATATCCAAAGTGACGTGTAGGCTCACATGCATGTAAGCAAAGAGTAGCTTGGTAGTTGAAGAAAAAACATGACAATTTATTCAAAGCTAATTGAAGCTGTTTTACTACTTTTTGGGTGTGTATGTATGTGTGTGTGTATATATATATATATATATATATAATACAGAATCCAGCGCACTCGCTTATTCACTAAACAATGCTTTCAAAATCTTAGAGATTGTGGATTAATCTCATAAGGGCAAGCATTAGGCTGCTAGAGTAGGGCCTGCCAAGAATGGGGTACATTGACGTTGTGGCAGGCTTATGCAATATATGATCATATAATGTAACTAAACCCCCATTATTTTTTGCCTAGGTGAGGTGTTTTTAAATAAAACTATTGAAAGCATTGTTTAGTGAATAAGCAAGTGCGCTGGATTCTGTATTTTATATATTTTGGCCCCAGCAGCACCCTGTAATGTATGCATGTTCAGGTGAGTGCAGCCCTCTTGGTTTTGTATATGTGTGTGTGTGTGTATATATATACACACACAGTTGCAAGAAAAAGTATGTGAACCCTTTGGAATGATATGGATTTCTGCACAAATTGGTCATAAAATGTGATCTGATCATCATCTAAGTCACAATAGACAATCACAGTCTGCTTAAACTAATAACACACAAAGAATGAAATGTTGCCATGTTTTTATTGAACACACCATGTAAACATTCACAGTGCAGGTGGAAAAAGTATGATTTTTATAAGAGGACTGGCAAGTGGCTCAGACAATTGGCAACCAGGTCCATGGCGTAAAGAGTTTGTGGGCTAGCCTCTATTAAAATAGCAGAAGGTGCATTGAGATGTTTACATAGTACTGATAGCCCAGCTCTATGTGGATTTGTGCCTGCGCTTGTGGCCCATAGTCTCAATGTTCTTCAGGCATTGAATGGCCCAGTGGACAGCAGTATATGGGACTGGTCAAGATGTCAAACTATGATATGTATGATAGAGAGAGAGATTTTTCCAGTGAGTGCAGTAAGAGAAGAAACTGCTCATGATGTTCAAAACATGCGCTTATCCAAGGTGGAACTGGAGTTGCATGAAAAAAAAAACAACCCTGTGTTTCCTAGACATGCACAGATGGCTGTGATATTTTCTCCCCTTTTGTATAGATCATACTGATAGAGGCTGCAGAGATATAAGATGTTTCACTTCACAATTCTATCAGTCTCCATTGACCAAGCCCATACATTATATGTTCCATGTAATTAGGACAATCCACACCGCGATCTGTGTGTTTAATGCACAAAAAAGGCTGTTTGTTTGTTTGTTCTTTTTATTCCCCCACACCCCGCAGACCAAACATTTACAGCCCTCCCCTGCTTCCACAACAAATATGTAAATCTGTATGTTGGCTTGACAATTACATCAGTCAGATAAAACTGATTAATCTATACACACTTCAATGTGTAATAATTGCTATAGAATTACAAACTCCTATGAAGAAACACTTTTTTCCTCTGGGATAATTACTGTACACAATGGGAATTGTAGTCCCAACACAACTCAGGAGCTTTCTGCTGTTTATCTTGCATCTACAGGTATGTTTATTTAATTAAAGGGATACTATAGTGTGATGAATACAAATCTGTATTTCTAGCACTATAGTTCCCTTTGCCACCTTGCTTTTAGTTTTCATTTTTTTTAAAACAATATTAAATCTACAATAAAATTATATTCTATTGACTCTTGGAACTGAGCATCACCATCTTGGATCTCTTGTCAAGCATTGATATAAGTATGGCCCTTTCCTGTCCATGAACATTGGAGGAAGTGAAACTAAAACATAGTTTCTGTTTCAGCACCACATACTGTGTGCCTTGACTGTGCCAGGACTGAGCTGGATTGTGATCTTAATCAAACCGCATTCAATGAAAAATGTTTATAAAAGCTTTTTTTTTATTTTTTATTTTTTTTATTAAATTGTTTTGTTTATTTATCATTACATTGTTTAACACGCAGTGAAGAGACCGTTCTCTTTTTAGTACCTTCCAGATGTATTAGAATATGTATGCTGTATCGACATAATTTAGAAATCCGTCAGCTAAACCTCTTAAATTGAAAGGAAGCTACTCTAATCCTACAAATTTGTGTTATGACTTTACTAGAAAATAAGCAATGGCGTTGGAAGATAAGATGTGAAACTACCGGTAATTATTTTATGATCTGTATAGAATGATACACTTTTTTTTTTCTTCTTGATTTCTATATTCTCAGACCATGAAAAATCTTATGTTAATAATAATAATAAAATAAATAAATAAAAACTGTCAAAAGTTTAACCCTTTAAGACAACCAATCTGGTAATACATTGTTATCCACGCTCTCTAGCATGTAAGCTCATTGAGCAGGGCCCTCAACCCCTCTGTTCCTGTTTGTCCAACTTGTCACAACTACATGTCTGTTCGTCCACCCACTGTAAAGCGCTGCGGAATTTGATGGCGCTATATAAATAACATAATAATATGGTGTCATATTGTTTAACCTAAAGAGGTTAAAGGAACAGTATAGTGATGGGAATACAAACATGTACTATCACTGCTTGCTCCCCATGGCCTCCTTGTAAGCAATGTAAAAGGGAGCTTACTTTTTTTGGTACTGACTCTGCCGGTGATCCTCCTCCTTGCCTGAGATCGTGAATTTTCCCATTGGAAAGCATTGGGAGGCTGTTTCGCATGCACAACATAACACTGTGCTGGCCAATCAGCGTCTTTTTATAGAGATGCATTAAATGTTCAGAGCATGGAGACACTGAACATTAGTGCTGCATATTGTACATCACTGGCCCAGGAAGTACCTCTAATGTCTGTCTGAGTGACTGCAACTAGAGATGTTACTAAGCAGTAAAGTAAAAACTTTTCTATGAAAAGACCACATTTACATTGAAATGTAAGCTTTAGTTGTTTTGGTGACCATAGTGTCCTTTTAATATACTCCATGCATTGGAGTGCCATCAATTTCAAGTTAGATTTGCATTAAAACATACACAAGTAATTAGAGATAAGGAAAGTGTGTACAGTAGAAGGCTTATGAGCTTATTTCTGCCATATTTTCAGCTTAGAAAGTTAGAAACTAGTTTGACAAAAAAAAAAAAAAAAAGATAGAACCATAAAGGGACACTCCAAAAAAAAAAAAAAAAACGCTTACAAAACCTGCTGTTCTCTTGCTTGCTGCCTTTGTATGCCCTCTCCTCCTTCCCTAGCCCAGACTTTCTGTGTCTGTCCAATCACAGACTTCCCAATGCAGCTCAGTGAGAAGTCTTTGCAAGGCAGGTACTCTGGGCAATTGCTGCCTCTGGAGGTTAGCTCCACTGATCTAACCAAATTAGGAAGTAACAGGATCTGTTGTCTGCTTAAAAAAGCTGGGGGGGCGGTGCATTACCAGGTTCATTTATAAAAGTGCCAATTTCTATTGAAATCTGAACTTTTTGAAACATGAAAAAAAGGACACACTCTTCACACATAAAGCACTTCAGGGGGTCTGTAGTGCCTCTTTAAAGAGTCTCTCCAGTGCCAGAAAAGCACATCAGCCCCTCTCCCTCCCACCCCCAATCCCATATTGCTGAAGGGGTTAATACCCCTTCATTGACTTACCTGAATTCAGCGTCAATGTCCCTTGGCGCTGGGTCAGGCTCCGGCCACGCTCCAATGGCCGCGCATGCGCATTAGACCTCCCCATAGGAAAGCATTGCAATGCTTTCCTATGGGGATACCGACGATGCTGGAGGTACTCATGTATAGCGTGAGGACGTCCAGCGTCATTTAAAACAGTCCCTCTAGTGGCTGTCTATCAGAGGACTAAACCCTGCAAGGTAAATATTGCAGTTTATAAAAACTGCAATGATTACACTTGCAGGGTTAAGGGTGGTGTGAGTTGGCACCCAGACCACTCCAATGGGCAGAAGTGGTCTGGATGCCTAGAGTGTCCCTTTAAGACAGAGAGTTTGTGGCTTAGAATGTCTATTTATTTTAGAACTTATATTTATTTTTGTTTGCAAACTGTATCATGTCAACATGTACCACTGGAAACATGTTGCGCATGGTAGGGTATCATCACCATAGAAATTTAGAGACCGGAAGTTTTTTGTTAAAAAAGAAAATACACAGGGTTTTTTTCACTAAACTATGAAATGCAATGGAACAATAAGCAAGCAAACTTAAAAAAAAAAAAAAAAATTAGGCCAAAATAACTGAATTGAGAAAAAAAACTAAACTAATTCCATCCACTAAGGAACTACTGCTTGAAAATAATGGCATGAATCAAATTTTTAGTCATCAGTCGCTTGTTTTTTTTGTTAGACTGACTTGTTTTTCTTCTTTTCTTTTTCCACCAGAGTACAGAATATAGATTTTAAATAAAACTACCATTTGTTGCCTGCTGTAGCCTTAGTGATTGATCAGTAACATTTACAGAATATAGGAGCAAAGACAAGGACATGGCTCCTGAAACTGCTTGATTTTTACTTTATTTTGTGTACACTTTATTCATTTTATACTATAAATTCTCAAATGTAATACCAAGTGTGCCTGTCAGGGAAATGGGTGCGCGCTAGGCTTGCACAAAGACGTGTAGTTTTGTTTGATGGAAACATTGGCAGGCTTATTTATGTATTTTTTTTTTTGCAATTGCGATTTCTGCTTAAAAAAACACAAAACAAAACATTGCTTGTCCTAGTTTAAAGCGTTAACAAATTCTGCACCTCTGTATAGTAGGTGGACTAACAAAACAAGTAACTGCCGCAACATGAGTTGGACGTACAAGAACAGAAGGCGCTGAGGGCCCTGTTCATAAGAACTTATGTTCTAAGTTTTAGTTCTGTTTATTTAATTTACTTTTGCTTTCCTATTTGCCTCTCTCTCCTATAGTTTATCTGCTTAATTGATAACTTAAATAGTTTTTGTTAGTTATTGCACTCATAGTACTGTCAATTTATGTTTAACTTTTATTACTTTCACCTATCTGATCTTTACCATGCCCTCCTATCTTTAAATCTCAAATGTCCTCTCCTCTGCTTTCTTCCCTTAAAGGACCACTATGGTGATAGGAAAACAAACTCGTTTTCCTGGCACTAGAGTGTCATTAGGTCACCATCCCACCTTTAGGCCCCCCCTCCCGCTGGGCTGAAGGGGTTAAAACCCCTTCAGCCTCTTACCTTTCTCCAGCGCCGGGCAACTCTCCTCCTCCTTCTGACGCCGAGAATCGCGGAAGCTGCCTCTAGTGGCTGTCAGTGAGACAGCCATTAGAGGCAGTATTAAACCTCAGTGTAAACATAGTAGTTTCTCTGAAAAGGCTATGTTTTCAGCTGCAGGGTTAAAACTAGAGGGACCAGGCACCCAGACCACTTCATTAAGCTGAAGTGGTCTGGGTGCCTATAGTGGTCCTTTAATTGCCCTTTCTCACTTCAATATCTGCATGTCTCTCTCCACCCATAATTGATGGGTTTTTTTTTTTTAAATCTAAACCCAGACTTTCAAACTTTCAAAAAGATTGCTCACAGCTAGCAAGTCTTTCAGCTCAAAAAACTTATGCTGAGGTAGCATCTCTGGAACATTTTCACCCTCACTTCTCTCAATACTAAAATCACTCTATCTTTCTGCTTACTTGTCCCTACTGACACCATCTTCATTGCTCCTGGTTTACTTCCCTCCTTTCTCTCTGTTCATCCCATACACTATACCATACCTATCCACCATTTCTCCTCCAACTCCTTGTAAATCCTCAAAATACAAACATCCAACCAGAACATTTAAATCTTACTCCCACCTGTGATGTCTCTCCAAACCCTGGTCCCACCTCTACCTACCTACCGTGTGTCCATGCATCCCATGTAACTCTCCATCTAAGCCCTCTTTCCATTCTGCCCTCTGGAATGCACGTTCTGTGTGCAACATAACTAAATCTAATTCTATCCATGAATTATTCATATCATGCTCCCTAAACTTACTTGCTTTAACTGAAACTTGGCTCTCTCCTTCTCACACAGCTCCCCCTGCCTCATTATCGGATGGTGGTCTACAGTTTACGCACAACCCAAGACAGTCTGACAGTAAAGGTGGCAGTGTAGGGTTCCTGCTTTCACCCCACTGCTCCTTCAAACCTCTACCCACCCCCCCTTTCCCTCTCTTTCTCCTCCTTTCAAATTAATTCAGTTCGTATATTCAAACCCATATCTGCAAATATTGCAGTTATTTATCGGCCCCCTCGTTCTCCTCGTCTCTTCCTTGTCCATTTTGCGGCCTGGCTTCCTTATGTCCTTTCAAGCAATATCCCATCCCTAATTCTCCGGGATTTCAACATTGACACTAACCCACCCTTGTCTTCAGTAGCCTTAAAACGTATTTTAATCACCTCCTCCTTTTGACCATCGCAATGGGCTAATTCTCCCACACATTTAGGCAATACCCTAGATCCTATTTTTTTTCAAATGCATGCTCAGTCTCCAATCTCTGTAATACTCCATTTCCTCTATCAGACCACCACCTCCTATCATTTGTTCTTGAGTGCTCCCTCACCCAATATCCTCAACCTAATCCCCTTCCACTCAGGTTGAAATTGAATTCTCTTGATCTCCAGCAGCTCTCGACTGATATCCATTCTGAACTCCCATCCATCCCTACCCTCTCCTGTCCCTCTCTGGCTATCTCCTCATATAACGCTACCTTCACCTCTGCCCTAAATGCTGCATCCACGCTCCAAGCACGCACCTCAAGGAGGGCGCGCCTTTAACCGTGGCACACTAAGTCAACCCACTACCTGCAGAGATGCTCCTGTTGGAGATAGTCTCGCACCTTGTCAGACTTTCTACATTATAAATTTGTCTTGCATTCATACAGGGCAGCCTTCACCGTTGCAAAACAGTCCTACTTTTCCTCTCTCATTAGTTCATGCTCCCGCAATCCTAGTCATCTCTTTAATACTTTTAACTCCCTTCTTCGCCCTGCTTTGACCACCCCACAAACTAATCTTTCAGCTGATAGCTTTGCATGTTACTTTACTGACAAGATGAAACAGTTGAGGAATGAATTCTCCCCCCTTCTCCCCTCTCTATCTCAACCTCACTTGGACTATACCATCCATACCCTGCAAGACTTCTCTCCAGCTGCTGAACAGGAGGTGGCTGCGCTTCTCCTTTCCTCTTGTCTCACCATGTGTCTGCTTGATCCCATCCTGTCCCACCTCATCAGATCTCTCGCCCCTTGTCTGGTGTAGTTGTTAACGCACATCTTCAACTGCTCTCTTTCTTCTGGTGTTGTCCCAGCTCCCCTTAAACATGCTACTGTTGTACCTGTCCTTAAAAAGCCAGCTCTTGACCCTACCTCCCCTTCCAACTATCGTCCTATATTCCTGATCCCTTTCTCCTCAAAGCTTTTGGAAAGCCTTGTCTTCAATTCCAACTCTCTCTGGATTCCGTCCCTCCACTCCAGTCTGGATTCCGTCCCTCCACTCCACAGAGACTGTGATCTAATTGCAGCTAAATCCAAAGGCTACTCCATACTAATTCTTCTTGACCACTTGCTGCCTTTGACACTGTTGATCATGGCCTCTTTCTCCAAACTCTTCCTATCTCTTCCAACACTCCTTCAGTGTCTCTTTTTCCAACGACGACACCTCTCCTCGTCCTGTCTCAGTCGGAGTCCCTCAAGGTTCAGTTCTTGGTCCCCTTTTGTTCTCTCTCTATACTGTCTCTCTTGGCAAACTCATTCATTCATTTGCATTCCACTACCACCTGCACGCTGATAACACCCAGATATACCTCTCCTCCCCTGACCTCTCCCCTGCTGTCCTACAATGCATCACCAATTGAATGTCGTCCTGCTTTCTGAAACTCAATCTCTCTAAAACTGAATTTCTTATTTTGCCTCCTCATAACACTGATTCTCCTCCTCCACTCTCTTGGCAGGTTGACAGTACCTGCCACACCCCATCCTTTGGGGTCGTTGTCTTGGTGTTATTTTTTTATCTTGGTCTTACCTTTGCGCCTCATGTCCAGTTTGGTGCTAAAACCTGTCGATTCCATCTTAAAAACATTGCACGCATATGCCCCTTTCTTAAGCAAGATGCTACCAAGGAGCTTGTTCATGCTCTAGTAATCTCTCACATGGATTACTGTAATTCTCTCCTACTTGGTCTCCCCAGAAGCCGTACTGCCCGCCTTACAATTTGTGATGAATGCTGCTGCCAGGCTGATCTTTCTCTCCTGTCGCTCATCTCACACCTCACCCCTCTGTCGATACTTACACTGGCTTTGTGTACCCTACAGATGTCAATTTAAAATACTAACCCTTACCTATAAAGCTCTAACCAACTCTAGCCCCTCTTACATTTCTTCACTGATTCATAGGTATGCCCCCTCTCGGTCTCTCCGCTCAACTGGTGACCTTCTCCTGTCTGCTGCTCGCACCCTTACTGAAAATTCACACCTGCAAGACTTCTCACGGGCGGCTCCTTTCCTTTGGAACAGACTGCCTAGCCCTGTCAGACTCTCCCCTAGTCTTCAATTCTTTAAGAAGTCTCTCAAAACCCATCTTTTCAGGATTGCTTATGGCCTCCAAGAGTAACTTCCAGCTCTCAGAAATACTCTCGTTCTCTCCTATAGGGCCACACTCCACACTCTCCTCCAGTTCTGCTACTTTCCCACCATGTCTATTTGATACCCTTCCTATTGTGCTTTTATACCTCACCTCCTCAGGGTCCTCAACTACCTATTGTTCCTGTTACATTTTGTTATTGTCTCATTTGGTAAGTTCCCCTCTTATGGTAAAGCGCTGCGGAATAAACGGGCGCTATATAAATACCAATAATAATAAGTGGAGTGGGGTAAAATTGCATGCAGTTAGGGTATGATGTATTTAATGTATCGGAAAAGAAGTTTTTTGTTGTTGTTTGTTTTGATAATGCAGTTGAGAGAAGGTTTAGTGGGGGAGGGAAAACAGTTTAATTGATATGCCTTCTTGAAGTGAGTTTTCAATGATTATTTATTTTGAATGAATGAACAGAGACGGCTGAAAGACTAGTGGAGCAGGGAAGTGAATTCCAAAGGATCAGTGAAGCCTTGAAGAAGTCTTGAAGGTGAGAGTCAGAGGTGTGAGTTTGAACAGACAAAGGTCTTCCGCACACTGTATGGGTCTAAATGGTACATACTTTTGTATTCGTGAGGAAAGGTAGACAGGAGAAGTGTTATGAAGAGATTTGTGAGTGAGGACCAGAATGTTAAATTAAGCCCTGTATCTTATGGGAAGCCAATGCAAAGACTAATGGGAGGGAGATGTGGGAGGACAGGAAGACACGCTTTGCTGCAGTATTCATTGTAGACTGTAGTGGGTGAGCTGGGAGCAAATACATGATCTATGTTTGAGTTATCAACATCCAACTGATTTTGCCCAGAATATCTTTGTGTGTGGTTTTTAAGTTATGCACCACATATATGAATAAATATATATATATATAATCTCTCTCTCTCTCTCTCTCTCTCTATCTATCTATATATCTCTGCTTGTCCAAGGGACTAAAGCAGTAGCCAATCTGCTTGTCTGTCATGGCAATCTACTTGTCCTCACACAAAATTATATCAATGACAAATGTTGGGGACAGCTGCCTAGAGCCCTGGACATTGGCAGGTATATTTGCTAAGCACTGCATTTACAATTATACCCAAATGGAAAAACAGAGCCATAAATAACTAATCTGGAAATGTTTTCTAACTTTGCTATTTAGAATTATTTTACAAAACTTCACCCTCTGCCCCCCTTACTTTGCCATAATGTGTGTGTAGTGTGCGTGCTCGCTGTATGTCGTTCGTGTTGCACATAATATGTGTGTGTGATGGATGGTGAGGTTATCTGGAGTTTTGGGCAGCACGAAGAATGTAATTTGTTTGTGGTTTCAGCATAAGCTATTTATTTTTTAATTCTTTTTAAATATTCGCACATACACAAATGTGTAACGAGTATCTACCATTCCATCAGGCGAACGTTATATAAACTCTGTATAAACTAATGTAAAACCGTCCATCCCTCCATCCCCACGGGTTTTTAAATAGGCATGTCACCTCTGGGTATTCTTTGTCCAGCTTACCAAAGTGTATTTGATAATAGTGGGATGTTAAATTCAATTTCAACTTGTAGACCATGGTATCTGTAAAAAGTCAAATATAATGCTTGACAATTGTTGTGTAGCTACAACTCATGTGAGGCCCAACCAGCCACAGATATTGGTTGCAGACTGTCAATGGGATGGTAGTTCCCTGACAGGAGAACTATCTGCTGATTACCAGAGCCCTGCAGCCTGTTTTATCCACCAGTCTAATCTAATGCATGAGTCATGACCCTAGATAAAAGTGAAACAAAGTCAGTCTGGATTTAAAACACACACTTGTGGTAATAATACACAGATCTGTATTTGAGGAAGTGAGAGCCTATATCATTAAAAAGTGCAGGTTTGTATATAGTTGCTTCCAACACATCTGTCATATTTCCTTTGCTATCTGGTTCTGTTCAGTGTTATATCAGCTGCTAGCTCCTTGTAACTACGTAACAATGGGACTCCTAGAAAGCAGCCTGTTCTTTTTCACTCTCTCTTTCTCCATTGAATGAGTACTTTTACAATCATAGCTTTGTGGCTTATTTTTAAAAACATTTTTTTAGTATAGCGTTGTGGCTTAAAACATCTCTTGTTTATAAAGAGAGGGGCCACTTAAAGGAACACTCTGATAAAATAATATATTTATTAATAATTTTAGTGTTCTTTACTCTTTTTAGGTTCTGGCCACCTTTTAAAAATGTAAATAAATAAAAAAGTATACTTTTTTTTTTTTTTTTTTTAAATTCAGTTCTGGGTCAGTCTCCTCCACCTTTTTGAAGTCCTCATCCTTGATGTGTCCAATACCACTGTATGCTTCTCATGGAAAACAGTGAGAGCTGTGGGAAAGCACTATCTTTTTGCACATTTGAGCAAACTGGTCTATAGAGGATCCCACGGTGTCACAGGATTATCCTGATTAGACCTCTGAGGTGGTCTCCTGGCGGATGAAGAAAGAAGATGGCAGATAGATATATCTACCTCTTGCATCATTCTCCCCTACCCTCAGCACGCAAACCTGTGATATTATCTTTTAGGGTCTTTCCAAAATATAGAGCACATATCAATATCGACAATAAAAAGAAAACTAAAATAGAAAGATTGTCAGGGGGTTGGAGCAGGTGACCAATATATACAACCACAACTTTAAAACCATAAAAAGTAGTTGGTTAAATAATTGCCCTACGCGTTTCTTCCATTTGCAAGAACTTCATTAAATCAATGTGCAGTCGTCGGTCACAAATTTTCACAGTATAAGCAAACCGTTTAAATATCCTGTTTAAACGCCCCCTCTGGGTAAGCCAATCCCAGAGGGAGCTGTTATCGTACTCCGCTGTTCTTCATTATGCGTTCCAAGCCTCGATCTTCCGTTTCCATTGTAACCCGTGTTATCATGCTTCGTCCGCCCCTCAATGATGCGTGCGTTCCAAATCCGCGTCATGCGTTTCATTCACCAATGATATCAGACTTTCTATTTTATATGTCAGTCTTCGTTAGAACCGTTTTTGGTAAAGACTTAAAATAGTTCAGGCGGGAATCGTATAAGTATCTTCACTGGTGTTGCTGTTTGTTGGGCATAAAGTGTTGTTCACATTGTTATATTTTCTTTCTAAAATATGAACTTTACTTCCATTGTGGCATACTGTTTGCAAGAACAGAAAACATCTTGGTAATTTCATTACCAATTTCTCCAGAATTTTGTGGTGATTTACATCTTTCCCCCCACATCATGGGTGTAGGAGCCCAAAATAATCTGGGGGAAGGTTAGCATTTTTTTGGCAGGGTGTTCTTATTCATTAAACAGCAAACTTTAAATCTATAAGAAAACCAAATTCTAGAGGTATCTATTAATTTGTACACTAAAGCTAGCATAATCTACAATTTGATATCTGCATCTGGGATTGCATTATATAAAGATATTGAATTAAGGAGCTATCTACTAAACAGCTGACAGATCAAAATTAAGAAAAGCCCTTTTCCTTAATTATGAACCTTCAACAGTTTAATAGACTTTTAACTTGGTATCCTTATACGTGGCAATCCCATATAAGGATAGCAAATTAGGGAGTTATCTACTAAACTGAAAGTTTAACATTAATGAAAGTGTTTTTCTTAATTTTCATATTTGAGCTGTTGAATAGACAATTCCGTAATTTGGTATTCTTATGTAGGATTGCTGTATATAAGGATAGCAAATTAGGAAGCTATTATCCTTAATAAGGATATCGAGCTAAGGAACTAATGACTGGCAGCATCATGTCCTACCAGCCAAGTGAATATGTGGCAAGTCAGTTCCTCTTTGGGACATCTGTCCTGTCTAGGTGAATCTTTATAAATATTCATCTCATGAGCTCTTTAAAATGAAACCTGTATTAGTTACATAGTTACGTAGCTGAAAAGAGACTTGCGTCCATCAAGTTCAGCCTACCTCACATTTGTTTTTTGCTGTTGATCTAAAAGTTGGTATAAATTGGTATTGTCTAGGAATGCAGCATTATTGTCTTTTTGAGCCTGTGATATAAATGATTTTTGTACAGTCTGCTTTACTTTTTTCCTTTGCCTGCTTTGCAAGGTATATTAAGGGATGCAAATAAGTCTTTAGTCAAAACACTACTGTCTCAGAGTTTCTACTGTGGCTTTTCTTATTATAGAAACCTAGTGCAACAGAAGCACAGCCAGGAAGGTAATTAAAGCAGTTTAGGGTTTATGGAGACTTATTGATTGTAAAAGTATATGAACATTTACATAACTTGGCAAGCTATTTGGGGGCCTGTTTGGTCCAGACAAAACGCAAAGCCTAATTTAGAGGAGTCAATAGGTTCAGGAATGATGTAATGAACAATTGAAAAAACACAATCTTTGTAAAGGAGATTTGTATAAAAATAATTTTTATAGTAAGAACAATAAGGAATTCTCTGCCTGAAGAGGCCAGCACGTCTATAAGGGCTTAGGGCGCACCAGCTTTGGGGGCGCAATAATAGAGTGACCTGCAGGAAGGAAGCACACAGCGCTCCCCCCTACCAGTCACTCAGTGTAGTGTGGTTGAGTGGAGCAGAGCAGACCATGGTACAGGAGCTTTAGTTTTCTGCACCCGGGCCGGACTGACAGAAAGTGCTCACTGAGAGAGCCCTTCCTGTCAGTCCAGCTGGGAACAGGAAACTGAAACTCCTGCACCGCGGTCCACTGCACTCTTCCTGATACAGAGAGATAATGAGGCACACCAGGGAGGGAAGAGAACCACTAACGAGGGGAGGGGGGGGGGGGCGACGACACACCCACACGCACACACTATAGAACAGGGAGGGAGGGAGGTGAGAGGACCACTAAGGGACAGGGAGGGGAGAGGTACACTAAGGGCCAGAGAGGGAAGGGGAGAGGTACACTAAAGGACAGGGAAGGGAGAGGAACACTAAATATTCTTAAACAAAAAAAATCTGACTGGCATGTATATTTTGTGCATTTACCACTTAAAGGAACACTATAGTCACGTAAATTACTTTAGCTAAATAAAGCCGTTTTAGTGTATAGATCATTCCCCTGCAATTTCACTTCTCAATTCACTGTCATTTAGGAGTTAAATCACTTTGTTTCTGTTTATGCAGCTCTAGCCACACCTCCCCTGGCTATGATTGACCAAGCCTGCATGAAAAAAAAAAACTGGTTTCACTTTCAAACAGATTTAATTTACCTTAAATAATTGTATCCAAATCTCTATATTGAACTTTAATCACCTACAGGAGGCTCTTGCAGGGTCCAGCAAGCTATTAACATAGCAGGGGATAAGTAAATCTTAAATAAACAGAACTTGCAATAAAGAAAGCCTAAATAGGGCTCTCTTTACAGGAAGTGTTTATGGAAGGCTGTGCAAGTCACATGCAGGGAGGTGTGACTAGGGTTCATAAACAAAGGGATTTAACTCCTAAATGGCAGAGGATTGAGCAGTGAGGCTGCAGGGGCATGTTCTATACACCAAAACTGCTTCATTAAGCTAAAGTTGTTCAGGTGACTATAGGGTCCCTTTAATAAAAAAAAAAAAATTGGTAACAAAAAAAATTAAATAAACAGTATATTTGTATAGAAGTTGTTTCTTTTTTAAAAATGGTAAATGTACAGAATATTGCAATTGGTAAGTTATCGGCTATCGTCCTAAACATTTGCAGATTATCAGTATTGGCTCTAAAAAATCAATATCGTTCGATCCCTAGTATAAACAGCAACTGGCTGAATACTTGCAAAAACATAATATTCAGGGATACAATTTTTTATATCTGGGGTAACGGCTTTTTGATCCAAAGAGAGATCTGACTGCCATTCTGGGGTCAAGAAGGATTTTCTTTCTATTTTGTTGCAAAATTGGAAAGTGCTTCAAACTGGCTTTTTATTTTTTGTGTCTTCTTTTGGATCAATCACAATAAGATACAAGTCTCTTTTCAGCTGGTGTAACTACGTAGCATGTTGTTGTTGTTATTATTGGTATTGATATAGCGCCAACTAATTCTGCAGTGCTTTTCAGTATTCTGAAAGGAAGGTGGGGGTGAGGGGGATTTACAGTCAATAAGACCATCACACAGTAACAATAGATAGATAGATAGATGAGGGACCTGCTCAAACAAACTTAGTCTATTGTTGAATTATTTTGTGTAATTTAACAATCCAAATTCTTCCGCCACTTAGTCACCAAAATAACCACCGTAGTCTCCAAAATAACTTTAGCCTAATGAAGCAGTTATGGTGTATAGATCATGCATCTGAAGTCTCAGTGCTCAATTCTCTGCCATTTAGGCATTACATTGTAATTGTTTCTATCCATGCAGCCCTAGTCACACCTCCCCTGGCTGCGACTGACACATCCTGTATGAAAATGTTTTATTTTCTTTCTTTAGAAGTTTTTATCTCCTGCTCTATATATATGGAACTTTATTAACACCCAGGAGACTCCTGCAAGCTAATAAGAGTGCAGGAGATAAGCCATTCTAAATTAAACATATTGTGCAATAATGAAATGGCTGTGGAATGATAGAGAATTGAGCAGTTGGACTGCGGGGGCATGATCTATATACCAAAACTGCTTAATTAAAGGAACACTATAGTCACCAAATCAACTTTAGCTTAATGAAGCAGTTTTGGTGTATAGATCATGCCCCTGCAGTCTCACTGCTTAATTCTCTGCCATTTAGGAGTTTAATCACTTTGTTTTGGTTTATACAGCCCTTGTCTCACCTCCCATGTCTGTGACTGACACAGCCTCCATGAAAACAAAATGGTTTTATTTTCAATCAAATGTACCTTACTTTAGAAGCATTTATCTCCTGCTATGTAGATCGAACTTTAATCACACCGGAGACTCCTGCAAGGTCTAGCAATATATCAAGTTAAAGAATTCTAAATCAAACAGAATTTGCAATAAAGGAAGTGTAAACATTAGATGACTCTTTATAGGAAGTACTTATGAAGACTGTGTGAAGTCACATGCAGGAAGGTATGCTTATGGCTGCATAAACAAACTGATTTAAACCTAAATTGCAACTAATTGAGCAGTGATACTGCAGGGGCATGACCTATACACCAAAATTAATTAATTAAGCAAAAGTTGTTTTGGTGACTATAGTGTCCCTTTAAGCTACAGTTGTTTGGTTGACTGCAGTGTCTCTTATAGATTAGTGTGCAATGTGTTTACTGTTCCATTCTCCATTTACATTGTTCATTATAGCCATTATAGCTGCGGCAGTTGTGCTCAAAAGTTTGCATACCCTGGCAGAAATTGTGACATTTTGACGTTGATTTTGAAAATATGACTGATCATGCAAAAAAAAAAAAAGTTTTGAAGGATAGTGATCATATGAAGCCATTAATTATATATAGTTGTTTGTCTCCTTTTTAAATTATAATGATAGCAGAAATCACCCAAACGTTTACATACCCTTGAATGTTTGGCCTTGTTACAGACACACGCAGGTTAAAATGGCAATTAAAGGTTAATTTCCCACATCTGTGGCTTTTAAATTTGCAATTAGTGTCTGTGTGGTCAATGAGTTTGTTTAGCTCTCACATGGTTGCATTGAGCAGGCTAGATCCTGAGCCATGGGGAGTAGAAAAGAACTGTCAAAAGACCTGCGTAACAAGATAATGGATCTGTATAAAGATGGAAAAGGATCTAAAAAGATATCCAAAGCCTTGAAAATGCCAGTCAGTACTGTTCAATCATTTATTAAGAAGTGGAAAATTTGGGGATCTCTTGATACCAAGCTAAGGTCAGGTAGACCAAGAAAGATTTCAGCCAGAAGAATTGTTCTAGATATAAAGAAAAACCCACAGGTAACCTCAGGAAAAATACAGGCTGCTCTGGAAAAAGACTGTGCGGTTGTTTCAAGGAGCACAATACAATGATAGTTGGGAAAAAAAAGGAGTTGCACAGTTGAGTTGCCAGAAAGAAGCCTTTACTGCGCCAATGCCACAAAAAAGCCAGGTTACAATATACCCAACAACACCTTGACACACCTCACAGCTTCTGGGACACTGTAATTTGGAGTAACAAGACCAAAATAGAGCTTGATGGTCACAACCATAAGCGCTATGTTTGGAGAGGGGTCAACAAGGCCAATAGTGAAAAGAATAATATTCCCACTGTGAAGCATGGTGGTGGCTAACTGATGTTTTAGGGGTGTGTGAGCTCTAAAGACACAGGGAATTTTGTGAAAATTGATGGAAAGATAAATGCAGCATGTTATCAGAAAATACTGACAGACAATTTTCATTCATCTGCACGAAGGCTGCCCATGGGACGCTCCTTGACTTGGACAGTGACCCAGAGCACAAGGTCAAGCTGACCCTCCAGTGGTTACAGCAGAAAAAAGTTGAAGGTTCTGGAGTGGCCATCACAGTCTCCTGACCTTAATATGATTGAGTCACTATGGTGGTGTGTCAAAAGATGACCAAAGACTCTGCATGACCTGGAAGCATTTTGCCAAGACAAATGGGTAGCTATAACTTCCTCAAGAATTAGGGGCCTCATAGACAACAAAAGACTACATGTTGTCATTGATGCTAAATACACAGTATTAAAAACTATGGCTATGCAGACTTTTGAACAGGGGTCATTTAATTTTTTTTCTTTGTTGCCATGTTTTGTTTTATGATTGTGCCATTCTGTTATAACCTACAGTTGAATATAAATCCCATAAGAAATAGATTAAGGGTGTTTTGCCTGCTTACTCATGTTTTCTTTACATATATTACCACTTGTCCAAGGGTATGCAAACTTTTGAGCACAACTGTATATACTTACCTATTATGTGATGTGTTCAGCATGTACAAGATCTTGTGCGAGTGTTTATAGCATACGAAACATACAAAATACAGGTAGGAGAAGCGATATTAGGATTTGTAGTACAGGGTCCTATATTTGAAGGTATCAACACAATCCTGTTTCTGCTAAATTTTTAACTTTATGAATGCATGAATTCTCTGACACAAGAAGACCCAGTCTATCTCTTCGCTTTGTGGTTCTTCACATATATCCTTAATTCCAGTTTTCTCGAACATTGTGATTAATAACATTGTGTTCATGTTGTTATTCATTCTCTCAGTGGAGTTTAAAATCTAATGTCCTAGACTAAAGCGCCAACAACAAAATGTGCCACTGTGCAGGTATGTGGACTACGCCACATACCAAATTTGCTCAATCATATTCTAATGTATTCTAATGTAGGTTGAAATGCATGTTTAAATATGCTCTTTTTGCTTTTGTAGATTGACAGTTGTATACTCAAGCCATGAAACGGGCACGGCTCCCAAGCACCAGTGAAGATTCCGATGACAATGGCAGTAAGTGATTCTTACAGTACATTTTCAAGGTTTTAAAATACACTAATTGTATTCCTTCATAAACCTATAATTCCTCCAACTTTTGTCCCCACCCCAGGAGGACTGAGCTTAGTACCTTTAATGAGCAGAAAATGAGTAAAACACTGGATGAAATCTATTTTGTAATCTTTTTTTTATTTTTTATATTCTTTATTTTTATTGTGCATGGTGTTTACAGAGCATATCAATGACGCCACAACAGCATAAACATTTATCATTGCGGTATGAACAGTGGCATTGAAAATGGTGCACATTTTATAGTTAGGGAACGTAAACTATTAAACATATCATTTGTGTTACTGATTAAACTGAGCAATATACCAGTGGTTAAGTCAGGAATTTCTAGCATCATAAGTTTGAGCTCTAGACATTTCATATTACTTTACATCGAGATCGTAATACTAGTTTAGTCATAGTGTTTAAGGTCACGGTCAGACCCGTTGCATTTAGTAAGTGGGGCTTCTGCCTTGTTAAGAGCAGCGCAGGTCCCCAATGCTTGTGCCTGGTCGTGGCATTTCCGATTTTTGTTTCTTATTTTTCCTGCCCATTGCTGCTCTATTTACTATTGCTGTTCAGCTTGTTTCTTCCTTTTTGGGGGGGGCGGGTTGTGAAAATAGTCGATTTATCTGTTTTTGTGCTGATATTTCGCGGAGCTCTCTGGAGATATGACCTGTTGGCTCCGCCCCCCGGACTCCTTCTAATCTATTTTGAGTACCAAATCAAATTTGTAGTGGATTTTCATTTTCCTTTCCAAAATGTGTCTTCAGTCAGAAAAAAAGGGTGCTTTTTTTTTTTGTACAGTGAGTATTTCTAGTTAATTTTCTCATTTTATTTTTTCTGCTGGATTGTATAGAAATGTACCAGGGAAGATGTCCTAGATTCCACCCCATCACATTTTTATCTCCCTGCTCAACACTGTGAGGTGTTCACACATCTGTTAGATGGCAGCAAGAGGATTTCCTACCAGCAGCCTTCTGTCTGAAATAAGCATCTCACAATAAGATTGATAAATTAATCAAAGGCTACAAACCTGTACCAGGAGAAAGAACCTTTACAATGCAAAGTCATTGTGTGAAACATAGAATGTGATGGCAGATGAGAATCATTCGGCCCATCTAGTCTTCGCAATTTTCTTAATAATTTAATAAGTCCCTGGCCTTATCAGTCTAGGATAGCCTAATGCCTCTCCCACGCATGCTTAAACTTCTTTACTGTGTTAACCTCTACCACTTAAGCTGGAAGCTAAGGATAGTCCACTACATTCCTTGTAAAGTAACTTTACCCCTCTAAGTTAAGACTGTCCTCTTGTGGTAGTTTTTCTTCTTTTAAATATAGTCTCCTCCTTTACTGTGTTTGTGTATCGGCAATTAATTTGCTTGGTCACTGCTTAGCACAAACAATATGTGCTGACCATAAGGTGGTGGATCAGTTCAGCGGCTAAGAGGGGAAAAAAGCTACCTTCTTTTTTTTTTTTTTTTTAATTCCCTTCGTGACCGCTGACGTTTCAGGTACATCCGACAAAAAACGGTCCTTAAGGACTGCGGACTTACTTAATACGTCCTGGGGTAATTAGAGCTCTGGAAGCAATCATGATCGAGGCATCGCTGTAATACCCCCCTCACTGCTTGGGGGGCCACCGGAGATTACCGGGCGATTGCTCCCCTCGGAGCCCGGCAGTTAAACAGAGCATGCTCCTTCTCGGAGCCCGGCATCCGATTAAACTCTGTCTAGCTGATCGCCTTGAGGGGTCAAGGCACTCATAATCTGTCTATACTGAGTGCCTTGAGGGGTCAAGGCACTCAGTAATAGTAAAAAAATAAATATATATATATTTTTTAAATTAACCCTCTACCCTCCCTCTCTCTCCCCATGTACTTACCGATTGCCGCCGTTCCCCCACCGGCGATCGGTCTTCTTCTTTGGGGGGGACTCTCTGGACTGAAACCAGAGAGCCTCCCCTCTGCAATTTAGGACCCTTTTTTCTAAAAGATGGGTCACATGGCCCCCATAGTTGTCCTCAGTGCTGCCTGCAGAGGGTCTGCCTGAACTGACAGGCAGTCCCCCTGTTGGTGAAAGAAACACTAAGTTTGGCCAGCGTTTGTGAATAAGTGGCTACTACAAAAGACTGGAAATACCCCATTTGGAATACCCTGGGTTCTAATGGTATGCCATGATGGGGTTATTTCACATTCCTGGGCTACCATATGTTCTCAAAAGGCAATACAGACCCAGCAAACCAATCTAGCAAACTGAATTGGGCAAGCCCTATATTGACCCTGTACCTTTTCAAACCACCTTAAACCTGTACATGTGGGGTATTGTTATACTCCGGCGATTTCGCTGAACCCAAATATGCGTGTTTACAACAGAAAAACTTATCACGACGATGAAATCACCAGTAAAAGTACAGTTTTTGTGTAAAAAAAAAATATGAACACTAAATTTGGCAAGAGTTTGTGACCAAGTAGCTACTACAAAAGACTGGAAATACCGCATTTTGAATACCGTGGGTTATCGACTTTTACAAATGGTATGCCATGATGATGGGGTTAATTTTCATTCCTGGGTTACTATATGGTCTCAAAGGGAACATAGGCCCAGCAAACCAATCTGGCAAATTTCAATGTGCAAAAAAAAGGGGAAAGCCCTACATTTGACCCCTCTAATTTTGCAAAAACCCATAAAACCTGTACATTGGGGGCACCCATAAAACCTGTATATTGAGGGCACAACATCGGGAGATGTTGCTGAACACATATTGGGGTGTTCTTTGTCAGTAACACATAACAGGAACTGAGAATCCATGCCTAAAGTACAATGTGAGAGAAAATAACACAAACAAATGATTACCCAAAAGTTTGACAAAGACTGGTGGAAGAATTAGTGCATGGCATGTATTAAAATACCACCATTTGAAATACCCTAGGGTGTCTACTTTTCAAAAATATATGGTTTGATGGGGGTAAATTACATTGGCCAACTTCAAAAATGTCCCAAATATGACATGGGTGCATGATGACCAGCTGTGAAAATTCCAAGTTGGAAAATTGGAATGCACACACTCCAAATAAGGTCCTTTAACCCCCAGAGAACCCGACACACCTATACAAGGGGGATATCACTGTATTCTGGAGATGTTGCTGAACACATATTTGGGGTGTTCTTTAGCAGTAACCCTTAAAGTTCTCAGTACATGTATTCTTAAATTGCTGTGTGTGTCAAAAAATCACCAATTATTATTATAATTTTTTTTACATTTGGCAGAGATTGGTGGTAAAATGGTTGCATGAAAAATCAAAATACCCCAAGTTTAATACCTTAGGTTGTCTTGTTTTAAAAAAATATATACATGTGATGGGGCTATTTAGGGATTCCTGACAGATACCAGTGTTACAATGTAACTTTATTAATTTTGAAAAAAATGGTTTGGAAATAGTAAAGTGCTACTTGTACTTATAGCCCTATAAATTTCCAAAAAAAGCTAAGAACATGTTAACATTGGGCATTTTTAACTCAGGATAAAATGTAGAAACTATTTAGTATGGGTGGTTTTTGGCGGTTGTAGATGCGTAACAGATTTTGGGGGTCAAAGTTCGAAAAAGTGTTTTTGTATGTTTTAAAAAAAATTAATTTTTATGTATGTTTTAAAAAAATTTCATTTTTCATAGTAAATTATATGATATGATGAAAATAATAGTATCTTTAGAAAGACCATTTAATGGCGAGAAAAAAGGTTTATAATATGTGTGGGTACAGTAAATGAGCAAGAGGAAACTTACAGCTAAACACAAACACAGCAGAAATGTAAAAAGTGCCCTGGCCCTTAACGGTAAGAAAATTGAAAAACTGACTCGTCACCAAGGGGTTAAATACCTTCCAGGTGATTTTCAATATTTTAGTTTGTAGTGTAATCTCAAGAGACGTGATGGTTTCCCTTTTCTGGAATTTATTTTATTTACGGATTTCTGGATTAATAAAGCTATTAGCTGAAGCTAAACCATGAGAATTCTTATTGTAATTCTGCAAGGTGTGGTACTCCAAATACAAACACAGCAGACTAACTAATTATCCTTTAAGGGAAAGTAGGGTGGCTACACTGATTTTAGACTTTGGACGTGCTGAATGTTAAAACAGTTGGCCCCAGTTTATTAAATGTTGTTATATATAATATTAGTATAGTTTGTGTGATTAGTGTTAATATCTGTATAGTCATCCTTCCTTTTCTAATTTGGTTTAGATATGTTTAACCCCTTAAGACCAGAGGGCGTACAATTACATCCTATTTTAATCGGCTCTAAACGCCGCCGGGCGTAATTGTACGCCCTCCGTTTTTTGTTTACTTACCCGGTCGCCGGCGGTCCCACGCCGGCGATCGCTGTGGGGGGGACTCCCAGGATACACCCGTACACTGTCTTGGTGTGTTTTACTATTAATATATATATATATATATATTAATATCAAATTACACGTAGACTGATACTGATTATATATAATTATTGCTATATATATTTATATATAATATAAAAAAATTAAATATGTAAATACGTTAAAAAATAAAATTAAAAAAATAATAAAAAAATAATAAAAAATTAGATGTGTTATTTCGTTCTAACTGTATTGTGATATTAATATATATTTATATCAAAATACACGTAGAACGAAATAATATATATCTACATACATAAATATATACGTGTGTGTGTGTATGTATGTGTGTGTGTGTGTATATATATATATATATATATATATATATATATATATATATATATATATACACACACATATAGATTCACACACATATATATATATATATATATATATATATATATATACACACATATATAAATTCTACATATATATTTATGTAATATTTTTACATAATAAGGTATATTAATTAATTACAATTAGTGGGACCTGCCTGACAACCCATGCCGAAAGTAAAGGGAATTTAATTTGCTAGCACTATATTTAACCCTATAACTTTCCAAGACACCATAAAACCTGTACATGGGGGGTACCGTTCTACTCGGGAGACTTCGCTGAACACAAATATTAGTGTTTCAAAACAGTAAAATGTATTACAACGATGATATCGCCAGTAAAAGTGATGTTTTTTTGCATTTTTCATGCACAAACAGCACTTACACGGACGATATTATTGCTGTGATACTTTTTGCTGTTCAGCGAAGTCTCCCGAGTACAACAGTACCCCTCATGTACAGGTTTTATGGTGTTTTCAAAAGTTACAGCGTCAAATATAAGGCTTGCGTTTAATTTTTTTCACATTTAAAATTCGCCAGATTGGTTACGGTGCCTTTGAGACTCTATGGTAGCCCAAGAATGAAAATTACCCCTATGATGGCATACCATTTGCAATAGTAGACAACCCAAGGTATTGCAAACAGGGTATGTCCAGTCTTTTTTAGTAGCCACTTAGTCACAAACACTGGCCAAAATTGGCGTTTTTTGCATTTTTCACACACAAACAAATACTAGCGCTAACTTTGGCCAGTGTTTGTGACCAAATGGCTACTAAAAAAGACTGGACATACCCCATTTGCAATACCTTGGGTTGTCTACTATTGCAAATGGTATGCCATTATGGGTGTAAATTTCATTCCTGGCTACTATAAAGTCCCAAAGGCAACATAACCAATCTGGCGAATTTCAATTTCAAATGTAATGTGCTATATTTGACCCTGTAACTTCCCAAAACGCCATAAAACCTGTACATAGGGGGTACTGTTTTACACGTGAGACTTTGCTGAATACAAATATGTGTATTTTATTGCAGTAAAAGCAAACAGTATTATGACATTGACAGTTAAAATGTCATGTAGAACTAAAAAAATCAAAAAAAATCTTATTTTCTCCAATTTATTTCATATTAAATTATGTTTCATAGCTAAATATTTGATATTAAATGAAAGCCCTGTTTCCACTGAATACAATGATATATAATAAGGGTGGGTGCATTTAATATGAAAGAGGTGAATTACGGTTGGACAGACATGTAGCGCAAATGCCAGGTTTTGTTTACATTTTGTTTCGTTCACAACGTGTACACTTGGCTCACTCCTTAAGGGGTTAATTTGATAAAACAGAACAACATATTATTATATTGCCTGTTAATATTATTATTGTCTGCTTACAATGGACAATATGAGAGGTAGTCAAACAATCTGGTTCAGTTTTGAATGGGCTTTTCTTATCTTTTTAGTCAGGCATTTAGACCAACGGCTTTCTGTTTGTGTATGTAGATGCTGACCACATAAAAAGCAGCACAGATGTCAATATAACCAGTCCAGTAGTTATTTGCTTCTTTCTTGTGACACAGGTGGACACCACATGGGCAGTTACATTTCCTTCTCATTGACTGCATTCTATCTTGTACAGATTGTGCCGGGAAACTGGGGTCCATATGTATTAATAAATCATAGTCTTATGTGACTGTATTTAATATGTCATCCTATGATCAGATGAGAAAAAAATATTACTATTCATTATAGGGAACCCATAGTCCTGAAATAATTATTTCTGGACAGTTTATTCCCTTCTGTGCATGCCCCTCAGCTCCGTAACATTATGTTAAATAATCAGTTGCTCGCCTCATTTCCAGAGCTGGGATTCATCTGCTGCAGCCTCCAACCCCTCCTCTGCTGATGCCAGCATCCAAGCTGCCATTACCCACAATCTCCTCTAATCCATTGCTTTTCATAGATCATGGAATGGAATTAGGCATGTGCACCTAAGTGTCACATTCCTCCAATTAATTACTGATATCAACCACATTTTATTACCAGACTGAGTTTTACTCTGTTCTGGAGGAGGTGGTACCTCTAGTGACTGTCAGGAAGTCAGCCACTAAAGGTTGATTCAACCCTGCAATGTAAAATATACAAGTTCCCCCAAAATTTTTAAAAAAAGTTAAAATGCGAGGACCACTTTGCTCAGACGACATCATTGGGATGATGTGGTCTGGGTGACTGCATCTTTACAGTTTGCCTCCAGCTACATCTATTTAAAGGGACTCTACAGTGCCAGGAAAACAAACCTGCACTGCAGGTCCCCTCTCCCTCCCAACCCCCATCCCAAGTTGCTGAAGGGGTTAAAACCCCTTCAGTGACTTACCTGTATCCAGCGCCGATGTCCCTCGGCGCTGATTCAGGGTCCGCCCACGCTCCTCCCCGCCGACGTCATCCGGCGGGGGAGACCTATTGCGCATGCGCGGCCGCCGGCGGGGGAGACCTAATGCGCATGCGCTGCAATGCCGTGCATGTGCATTAGACCTCCCCATAGGAAAGCATTGAAAATTGCTTTCAATGCTTTCCTATGGGGAATTTAGCAATGCTGGAGGTCCTCACATAGTGTGATGACGTCCAGCGACGCTATAGCACGCGTAATGTGTGCTATAATACCGGAAGTGCCCTCTAGTGGACAGCCACTAGAGGAGGAGTTAACCCTGCAAGGTAAATATTGCAATTTATGAAAACTGAAATACTTACAGTTGCAGGGTTAAGGGTAGTGGGAGTTGGCACCCAGACCACTCCAATGGGCAGAAGTGGTCTGGGTGCCTGGAGTGTCCCTTTAACAAAATGTGAACATAAAGCCAATCGAAAAAAACATTTTGTTGCACGGAATTAATCGTTCTTGTATAATCATTAATGCTGGTGGATCCATATTTTTGAATCCATGTAATAATTGATCATGAAAGTTGAATTAAACACAAACATAGATATTTGTGGGTACAAACCATGATTTCACCAAACATTCAAGATATATCACATCAGTTGTTCCTGGGTTGCAGGACTTGCCTAGCAACCGGGAAAAAGGAAGGAAAAAATAACTACTTCATTTGTACGCAAGACTGCCTGTATTTGCTTTCTTTGGCACCATGCATATGGTAGTTTGAAAATTTTGTTTGGCTGGCTGCTTTTGGACGGCAGGAAGAGATGGGTTTATGAATGAGGTTCTCATTCTGTGTTGATCAGGATGTTATGTGTTTCTAACACTTGATCCTTTTTGACTAGTTTTGATCCTACACTAATGATATATAAGTAAGTACAGTGGATTTGTATTCATTTTCTTCGGTTTAAAAAACCCCCCAAAAAACTATATTATAGATCATGCCGTTTACAGTAAATTACTATTCATAATAGTAAGTTTAGAATTCAGATTCTCACATTGTCATACAGGAAATTCAGCTTCACACATTTTATTATGTTCAATAGACTTATTTAATGCATTTGAACAAGACACCCTCTTTTTGTAAAGCACAAATACCTTGTGTGTGATTGGCAGTGTCCTATTAAAAGCTTATCATAGAGGACCATATGGGAAACTATGAGCACATTTAAAAATAAATGAAAATAAACCTTTGTTAACCTCTTATGGACAACAGGCGTGCTATTCCACCCTGCCAAATGTGGGCTTCAAAGCTGCAGCATAGCTAGCCCCATGAATACCCTCCCCCACCCACCGGCCCTGTTATACTTACAGCGGCGATCCCAATCTGGGGGACTGCCTGACAACACAGGCAGTCCCCCTGCAGTCAATCTGACCTTTTAGTCCATAAGATTACAATGACATCGCTATCATATGACCAGATCAGCAGCGAACAGCACTGCCTGCAGGGGGACTGTTTGGGTTATCAGGTAGATCTCCCAACACTTTTTATTATATATTATCAAAATAGCCTTCAAATTATTATAATTTTTTTTTGGGAGAAAAAACACACACACACACACACACACACACACACACGCAACCACCCCCCTCAACATCTGAGGAAAGAGATTTAGGGGTAATTATTTCAGATGACTTACGTTCAACACTCTACCAAGATACACAAACCAAGGAAGGTGCACTGACAGGACGTCGTGAATAATCATAAGCACTTTATTGTACAATGATAAACACCAAAATATGTGTCCACGATTTGATCCTGATGAGGACTCCCTCCCCCTTCCCCAACCCCAAGACAAGTATAAGTGCGAAGTTGGCACCTTTGCAGTTGTTACAGGTACCTATTAGGCAATTTAGAAAAAAAACTTTAAAATCACAGTTTGATGTGAAATATTTAAGTGGCAGTAGGAAAAGGAAGCAAATATTTCCTTTTTATTTTTTCTTCACACCCAATTAGTTGGTCTTAGTAGCCAAGTGCTCCTTTTAATTGAAATTTGGCTATCCCTATAGGCTAGCCATGATTTCAGAACTCTTTTTTTTTTTTTTCATGTGTAATGCTGTAGTTCTGAAAGATGAAAGAGAAAGCTGATATAGAACCACCTCCTCCCAAATGACAGCTCAGTCAGATGTTCGATGTAAACACTAAAGAAGTGAATGAGTCGAGAAACCTTTTCTATTTCCCCTGAGAAGCTGTTATTTGTACAAGCAGTGTCAGGAACTCCTGTCATTTCAAGGATAGCTATGTGATCTCATAATTGTATGAGTCCCCTTAGTCCTGTGTATTTGTTTAATGTTAGGTGCTTGGATTCTGCTGACGCCTGCCATGTATAATGGATAGACTTTGTTACATGTGTGAGGACATGGGGATGTAGGACTTTGACTTGATCATCACAGAGCAGTGACAGGTGACAGATTTGCTTCCTTAAAGTAAAGCCAAATCTGAGACTTTTTTTCTTGGTTTATTTAGACACTTCGAAACTGACAAGCTGATTCTGGCCTGACCCCTATTTTTGCTTGCTGAGCATAAGTCATACATATTTTAATATGCTTCTGTAAACTTTGATCTATTATAGAGTTGGGTAGTAGAAGGGAGTCTAGGATGGCATTTTCATTCGCATTCTGAAATGACCGGACTCTGCAGTCGACTAGATAATAAATTACCTGTGCATATGAGAAAATACACGCTTACACGGTTGCATGTGAGAACCTTCAATTGTGTGGCAATTAATATTGCACAATGGCAGAAGCTGGTATTTCCTTGAGGTGATAGTGTTTTTCTTTATTTTGATATATATTGGTGTGTGCTGTGCACTTGTATTGCTGTCCTTATTATACTCCTATAAATGTGGTAGTTCATAACCCTTGGGTAGGTACACCATACCCATGATTTTTATAACGAAGACTCCTTATTGCAGAGAAGTCTTTTCCTCACTGCTAGGCCTCCTACGCCGTGTACTCTAGCTGCACTTCACTGATGATACTGCAGATGTTGCTATGTAATTGCGAACGGCTGCGGTTATGATGCCACAAGTTCTCGTTCTGATTTAACAGTATCATTTTTGATATCGCTAATGCTAACAGAGCTTCCATTTTAGAGATATCTGTGAAAATATGCTGACCTGTGCCAGTGGTCTAAATCTTAGTACGGGAACAGAGCCTGGGAACTTCTGGCACCACAGCACCTACAGTGTGCTGTTGTGGTTATGGTCCTTAGGAGAGAGGAAGAATCTTAAAACACAGCACCAAAGGAAATCCTATTGGTGCACAACTAGCTCATCAGGGTTAAGATGTATTTCTGCTGACTGTCATTGGCAGTTTTTCTGGATTATTGCTTTTTTCAGTTTTAATTGTTTAAAATATTAATTTAAAGCCCACTTGAGACCATGAAAAAATAAAGATGTTCTATCTTTCTCAATGGATATTGCTTGTGTAATAGATATGCAATATGCAGTTAATAGATGGTACTATTATAAGGAACATGTGTACTATAGTGCTTTTTCTGCAGAAGTTCTGGAAATAGAGCAGACAGATGTCGAGCAATGATGGAATGGGAGGGCACATTTACATGAATATTGGTTTACCAGATGTGGACAGGAGGTCTAGTTTTTATGTAGTCTGCAGCAATCTTATGGGCTTATGTTTGCATGAAAAAAGAAATAATTACACACTGTAAAGTTATCTGCTTCGCTTGCTTGCTGTCTTATGTGTGTGTGTGTATTTTGTTGTTTTTATAAACCGGAGCCTGTAGACAGGCTAATTTTGCATTTTTATTTGCATTGCAATGTTTTAATATCTATGCTTTATGTTTTCATGTATTTTCTCCCTTCCATCATTAATCTATTGAAATATAACTTCCTTATACTTGGTATCGGATCTTTTAGTTATCTGTCTCCCTCCATTTATACCACCATATTTGCACATAACATGATGTGCCTTCATCTTTGGTAGTCTGGGACAGTCTCTCTCAGTTCACCATGGCACCTCTGCTTGCTGGGGTTGTCGCCAAAAGAGACGAAGAGAGAAAGCGAAGAGAGGCTGACCCCCTCATGTAGTCCTTAACTATATATCCCAGAATCCCTTTCACCTCCCAAAAAGTGGTTAATCCAGCCCTCTTTTCCCAGAGAGTTCTTTCTTTACACAAGTCACTTTGATTTCTCAGCTATAATACAACATTCTGTAAGAAGTGACCAGTAAGGGTTGGTTTTTGGGTAGGTTGGACAGGATGGCTTGGGAAAACAAATACGTCCATGGTTATACCTAGATGTTAATTACTCTGATGTTCTGATCTTTTGTTTTAGCTGGGTGGTGTAAAATGCAACTGAAAGCTTTGATCCTTATCACACTGTTATCAAGTAGATGATCCCAAGTTGTGAACCCAGTCACATACACAGAAAGTTATATACAATATTGCAGTTTTGCATATCAATTTCTTACACAAGCAGGGGCATAACTAGAAACCAACGGACCTGGTGCAAAAATTGCCCCAGGCCTCCCCCCATGTGTCTCATCCCCCCATCCCTCCCAGCTCCTCTTTGTGTCTCATCCTCTCCAACGCCTTTAATGTGTCTCATTTCCCTCCATGTGTCTTATTACCCCTCCAGCTCCTTCAATTGTCTCATTTCCTCCCCAGCCCCTCTGTCTCATTTCCTCCCCGCCACTCTGTCTCATTTCTTCCCCAGCCCCTCTGTCTCATTTCTTCCCCAGCCCCTCTGTCTCATTTCTTCCCCAGCCCCTCTGTCTCATTTCTTCCCCAGCCCCTCTGTCTCATTTCTTCCCCAGCCCCTCTGTCTCATTTCTTCCCCAGCCCCTCTGTCTCATTTCTTCCCCAGCCCCTCTGTCTCATTTCTTCCCCCAGCCCCTCTGTCTCATTTCTTCCCAGCCCCTCTGTCTCATTTCTTCCCAGCTCAAGTCTCATTTCTCTGTCTCATTTCTTCCCAGCCCCTCTGTCTCATTTCCTCCCCAGCCCCTCCATGTGTCTCATTTCCTCCCCAGCCCCTCCATGTGTCTCATTTCCTCCCCAGCCCCTCCATGTGTCTCATTTCCTCCCCAGCATTCGTCTCATTCTTCACCATCCCCTCCATGTGTCTCATTCCTCCCCTGTGAAAATCACAGTGAGAAGACGCCAGCGTCCATAGGAAAGCATTGTGAATGCTTTCCTATGGACTGGCTGAATGCGCGCGCGGCGCATGCGCATTCGCATTCAGCCGAAGAGTAGGAGGAGAGCTCCCTGCCTGGTGCTGGAGAAAGAGGTAAGTTTAACCCCTTCCTCTCCATCCAGACTGGCGGGAGGGGGCACTATAGTGGTCCTTTAAAAGGTTAAAGTAAAGTTGTAACAAAATACTTTGTTAAAGTGAACAAAGTGAAACAAATATTTGCCTAAAATTGCCCATAAATACATTGAATACATGATATAACACAATGATACATAATTTATGCACTGCAAATATTGATATATACTCCCCTACATTCCAATGCTGCAATCTTCAGAGCTTTGTGGGTATTACGTTTCGTGTAACCTCCAGCTCCTCCCAAGGTTTTCTTTCATTTTTCCCTGCTGGAGAACGCTTCCCTAAGCAGAGTAAACATCAGTGACGTCCACACACTGGCTTCATTTCCAGAATGCCGGCGTCTGAATGGACATCATTCCATTCCTATATACCCTAGATAACTAGGGAAGAAGGGCCAGCTAGGGAGTTACTATAGCAACTGCAGTGCATGCACTATGGTTGTTATACTTGGGAGAGCAGAAGGACTGCCTGTGGGAGATTTATTCTGCTCTCCCTTGTCAGTCAAATAGTCAATGCTGAAGATTTGACTGAGAAGTGAGACAAAGACCTAATTTTAAATAGTAATTTTTTTTGTTGTCATAATCTATGCATTTGCTGGCAAATCTGCTAGCACAATGTATAAGTTAAGTTTCATGCTTTTCCCAAAGAACATTAGGGGCTTTTGGGGGTTACCGGTATCCTTTAATAATCAGTTTAGTCTAAGCTAAATATATCCGATCGTATTAAATAAACTTAACTTTTGTCTTACTAAATAGTCCTTTAGAACAAGTTCTGAAATTAAAACGCATTTGCAAACATAGTTTTTAAATCCGTTTTAAAATAAATTAATAAATAAAACTAAAGTTGTCGTTTTTAAAATGCTGTGTGATGTCGAAAGAAACGTTTAAACATGTAAACATGGTTTTGTCAAACTGCATATGCCTAGCTTGTATTATCAGTGTATGCATTTATAAAACCAATATATTTATACATGTAAAGTGGGAATCTTTAAACTATTTTCTTTCTTAAGGTCTCTCTACATCATGGTCGCAGAACTCAAAGTCTCGAAACAGGAGAAGTTCAAGACACGAAGATCAGAAAGCTTCTGAGGTATTGTACAATCAGTTATGAAATATTTTAGCCCTGAGTGAGTGGTGTAGTATTAGGGAATCTTGAAATATAAGGCTTACAGCAAGACTTTGTTTTCCAAATTTACAAGTGGTCTGTGTTATTTGAATCATGTCAGAAGCCGGAGAAGAGAAGAAAAAGCAGTTTGTTCCAATTTTGGCAGGCTAGGGACGATATATCAAGGCCAAAGTGTTTTATTTTTTTGTAAGCACACAACCCACAAATTAGCACTTCATAATGTAACAATCCTGGTTTTGCGTTACTTACTCCTAGGGATAATTACAATTATTATAATAATTGTCATCTTTAACAATTTGAAATGTTGTGAGTTGTGAAAAAAGTTTTCTGCATAGCTAGCACAATGTTTTATTGTGTTTGTTTATTTGTCCCTTCATTCTTTTTAAACCATTCCCCAAAAACGGTCGTTAACGACCGCAGACGTACCTAGTACGTCCAATCCCAAATCTGCACTTACCTGATCGCTGGCGATCTTGATGTAGGGACTTGTCTGGCATCCCAGGCAGTCCCCCTGCGACTGATCCAGTCCTCCTGGGCCATGTGATCGCAGTGTCCTCGCAATCACATGGGCAGAATAGCCAGCTTGTGCAGTGCTTGCAGGGGGAGTGCCTGAGCTCTAAGGCTGT
>OW240917.1:129895460-129979721 GCA_933207985.1 Pelobates cultripes | reverse complement strand
GAGGGGAGAGTGACAAAACCACTTTAATAACTATCTGACTCCTCATAGACGTGTTTTAGTGTAGATACTAAAAAGTACTTGCCTGATTTAATTACAAAGGAGTCATTATAGAAAAGCTCTGGTAAATTGATCCCCTCTACAGACCTGGGCTAATGCCATTTTTGGCCTACTTCATTTAGATTTTTTCCTCTGACCAATGTTTCCCCAGCTTATTGTCTACTTACTTAGCTGACCGATGTTCCATACAAGCACTTTGAATAACATTTTGTAGAGGTCTGATTTTCAAATAAAAATGTACAATTTATTTAAGAAAAAGGGCTTCAGAAGACTTGACTATTAAAATGTATTAAAGCAGGGTTAAAATATTTATTGTTAAAACCCCACTGACCCAGGACCTTTTTTTATAGGTTTTAGCAGCCTAATGATCAATGGGACGTCTTCAGTAATGGAAACATTTAAGAATAATATAAAAATCAATATCCGTATGCTAAAGGGAAATTATACACATAAAATAGGTTTGGCACGGTTACCTTTATAAGATACATTTGCTCCTGCTGCCAAAAGCTTCTTTGATGGGTGTGAATGAATACAAATCAGCACAAATAGGTTGAAGTGCTTTTAACAAAAAATAAATTAACAAGTTATACTTTATGTAAGAACATGGTTTGTATTAATGATCACTATAGGGTCAGGAACACAAACACGTGTCAGCCATTTAGGTGGCTTGCCCCTCCTTAGTCCTCTCAGAATGGGTTAAAACTCCCCTTATTTTCAGCTCTCCACGGGTCAGCTCTGCGCTGGCCCCGCACCCTTGGTGACATCGTCCAATTTACTGATTTTTTGCCAATCCAATGCTTTCCCATGGGGAAAGCATTGGATTGGCTAAAATTGGCAAGGGGGCAGGGCTAAACGCCGTTTTGGCCAGTCAGCACCTCCTCATAAAGATGCATTGAATCAATGCATCTCTATGAGGAAAATTC
Organism: Pelobates cultripes; assembly: GCA_933207985.1. Lineage (NCBI taxonomy): Eukaryota > Metazoa > Chordata > Amphibia > Anura > Pelobatidae > Pelobates > Pelobates cultripes. Next base: position 129,978,741 of record OW240917.1, on the reverse strand, counting down.
AGCGTCTCCATGCAGAGCGTGTGGACGCTTAACGACAGGGCTGCTTACTGTGCAGTCCTGAGAAAGGAAGCCCCTCCAGTGGCCATCTAAGGAGTGGCTTTCTATGAAAAGACAGTGTTTACATGAAAATGCGTGAAGGGAGCTATTATATTCACCATAGTTACATAGTTACGTAGTTACATAGCTGAAAAGAGACTTGCGTCCATTAAGTTCAGCCTTCCTCACGTTTGTTTTTGGCTGTTAATCCAAAAGAAGGGGAAAAAAAACCCAGTTTGAAGCAACAAACTAGGAAAAAAATTCATTCTTGACTCCAGAATGGCAGTCAGATTAATCCTTGGATCAAGCAGTTATTACCCTACATTGAAAAATTAAATCCTTGAATATTCTGTTTTTGCAAGTATGCATCTAGTTGCTGTTTGAACATCTGTATGGACTCTGAAAAAAACACTTCTTCAGGCTGAGAATTCCACATCCTTATTGTTCTTACAGGAAAAAAAACGTACCTGGTACATCCGCGGCTATTTTGAGCGCTGGAAGCGATCGGGATCACTTCCAGCCGCTCTTTTGGTATTACATGATGCCTCGATGTCGAGGCATCATGGATTACCCGCTACACTGCCGGGCACCCGGGTTATCGCCCCCCCCAGAGCGATCACTTCCATGTTTGCCACACATGGCAGTGTAGGGAAGAGAATCTGAAACCATCCGGTGGCTTCAGAGTCTCTTTCCGTTACTGAGTGCCTCGAGGCACTCAGTAACAGTTGTAAAAATAAGATTTAAAAAAAAAATAAAAAAAATTAACCTCTACCCTCCCTCCCCCCTTTCCCTTCCCCTTCCCTTCCCCTTCCCTATGTACTTAGGTCTTGTTCTTTTGGGGGGACTCTCTGGACTGAGTCCAGAGAGCTCCACCCTCTCCAGGGTCCCTGTGACCGCTCTAAAAGAAATTTTCATAAGCTGCAATAATTACATTCCAGGGTTAACTCCTATATAGCCACTAGAGGGCAATTCTTGGTTTATAGCACAGGTTTTCTGTGCTATAGCGTCGCTGGACGTCCTCATGCTATGTGAGGACCTCCAGCGTCACTAAAATCCCCATAGGAAAGCATTAAAAGCATTTTCAATGCTTTTCTATGGAGAGGTCTCCCCAGCCGGCTGCCGCGCATGCGCAATCGGTCTCCCCCGCCGGATGACGTCACCGGGGGAGGAGCGTGGGCGGACCCTAAACCAGTGCAGAGCGACATCGGTGCTGGTCTCAGGTATGTCCCTGAAGGGGTTCCAACCCCTTCAGCAACATGGGATGGGGGGAGGGAGTGAGAGGGGACCTGCAGTGCCAGGAAAACGATTTGTTTTCCTGGCACTGGAGTGTCCCTTAAATTTAAATGATTCCCTAGTGGTCCACTGGTGCACACCAGCAGTAGTTGCCTTAGATCATATCCTCTCCCTCGTGGTTCCGGTGCTCAATTAGTGAGTCAGAGCACAGGCTCAGAGATTCTCAGCCTGCACTCTAACAACATTGAAAGTCGGAGCCACAAAGGAGTGGGTATGGCAAAGAGCTACTGATTAGCATAACATCAATATCCATTATTAAACCAGAAAAAGGTGGGCATGGATGGTGAGCTGATTCGAGGGTGCAATGGGCCACTTGACTGGATTGGCCCCCAGGCCTGAGGCTGCCAGCCCTCCCCTGCCTGTAAGATTGCAAAAGCCCATAAAACCTGTACATTGGGGGCACTGTTGTACTCGGGAGATGTTGCTGAACACATATTGGGGGTTTCTTTGTCAGTAACACATAAAAGGAACTAAAAATCCATGCCTAAAGTACAATGTGAGAGAAAAATAACAAAAAAAACGACTATCCAAAAGTTTGACAAAGGCTGGTGGTAGAATTAGTGCATGGAAAGTGTTAAAATACCACCATTTGAAATACCCTAAGGTGTCTACATTTCAAAAATACATGGTTTGATGGGGGTAAATTATATTGTCCGGCTTCAAAAATGTCCCAAATAGGACATGGGTGCATGATGACTAACTGAAATTCCAACTTGGAAAACTGGAATGCACACCCTCCTAATAAGGTCTTTTAGCCCCCAGAGAACCCGACACACCTATACATGGGGGATATCACTGTACTCAGGAGATGTTGTTGAACACATATTGGGGTGTACTTTGGCAGTAACCCTTAAAGTTCTCAGTACATATATTCTTAAATTGCTATGTGTCTCAAAAAAATCACAGATTTTTAAATTATTTTTATTATTTGGCATAGATTGGTGGTAAAATGGCTGCTGCATGAAAAGATTCAAAATACCCCAGGTTTAATACCTTAGGTTGTCTTCTTTCAAAAAAAATATATACATGTGAAGGGTTATTCGGGGATTCTTGACCGATATCAGTGTTACAATGTAACTTGTGTTAATTTTTTTGTGTGAAAAATTGGTTTGGAAATAGCAAAGTGCTACTTGTGTTTATAGCCCTATAACTTTCCAAAAAAAGATAAGAACATGCTAACATTGGGCATTTCTAAACTCAGGACAAAATTTAGAAACTATTTAGCATGTGTGTTTTTTTGGAAGTTGTAGATGCGTAACAGGTTTTGGGGGTCAAAGTTCGAAAAAGTGTGTTTTTTTCAATTTTTTTCATCATATTTTATAATTCTTTATAGTAAATTATATGATATGATGAAAATAATGGTATCTTTAGAAAGACCATTTAATGGCGAGAAAAACAGTATATAATATGTGTGGGTACAGTAAACGAGTAAGAGGAAAATTACAGCTAAACACAAACACCACAGAAATGTAAAAAGAGCCTTGGTCCCAGCGGCAAGAATTTTGAAAAATGGCTTGGTCACTAAGGGGTTAAATTTGTTAACCTTTCTTCATAGCTGATATGTTCCATTCCTTTTATTAATTTTATAGCCCACCTCTGCACTTTTTCTAGTGCCATAATATCCTTCTTTAGAACAGGTGCCCAAAATTGCACAGCATATTCAATATGTGGTCTTACCAGTGATTTATAAAGAGGCAAAATGATATTCTCATCCCAAGAATGAATGCCCTTTTTTATGCATGACAACACCTTACTGGCCTTAGCCACTGCTGATTGACATTGCACATTCAATGCTTTTTCAAGATCATGCTTTCAATGCTTTTTCAAGATCATTTATAAACATGTTAAATAGAAGGGGTCCCAGAACAGACTTCATTTTGAATTTAGCAAATCTAATAGCCTTTTTGCACGCATTATTGACTTCCTTATATCTTTTATAGGATGCATCTGATTTGTCCGATTTAAATGCTTTCAATGCCCTTTTCTTATTTTTAATCTCGTTTTACTTCTCTACTAAACCACATTGGTTTCAATTTGTTTCTTTTATATTTATTTCCCAATGGTACATACTGAGACATGTACCTTTCTAATATTTGTTGGAAGATTTTCCATTTATCTTTAGTGTTTTTTCACTAAGGAGTTTATGCCAGTCAATATATTATAAAGCTGCCCTTAACTTTTAGAAATTGGCCTTTTTAAAATTCTATGTTTTAGTATACCCCATGTGCTTTTGTTTTTTTGAGTTTATTTCAAAGGACACTATATTGTGATCACTATTTCCCATTTGCTCACCTACTTGAATGTTGGTCAAAAGATCAACGTTAAGCTGTAATTGTTCTGGTGACTATAGTTTCCCTCTAAGTATTGGATGAACAAGACTTTTTGTAGAAGCCTTATTTTCCCAAGAACCATTAAATGCCCATCAAATAATGCACATGTGTATATTGTACAAATGACTGAAATGGTTCTGTGATGTGGCCATTCTAATAACCTTAAAACTTAAAGGACCACTATATGCACCCAGACCACTTTCTCTCAATGAAGTGGTCTGGGTGCCTGGTCCCCCTAGTTTTAACCCTGCAGCTGAAAACATAGCACTGCAGAGTTAATCCACCCTCTAGTGGCCGTCTCCCTGACTGCCACTAGAGGTGTTTCCACGATTTACACTGGCCTCCAGCGTCAAAAAAGATCCCCATAGGAAAGCATTGAGTAATGCTTTCCTATGGGCGGGTTTGAAGGCGCGCCTCTGGCCGCGCATGTGACCACTCGGGAGCTGACGTTGATAGAAGAGAGGTCACCAGCGCTGGATTAAGGTAAGCAAATAAATGGTTAAATAACCATTTATTCGCCACCTTACGGGGCCCTAGTCACCGCTCTATAGCGTTAGGTATACATATTTGTATTCCTAACGCTATAGTGTTCCTTTAAGCCAATTGCTTGGTTATGGTCAAGACTGCTGCACTAGTCCTATTGCTCAAACATTTTGCAAAAAGTTTGATTTCCTTCTTGTTACCTCCATTACACTTGTGCTTGTTGACTCCTAAATGACCTCCCTGCAACGTAGTGTTACATGGGCTCTGGGGGAAGATACTGAATGGGGTTGTGAATTGGCTGATGGCAATAACCGCATAACTGCTTTCAATTTAACAGGCCTAATGGGTGGAAGGGTGCTGCTCTGTAATTTTAAAAAACAAATACACCTACAGCTTCTCAAACAATATTTAGAAACAAAAAAACACTAATTTCAAGATATTGCACTCACGCGATAAAAGGTAGGTATTATGCTTATCACCCTCGAAGGGTTAATTATATCTTGTGCTACTCACTTCTCTTTATTATAAACCTATAAAAACACAAAATTATTTTGTGTTCTAGTTCACAGTTTGCCTCACAGCCTAGAAATACCGTCATTGTATATAGGCATTGTTCTTGAATAGGACATTGCCCTAATACAGGCAAACTGTTACTTACGAAGGAGAAAGCACCAGGAGGGTGCGAAACACGGCCAGGGCTTTCTTTACTTTCTTCGGGGTCAGCTTTCTTGGCAGTCTCCTCCCTTGTTCAGCAGGTGCCGGTGGTCCTGCACAGAGGTTTTAGGTTTTTTGTATCTAATGCTAATGACAGGCTATATGTTTGGACCATTAATGCACACACGAGGACTGCGCTCCCAAAATCATGCCATGCACATTTGTTTACGTCAATAAATGTGCATTTCTATAGGATTGTGCTTGTCACTCCCTGAAATATGCTGATTTTACACAGGCATGAACAGAAATATATAGAAATCCGTTGCAGATTATAGGGCTTGTTTCTGGTATTACCCGAGTATTGGAAATTTGGGGTACAACCATCTGGTTAATCTGGTAAGATTATGTCAATGAGCTTGCAATACAGACCGTGTAGTGAAAGAGTTAAATGATCATTGCTTGTAATAGCAATATTTCGGAGGCGGGAGCTTTAAGAAAAGATACCTTAAGATAGAATTTGAATACACACAAATAAGGTTAATTCATTGAAATTCAAACTTCCCTAGTCTGGATTAGCAAAAATAGCACAGGGCCATTTGCATATCAAAATCAAAACATTGATCTCAGTATTTCATTTAAACACTCCCCCTGTGGGGCAGGGGGATTAAATGTTTCATTCTAATGTCAAGAAAATTGAGTATAAACACTTAAACCACAGTTTTAACAATTTAGTGGATATGCCCACACATGGCATGTAAGGTAGTGTGGGTATTGCCTGTACTGCAGCCCGAGTTTAGTGATGAAACCTCCAACAGATTGTGTTCTACCACTAATTACGGTTATTAGCCACTCCTGTAATATTTTTGCTATTGCATCAAAAGTAGAGTGAAAATAATGCACTGGGGATTTACTGATGCTGGAAACAATAACTTAGGCGATTATTTTTTTTGTTCTGTCAACTATTTTTGCAATTACCCACTTAAAGAATTATTTCTGCTTGTTTTAAACACACCATTAATGCTTGGCTTTGTGTAAGAGATTGCAAATACTAAATATTGGTTATTCTGATAATTCTCAATGATCATAACGTTTGTTTCTGTGGGAATTTTTTTTATTTTTTATAGAAATTCTTTATTTATAAAGGTTTTGGGGTAGGGATACAGAAATAAGATGGGGGTAGACAGTTGCGATTCAGTTTTTACATCTTTTGCATTCGCCTTTTATGTCAACCTGCTCTTCTATGCTTCTGATTTTGTCTTTCATTGTTGGTATTTGTTATTCGTTTGTTATCCATTTGCTTCCCTTTATATGCTGTTGGGTTGTTCAATAGTCTACTGATTGGGGTGGGGTACAGAAATAAAAAGGGAGGGGTTAGGGTGCCCTGGCCGATTGACCTTTTGTGGCTGTTCAGCTGATGTATTATCTTGCTGGTCTTTGGGTCAGGTTTGTTGTGAACTGTGTGGTTGTGTGGTATGGTGGGTTGGCTGGTTCGGTTGTTGGGTTGCAACACTTCTCTGTGGATTCTTCGGGTGTGGGTGGGTGGGATGGGGGGTGTGTGTATGCTATTTATTGGTCTCTTCGTAGCTAGTGAGCCTGTGTGGCTTGTGGTCGGTACATGTGTGGTCGTCTGTAGTGTTTTCCTGGCTTGTGTGTGGTTATCGACTTGTATTTGAGTCTCGACCTGGTGTGTGTTGTGGTGGAATGTCCATGGTTAGTGTGGTTTTAGTGTAGTAGTCGTGTCTTTGTGCGTTTCGGGATGTGTTCTGTGTTGCTCCGTTCCCTGTGGTTGGTGGGTGTCTGTTTTCAAGGCTTGCTGTGTGTTCTTTTCCGTAATTGTTTCTTTTTGCCCTTTTGTTGTCAAAGTCCTGAGGTGAATGCACCGTTATAATTTTCTGGGTGTTCGCAAGTGTCATTTGTGGTTGGTTGGTCTCCCTCCGAGGGGTGGTTTGTTTGTTATAGAACCTAGTGGTTCCAGTTGTTCTTTGAGGGGAGTGCTATGAGGTGGTCCTTGCCGTGCCGTTTTTGTCGTTGTGAGTTCTGAGACCGAGGGTTGTGGTGTATTGTGTGTGTCAGGTGGGATTGGTGGGGCCCGGCTGTGCTCGGGGGTGGGTGATGGTTGAGGACATGGGGTCCGTGAGGTGTTTGCAGATGGTTGTGGATGTATGTGTGTTGTGCCGTCTTGCGAGATTGTTCCTGTGGTGGCTAGGGTAGATTGGGGAATTCGTAGAGCCAAGGGTCCCAAATTTTATTGAAGTTTTTGATTGTATCGTGAATTATCGCGGACATTTAGTCCATTTTAATTGTGTCTTTAATTTTCCGTTTGACTATGTTTGTTGTTGGAGTGTCAGGGCTTCCCCATTTTTCTGCAATTGCTCTTCTCGTGGCTAGAGCAATTTTGGCAATTAGTTTGTTTTGTGCCCTTGGGGTGTTTGCTAAGGGTTTTGACAAGAGCCAGATCCATGGGTCAAGTGGTATGTCTGTATGTAGGGTCTGTGAGACCATAGATGCTATTTGGTGCCATAACTGAGCTGTGTGGGGACATTCCCACCACATGTGGAGGTATGTTCCCCTTTGTCCGCAGCCCTTCCAACATGAGTCGTTGTCTGATCTGCCCATCTGCTTGAGTTTTAAGGGGGTGATGTACCATCTCATGAGCGTCTTATAGGCTTGCTCTTTATGCTTGACGCATATTGAGATGGTGGCTGTGGCTTCCCATATGTCGGCCCAGTCTGCTGGGTCCTCCGCAGGTCCTACATCCCTCTCCCAAGCCGACACGTATGTGGGAATTTTTTTTTTTTTTTTAATTCTTTCAGTTTGCTAACATATAGGTACATTAGTTAGGCATGAAAGAGTACTGCACATTTTTATATAGTAATGTTGCTTATCTAGGAGTTCTTCTATGCTGCTCAACAGAAAAGGTAAGATACGAGTATAGACATAGCAAAGGATCATACAATTGCACTATAGATTAAGGCATTTCTATTGCATATTATGCATGAGTGAAAGGTATAGTGACATTTGTTTAGCGATTTCTAGATTGTTAAGATTCCACTAGCGCTAATAATTATATATAATATGTCGCCAGCTCAGGTATAGGCAAAAAAATAAAATAAAAATTGAGTGCACATATTGTGTTAAGCTTAGTGTGCTGCATCTGTACTAATTAACGTAATGTCCAGCCTGTGTGGTCTAACCGATCCCCATCGGCCGTCAGGTTAGTGCCCGGAGCAGTAGGCGGTGGGGGTCCTCCCAGTCAGTGCTCTTCCAGTGTCAAGCCGGGGTGTAGTCAGAGGGTATGGTTGCTTAAGTCCTCTGTCTTGTGATGAGCATGTCGTGGGCTTGTTGTCCCTGGTGGGGATAGTGGATTTTATGGTGATTGGTATCCTCTGTTAAGGCAGTTTGGTGAGCATGAGGAGGTCCCCCATCGCGCCACAGCACTTTTAGGTAGTGGTACTGGGCTGGGCTGTGCCTGGGAGTCTGGTGGTCTCCGCCATGGTGTCTTTGCCCAGGTGGGGTTGTGATCCCAGCGCGGGGAGAGGGGGGTTTGGGTGGATAGTCCTTGGGTTGGTCTCCTTTCAGTTAGGTGACTCACCGCTGGTGGGCTGTTGCCGACCCGCAGGGGCTTGCGTCGGGTTTCCCGCCTTCTCCTCCCTGCTTTCCATGCTGTAGTTTGGCCCCATCCTGGTTTAGACTGCTGCTTATGTTTGTTCCACCGTGGCATTTTCCCCGGATCTCTCGGTGGGAGTTTGGGTGGACGGTGACGATGACCGGCCTGATGGTCTCGTGATCTATGTGTGGAGAGAGGCCTCTGTGCCTTAAGTGTATTTCTTGAGGTGCTGTAAGAAGTGCGCTTGGAGGTAGGCTGCGGTTGGACTGGTGGGTGAGACCGGGTCAGGCCCTGGGTGGCACTCCACCTGTTGTGGTGTTTCCACTTTCCCTCCAGTTTCCTCTTGGTTTGCTTAGGGTCTGCCTGGCCTAGACCCATCTATTGCCGTGGGTCGGTTCTTCAGTAGTACGCTGTGCCTCGCTCTGTAGGATTAGTTCTTGGTATTTGGCCCAGAATTCATCAAAGGCCCTGGCGATACCGTCCCTCTGGGTGGCCCGCATCTTGGAGGTTTGGGGTGAGATGGGTTTCGGTCCGGCGGCCATCTTGGCTCCTGTGTGGGAATCCGATTCTGCAGGGCCCCTCAGGCTTGGACGGGGTGAGCATGCCTGTGCCTTCTGGGGGACCGGGATGACCCCCGCCGGTCCATAGGGGGGAGGGTGGGAGCAACTATGGGCTCCACGGTCAACCGGAGTGCAAGGAGAGCGGCCGTCTCCCCCCGCCTCGGCCTCCCGTAGGCCGCACAGTTGCCTCATCGTGGAGTAGCTGACCGTCGGCGGGTTTACCGCATGCACCGTGTCCCCGGACTGCTTACTAGTGCCCAGTAGGTGAGTGGAGCAATTTGTCAATAGTTTTGGCTTGGTATTCTGTTGATTTGCCTGTCTTGGGCCTGGAGCTCGGGCAGCATGCGACCGTCCACTCCAGCAGTCAGACTCCGCCCCGGGAATTTTATTTTTAATTAAAAATACTTTCGCAAATCCTATGAACCTGTCCTGACTCATGCGTCAGCAGAATGACAAATAAAAAGATTTTTCTTTTTGTAGATATTTTACTTTAATAAAATATTTCTGAAATATTAAAACTCCAGATGTAAAATTTATTTTAAAATTCTTCCTTGAAAGGTGCATTTAAAAATAACAAATCTATTTTGAGAAGCACAAATGTCCCTCTAAGTAGGTCTCAGAGAACTGCTGTCTTTATTCAATGAACCCAAACAGTACAGGTTTAGGATATCTGCAAGTGAATACACTAGTGTCTAGTAGAGTCAAATCGAATGAAAGATCCCAAACATCTGGACTGCTGAAGGACTTCAGAACCAGTGCTAAAAGCTTTGCTACAAAATGCAGGAATTCACATTTGAAACATGTTTGAGGCTACCAGGTTTCTATTTTTGTACTTGCCCACGTGCTTTAGAGGGACCCTTACACACTCATTCTAAAAGGTTCAATGTTGGTCATTTAAAAGTACACCTTTCGATTTGTCATGCCATATTTCAAAAAGATTAAAATTACAAAATATTGTGTGTTTGTGTAAGAGTGTTTTTCCACACTTACTTGCTACAAATAAGTCAATGTAATCCAGGGGTGGTTTTTATTTTATTATTTACATAGCGCCATCACATTCCGTAGCGCTGTACAATGGTTATAAGTGTGACCGCCAAGCTATTCTAGTATTACAAATCCCATGATCATTGTACAGCGCTATGGAATCTGATGGCGCAATATAAATAATAAAATTATGATATGACAGCCATAATGGGAACATGTCATCATGGGATTGGTAGGTCAGCTGTTAGAAATCTATCACCTTGACCCTCTATTGTAATCAATTGTTCTGCTGTTATAAATACTTACTTGGTTTGTTTCAGGATATTGTAATATTTATGTGCTGCTGTACGGTTTTAAATAAGCATTAAATGTCCCTACTAACTTGTAAAATGGTCAGGGCTTTTTACTTTTGGCTAAAAATAGAAGGTTGAATTAACTAAAACATGACATTTAACTCAAAGAATTTAGTTGTGGGACTCCCCAAAAATGTGACATTTTTAAGAAGAAGAAATCATCCAATTACTCATTATAGCAAAATGTACAGCATTTATTTACATACAGACAAAAAGGCACAATTCTACGCATTATCTGAGCAAGAAAAAATAAACTGGCTTCACCTAGCTTATAAATTAAATAAAAAAAATCAAAAAAAAAAATCAATAAAGATAGGAAAAAATAGAGTAAATAAATACAATATCAATATTTATCATTCTTCATACATTACTGTGTTGGAAGTGAGACGCTGGCAAGCATGTAAAGTACATTGTTAACATACCGAGTTACCATGGAGCACAGATGTAGTAACACTAAAGGCTCAACAGTAAACCAGATGTCATTCAAAAGCAAACAGTGTTCACAGGACCCATGATGATCGTATTTTTTTTCTTTTTCATTCATGATGCCATCTTAGAACCCACAGATCCAAATTTAAATTCAGTCTGTAACAGTTATTTTGTTTGTTTTTTAAGTTGAATTTCATAAGTAACACAATACTACCATATTCATGAAGTATCCTTAAAATATCTCTTTGTAGATAAAGGTTATATTGGTGAAGAATTAGTCATGCCCGAACTAGTCTCTCCACTAATTAACAGATTCAACTGATGGTGAGATCTGTCTGATCTAGCTGCACACAAACTTTCCAGGTCATTGTAGTAGTAAGGTCAAAAGGTAGACAAGAAATTCCTATATAGAATTTGCCTACATATGGAAAAGATAAGACGATATTAGGAGGCAGTATATAATGAAAAGTTTAAATATGAGTTGTAAAGCCATTACAATTATTCTCAAAAACCACTGCGGCTTTCAGTGTTATATAGGCAACTTACGTGGCAAAATAGAAGTCATGTAATCAATCAGAACAGTATTGTAAAGAGGCACCCCTCATTTTTAAATTATTATAGCAGGTCAGATAAAGGTAAAATATCCTCGTATGGAAGTGTGGAAAAGGAGTCTGCAACTCCTCTTCATTTCCCTAACGAAGGGAAAAAAAAGACTTGTTTTAAAATTGAAGGTGGCATTCTTTTACATTACTTCTTAAATGAATTTTTTAAATATATATTATATTTCTATTTTATTGTGTCCAGTTAATGCTCTTTTAATTGAAGGGTCAATGTGATGTGTATGATGTGAGCCAAAAAGCATATGTTATCTCTCCAAGAAAACATGGAGGCTGCTTTGACACAAGCAAAGAGTGATTTAAAAAAAAAAATATATTATTATTCTTGCTAGAATGGGATATTTCATGTACATTATTAACAGTGAATATTAATTCCTTGGTTACCTGTTTGGTTTTTTTGACTGTGCTGATATTCTTCCTTCCTTTAATCGGATTTCTAAACATTTGAATTCAAAGAAAGTACCAAATAAATATAAGAAGGAAAATAAAAAAAACTAACAAAGTCTTTATAGAACTTTTAGGAATTAAAGAATCACTATAGTGTCAGGAAAACAAACTAGTTTTCTTGACACTATAGCATCCTTAGGAACCCCCCCCCCCCCCCCCACCACCCTCAGGGCTCCCCCTCCGGTGGCGCTAAAGGGGTTAAAACTCCTTCAGCAGCTTATCTTTATCTAGCGCCGTGCTCCCTCGGTGCTGGAGACCTCTCCTCCCCAGTCGACGTCAGCTCCCGAATGGAGTGGAATGCGCATGCGCAGCAAGAGCCGCGTGTGCATTCACACAGTCCATAGGAAAGCATTTCTCAATGCTTTCCTATGGACGTTCTGCACGTTGAATGCGAATTTCGCATCCAGCGTTGCAGAAGTGCCTCTAGCGGCTGTCCCTTTAGCATGGCATCAACGATCAGAGCCAATTACCATTAACCCTTTTGTATTACATGCACATAGTTTATGGTGCCGAAATTGCTGACCAGGTGATCACCATGAATTTCAACTTTAGCAAGAGTGTGTGGATACCTGTGTTTCATGGAATAGTTAAGATTTAATAGGCAAGTGTTTTGTCCAAAATATGCGTTTTGTTTCAGGTTTATTTTACTGTGCCTAAAACACCTGAAAGATACAATTAGCTATTTTATTTACATTGAGAATAAAGGCTGACAGCAACACATTTAATTGCCATGGAAGTACATGATGTATAGGGATTTCTTTCCGGTCATGGAATCTCCGATTAGTGGTATAATTTTGGTTCCCAGGTGTAAAATACATTGAGTCTGTTCTATCATGTTTAACTTGCTATATTGGAAGCAGTGAGGGGCATGCTTAGTAGCTGCATGTTTCTTGGGGTGGGTAAAAGTTGCCTAAAGTTTAAATGCAGTCCCTGTACAACACACTACCATGACTTCTTATGACCATCTTACATTCTTGTTTATGAGTTTTGTGTGTTTTTATTTTTCATATAGAGAAGGTAAAGTGAAGAATGCACGAGGGATTATATATAAGGCATAGGTTTTAAAACGCAAAATTAAAATAGTGCAAATTAATTGTGTAAATTACAAAGTCTCTAAAAAGACTAACAATTTCACAAAACAACTATAAGGAAAACATTTCTTCCTTTTACATTGCAAACAGTTAAAATGAGAAATAACATCCTTCTAATGTAAATGCCCCTACAGCTCATTATCAAAAATAAAAACAAACAAAATATACAGATAAAATTACCATGTATGTCATAACACACCAATGAATAGAATATGCTGCTATAAATTTGTTAATGTAATCTGTGTGAAAGACACCAAAACATTTTCAAATTGAATTGAAGTTTTTTCCATCTCAAAAAAAAAAAAGGGAGGGGAGGGGGGAAGAAAAACTGATTTAATCATGTACATTATCCCCTTCAAAACACAGCTTCAAAAGGAAAAGGCCAGTATGACGGAAAATAGCCGTCATGTGTCCTTAAAGGAAAACTCCATTGCCAGGAAAACAATCTGTTTTCCTGGCACTGCAGGTACCCTCTCCCTCCCACCTCCCATCCCAGGTAGCTGAAGGGGTAAAAAAAACCAAAAAACCCTTCAGGTCACTCACCTGAGACCCCGCCGATGTCCCTCGGCGGTGGTTTAAGGTCGGAGTCGCTCCTCCCAGTAATCACGTCAGCCGGTGGGAGAGACTGGTCCCGCCCTCCGGCTGAGGAAACCTAATGCGCATGCGCAGCAGTATTTTCAATGCTTTCCTATGGGGAATTGAGTGACGCTGGAGGTCCTCACACAGCGTGAGGATGTCCAGCGACACTCTAGCAAAGAAAATCTTTGCTATGAATCAGGAAGTGCCCTCTAGTGGCTGTCTAGTAGACAGCCACTAGAGGTGGAGTTAACCCTGCAATGTAATTATTGCAGTTTAGAAAAAACTGCAATAATTACAGTTGCAGGGTTAAGAGTAGTGGGAGTTGGCACCCAGACCACTCCAATGGTCAGAAGTGGTCTGAGCGCCTGGAGTGTCCCTTTAAGGAGTTATATATGGCTTGGAAACTAATGTAACTTTAAATGATTAGAAACCCACCCATGGAAAAGGTTAAAGCTTCTCAAATTCAACACAGGAGAATGATGCATTTGTACTGATGGTATCCCTGGTCCAAAACACACACAAAATAATATGATACAGCAACTAATTGATTCAGCAGATCTGTACATAGTATGGAGATGTCAATTTAGAAGACCACACAGAAAATTGATGGTTGAAAATTCTATGAAATAAAATGTTTGGCTTTTAAACTCACCATTGGAGAATCATTGACATGCATGATTTGAGCCTGCTTCCTTACCTATGAAGATAAATAAATCTTAAAGAAACACTATAATCACCAGACCCACTACAGTTTAATGTACTGGTTCTTGTGTCTACAGCCTGTCCTTGCAGGCTTTTCAATGTAAAAAAATTGCCTATTCAGAGAAAAGGCAGTGCTTACATTGGTGCCTACTACACCTCTAGTGGCAGTCACTCAGACGGCCACTCAAGGTGCTTGTGCAGCACTGGTGTTCAGTGCCTCCATGCTCAGCAATGAGATGCTGAATGTTCCCCATAGAGATGCATTGATACATACATACACACAAACAGTGCTGCATTAAAATAAAGAAGCTAAATTTAACAGATGTCTACTGTAATCTCAGAAATGTAACTGTCCATATAAGTAGTATAAATAAGTCAAGGCTGGGTTTATATAAGCAATTCTTTTGCACTGACTGCATTGTTTTTCTATGAAACACATCCATACAGGGCTTAAATGTTTCAGTTCTATGCTACTAGCCAGGGATTAAAATGTACTTACCACAACAAGGGGTCCATGGTACATTCACAATAATAAGGTTCTACTCACCAATGGCTAGTGGAAATTGTGAGCCCTGCATCCAAAATGGGAAAATTGTATATATCTAATTAAGAACAGAAGTATCTTTTATAAAAGGCTGGAAATAGAGCACCCAGAGGACTCATGTAAGAGTCAAACGGATGAACACTATTTGACGCTTAACCCCTTAAGGACAACACGTCTGGAATAAAAGGGAATCATGACGGGATATTTCCGTCATGTGTCCTTAAGGGGTTTACAGTGGGATGGTGCCAACGGACTTCTGGCACCTTAACCTCTGTAGCACACTGTAGGGGTTACAGTTCCTAGGAGTGCTACGTTAAGTAATGTTAGATTAGCAACATGGCAAAGACGAATTAGAAAGTGGCTGGCTCATCAATCATTCTCAATTTCTGAATTGGGAGGATTGTTTGGACATTCTTTTTATAGCTAGCCCCGTGCAACCCACTGCTCATGTACAACATGACTGCACCTGTATTGTGAATGTACAGCTTGAGTGTATAACACCTGGCAATGAATCTGGTCTAGACATATAATCTGCACACTAATGTCGCTCTGTTGTGCCTCTGCACAACAAAACAAACTATTTACAAATACAAAAAAATTTAATAAAAAAAAAAAGTTAAATTGTACATTCCAAAGCAAAGGAGGTTTAGTTAGCAGGACATCATTAAAATCTAAAATAATCACAACATTGACAGTACCATTTTAATGTCATAATCCGTTTATGATTTACTTTAAAAAAATATCCTGAATGCAAAAGTGACATTCGTTGAAAGGCCTGTGGCTCTGAGGAAGCACACAACTATCATAGCGTTTTTACAAATGTGTTTTATAACTCAAACAACCAACAAAGTCAAAAAATAGTGTAAGTGTAATGCACATTTTTAGAGAGTTAATGACCCCTTGTAGGGAACGCTGGGGGTCTTCACCATTAACAGTCAGTGTAAACTATGTACATACACCCCATGATATGTAATATATCATGGGGTATGTGGGTATACCAGTCTGATAATTGGATAAGGGATATGTCAAGTGCTTTATTGAACTTTATTGTGTGCCATACATGCTTGAAATGTACCATGCATCTGCTTATACATTTCACAATTTCATATTTGGTAGCGGTCTACCTACTAACTATGGCCTTCACCAACTTATGAGACATTAATTCATGAAGAAAATATCACATATAACCTCTATACCCCACAGACTAGTTTGGAAATTTATTAGTATTAACTTTCTCGATGCAGGCAAGGTGCAGTTTCAACATTCCATCTGACATACAGTACCTTTCACACAACATGTAAGGGGGTGAAATGTTTATGGAACTATTGCATCTTGGACAGTGCAAAGCTTTGGTTTTCAAGGAAGGAAACTCCCTTTTATTCGAATCATCCAAAACAAGAAAGGAAGTTTTAAGCAGAGAACTTATCACTGAATTACTGAGGAACAGCTACAAATTGTCCCTTCATAAAGCAACATATATTTCTTGGTCGAGCATACTGGATACTCAAAATGTTTGGCCACTGTTCTAGCAAAGAGCTTTAACAGGCATTCAACTTTATTTAAGACCATGCCTGAAGGTCAGGAAATTGCAGTGCAAGGAAATGTAATGGGCCAAAAGTGCAAGATGGTGTACCAATAACAAACAAAAAGAAAAACATTTTTGTGTATCACTCCAAAACAAATAGATTGTGCTTTCAAAGGGGCAAATTAAAAGCACTTCCAGTGCAGTCTACACCCCTTTAAACCTTCAAAATTGACATTATTGATGTCCAAAAGGAAAAAAAAATACACAAAATCTATGTACTCTGTGTGAAGCAAATTATGGGTCTCAGAAGAAAAACTGTGATTTTCAAGTGCAAGTAAACAACTTGGAACAAATAAGGGAAGAGCGGATTATTGACCTGTCAGTTTATAAATGTGCTAACACTCTTTCCCATTCTCCTGTGTCCACCGACTTAATGCAGGAGTGAATAAGCAGACACTTGTCTTTCTACAGTGCGGAGGAACCAACACTACAGTGTTCAGTCAAGATGCTAGGATGCTTCTCCTAATAATGTCTGTCTCATATCCTCTACCGATGTTGCTGTTTGATGGAAGCCTTTGCAGTCGGCACTTCTCTGTTGATTCGGTTTCAGAGTCGCTCATCTCTGCATCTGGGACGTACCCATCATTCTCATTGTTCATTTTTATATTGTTGTTTGTCCTATCTTTTGGGGATAGACTTCCCAAATACTGGCAGTTTGCATTTGGCAGACAGGCTTCGACCACTCCTTTCTGCTGTTGTCTTTCACCCTTCTTTGGAATCCGAAATCCCCCCCAGTTTTTAACAGGGCTTGTAGGCACTTTGGCGGAAGTCTGATTACAATGCATTTTGATTAGTGAGCTGCTGTACTTGGATAAGCGGTTTCCAGAAGACCGCTTACTGACCGACGTACGAATGGTTGTACGCTTATTTTCAGCCTGCTTGTCAGACAGCTCTGCAAGCCTCAGTGGTTTTTGCTGTTGCTTGAGAGGCTTCTCTTTCAGTTCTGGTTTAATGACATCACACTGCGGACGACTACCCCGCCTCTTCCTATGTTCTGGCATGTCTGCTCCGTTTTTATGTTGCACAGATGAAATTTTGGCGACAGCCTTTTCAAAAGAATAAGTGCAATTTGAAGAATGAGCTTCCTTATTCTTGTTCGATTGAGCATGCTGGGACTTCTCGTCTTTCCTTGAGCTTTCTCTATCCCTGCTCTTCTTGTGCGACACATTCATGGAGCAACCCAATGAAGAGCTTAGCTGCTTTCTGAAGAATGCGGAGTGCCACTTTAAGTCTTCAATCTTTGGTGCGTCTGGATCCAGTGGGTGAGAATTAAAGAGCAACATCTTCTCCGAAGGAAGACCTGAATAACATAAAGAATTACATTAATTTATTAGAGTAAATATCAGTTACATTTCCTAGACAAGAATATCAAACTATTCCGCTCGGAAACACCCCCAAAAATACACAAACATTCCCAAAGGTGATATTATATAGCTCTGTTTTCATAAATTGATGCCATGTACTCCTCATTCCATTTATGTGAGCAAAGCTTCTGTATCGTACATTAAACACCATGATAGAGATAATGGTGGAGGCTTATCAATGAAATGTGACTGGTGAGTTCTATCATTATTTTGATCATGCTTATCAACGTGTTCTAAAGCTTTCTAAAAAGTAGAAGAAAAAGCTACCACAACAAGAGGACATAGTATAGTATTACTTTACTGAGGGGGTAGTGGATGCATGGAATAGCCTTCCAGCTGAAGTGGTAGAGGTTAACACAGTAAAGGAGTTTAAGCATGCGTGGGATAGGCTATCCTTACTATAAGATAAGGCTAGGGACTAATGAAAGTCTTTAGAAAATTGGGCAGACTAGATGGGCCGAATGGTTCTTATCTGCAGTCACATTCTATGTTTCTATAATGTGTTCTTCACAGTCAAGTCTTCCAGTTTTCACAGGTATTTGAAGGCCACCACATTTAGAGTGGTGATAACAAAGAGAAATAAAAAAAAAAAGAACAATGCTTTGTCTGAGGATACAAAAGAAGAAACAGATGAAAAAGGGAAAAGACAGATTTAATATATAGCACTGGAAGTTAAGGGAAAATGAAACGTAAAAAAGTTGGTGGCATTTTGATAAATTTTCCATAATGTGTGTCAAATTTGGAAATTCCTATTAAAATTGATCTAAAGCATTGTCAAACTCTTGGTTTTTTTTCAGAGTAATATTCTATATAAGGGTTACAAAATATACAAGATACATTAGCTTCAATCAAGCAGAATGTATATTATCATTGCTAAAGCTTGGTGTTAATTTAAAATGAATGTGGTTGCTGGTATCTGATTTTACCAGCATTGTAAAAATTCTTATACACACATGCAAAATCTTTCCTATAAGAACAACAATAACATACTTGAAGGGAATGATTGCAATATATAATGGCACCTGGCAGTCAGGGGTATATGCTCTTGGCCAACCTCAGTAGTCTACAAGGGAGAGAAATGTCTCTGCAAGCAACACGCAGATCACATCCTCATTGTGACTATAAATGCTGCACTTGATGGACTCATATCTCTTTCCAGCATACGTAACTATACACAGGGCATAAAAGCACGCTTTCTACCAATCACCAGTAATAGCTAGTGTATGTCTGTCGATTTCATTTATTATACAATGAGAGATTTAAGTGCATTTTTATAAACGTATCAAAGTCTGAAGGTACAAGCAGTCAGAACAATGTGTGACTTTTGTTTATTGTTAGATTTTCTGCTGCACAATTGTGTGTGCTGTCCCTACAGTGCACATGAGTAATGTACTGGAAAGAGATTGTGGCTAGTTAGGTATGTGTGGTGTGATTGAGAGTGTGAATAATTAAAAGTTAATAAAACAATTAAGTTTTGGTGTCCTCTGTTAATGAAACTTTTTGTCGTTTGTTGACTCGCACTTTCTATGGAAATGTGTCAAACCCTGTTGTAATTATTCATCCATCATTTGCTGTGTTCTAAATCCAAGGTTTTGCATAGAAATCTCCTTAAACCAGCCAGATGACACATACCAGCACTTTTATCTTGATCCGCAAGCTTTGTATAAAGATTAAATATTTGCTCCTGTACTTTGCAAACAGATCGCTTCATCTTCTCTCTCCGTGTCACCATGTATGTTAGATTGCGCACCTAGAGAAAACATAGAAATCATTTGGTAAACAGCTTGAATAAGTGAAGGGAGATGAATAATCTGCTTACCAAAGCTTTAGGAACAGATCAGCTCAAAACAGACATGAAAATTAGATTGAATTTTTTTTTTTTTACCCTTGATAAAAATAAATAAAATAAAAAGTTACTGAAAAACCTAAATCTCTCACACTGGGAATGTGGTGTGCCCAAGTGAACCTAAGACGGGGGTAACCCTAAATTTTAATCATAAAGAGACAGTGTATGTCCAAGGGACAGAGTCACCGTGGGCACACAGAGATGGTTCCTTGTTGTATACACTATATAGAACATAAAATAAAGTACATTTTCTTGGTAAATTGGAAAGGAGACATAACATATACTTAAAGGACCACTCTAGGCACCCAGACCACTTCAGCTTAATGAAGTGGTCTGGGTGCCAGGTCCTTCTAGGGTTAACCCATTTTTTTTATAAACATAGCAGTTTCAGAGAAACTGCTATGTTTATAATGGGTTAAGCCTTCCCCCTAATCCTCTAGTGGCTGTCTCATTGACAGCCACTAGAGGCGCTTGCGTGCTTCTCACTGTGATTTTCACAGTGAGAGCACGCCAGCGTCCATAGGAAAGCATTGTTAATGCTTTCCTATGCGACGGGCTGAATGCGCGCGCAGCTCTTGCCGCGCGTGCGCATTCAGCCCAGGAGGAACGGAGGAGGTTCGGAGGAGGAGAGCTCCCCGCCCAGCGCTGGAAAAAGGCACTATAGTGGTCCTTTAAAAGAGCTATATAGACTCTGTAGTGAAACACCCAGGGGGAAAGCGTAATACCCAAAGAAAAGTAGGGGGCAGGATAAGCTATCAATTGAGTACTCAAAACAGTGTACATAAATTAAATTGAAGGTCCTAGTCCCAACTAGTTTAGTGGATATTGTCCAATAGATAGAGCCACATGGTATTCCCAATAAACAGCAATAGTCCTAATCAAATGTGTCCCACACCAATCCTCTTAAAACAGAGAAAAAATAAATAAAATCTGCTACTAATAGCTAGCTCTTATCTCTGTCTAGCCCACATTGGTAATGAACACATAGAAAGGGTAATAAGAGTATGAAAAAAACTGGTATAGCAAGATAGACCATGAATCTTTCTAGTGTTACTCTGTTGCTCTCTTGTATACGGATTAGACACACACTATCCGGTGTATCAGTCTGATAGTTCACAAATGCTACATATAGTTACACTGAGACAACAGTGAAATACCGTTGAAATATTAAAGGGACACTATAGTCACCTGAACAACTTTAGCTTAATGAAGCTGTTTTGGTGTATAGAACATGCCCCTGCAGCCTCACTGCTCAATCCTCTGCCATTTAGGAGTTAAATCCCTTTGTTTATGAACCCTAGTCACACCTCCCTGCATGTGACTTGCACAGCCTTCCATAAACACTTCCTGTAAAGAGAGCCCTATTTAGGCTCTCTTTATTGCAAGTTCTGTTTAATTATGATTTTCTTATCTTCTGCTATGTTAATAGCTTGCTAGACCCTGCAAGAGCCTCCTGTACGTGATCAAAGTTCAATTTAGAGATTGAGATACAATTATTTAAGGTAAATTACATCTGTTTGAAAGTGAAACCAGTTTTTTTTTCATGCAGGCTGTCAATCATAGACAGGGGAGGTGTGGCTAGGGCTGCATACACAGAAACAAAGTGATTTAACTCCTAAATGGCAGTGAATTAAGCAGTGAAATTGCAGGGGAATGATCAATACACTAAAACTGCTTTATTTAGCTAAAGTAATTTAGGTGACTATAGTGTTCCTTTAAGTGATACAACAGACAGACCTTTAAATAGCTTGGATCTAAGATATAGACTAATGCTACCAAACCACAGAATATCATATGAGGGTTGGCCTCCTAAGGAGTACTACCCAGGTCAGATCCTACGCTCCCCCAGTGTCCAATACAAGTAATGGGACTATCTATTGCCACTAAGGTTAAGAAATCGGAGGTCCTGCTGGTACGAGGTTCTGAGGCTCCTACATACACCGTGTCCACGAGGTCAATGCTAGAGAGATACTACTGAGTAAATAGACGGTCTATCTAACTGTTGCTACCCATAAATCATACTCCAAAAGTTGCTATATAAATTCTCATTCCCCCACTGAATAAGTGATAAAAAATCATCTAGTGCTACGTGCTAAAAAAAGTGCTGCGCTAAATAGTGAAGCCGACCAGCATTTCAACCAGATACACACACATACAAACACAGATACACAGACTTTGAAACAGACACACACACCTTGACACACAGATAGATACATACACACACAGATACACACTGTATGTCAAGGTGTGTGTATCTGTGTGCCACTATCTGCCAGTGTGTGTATCTGTGTGTCAGATTCATACAGACTGGCACATACAAACACACACACACACCGTGTGTGAATCTATGTGCCAGATATACAACTGGCACATACAAGCACAGATATACACAAACCGGCACATTAAAAAAAAAAAAAACAACAAAAAAAAACAAACGGCGCAATTGAAATTATTTTTTTTACGGGGGAGGGGGGATTCCACAATGTTGATACACTATGTCAAAGGGTTCCACGGGAAAAATTAATTGGGAAACCCTGGTCTAATCAGTATACAAGACAGCAACAGAGTAACACTAGAAAGATTCATGGTCTCTCTTGCTATACCTGGGTGTTTCACTACAGAGTCTATATAGCTCTTTTTAAGTATATGTTATGTCTCCTTTACAATTTACCAATAAAATGTACTTTATTTTATGTTCTATATAGTATATACAACAAGGAACCATCCCTGTTTGCCCACGGTGACTCTGTCCCTTGGACATACACTGTCTCTTTAAAAATAAAAAGTTACAAATCGACTGGCTTTTTTTATACAGTGTCATACAAATAAGGTATATTGCTTGTGTAATTAAGCATAACATGAATAATTTACAGCATAATTAAGATCACTGTGTCACACATTAAACAAATGGTAACCGAGCCTGCATCAGGTACATGTACACCTATATAAATACTGAGCTAGTAAAACCAGCAGTAAATAAAAAACTGTCATCACAGTCTAATAATGTGTGCATCGTCTTTATTGCTGAGGATCCAAAGGTAGAAGTGTATAAGTTTATCGTATGGAAAGCAGAATGTCTGCACAGAACTGTGTGACATTTGCCATTACATAACGCCTGTAATCTAGTCTTAACAAGAGACTATGCCAATCTGATTATATTGGGACCTGGCATGTTAAATGTCGTCACCGGGTTGAAATAACATTCATCACAGAGATCACTAGGAGTGACATTGCGACATCAGTGGGAGTTTTGTTTGAATGAGGGACACCCATTAGGAGGGATAATATAGGGGTGGGGGTGGGGGGAATCATTCTGAAGCACGTTTGGAAAATTCAAATGTATTAATTTTTCTATGTTCAGAGCAGCAGGGGGCTGGGAAAATAGATATTATAATTTCTAAGAGATGAACATGGTGTTTATTAATTAAAAACTAAATTGAGATAAACTAAAAATTGCATTTAAAGTAAAAGAACGGATTTAGAAAGTTTCTGCTTCAGCTCATTTCTAAATCAGTTCAGTACAATTCGGTATTTAGTGAATTGACCCCTTTCTGATCAGTCTTTATATTCACCGAGGGCAGATAGATTTAAAACTGTAAACACCATGTATAAGCAGCTTTATATGCTCGTGTTGACTAAAGGGCTGATTGCATAGCATTTATATGGGCGAAAAGAAGGCTCAAAATATGTTTTTTTGCATGACTGATGCAAAGACTATTTGCTGGACATTTAGGTAACTCCTTGTTAAATTAAATGGAATTCTTAAATGGACGGATATGTACTATTTTAAAGCTACAATAGACAAACAGCTATTTGGGATCCAAGAAACTAACCATTTTCAAAGGGAATTTTGAAGAAGAGAATTATTTGGAAATTACACCACTTACTAACATATTGAAAATCACCTATAACTTCACTTAACATGACACTATAGTCACCAGAACTGAAGCTTAATGCAATGCTCAGGTGAGTATAGCCTATCACTGCAGGCATTTTAATGTAAACACTGTATTTATAGAGACATTGCTGCCTAGTAACGGCTCTAGTAACAGTCACTCGCACAGCCACTAGAAGCGCTTCCAGGGTCAGTGCTCTACAATGTGCAGCACGGACGTTCGGCATCACCACACTTTGCATGGAGGTGCTGAACGTTCCTCGTTCTGCATTGATTCAAAGCATCTCTAGGAGGAGATGCTGACCGGTGCCGCACATGGGAAATAGCCCAAAATGGAATATCTCAGCCAAGGAGGCAGAGTGGGGGCGGGGCCAACCATCAGGAGACCCACACGGCCCTGGAAAAAGGGGAGTAAAATACATTTTTCACAGGGAGCCAGACACCCAAGTTTGTATTCCTGGCACTATAGTGATCCTTTAACATTTATGTGATGCCCCATTTCCTTTTTATTAAATATTTAGCAAATTACATCTCAATCCAGTCCCATCCAGACACAGACTGTGCACACAATGCCAATAAGATGATGAAATATAAACATTAAATTTTTTGATTCCTCTCAGTATGCTTTTTCAATGCTGACTGTGCAAAGGACAATGCTTAGATCAATCACTGACAAAGAGCCAAGATCCAGGCACCCAGTATACATATTTCTTAAATAAAGAGGATATTTAAACATAATATTAAAAATTCTAAGAAATTACAGTTCCCCTCTAAGCATCATATTTTGTACAGTACCTACCGTGTAAAAATTCTTGAATCGGATATTCCCATTGAAAATACATATATCTAGTTATAAGGCAGTCTTGTAGCCAACCCCCTTAACCCTAAACATTTGTATTCCCTTTAACATACACGCCTCTTTTCCACTTGAAAGAATTTGCAGGAGTAAAATAATTTTTTTCATTTATTAATAAGTGTGCATACTTTTTCTCCTCCTATTTTGTTTGGCCATTTAGCTACATTTAAAGTGATTTCCTGGCCACATGTTGCCATCATTTTAATGTACATTTCTAAAATTCCATGACGTCTACTTTGGAGAACGGTGGCAAATACGACAGTTTCCATAACAGAATCCCACCCAGATTTCCTTCATGTATTTATATCACGTCAGATGTCTGAGACCCAGCCTTGAGTTACATGGAATCCGGTCTAAAAATACCTCCTGCATTCCGCAGCCTATATTTAGATGGCTTGAACCAAAGCTCCCAACGGTCATGCTGCAAGCAATGCCAGGTACTGTAAGAACAGCAATGCCAGGTACTGTAAGATCAAATAAGCACTTTTGAAAGACCTGAGGAGCAGTTTTACACTTCTATAAAAGTACACACAAACACTGATGGAATTTAACAGCTAGAGGGCTGTCAGTTTAGAAATCTGGTTTATCTCCGACTGGGAGAAACTGTGGTTGAAATAGGACAGTGAGTTACATCCATGTTCGGGTGTACACAGCACTGTCTGACTATGCCTGAAGTCTCCAGTTCATGGATATTTTCAGCACACCTGGGTCTGGAAAATAATACAACTTTTATTTGTTTGTTAGTCGACATTTCAGTTTAAAATTGAAACTTTCATCAGGACCTGGTGAAAGTATGCATTTTAAACTGAAACATCAACTAACAGAAAAAAGCAAAAGGGACACTATAGCTTAATGTGGCTGTTCTGGTGAGTATAGTCAGTCCATGCATGCATTTTAATGTAAACACTATCTTTACATAAAGAGTGTTTACGTAACTGCCTTGGGACATCTCCAGTGGCAGTCACTCAGACAGCCACTAGAGGTGCTTACTGGGTCAGTGGTTCAGCATCTCCACACTCTGCATTAAGACACTGAACTTTCCCCATAAAGATGCATTAACTCAGTACATCTGCTGACTGGTCAGCATGGAATTTGGTTCTGCTGCACTGCCTCCTTGGCTGAGATCATAAGAATCAGTCAATCCAATGCTTTTCCTGAGGTGGATTGGGGGCGTGGCCAGCACCAGTATTACCAAAGACACCATGTGCTATGTAAAGCTGCACTATCACAGTTATATAGGAAACAATACTATAGAGAGGAAAGGACAGTGGAATTGGAACTGAGCACTTTAAAAAAAAAAAAAAAAAAAAAAACATGAATAACATAAAATGAACTAAATGAACATTAACATAATATGTGTCAATTTGTGTCAATAATCTGTGTCCAAGAATAATATCTGAAATGTACTGTGATGCAGGGCTATACTCAGATATAGGAAATTACCATTATGATAGATACCTTTAAAAATAGTGCTGAGTACCAAAAAATAATAAAAATAAAATAAATAAAAAAAAAAAACAAACACACACACACACACACACACAAAAAGAACACATTCCATTCACCCTCTAGCACATCTCACCCTTTCCAGATCTTGGCGCAGATGAGTAAAGAGCTGCAGCCTACGAATCAGCACATCTTGCTCTCTTTTTGCCAAGTTCTCCTCCTCATCCTTCTTAGGAGTTATGAGTGGCTTGTTGAAGTTGGCTTTCCTCTTAAGCTTCCAGTACTGGTAAACATAATCCATCACGTCAAGAGGGATTTGCATTGCTTGGCTCACTTCCTGTACATTGACAAATGTATAGAAGTCATCTTCAAGTTGCTGTAGTTTTAATTTCCTCTGACTCTCTTGCTTGGTCTCCTGTTGGGATGCATCCATGACTTGAAAGTGGTCAAGGCCAGACTGAGGGGAGGCTTCCCCTTCTCCATTGACCTCACTTGTGCTTTCGCTGAGGTGACCATCATCCTCTTTTTTGTCAGAACTATGCTTTGGACAATAGGACTTGAACTTCACCTCGTCTTCTTCTGTCAGGATGGTCTTCATTTCTAATCCTCGATCAAATGCACATGTCACATGAAAGGCTGTTCGACAGTTCTTAATGGAACACTGTATGGAAAGATCAAGAACAATGACATTGGACCACCGAACACCACTAATTTCAAAGATGAAATCAGTCAATTTTATACTGGCATGTAATAAAATGTATACGTGTATAAAATATTTACCCTAGTACAGTTATTGAAAGACTCTTACATTTCTCTCTCCAGCCCTTTTGTGACATAACACCTCAACCCTTTAAATAGTACCTGACAAGTCATAAAATTGATAGTAGTTGCATGGCTACAATGTTGGTGACCTTTCCTATGATTGTGAGGTACAATTTCATCAAAGCCTTTCCATTAATACAATAGCACTTACAGATTCTGGCCCTAGGAAAACCACTTCAAATTCTTAAAAGATTTAAAGAATCAGTTTTAACCCCTTAAGGGCACAGCTTTAGAAATAAAATAGAATCATGACAGAATATTTTTGTCATGTGTCCTTAATGGGTTAAAAAGTTAGCAAAAGGAACCCTCTCTAGGGGTAGGCAACCTTTGGCACTCCAGATGTTTTGGACTACATCTCCCATAATGCTCTGAAAGCCACAATACTTGAAAAGCATCAAGGGAGATGTAGTCCACAACATCTGGGGTGTCCACGGTTGCCTATCCCGAGTCTAGACTATAGCTCACCCATTGGCTTAAAGCACTTAATGCGTTTCATGTATAATGAATAAATATATATATATATATAAAATTATTTTTGAATTTGATATTTTAAACCCTGACACAGTGATTTTATACAGCCCTGTTGACTTATCCCTTACACAGCTTTGTCAAAGATGTCTTTGAGCTATAGTTCAATTGCCAGTGTTCTACTACAGAAGCCTGACAGATGAAGTAAAGTTCACAGAAACATTAGCCATGGCATCATGTACAGCACTATTATTGGAGCCAGGAGAGTAAAAATTGCAGATTGGAAATAAAAAATTATAGCAAAGGTGGGCTTAAGTCGCAAAAGAAATGAGTGAAAAAAAAAAAAGAAAAGAAAAAAGAAACAACAACAGTCACCCACACAACCAACTGTAATCTAACCTGTGAATTGCACCAAATATGTGACAGTGCCTGGAATGTCAATTCAAACTCAGAAAACGTAAAAATACAAATACACACAGACAAGCACAGCAACATGGGTTTAGCATATGTGCACACACACACTTGCACATAGAAAAGTAAAATATTCACATATGCATTTTACCTATATAGAACAGTAAAAAAACTGTCCACTTAAAGGGTTAATCCAAGCAAGTAATCGATATGTGCTTGAAACATGGCCTGTACAGAGAACTTTACACTTTTCCAAGCCAGTTTTGTGAAAGGGGAGTCGGTGATTGGCCATGAGCACAATAATTTCATTTACATGAAGTTGTTATAGTGCCTGGAGTGTTCCTTTAACCCGTTAAGGACTGAGCCAAATGTACACGTTGTGATCAAAACAAAACCTTGAATTTGCACTATATGTCTGTTCAGGCGTAATTCACCTCTTTCATATTATGTGCACCCAAACTTATTATACATCATTTTATTCAGGGGAAACAGGGCTTTCATTTAACATAAAATTTTTAGGTATGAAACATAATTTAATATGGATAAAATATTTTAAAAAGTGAGAAAATAAATTTAAATGCCAATTTTGGCCAATGTTTGTTACCAAGTGGCTACTAAAAAAGACTGGACATCACCCATTTGCAATACCTTGGGTTGTCTACTATTGCAAATGGGATGCCATCATGGGGGTAATTCTCATACCTGGGCTACCATATGGCCTCAAAGACAATGTAACCAATTTGGCAAATTTCAATATAAAAAAAACTGAAATGCAAGCCTTATATTTGACTTTTGAAAACACCATAAAACTTGTACATGAGGGGTACGGTTATACTCGAGAGAATTCGCTGAACACAAATATTAGTGATTCAAAACAGTAAAACGTATCACTAAAATTATATTGTCAGTGTAAGTGCCATTTGTGTGTGAAAAATGTAAAAAAAAAAATGTCACTTTCACTGACTATATCATCGTTGTATTACGTTACGGTTTTGAAACACTAATATTTGTGTTCAGCTGAGTCTTCGGAGTAAAACAGTACCCCCCATGTACAGGGTTTATGGTGTCTTGGAAAGTTACAGGGTTAAATATAGTGCTAGCAAATTAAATTCCCTGGACTTTTGGCCTGGGTTGTCAGGCAGGTCCCGCAAATTGGAATTAATAAAATGACCTAACTATGTAAAATTATACACAAATATATTCGTAGAATTATTATTTCATTCTACGTGTATTTTGATATCAATATACGTATATTAATATCAAAATACAGTTAGAACAAAATTACACATTTATTTATTTTTTTATTATTTTTTAACATATTTACATATTTATTTATTTTATATACAAATATATATAATATATATATACACACACAATATGTCGGTTAAACCAGGTTACCAATCCCTTTCTTTTCAACAAATAGCAAACTTGGTCATTGTATAACGTCATACAGAACATTTTTTTTTTTTTAAATAAAACAGTTCCAGGGAAGATATTTTTCAATACTGCTTGAAACCTGTAGCTAGAACAAATAATAATAATAAAAATAATAATAATAACAACAAAGTATTTAACCAGGAAAGGTTTATTCAGATTACTCTGGTTTTCAAGTACGTCCTGGGGATGTAACCTTAGCAGATACTACTGATGATGATACTGTGTGTTATGACCTGGATATTTTTTTGCAAGTGGCATCTCTCACAATATGTACCTATAACCGTGGAATATTTCACAAGTCTTGTATTTCACAGAGATGTAACAAATACAGAGACAGCTTCTGGAATCCCCTTACTCTCTCACATGGCACACTACCACACAGCGCCTAAAAGAGGGAACGCTAAGATGTCATGTCATCCACACAGTTTGAATCAGGAAAGAGAGTTGTGTCTTAATGGCAACTTAGTTTTGTCAAGCCCTGATTTAAAAAAACTCCAGTGTAAATCAAGAATTGAGCTATGGTGTACGCAAAAATGGTCACATAACAGCAGATCCTTGGTTGTATATCACTGATTGAATAAAAAGTTCGGAAAAATTTATATTAGTCTCTTGAGGATTTCAGAAAACCAAGCAATTAACAAGGATTAAAACTGCACTAAAACGAAACAATATCACTGGTTAGTATGGACACATTACTCAGATTTGTCACTGTACCTATGTTCACTATCTGGGACTATGGTGAGAATTACCAATCTAGTGGTACTGGATTGTCACTAGATTTCTATGTAAAGAATTCTATGTAAAATTACACATAATGAAAAGAACAGCTGGCCAATCAGCCGTAGAAAGAAGTTTGTTAGCAGTGAATTATTTGGAACATCTTGGGCATTGGGCTACGTCAGCGATCTTCTGGATGAATGGTTTTAGAATCAGACTAGCGGCTGTCAGGAGG
Source organism: Pelobates cultripes (assembly GCA_933207985.1). Lineage (NCBI taxonomy): Eukaryota > Metazoa > Chordata > Amphibia > Anura > Pelobatidae > Pelobates > Pelobates cultripes. Next base: position 129,948,950 of record OW240917.1, on the reverse strand, counting down.
CAGAGTAATGGATTACCTGGAAGTAAACATTAAAAGTTAAAGGAACACTATAGTGTCAGGAATACAGCAGTGGATTCCTGACACTATAGGTCTAAATAACAGCTTTGTCCACCAGTCCCCTCACTAACCTCTGGTTAAAAAGGTGTTAAAACTCACCTTTTATCAAACTTGATGGTCTCAGTCAATCCAATGCTTTCCCATAGGAAAGCAATGAGAGACTATTGCGTATGCGCGGCAAAACGCTGCTCTGTGCCAATCAGCATCTCTTCATAGAAATGCATTTCTATGGGGAAGGTTCATCACTTCCATGCAGAATGTGGAGACGCTGAACATCACTTGCAACACAGACCCAGGAAGCACCTCTAGTCTGAGTTACTCTCACTCCGTTACCATTCAGTAATGTAAAGACTGCCTTTTCTCTGAACAGGCAGTGTTTACATTAAAAAGCCTGCAGGCACAGACTATAGTCACCAGAACAGCTACATTCTGTGACTACAGTATAGTGTCCCTTTGAGGATCACTATTCGATTTTAAAAACAGCTATTTTGTTATCAGTATTGGAGTGTTCATTTAAGCTTCTCCAGCGAGGTCTGCCATGCATGCATTTAGGTACCTGCACATCACACACTATGAAAATGATAGAACATTTTCTATCTCAAAACACAAAGTGCATCTTTGCAAAATAGATAATCTGTACTGGATCACCACCAAATGTTCCATGAATCCTTCATTGTTCATAGACTGAAACTGTGAAAATTATCTTCCCTTTTCTCTATTATATTCAGAGAATTTTGGGAGTTGAAGTCCAACAATAACATTCTGGTGGAGCTTGACAACTTTGCTAAATTATTTTTCATGGTAAATAGAACCCTCCACCCTAACAGATAATAATAGGAGACCTTTGGATTTAATGTCTCCTTCACCCTTGCGTCATAACCAGCAGCACTCATCAGATCAAGAAGGCAGTTAATTTTGATGCAGGTGGCACACCTCTAATGTCTACAAACAGCAGAACTGAGAAGCACCCCACCTTCTTCCAGAAAATTAAATTATGGATCCTCACCTGCTCTCCCCCTCTCCCCACATGAGTGCTAATTTGTTCTTTTAATACAAACATCTCTTAGCCAACACTTGTCTCCAGGTTTTTTCCTTGAAGATTGCTGGAACACAAAATGAGGACTTGCACTTTTTATGCAAGCTATAAATCCTCAGATAGAAATAACCTGTTTATGTGGAAAGCATAAAAACAAATAAAAACCACATATATTTTACTACGGCATCTGCATAACTTTATTGTCCAATTAAAGAACATGTCACATGACATTTCCTCTGCTTTCCCTAGATAATGGATGCAGACATGGTTTTGCAAACATCAGTGTTAAGAAATCCAATACAGAGATCTACACCAATTTAAAATTATGTACTTCTATGCTCTGGTGGAAAATGAGAGGTACAGCTAATTACATTACTTACTCATTTACTTAGTAAAATAGTTTGTGTGCTTGCACTATGGATCCATCAGTAATCGCAGCACATACTTTTTATTGAGCGGTGTGATTAGCTCTTGATGACACAAGTGGGAGTCCTTGAAATCAACTACTTATAAATTATCAACAGAATTACACTATTTGTTCATTTACATGTATATTGGATCATATTGCTATATATAATTGAGATATCAATGCTTAAAGGGACACTATCATCACTAGAACAACTACAGCTTATTGAATTTCTTCTGGTGAGTAGAATCATTCCCTTCAGGCTTTTTGCTGTAAACACTGTAGTTTCAGAGAAAATGCAGTGTTTACATTGCAGCCTAGTGATAACTTCACTGGCCACTCCTCAGATAGCTGTTAGAGATCCTTCCTGGGTCATGGCTGCCTAAAATGCATCCAAACATTCAGAATCTCCTCCCTCTGCATGCAGACACTGAACTTTCCTCAAAGAGATTGACTGATTTAATTAATCTCTAAGAGGAGATGCTGATTGGCCAGGGCTGTGTTAGAATCATGCTTGCTCTGCCCCTGATCTGCCTCCTTATCAGTCTCAGCCAATCCTATGGGGAAGCACTGTGATTGGATCAGGCCACCACTTCTGATGAGGTCAGCAGACTGCTTGTTTTTCTGAGTCTAGCACCATGCAGAGTTACAGCTTCAGGCATGAATATAATAAGATTTGTACTATATTTATAGAGGCATGAGGGGCCCAGGGGGGCCTAGATGGTGGTTTTAACACTATAGGGTCAGGAATACATGTTTGTGTTCCTGGCCCTATAGTAATCCTTATTATATTGTACCATGCCTTCCTATATTTCCCTTCCTACTGTCAGCTATATCTCCAAGAACTGCGTTATACTGCATATAATTTTCTTTCTCTCCTCTCCCTCGACCACAGTTCCTTTCCTCTTCGTTCTTCCTCCTTTCCCTCCCTTTGCTCTTTCTCCAACTGGGAATCTCCAGGTACCTATCACAAACCACAACTTGGGTTCACCAAACATGTTGTGTTACCCCCTTATCAAGCCCCCGTCTAGGGTCAGAGAACTGGCTATCTAGAGTTAGGAGCTGGCCTTAGTGGTACAACGTACCTGGTCCCGCGGGGCCAACCCCCCAATCTCAACACGGAGTTTTCGCCCCTCGGCCCAAATCATAGTTAGAGCCTCGCATTCACCCACCTATCGGGTTTATAGTTAGGGCCTCACCAGACACGGCCACACGTTTTGGATCTTTTACTGTCACCGAGAGGCCGTCACCCCGCCACTACGCTAGTGGCTCGAGCCCCACGCCCAAATCATAGGTAGAGCCTCTCACCAGCTGCTTGGCAACTAGCAGGGCCTCACTTGTCACGGGGTAGAGAGCTTTTCGCTTCGGCACTAGTTAGCCAGCCAGTTCTATATTGCTTAACCGTATTGTTTTTAATCAGTTCATTGTTGTTGTGATATTCTTTTTCAATATGTCCTAAAAAGACAACATCGGACAAGGACCATCCTGCCCTAGCGCAACACCGAGCTGGACACTGACAATTCTGTGTTGGCGTCCAGCTCACAAAGAGGAATCTCAGACATTACAGGAGACCTAAACTCCATACTGGCTACGCTTCAGACCTTCAATAATAGTTTGTCTAACTTAGAGAACACCAGCCCGGCTCAGTTAGGCCCTCCTCCCGTAGGGTCCATACACACACACTTACTCCCACCAACAAGCAGGGTTGGCCCCCTGCATCACCTTTCACTCCACCACCCCCCACTTTCTGAGTACTCACCCACGAATTTGTGTTAATTTCAACACCGGCATATGTAGTTCTACCAACTGCAAATTGCTTCACGTATGCTCCATATGCCTCGGTGCTCATGTCAAAATACCATCTGCCCGTATATTATATCAAAGTTTAAGAGTACAGTGGGAATAAGCTTAGACGTTATGCATGAGTCACATCCGTCCCTGCACTTGGTGATTTAATCATTACACATGGGTTCCACATTGGGTGGGGGTAACTCCCAGTAGATGTAGATGTTCCATTCTCCTCGGCTAGACACGCATCATATACGGTAAACTACCAGCAATACTCTAATAAACAACATCTCATTGATCTGCCTGCTCCTCATTCAGTCGCAACCTAGGCTTAACTCCCTCAGAGCCTAATTCTCTCAGTCTTCATGTCATAGAGTCATACCAATTATGGTACCATACAGTCAAGTCTCTCTAGGATAAGAGCGTGTGCAGTCATGAAGACGAACAAGTCCCGTTGTAACGGATCGCCTGGCACCCCGACTGGGTACCTCCGTTGAAGGATGCTCCTAGCGCTTCCTGAGGATTCCAAGCACTCTGGCAGACACCACAACCACCGAACCGGAGAAGCATATGAATCCTCTCAAGCATATGAATGCTGTAGACCGTTGAATAGGAACCATACGAATAGGTTTACTCTCCTAGCAGTCAAACTGGAACAGCATACAGTAAATCCTTCCCCCAATAATGAGACGACACTTCACTTTGAGGGTTAAAACAGGAACTCAGGTGCTGGCACACCCAGCCTGGTTTTATTACAGTCCAAATACAGGACCGCCCACAGGGGGTATAAAACAACCAATAACATCACAGTTACATCCCACATATTCCCTCCCCTTATCCTGAGAGGAAACTCAATTATACATACAGTTAAAACATACTTTCTACCCAACTTTCATAACTCCAAAACCATACATCACATTCACATAAAATTACATATTCACAATCAATCCATTCAGGGGAACAACATATTCAAAAATGGCACAAATCAGACAAAGGGGTTCAAAAGTTAGTAAAAAGTCCTTTGTGACTAAATGAAGCATGGCTTTCTGGCCCAAACCAGTTTCAGAGTCTTCTATCCTGGAGATAAGTAATTCAATTATCTCCCAGGACAGACACAAGACTCCATTAAGCACATGGTTGCAAAAAGACACAAAACACTTTAAAATACATAAAGTCACCTTTTACACATAACAGACAGACATTTCACATATCCCCAGATAGCTGGGATCTGAGCGCACAAAACTACCGAATAGCGCTCAGATCCTATTCACACAGTTCAATTGCCATGGAGCCAAAGTCTTTAACTACACGAATGGGCTCCATGGCATAGCTATCTGGGTTAACACATTCACATAAAGTCTGGTCCATAGTCCAAAGGCAAGAGGCGGGCAAGCAGCCCCCTCCAAGGACACGTGGCGAGGCCGGTTTCGCCACATTTCTCCCCTTTACCATCCAGACTAACAGGGTATCTGACCTCCTGCCGGTCAGTGCCCTGGTTAGTCCAGCAACCCACCCACGAAGCACAAACAGCAATACAGCCCACCCACAATAACTGGTTACTACACCTGGATAAAATAGCAAGTTGTCCGTGTCCAGGTGCCTCACCACGGCTGTACGGGGGGCTGGTAGAATGCCTTGGTGGGTTGCTGAGTGGGCAGAGACCAGCGGTACTCTGCCCGGGTGCCAGCGCTACCACTGAAGTAGCCTGGTTGGAGCCTGGTTGTGGGAGGGGGAGACCGACTGTCTCCCCTCTGGATACACTGCTCTGTGGCTGGGGGACAGGACCGACCGTCCCTACCCCTGGTGCTGCAAGTGCAGAGACTACGGTCCCATCTGCATAGTTGTGGGGCTTAACATCTCCCCTTGGTGGGTTAGGCTGCCGCTGGAGAGAGGGTGTAACAAGCTCCTCTCTCTGAACTGTAGACTGCCGCTGGGGAGAGGGGGTAACCTGCTCCTCTCCCTGACACTCTCTTTGCTGGTGGAGAGGGGGACCAACTGTCTCCCCTTTCAATATTTTGTCCTGCGGCTGGGGTGAAAGACAGACTGTCTCCGCTTCCTGCAGGACACACTGCCGCTGGGGAGGAAGGACTGCACCTTCCGTTCCCTGGGAAAAAGACTGCTGCTGGGGAGGAAGGACAGCACCTTTGGCTCCCTGGAACTCACACTGTTGCTGGGGAGGAAGGATAGCACCTTCGGCTCCCTGGAACTCACACTGCCGCTGGGGAGGAAGGACAGCACCTTCAGCTCCCTGTGATACATACTGCCGCTGGAGATCTGGGCCGACCGCCCAGCATCCCTGTAGGGCCGGTAGAGAGACCGCCATCCCATCTCCACCTGCCATTTGTGGGTCTTCCCAGGACCAGTCTATGAGGTCCCCTACTTCTGCAGCTGGTAGTGAAGCAGGGGGTACCTCGGCTGCGTTTTCCCAGCTGTAGGTTGGCAGGTCTGGGTCCCCCAGCCAGTTTTCCTGTTCTGTGTCCATGCCCTGTGGCTGACATGAGTTTAGTAGTTCCACATAGTCCATCTCTAGCTGTCGTTCCATGGCAGCCAAACGGTGGAGGTCTTGTCCCAGTCCCATAGATCTCGGGCCCTGTACCATCTCACCTCGGTAATAAAAGATAGCCCAGTACCGTGACTCTGCTGGACTGCCAAAGTCGACGTCTTCTGCTAAGGCCTTCCACAACAGGCAAGGGCTAGTGTAGTTCTCCCCCTCCGGCTGGATGCCCTCTGCCCTCCACATCTCTGGCTGGACAGTGCACCACCACAGTGCCCGGTATGAGGCGTCAAGGCTCAGTTCCCTTTCCACGAGGTACTCAAGTTGTCTGACCTGCTGCCCTCCGGGTTGGTCTCCCAGAAGCGGCATCCGCCAGGCCATTTGTTCCTCCAACTGGTATGCGACACCAGGAAGGCGCTGCTGCCGTTGATACTGGACTTCCTCCAGGGCATTATACCATAGTTCTTGCCGGGCAATATCTCTCCAGTCCAATTCACTCTCTTCCTCAGGTGTGCGTGTTGCCCAAGGATCCACGAACCCCATTTCCCCAAATCTTTATGTAGACAGGGACGCTGTATGAACACTAGCGTCGCCTTCAATTTGTAAATCCACGAACTGTGTCTCTGAGCTGCTTTTACCTCGCACTAGGACGCCATCCCACCGCTGCCACCAATGTAACGGATCGCCTGGCACCCCGACTGGGTACCTCCGTTAAAGGATGCTCCTAGCGCTTCCTGAGGACTCCAAGCACTGCAGCAGACACCACAACCACCGAACCGGAGAAGCATATGAATCCTCTCAAGCATATGAAGGCTGTAGACAGTTGAATAGGAACCATACGAATAGGTTTACTCTCCTAGCAGTCAAACTGGAACAGCATACAATAAATCCTTCCCCCAATAATGAGACGACACTTCACTTTGGGGGTTAAAACAGGAACTCCCTGTACTGTCACATACAGTCTCTTTTATTCCCAATCCACAAACATAGTACAGCCCACAGGGCGTTACAAAACAACCAATCACATCACAGTTACATCCCACATATTCCCTCCCCTTATCCTGAGAGGAAACTCAATTATACATACAGTTAAAACATACTTTCTACCCAACTTTCATAACTCCAAAACCATACATCACATTCACATAAAATTACATATTCACAATCAATCCATTCAGGGGAACAACATATTCAAAAATGGCACAAATCAGACAAGGGGTTCAAAAGTTAGTAAAAAGTCCTTTGTGACTAAATGAAGCATGGCTTTCTGGCCCAAACCAGTTTCAGAGTCTTCTATCCTGGAGATAAGTAATTCAATTATCTCCCAGGACAGACACAAGACTCCATTAAGCACATGGTTGCAAAAAGACACAAAACACTTTAAAATACATAAAGTCACATTTACACATAACACACAGACATTTCACATATCCCCAGATAGCTCAGGTCTGAGCGCACATTATTAAGTGAATGGCGCTCGGACCACACAAATACAGTTTAATCGCCATGGAGCCAAAGTCTTTACAGTCAGTTTCATACGAATGGGCTCCATGGGATTCCCATCTGGGGTATAACACATTCACATAAAGTCTGGTCCATAGTCCAAAGGCAAGAGGCGGGCAAGCAGCCCCCTCCAAGGACACGTGGCGAGGCCGGTTTCGCCACAAATACTGTTAGAATAACTTTTCAAATGTTTTATCTACATTGGTCACTATTGAAATCTAAGGGAGTTTTTGAAGACTTTCTACCAGTATTGAACTGAGTCTAAAATCTCGTATTTAGTAACTGACCCTGTTAGAATTAATCCTTTGCATTTCCTTAGGAAATAATATTTTACACATTGCTACCAGTTAATTTATAATTAAAATATATCTAGAAATAAAATGGTAGAACTGCCTGAATGTTATAACTTTGTCTGTTTTCTTGCACTTTACATGTCTTTGAATTGAGCCCTAAAAGTGAGAAGGGGTGGTTTAGAACAAGCTCATGGTTAGACCATCACAAAGCGAGCAGGAGATATTTGGGAACATAAGACATTGTATATCTTTAAACCAACACACACTGCTAAGAACTTACCTTCTATGATGGGTGTTGTGGTGGTTGTTGGGGGAGTTGTTATCACGATAGTATCTGAAATAAAGGAATAAAACTGCTATGAAGCAAATTCTACAAGACAATATGCTTTAAATCAGCTGGGGGTGTAAGGAATTAAATTTACAGCAAGAAAACAAACAGATGATAGCTCAACGTTCAACGTCCCATTATGGGAGGAAACAAGGGATAAAAAGTATATTAAAAATAATAATTCTCATTGAAATAAATTAATCACATAAAACTGCCTAAATATATTTGTAAAAGAAACCATTTTAGTGCAGGATCTATGGCATGGCACCAAGTCTTTGCTCCTCTTATATAGCCGGACTGTTCCACTTGGAAGGGGGTGGGGCCAGCTTGGCTAGTCATATAAATAACCAAGTACTGCACTTGGTCAGTGCTTGGTTGTTCTGGTCCTTGCTCCCTGTCTCCTGGTGTTCTTAAATTCCTGTGTTCCTGGTCCGTGTTCCTGATCCTGATCCTGGTCCTTGTCAGTGTTCCTGATCCGTGTTTCTGACTTCCTAGTAATGCTTCTTGGCTTCTGACCTCTTGCTTGACCTTGACCATGCTTCTTGTCTCCAACCTTTGGCTAATGAAGTCCTGCTCTCTATTTGTGGATCTCCTAGCTTCTGACCTTTAGATTGATCTTGCGTCCTTGCTGCCAGCCCTGACCATCAAAACGTCTGACACCGCTTCCTGCCTGCTTGTTTCTTGCTTCTCTACTTCCTCTGTAAATAAAGGCACCTGTGGGAACATAACTCCATTGTATATCTACAAACTAACATACTGCTAAGAACTTACCCCGTAAGATGGTCGTTGTGGTGGTTGTTGGGGGAGGTGGAGTAGCTCTTACGGAAGTATCTGAAAAAATGAAACCAGTTTGATGGATTTTTTAGGAATAAAACAGCTATGAAGCAAATTCTAGACAAGCCAATACACAGCCTTAAATCAGCGAGAGCTGAGGGTGTTAGGAATTAAAGTTACAGCAATAAAACAGATGATAGCTCAACGTTCAATGTCCCTGTAACGGACCGTTTTACACACAAGGGGTAAAAACCGTTTAGGTGATCGTCCCCATTCAGAGATGCAGGCACAGCTACTGAAGAACACCAAACTCACGAACGGCCAATAAGGGAATGCTCCAAACTCCCGAATGGCATCCAATATAGCACTCCAAACACACGAACTGGAACCATACGAATCGCTGCTAGCAGACGAATAGGAAAAGCATCCAAGCGGCTTACACTCCTAGCAATCAGTCTCTATCAGCATTCAGTAAATCCCCCCAAAGACGAGACAAGGCTCCATGTTGGGGGTCAAGCAGTGGTCTGTTTAATGAGGGCTACCTTCCCAGTATTTATGCAGGTCTCCCACCTGGTGGACACTCTCCTAGGGGACCAAATGGGAGACTGTGACAAAAGACAGACAAGTATCAATTTAGGACACACAGACACAATGCATCATGGCTTCCTCCCCTCTGCCCTGGAGATAATTGAGAAGTAATTCAATTATCTCCCAGGACAAAGGCAAATCACCATTATGCACGTGGGGATACTAAAACAAGAATTATTATTAAAATACACCATGTAGGACATGTTACATTAAAACTATACATTTAACATATCCCCAGATAGCTCAGGTCTGAGCGCACATTATTAAGCGAATGGCGCTCAGACCACACGAATACAGTTCAATCGCCATGGAGCCAAAGTCTTTACAAAGTTAGTTCTCATACAAATGAGCTCCATGGGATTCCTATCTGGGGTATAATACAGTCAGGTAAAACTACCGAACACCGGGCCGTTCGTGCACTCCCGCCGAACAAGAAGGGAGGTCGGCTGCTTCAGCGGTGTTTGCGCCAAACTGTGTCCGTTTTTTAATTCCATGAGTTAGGCGTCGAACACCGCTGTGCGTTTGCATGTTTAAAATGGTGGCGACCTCGTGTTCGTGATATGAATGGCGGCCACCCAGTATTCGGCAATGAAGCTGCGGTTAACCGGAGCTTCTGGGAGATCAATTGCCGGCACATTCCAGCTCCCAGGTGGTCTAGTCATTCGTGCGGTTGTTCAGTAGATTGAATCTACTGAACACCGGGCAGAAATGCATGAATAAGTCTTTTCTGCAGGGGAAACAAAGTTTTTTAACATGGGGCCATAATCCAGAGGCAGCAGGCGAGCAACCAGGCTTCTCCAATGCAATGTGGCGAGAATGCTCTCGTCACAGTCCCATTATGAGAGGAAACAAGGGATAAAAAGTGTCAGGGATCCGCGGGTGTCTAGGAGGGGAGGCTGCACGCCACTTGCAGCACTCACCCTCAGTCCGTCGCCGCCCGCGGTCTCCCCTCGTCTCACCTGTCGGCGAGCGGCGTCTCGTCTCTGCCGCTCGCGTCCTACACGCCCCCCAACGGCAGCATGTATAACGCTGCACGCTGGGAGGTCACTAAATTATGCAAACGCCGGAGTCACGTGAGTGACCCGGCGTTAAAGAAACAGTACCACAATCACAGTGGCAGGTATAGATATCCAATTGATTGGAAGTTATCCAATCAGAATTAAACCAAGGGTATTTAAACTTACCTTTCCTGTCCCTCAGTGCCCTGTTGTTGTCTTGTGATACCTGTAGTGCAGTTTCTCGGTTGCTCTCTGGTTTCCGATTATTTGGCTCATTATTCCGATTATCCTGTCTTCTCCATTCCTTTGACCTCAGCTTGTTTCTCGTTCTCCCGTTTTCTGGCTTCCTTTACTTGGCTTGTTTCCTGACCATTATTAGTGTGCTTAGCCCGGCCACTCTAAGGACCGTTATAGCATCCTTCCTCTCTGTTACCTGTTAGCGTGTTAGGTTCAGGAATCGTGACAAAAAGTATATTAAAAATAATAATTATCATGGAAATTAATCACATAAAACTGCCTAAATATATTTGTAAAATTAACCATTTCCAGAAGGACATTGTAAGAAATCACTAAAACTCAAAGTATTATCACAACTCAGTGATACTCAGCTCAGTGTACTATTACAGCTTATTGTATTATTACAGATACTGTGTTATTACATCTTGGTGTATGATTACAGTTTGATATGTTATTAATACCTATTGTATTATTACTGATTATCCTATCTGTCGTTAAAATACTTTTATTCCTCCTTGGTTCATCTGTTTGTTCGTCTAATTGCCTGTTTGTACAGCCCCTTCATTTATTTACCCTTTTCCCGAATGAACTGCCGAACGGCCAGCCACCCAGCATGGAAGTGTGCTGCTGGTTAACTTATTGGCCTCATTAGACCGTTGTGGTCAACCTCAGACACTTCCTAATTGTCGAATGTCGGCTGGGTGGTCGTCGTTCGTATGCTGACCACGAGGCGGCGGTCATCTTGGACGTACGAATGCCCCAGCGTTGTTCATCGACTATGTCATGGAACTAAAAACAGACACTATTTCTCACGAACACCGCTGAAGCCGCCGACCTCCCGTATTCTGATCTTCCCGCATACGAACGCCGGCCCTTTCGCTACTTTGTAAACACGAATGTACTTACCCCGGATAGCTACGCCATGGAGCCCATTCGTATACCAAAAGACTAAGTGAAAGACTTTGGCTCCATGGCAATTGAACTGTATGTATGTGATCTGAGCGCCATTCGGTAATAATATGCGCTCAGATATAAGCTATCTGGGGATACGTTAAATGTGAATTGTGCATTCGGTAGTTTGCAAGTTATATATTTTTATGTATTTTTATTGTCATGCCTAAAATGGAGTTTTGCTTCTGTCCTTGGAGATAATTGGATTACACCAGGAGGGTTCTGTGCAGTAAAAGGGGAGTGTTTATAGCCAAAGAGTTTCCATTGGCTACCGTTTTCCACCGGGTCCCCTAGGGTAGTGTCCACCTGGTGGAAGACCCACATCAATACCGGGCAGGTAGCCCCGATTAAACAGATTGACCCTGCTTGACCCTGTAATGGATCGACGGCACCTCCGTTGAATGATGCTCCTAGTGCTTCCTGAGGGCTCCAAGCACTCCAGCCGACACCATAACCACCGTGGACTCCTTCAGAGAGCAAGGCTGGAACAAGCTCTTACAAGATCTTAGCAAGTGTGACAAGCATCGCAATCCCTTGTAGCAGATTCCCCCAATAAGAGACAAGACTCAGATTGAGGGTGAAGTAGAACTGACTGTACTGGCCCATACAGCCTCTTTTATTCACATTCTACAAACATAGTACTACCCACAGGGTTTTGAAGAACAACCAATTAACACGTACAATACACTCAGACACACCCACACAAAATCCTCCCCTCTGCCTGTGATACAATTACCTTACACAATGGGATAATATAATTATCACAGGCAGGAAAAATACACAGTTATACACAATATTCATAACTTTAAAAGTATGCATCACATTCACATAATACATTACATTTTCAGAATCAGCATACTCCAAATACCAACATACGTCAAAATCATACAAATTGGTCCAGTGGGTCAAAAGTTAGATCGACGTGCTTTGTGACTTTCACATAGTCTTTCGTTATACGAATGGGCTCCATGGCATAGCTATCTGGGGTAACACTGCTCACATACGGAAAGTACCGAATGACCCGGCTTTCGAGTCTTTGCAGGGGAAAATCAATCATTTCAACATTGGGCCATAGTCACAGGCAGGAGGCTGGCAGTCTTCTCCAATGCCCAGGGCGAGGCTGGTCCCCCAACAGACCCTCAACACAGAGCTTTGTCTCGTTCTTGGGAGGATTTATATTCGCATGATTTCCTGTTCGACTATTTGGTTCGTGGATTATTTCATATGTTTCCTGTTTGGCTAATTGGAGCTTTCGTTAGCTGCTTCTCCATTCGGAAGGTGAACGTCCTTAACGGTGTTAACCCCTCTTATACCTGGGTGTACCGTAACAACTGGTGACAAGCGACGGGATGGTTCTCACAGCCCAGATGGTCAGCTACACAAGGACATAGGCAGATGGAAGCTCAGTACGAAAGATTGAAATGCTCTACCCTCAAGTATCTGCTGGAAAGCCAGGGCCAACCGACCAGTAACCATAAGAAGAGGGACATTATCGCAGAGTTAGTCGAAATGGATGGAGCCAAAAGACACAATGGAACCGAAGGAACCAACATAACCAATAGGCCCAGCATAACGGACAGAACCCCGAGGAGGCAAGTTTTGATCGGGTAGTTAAGCTAAGGCTGGCACATTATGGTCCTAACCCGACCATGGAAATTATTGACCGGGTTATAGCAGCTGTGGAGGCGAGTCTACTACAACAAAGAGGTTATGCAGCAGCCCACGTCACAGCAACCCCGGCGGAGAAAAAGCAACATTTTGTTGCTTTTAAAATTTTTATTGAAGCAGAGGGGGAAATTGATGGGTACCTTGCTGATTTTAAGCGGATATGTGCTCTCCACAGGGTACCCAGAGAGGTCTGGGTTACCATTTTGTCCAGGAAGCTGTCCAGCTGGGCCAGCGAAGCTTTCCGGGCCATCCCAGACAAGCATATTGAGGATTATTTTTTTCTTTTTTTTTTTTTTTTTTTATTAGCAAATTTTCCACCATAAATACATTTTACAAAAGAGTAATTAAAATACATTCATCCACATAAAAAAAAAAAGAAAAGACAAAGAACCACAAAAAAACTATCCACCACCCCACGAGAGTTCTACAGACTTCAAACTTTTTCCAACTTTTTCAAATGACATTCCTTTTACAGTTGTAATAATTTTTTCTCCCATTTTTCCCATAGGCTCAAATCATCCTTCAAAAGTTTGCAATGATCTTTCTCCATTTTTAGTTGGTAAACCAACTGAATTGTTATTAATTTTATGTTAAAGGGGATATCTCCCTTCCAATTTCTTGCTATTATTATTTTACATGCCATTAGACAATGAATAATTAAAAATTGATTTATTTTATTCAATTTTGGCCATTTATAATGTAATAACATTACTTCAGGTTTTAAAGGCATTTTGACATCACACAGTGTATGAATGATAATTTGAGCCCACTGCCATATAACAATCACTTGTTTACATGACCACCACATATGGATATAATTTCCCTTTTCCTCCCTGCATTTCCAACATTTAATGTCCCTTGATACATCAAATTTAGCTATTTTTGTTGGCGTCATATACCATTGATTAACCAGCTTAAAATGTGTTTCTATCAATACAAAGGAGTGGACATATTTGTTAATTTTTTGTGCCATACATAGCCATTCAAATAATTCAATATTTATTTTTAATTCAGTGTTCCATTTTTTAATGGCAGTGGGCAGAACAGAATCATCCATTAAATCCAACAATCTAACACATCTGGAAAACAATTGCTTTGTCTTATTCTGATGTAAGATTGTTTTTAAAATATCATACATCTTACCTTCTTTTACTAACTCAACTTTCTCCAAGTAATGTTTTACTCTATAATAAGTAAAAATATCTTTGTCAGAGAACTTAAATTCCTCAACTAACTTTTTATAAGATTTAATTTTATTTCCTTCAAATAGATCCTCCAAAATATTTATTCCTTTTTCTTTCCATAATTTTAAGGATATACTCTCCATATTTAATTCTATTATTTCTAAATTTTGAAAGCCAAATATCTTATTTACCAAACCTATTTTTTTCCTTATTTTTTGCCAAATAGGAATAATCTGTCCTAAAATATACGATCTGGATAGATTACGTTTTTTTGTACTCCAGACTACTTCTAATTTACTTCTTAGTTGGCTATAATCTAGTTCCAACCACCACCATACTTCCTCTTTGTTTTGTATCACTTGACTAGCCATAACATGCGTAATAATTCCTGCTTCATAATATTTTCTTATATTTGGAAATCCTAGACCTCCCTTCTTTATTCCTCTTGCTAAAACTCCATTTTTAACTCTAGGTTTTTTTCCTCGCCATACAAAATCCGAAAAAGCCTTATTAATCATTGTCAGCCATGCATTCGGAATTTCTAACGGAAGAATTCTGAACTAGTAAATCCATTTTGGTAGAACATATGATTTCAAAATGTTTATTCTTCCTCCCCAAGATACTTCTAATTTTCTCCATTCTTTCAAATTCTTGTTAGTCTCTTTAAGGAGATCCATAAAATTTATTCTCATGATACTTTCTACCTTTCTACAAATTTTGATTCCCAAATACAAAAACATTTTAGCTTTAATAAAACCATATGTTTCTTGATAAGAATCTATTTCTTGCTTTGTCATATTCATATATATGGCAGTTGATTTTGTTTTATTTAATTTATAATTTGATACTGCACTATATATATCAATTTCTGACATTGCATTTGTTATTGATCTTGATGATTTCAAATAAAGAATAGTATCATCGGCATAAAGGGATATTTTCATTTCTTTCTGTTTTGCTGTAACACCCTTAATGTTTTCATTATTTCTGATTCTGTTAGCTAGAACCTCTAGTGTTAATATAAACAATAAAGAGGATAAAGGACAACCTTGTATGGTCCCGTTATTCAGTTTGAACCAATCTGAACATATACCAGGGCCAATAGTTCTCGCCTTTAGATCTTTATATAAAGCAAAAATAGCATCGAGCAACCAACCTTGTATACCTAATTCCTCTAAAGTAAACTTCATAAAATCCCATCTGACCCTGTCAAAGGCTTTTTCAGCATCTAAAGACAGGATCAGCATGGGACTTTTTTCCTTTTGTGAGAAATCTAATGCATTTATCACACGTCTCATATTGTTACTTGACATCCTGTCTGGTACAAAACCTATTTGATCAGGGTGGATTAATTGCTTAATGACTTCTTTTATTCTACTAGCTATAATAAAAGAAAATATCTTGATATCCACATTTATTAATGATATTGGGCGATAACTCTGTACTCTAGTAGGATCTTTCCCAGGTTTCAGTATAGGTAAAATATTTGCTTTAAGCATTTCCTCAGGAAATCTGCCCTTTTTAACTGCGGAATTAAAAGTATTTTTTAAATGTTGTATCAAGTGAGGTTGCATAATTTTATAGAATCTATTTCCGAATCCATCTGGACCTGGAGTTTTATAGGTTTCTAATCTATCAATTGTTATCTTGATCTCTTCTTCCCTAATCTCTTTATTTAGATTATTTATCTGTGATTCTGTTATTTTATTCAATTTGGCTGACTTGATATATTTTTTTATTATTTCTGATGGAGTAGTTGCTGGAAGACTATATAGATTAGCATAGTACTCATTAAATGCATTCCCTATCTGTTCTGGTAAAAGGGAGATATTATCATTAGTTATTATTTTATCAACCTTATTGGTCATATTTTTTTTTTCAGCAAATTGGTCATTATTTTATCCGCTCTATTAGATTTGTGATAATATTTAATTTTAAGTTTGAGCATATTTTTTTTTATTTTTTCAAAAGTTTTTTCCTGTATTTCTGATTTAATTTTCTCTATTTTTAACTTAATATCTTTACTTGGGTTATCAATATTAAGTTTATTTAGTTTATATAATTCCATATAAAGATTTTGTATATTTACACCTTCCTTTTTTTTCTTAAGTTTGTTAAGCATTATACAATATCCCCTTATTACTGCTTTAAATGAGCACCCTAGAATATCATTTTCCACTAATCCGTTATCATTCTCTTCAAAATAACAAATAATCATCCTGTCTATATAATCTTTATGCTCCTTACTTAATAATAGAGTTTCATCTAATCTCCATGTTATATTCTTGTTGTTATTTACTCTATTACTATTAAATTCCAAGCTCACACTATCATGATCTGACCATATTACTGGTTTAATTTCTATTTTAATTGTTTTGTCTATTAGTATTAGATCTCCAAATATTAGGTCTATTCGAGAATATGAATTATGGGGCCAGGAATAGAACGTAAATTCTTTCCCTGCAGGATTATTAAGTCTCCATATATCATATAAACCTTCTTTTTTCATCAAATTGTTAAAAATCCTTGCGTTCTTTAAAACTTGTTTGTCCCATATAGGTTGTTTTTCCGAGAACTTATCTAATAGGGGGTCTTGAATACTATTAAAATCCCCTGCATATATCTTTAATCCAACTCCTATAATCTCAACCTTATTTAATATTTTTCTCAGTAGACCTATGGGATTTTTATTTGGTAGATAAACATTGACTAGTGTAAACAGTTCCTCATTAATTGTAGCTATCAGTATAATGAATCTTCCCTCCAGATCTATCTCCAAGAATTTTATATTTATTTTTAAATCTTTTGCGAAAAATATTGCAACTCCACCCCTTTTCCCCTCCTCTCTAGAGGAACAAACTTTTAAAGGAAAAGAACTACTGGTCCATCTCTTTTCATCCTGTTTACGCCAATGTGTCTCTTGGACCATCGCAATTTGAACCTGTTCTTTTTTTAAGTAATCTTGAAAAGCTAGTCTTTTTTGAGGGATATTTAATCCTTGAATATTTATCGTGATTAATTTAACCGTTGTCATATAATGTCTTTTTTTTTTCTCTCTTCTTTCTCTTTCTCCCTTTTTCTCTCTTTAGACCGTCTAATGAACTCCCGAAAAAAAACAAAAAAAACAAGACCCATTACAAAACATACATAAAACAGCCTCAAGTCTACAAACACTTGGGGTCTATTTCCTAACATTCCTACGACTCTAAAAAGAGTCAAAAAACACTTCCCTTGATGGGTATTAATACCCACTTTAACCTTTTTTCAGGTTCCGGCAGGGGAGGCTGCATCCCGTTTTGAAGGAGCCAAAACTACATTTTTCTTTAACATTCCTATTTCAACATTCTCTTATGCTGTATAACATCTATTCTTCTACTTTTCTCTCCTCCTCCCTCTCTGATACGAGAAAGAGAAGAAGAAAGGAAAACAGAAGGGGAGAGAATAAAAAAAAATAAAAAATAAAAAAAAAATAAAAAAAAAATTGAGGATTATAATTTGGTGAAGGAAGCACTGCTGACCAGGTATGTCGTTACACCGGAGGCATACCGGAGATGGTTCAGAGATACCAACAAGCTGCCAGGAGATTCTTATACCGAGTGGGCATGCTGGGTACACCGCACAGCAGCCCACTGGGTTGCTGGATGTCAAGCCGTATCTGGGCAAGAGGTGATACAGCTGTTTTTACTTGACCACTTCTTTGACAAGCTGTCCCCAGGAATCAGAGAGTGGGTCCGGGACCGCAAACCCTCCACTATGCCAGAAGCTGCCCGTCTGGCAGATGAATACACAGACGCCCTCAAAGTGGATGGCTCTGTGCCCAAAGTAACTGACCAAGTGGAGTATCGAACAACGGCACCCCCTACAGCTGCCGCCTACCAACTGCCGGTGAACCACGCTCCAGCACCACCTCCCGCATCTACTTATGCCCAGCAGTCCAGGTTCAACTCCCAAGACTATTCCCAACCCATCCGGTGTTATGGGTGTAAGCAGTTGGGGCACAAGAAACCAGAGTGCCCATTAAACCCATTAAACCCAGCCAGGCAGACATGTGAATGTGGGGGTGATGAAGGATTTGCCGGCAGGTGTCCTACTGGGTAATGATTTGGCCCCTCTTGTTTCTGCATACGTCCTGATGGGTCCGGCTGAAACTAACCAAGTGACCACCCGTGCCCAGGCCCGTACTGCTGAAACCGGCCCACCTGCTGCTGAGACCCAGGTAAGACTATCTTCCCCGACCTGTACCCTAGATCAGGCCCCCTTATGCTGTGATACCCTAGAGGCTTTAGGGAGGGAAACCCTGGGGGATCCGACGTTGTGCAAGTATAGGGCTAAGGCGGATAGTCAGGAAGAGGGCCTAGATGGGGAGTGCTATGAGTGGGTGGGGGACAGGCTCTATAGGATCCCAGAAAAGTAATCCAGGATAGATAGAGACAGTATCCTGGAGACAGACACCAGCGGTTACCTACTTTATTCTCAAGAACATCCTAGGTGGGGATCATACCACTAACGCTGTCATCACTGAGCAGTAAATCTGCTCCATACTTGTAAGTAATATTTTATTCACCTGTATTATATTACTGAGAGCACTATCTGTGGCTATCTCTTCTGCTTCAAGTACCTAGATTACCATCTACTGTGAAAGACTACGACCATCATATCCCATAAGTGGGGATTATACCCCTGTATGCGATATCCACTAGAGCTGGTCATAGCTCTTGTTCATGTGAGTGCAATACTTTTATCTTTTAAGTGTTGTCCGTTTTAGCTCAGACATACTACACTATCAGGTCGCTCTGTCTTTTCTCTTTCCACATGTGGAGACTGAGAAGATCCAGACCCTGAAGACCACTCAAGTATAAAGAACCAAGATACTAAAGCTGGACTTTATCTTTTTATTTATTTTACTTAGAGACTATTTTTATCCTGTTCATTGTATTTTATTGGAAATATATTTTATTATATATTTTTGCACCTCTTTTCTGTGGCGCAGCCCTTCTCCATTTCATTTTCTTTTGTGCGACAGTATTGTAGTATTTGTGACACATGTCAACAGGTAGGTAAGCGGGGATACCACCCCAAAGCTAGGCTGATGTCTATGCCTATTATTGGGGAGCCGTTTTTCCGTGTAGCCATTGACATTGTGGGTCCACTGGCCAGGGCTAGTCCATCCGGAAAGAAGTATATTCTCACCATGGTGGACTATGCTACTCATTATCCAGAGGCAGCAGCACTGTCCAACATAGAAGCAGCGACAGTAGCTGATGCCCTGGTTAAGATTTTCACTAGAGTGGGGTTCCCTAAGGAGATTCTCTCCGACCAGGTAACCCAGTTTACCGCTGTGACAGATTCATCTGTATTGCTGGTTCGTTTGTTTCCCTTTGTTCGCTGGATTTCCTGTTCATATACCCCCGTTCATGTAATTTGCAAACTACCGATTGAAACTACCGAACGAACGACCACCCAGGAGAGGAGTGTGCTGCTGGTTAACCTCTTGGCCCCAATTAGAACGTTGTGGTTAACCGCAGACACCTCTCCATTCCATTCGTACGGGTGGTCGTCGTTCGCATGTCGACCACGAGGCAGCGGCCATTTTGGGACATACGAACACATAGCGGTGTTCGGTACAAACTGTATGGAACTAAAAACGGACACTTAAACTACCGAACACCGCTGGAAGCTGCTGCCTACCTTCCATTTCGACAAGGCATGCGAACGTCGGTCGTTCGGGAGTTTTTATTCATTCGTATGGACTTTTACCCAGACAGCCATCCCATGGAGTCATTCGTATACCGAAGGACTGGTGAAAGACTTTGACTCCATGGCGATTCGACTAGATACATCGGATCTGAGCGCTATTCGGTGAAAACATGCACTCAGATCCAGGCTGTCTGGGGATACGTTACACGAACTATATTCATTCGGTATTTCTTCAGTTATGTATTTTAATGTATTTTTACTACTGTAATGTAAAATGGCGATTGTCTCTACCCTGGGAGATAATTAGGTTTCTTCCTAATTATCTCTGGGGTAGAGAAGATGGATTTATGGGTAAAATGGGATGGGCTTGTATTGAGGCCACTGCGATTGGCTACTGTCTAATATATTGTACAGTCTTCCACAAGGTCCCCTCGGGGAGTGTCCACCTTGTGGAGACCTGCATAAATACCGGGCAGGTAGCCCCCATTAAACAGATCTTCATTTGACCCTCAAGACGGAGCTTGGTCTCGTTTATGGGGGGGAATTATTACTGGGACAGCGCTTTCGTTATTTTTAGCTGTGGAAGGCGTTCGACTGTTTTGCTGATCGGGAGTTGCCTTGTTCGTGGACTTCGTTCGGGAGTTTGGCGGTCGGCTGGATTTAAACTGCATTTCTGGAGAAGGGGATTATTTACTAAACAGCAGCTTCATCTACCTGGCGGTTCGTGTTTTAACAACCGCTGTGCTCACCCAGCAGCTGTGAAAGGTGTGCAATTTTAAGCCCTTGCTTAGCTCACCTTGCCACCCCCAGTCTAACTGTCTCTGCGAGCACTTTAATGGCACCCTCAAGCAGATGCTGAGGACCTTTACTGATGCCTGCAGAGACTGGGAGAGATTCCTGCTTCACCTGTTATCTGCTTACAGGGAGGTGCCCCAGGAATCTACTGGGTTCTCTCCCTTTGAGTTACTCTATGGGAGAAGGGTCCGCGGACCCCTCGATCTCATTAGAGGACACTGGGAGGGAGAGACAGAGCAGAACGGGACCCCCATAGTTCTATAAGTTATGGAACTCAGGGACTGCCTGGAACAACTGTCTCTGATGGTAAGAGAACCTCCAGGTGGCCCAGGGGAGACAGAAGCGCTGGTACGATGGGGGTGGCCGACAGCGGGTCTTCCAGGTGGGGCAGAAGGTACTCGTGCTCAAACCTGTGAAAACAGATAAGATGCAAGCATCTTGGCAGGTCCCGTATAAAGTGGTAGCTCAGGTATGTGATACTACCTATGTTATTGTCAGCTGTGCAGATGAAAGGATCCAGTGATCCTTTCATGTGAACCTGCTGAAGGATTATCAGGAAAGACAGGAGAATGTTGCTGCACTGTGTGCCCCTGCTACAGACGACTCTGAAAGTTTACCTCTTCCGACTTACTAGAGAAGGATCCCCAGACTGACCTCACTAGTCTTGTACAGCTAGGGGATCAGTTGAGCATCACAGATAAGGAATAGACAAAGCAATGTCTGTGGGAGAAGCAGGCGACCTTCTCACATGAACCCAGCTATATGACCAAAGCTGTACATAAGGTAGAGACCCCTGGACAGACCCCCTTGAGACAGCCCCCTTACCGTATCCCTGAATCAGTCCGAATGCGGAAGGAGATACAGGAGATGACCCAACTGGGGGTCATTGAACACTCAGACAGTCCTTGGGCCTCTCCTGTAGTCCTGGTGCCTAAGAAAGATGGGACCATCAAGTTCTTTGTGGACTACAGGCGGCTCAACGAGAAGACTACCACTGACGCCTACCCGATGCCTCGGGTAGACGAACTACTAGATTGCATAGCCATAGTACCTTTTATTATTATTATTACCATTTATATAGCGCCAACAGATTCCGTAGCGCTTGAAGAGGACCATGCTCAATCGAGCTTACATTCTATAGGAGGTGGGGTATAAAACACATTAGGACAGGAATTTGCAGTCAAATAAGGTGGGCTGCCCTTTAGGAGAGAGCAAGAGACAGGTATGTGAGGTAGAGGTTAGTCTTGGAGGCCATAAGCTTTCCCAAAGAGATGGGTTTTAAGGCACTTCTTAAAAGATGCAAGACTAGGGGAGAGTCTGATGGCGGTAGGCAGGCTATTCCATAGGAAGGGAGCCGCCCGCGAGAAGTCATGCAAGCTTGAGTTGGCTGTACGGGTGCGGACAACGGACAGGAGCTGGTCACAGGCAGAGCGGAGAGACTGAGAAGGGACATACCTATGGATCTGTGAGGAGATATAAGAGGGGCTAGAGTTGTTCAGTGCTTTATAGGTGTGAATTAATACCTTGAATTGACTCCTAGGGCATACAGGAAGCCAATGTAAGGACTGGCAGAGGGGTGAGGTGTGAGAGAACCGACTAGAGAGGAAAATCAGTCTGGCAGCAGCATTCATTATGGACTGTAGCAGTGCAGTATGGCTTTTGGGAAGACTAATCAGGAGAGGGTTACAATAATCCATGCAGGAAATTACTAGAGCATGGACAAGCTCCTTGGTAGTATCTGGTGCAAGAAAGGGGTGGATGCGGGCTATGTTTTTAAGATGGAATGTACAGGATTTGGCAACATGCTGGATGTGAGGCTCAAAGGTGAGGCCAGAATCAAGTATGACGCCAAGACAGCGCGCTTGCAAGGATGGACTGATGTGGTACCACAAACTTGAAGGGAGAGCGAAAGAGGAGGATCAGTAAGGTAAGGAAAGACAAGGAGCTCAGTTTTAGAGAGATTGAGTTTCAGAAAGCGGGAGGACATCCAGTCAGAGATGGAAGAAAGGCAAGCAGTGACACGTTGCAGGATGGCAGGGAAGAGGTCCGGGGAGGAGAGATATAACTGGGTGTCATCAGCGTACAGGTGGTAACAAAAGAGGTAATAAGTTTGCCAAGAGAGGAAGTATAGAGAGAAAATAGAAGGGGACCAAGGACAGAGCCTTGGGGGACTCCAACCGAGACCGGACGAGGGGAGGAGGTATAATTAGAAAAGGAGACACTGAATGAGTGTTGGGAGAGATAAGAGGAAAACCACGAGAGGACAGAGTCACAGAGACCAAGTGATTGAATAGTTTTAAGAAGTAGTGCATGATCAACGGTGTCAAAGGCCGTAGAGAGGTCAAGAAGAATTAGTATGGAGTAGTGGCCTTTGGATTTAGCTGCGATTAGGTCATTCGTAACTTTGATAAGCGCGGTCTCAGTAGATTGGAGAGGGCAGAAACCAGATTGAAGAGGGTCAAGGAGAGAGTTGGAATTGAGGAAATGAGACAACTGCTGGAGATCAAGAGAATTAAGGTCCCTCCTGAGTTGAGGGGGGTTTAGGCTGAGGTTGTTGGGTGAGGGGGTACACGAGAGCAAACGATAAGAGGTGGTGATCAGAGAGAGGAAATGGAGTGTTGCAGATATTAGATACTGTACATGCATAAGAGAAGATTAGGTCAAGGGTATTGCCAGCTACATGGGTGGGAGAATTAGCCCACTGTGATAGTCCGAGGGAGGAAGTAATTGAGAGTAGTTTAGAGGCTGCAGAGGTCAAAGGTGGGTTAATAGGAATATTGAAGTCCCTGAGATGGAATATTAGAAGAGAGGAAATAGGGTAGCCAGGCAGCAAAGTGGTCAAGGAAGAGAAGAGGGGAACCAGGGGGACGATAAATAACAGCAATGTTAGCAGAGAAGGGTTTGAAAAGGCAAATTGAATGTATTTGAAATGATGGGAAAGAGAGGGAAGGGGGGGTGGGTGGGTAGAGGTTTAAAGGAGCAGTGAGGGGAGAGGAGAAACCTTACACCACCACCTTTACATTCAGAGTTTCTTGGGTTGTGGGTAAGTTGAAGACCACCGAAGGACAAAGATGCAGGGGTAGCAGTGTCAGAGGGGGAGAGCCAGGTTTCTGTTAAGGCTAGTAAATCTATTGAATGAGAGATGAAGAAGTCATGGACAGCAGTTGATTTAGTAATATTGCAAACAGAGCGTGCATTCCAGAGTATTGAAGGAGGATTTAGAGGAACATGAGATGGGTATGAGATTAGTGTGGATCCTTGGGTTAGTATGTGGTGAGTTTGCTGACATGGGACCGGGGTTTGGAGAGACATCACCAGCTGCTAGGAGTAGAAGGATAGAAAGGAAGTGAAGGTGGGAGTAGGATTTGAAAGTTTTGTAGGAGGGTATGTATGTAGAGGAGTTGGGAGGAGTTGGTGGAGATAGGCTGGAAAGGTATGTGTAGAGTGCATGGGATGAATAGAGAGTGGAGGGTAGTAAGGTGGAAGTAATGAAGATGGTGTTGCCAGGGACAGGTGAGCAAAAGGATAGGGATATTTTAGTAATGAGAGAAGTTAGTGTTAAAGTGAAAAATAGAAGGGAGAACATTAGAGAAAGTGTATTATATAGAATATATATATATATATATATATATATATATATATGCACATATATAAATCATATACATTTACAAATATCAATGAGTGTTTAAACCATTGTAAGGATGCAGTATGTTAACAGAGGATTTCAGGTGCGGAGAGGTTTAGTGCCTTGGTTGGTGTGTTTAGGAAACCAGCTGATTTGCTCTATCTATAAGGAAGGTGATGACCATGGGGTGGGAACGGGAGGGTGGACAATCTTACAGAGATGATACCTCTGCTCAGAAGATTCTGCAGGACTTGGTTGCTTGGGAGTGCCACCGTAGATCTGTGTAAGGGCTACTGGCAGATCCCTTATTATTCATAATTTTAAAAGTATGCATCACATTCACTTACATTTTCAGAATCAGCATACTCCAAATACAAACATACGTCAAAATCATACAAATTGGTCCTGTGGGTCAAAAGATAGATCGTAGTGACCAATTGAAGCATGGCTTTTCTGCCCAAAACCAGTTCCACAGAGTCTTCTACCCAGGAGATAATTGGGAAGTAATCCAATTATCTCCAAGGACAGAGGCAAAACTCCATTGAACACATGACAGCAAAGGACAATAAAATACATAAAAATATATAACTGTGCAGCCATTGCATAAAGCAGGTACATTCAACATATCCCCAGATAGCTCAGATATGAGCGCACATTATTACTGAATGGCGTTCAGATCACACACATACAGTTCAATTGCCATGGAGCCAAAGTTTTTCCCATAGTCTTTCATTATACGAATGGGCTGCATGGCATAGCTATCAGGGGTATCACCGCTAAAACAGGGCAAGTACCGAATGACCCGGCTTTTGTGTCTTTGCAGGGGAAAATCAAGCGTTTCAACATGGGGCCATAGTCTAAAGGCAGCAGGCGGGCAACCAGGCTCCTCCAATGCACAGTGGCGAGATTGGTCTCGTCACAGCTACCTTCCAGCGTATGGTGGATAGACTCCTCAATGGCTTCCAGGATTTTGCTTTTGCCTACCTGGATGACATTGCGCTCTACAGTGAGTCTTGGGAGGAGCACTTGGTCCATGTAGGGGTAGTTCTGGACAAGATTAGGTCCGCTGACCTGACCTTGAAACCAGAGAAGAGCCATCTAGGTATAGCCGAAGTTCAGTACTTGGGTCACAGAGTGGAGTGTAGAAACCAGAGACCTGAGCCAGCCATGGTAGAGGCAGTGGCTAACTGGCCCACCTTCCGTACAAAGACCCCTTCTCGGGGACAGCAGGTTACTACCGACGTTTTGTCCCTGACTACAGCGCATTAGTCAAGCCTTTGACTGACCTGACGAAAAAGAATTTACCTAGGCAGATCCTGTGGTCTCCAGCTTGTGAAGCCTTGTTTATTGCTCTCAAACAAGCCCTTGTAAATGCCCCTGTCTTGGCTGCCCCAGTACCTAAGAAACGTTTTCTTGTCCACACAGATGCTTGCATGTTTGGACTGGGTGCAATGCTGAGCCAAGTCAGGGAGGATGGAGGAGAGCATCCTGCCGCATATCTCAGCAGAAAATTACTACCCCGAGAAGTGAGCTATGCGGCAGTGGAAAAAGAATGTTTGGCCCTGGTTTGGGCACTGAAAAAACTGAGTCCCTATTTGTACAGACAGGAATTTTCCCTTGTGACTGACCACAACCCATTGGTCTGGCTTAACCGGGTCTCAGCGGCGGAGCTTAGCCCTGCAACCTTATAACTTCACCATCAGCTACAGGCCTGGTAAGCAGAATGGAAATGCTGATGGGTTGTCTCGACAAACAGACATTACAGTGTCCCACAAGGAGGGAGATATGTGACAGACCCATCTGTCGTTAAAATACTTTTATTCCTCCTTGGTTCATCTGTTTGTTCATCTAATTGCCTGTCTGTACAGCCCTTTTGTTTATTTACCCTTTTCCCGAATGAACTGCCGAACGGTCAGCCACCCAGCATGGAAGTGTGCTGCTGGTTAACTTATTGGCCTCATTAGAATGTTGTGGTTAAACGCAGACACTTCCTAATTGTCGAATGTCAGCTGGGTGGTCGTCGTTTGTATGCCGACCACGAGGCGGCGGCCATCTTGGAAGTACGAATTCCCCAGCGGTGTTCGTCGACGATTTCATGGGACTAAAAACAGACACTATTTCTCACAAACACAGCTGAAGCCGCCGACCTCCCGTCTTCTGATCATTCCGCATACGAACGCCAGCCTGTTCGGTACTTTGTCTACACAAATGTACTTACCCTGGATAGCTATCGCGATTGAACTGTATGTATGTGATCTAAATGTGTATAGTGCATTCGGTAGTTTCCAAGTTATATATTTTTATGTATTTTTAGTGTCATGCCTAAAATGGAGTTTTGCTTCTGTCCTTGGAGATAATTGGATTACTTCCCAATTATCTCCAGGATAGAGAGGAGGGTTCTGTACAGTAAAAGATGAGTGTTTATAGCCAAAGTGTTTCCATTGGCTACTGTATTATATTTTTCACAGTTTTCCACCAGGTTCCCTAGGGGAGTGTCCACCTGGTGGAAGACCCGCATAAATACAGGGCAGGTAGCCCCAATTAAACAGATCACTGCTTGACCCTCAAACCGGAGCTTTGTCTCGTTCTTGGGGGGATTTATATTTGCATGATTTCCTGTTCGGCTATTTGGTTTGTGGATTATTTTGTATGCTTCCTGTTTGGCTAATTGGAGCTTTCGTTAGCTGCTTCTCCATTCGGAAAGTGAACGTCCTTAACGGTGTTAACCCCTCTTATACCTGGGTGTACTGTAACAACTGGTGGCAAGCAACGGGATGGTTCTCACAGCCCAGATGGTCAGCTACACAAGGACATAGGCAGATGGAAGCTCAGTACGAAAGATTGAAACGCTCTACCCTCAAGTATCTGCTGGAAAGCCGGGGCCAACCGGCCAGTAACTATAAGTAACCATAACCTTAGCGGTGTTAACCCCTCTTATAACTGGGTGTACCGTAACAACATCATTACAGCTCAATGTATTATTGCATATATTGTAATATTACAGCTCATTGTATTATTACAGTGTGGCGGGACCGCTGCCTTACTGTGAATTACCGTGTTTTATATGTGTGGATGTGCCCTTCTAGAATGTATTGTGACAGACCCATCTGTATAGCTGTTATTTGTCAGTTCGTCTAGTTTGCCTTTTTTGTTTCATGGGAATTGCCTGTTGCGTATGTTTGACTTTTTGCCGAATGAACCTACCGAATGGACGGCCACTCAGAATAGAATTGATCCCAATTAGAACGTTGTGGTTAACCGCACATACCTCTTAATTATAACCGAATACAGGGTGGTCGTCGTTCGTATGTCGACCACGAGGCGGCGGCCATTTTAAACCATGTGAAAGTCCAGCGGTGTTCGACATTGATTCTATGGAACGAAAAATGGACACTTTTTCTGCCGAACACTGCTGAAACTACAGACCGCCCTTCTCAGTCGACAAAAGCATGCGAACACCAGCCATTCGGGAGTTTTGGATTACACAAAGAGACTTAACCCAGATAGCCTTCCCATGGAGTCAATCGCATACCGAAAGACTGTAAGGACTTTGACTCCATGGCGATTGAACTGTGTGTATGGGATCTGAGCGCTATTCTCTAATAATATGCACTCAGATCCAGGCTATCTGGGGATATGTGATACGAATGTAATATGTTCGGTAGTTGTGCAATTATTTGTGCAAGTGTTTCTGATGTATTACTTAAAATGGCCATTTGTCTTTGTCCTGAAGATAATTGAATTACTTCTCAATTATCTCCAGGGCAGATGGGAGGAAACCATGATGCATGGTGGGAATCCTTTGTGCATGTGTGTCTGAAATAGCCATATGTCTGTCTGTCTGTCATTACAGTCTCCCATTTGGTCCCCTAGGGGAGTGTCCACCAAGCGGGAGACTTGCATAAATACGGGCGGGTAGCCCACAGTAGACCCAGTTATTGTTTTACCCTCAATGCGGAGCTTGGTCTCGTTATTGGGGGGATTTATTACCGACGGATAGAGACTGATTACTGGAACCGTAAGCCGCTTGGAGGATACATTTGTTCTCCGGTTAGCGACGACTCGTGGATTATTGTTCGGGAGTTTGGAGCACTCTTACCGATCCCGTTTGGGAGATTTCCCCAGGTTGTGGTTCGTACGCTGAATTCTATACGAACGGAGATGACAAGATTGTGAAGGGGAAAGCTCAACTAAACTCCTAGGTCTCCGGGGTGTCTTAACAGTATGTTTCCCGTTTTTAATCTTTCCCTTTCTGTAGTTTTGACCGTAAACCCTGCAAAATATCTTTTGACCACCCCGGTATTCCATTTAGAATGTTTACATAGAATGTTCACACTTTGCTAATGAGGTGTGAAAACCACAGACCGCAAGGGAATGAGCGGCGCGTGCATGGGTGGCCACCGGTTCGTATGACCAAATCCCCAGGGACAGCATTCAACTCCAGAACCGGCCTGCGTACACTGTCTTCAATCCCTGCATCAGGGATCATCCTACCTGCTCCTAATGGAGCTATAATCACTAGTCACTCTCAAACCTCAAGTGTGGCTGCCCAGGGGAGCGCTTTCTCCGGCGGATACCTGAGTGTGGGTATCCACCGGAGAGTGGGACGGGTGCCAGCAGGGAGTCCCTGGGGCTGTTAGTCGGTCTCATGGCCACAGGGTTCCCGCTGGCCGCATGGAAGTCCGTGCCTACCAATAGGAGAGGGAGCACCCATTCAAACTGGGTTTGCACCATTCTCCTGGTTGGTCCCCGCAAGGAGCAGGCGACCAATCCGAGAAGGAGCGCTCGTTCGAATGGAGTTTCGCACCCTTACTTATGATAGGGCGGCGAGACCCCTCTCGTCCCTGGGTGCTGATTGGCGCGAATAGGTTTGATTCTGATTTATGGATACTCTGTCTGTGTGTGATTTATGGATACTCAGTCTGTGTGATTGATTTATGGATACTCTGTCTCTGTGATTGATGGATAAAATAAATATTTCTCTTAATCCAATCTTGCCAACCCTTCCCCTCTCTGTCTTTCCTTCTGATACCAGACATGATCATTCTTTGTACCATTCAGTCCAGCAACCTATCACACAGCTAGGAGAGTCCATGGAAACTAGCGATCATTTTTTGTGTCTTTAATTAGTTGGTATCAGCATTAAAAATTATTTTCATCTGTCAAAATGATTTAACTAGAGAAGTCGCCATTAAAGTACAAGGAAATTTTTGTAGATAAAATAATTTTAAAGTATTTAAAATATTTTCTTACTGATAAAATAAATTGAGATCAGGTCCTGATTTAGCAAGCCATCCGTTTATTCTGGAACCATCAGGAAATGTCGACTTACTGTCTATCTATAAACCCACATACTGCGAAGAACTTACCCCACGTAACTATCGTTGTGGGAGGTTCACTGGTTGTTGTGGGAGTTGTAGTAGTTGTAAAATCTGAAACAGGGCCGGACTGGGGAAAAAGTTCGGCCCGGGCATTTTTAATTACAGCGGCCCACTGAAAAGGGGGCGGGGCCAGATAGGGTGTGTTTTGTCATCCCCAATGACAAGCACGCCCCATCTCAAAGTGAGCATGTTGGTTCAATGCTCTTCCAGGGCATGAGAAAAGGGCCCTGTATTTGATCTGCACAGCGCAAGCAAATTTAATAACATGCTTGCATTGTGTTTGTGAAACTTGTCTCAGGGGTTTGCTAAAATGGAATACTCACTGTATTTTAATACTCACTTTGCTTAAAGGGTATCTAGTGTGTTCATAGGGGATCCTGAGTGTGTATGTCAGAAATGTAGTGTGTGTGTAAGTGGTACAGCGACTGTGTGTAGGGGATCTAGTGTGTGTTTGAAGGACTCAGGAGTGCGTATATGAGATCTAGTGAGTGTGTGAGTGGTGCAGTGTGTTTGGGGGGTGCTGTGTGTGTGAGGGGTGTAGTGTGCATTTGTGAGGAGTATAGTGTGTGTGTGGGAGGGTGGTGTGTGTGGGAGGGTGGTGTGTGTGGGGGGGTGCAGTATGTGTGTGTGAGGGTGCGGTGTGTGAGGGCGCTGTGTGTTAGGGCACTGAGCGAGGGTTCTGTGTATTTGAGGGTGATGTGTGTTGGGGTGCTGTGTGTGTGTTGAGTTGCTGTGTATGTGTTGGGTTGCTGTGTGTGTGTTGGGTTGCTGTGTGTGTGTTGGGTTGCTGTGTACGTGTTGGGTTGCTGTGTATGTGTTGGGGTGATGTGTGTGTGTGTGCTAGGTTGCTGTATGTGTTAGGGTGCTGTGTCAATGTTAGGGTGCTGGTGTTAGGGTTAGGGTGCTGGTGTTAGGGTTAGGGTGCTGTGTGTGTGTTAGGGTGCTGTGTCAATGTTAGGGTGCTGGTGTTAGGGTGCTGTGTGAGTGTTAAGGTGCTGGTGTTAGGGTGCTGTGTCAATGTTAGGTTGCTGGTGTTAGGGTGCTGTGTCAATGTTAGGGTGCTGGTGTTAGGGTGCTGTGTCAATGTTAGGTTGCTGGTGTTAGGGTGCTGTGTGAGTGTTAGGGTGCTGTGTCAATGTTAGGGTGCTGGTGTTAGGGTGCTGTGTGTGTGTTGGGGTGCTGTGTCAATATTAGGGTGCTGGTGTTAGGGTGCTGTGTGTGTGTTGGGGTGCTGGTGTTAGGGTGCTGTGTGAGTGCTATGGTGCTGTGTGTGTGTTAGGGTGCTGTGTCAATGTTAGGGTGCTGTGTGTGTGTTAGGGTGCTGGTGTTAGGGTGCTGTGAGTGTTAGGGTGCTGTGTGTGTGTTGGGGTGCTGTGTCAATGTTAGGGTGCTGGTGTTAGGGTGCTGTGTGTGTGTGTTGGGGTGCTGTGTCAATGTTAGGGTGCTGGGTGAGGGTGATGTGTGTGTTTGCAAGGATTTTGTATTGGGGAGGCAGGTAAATGGCACTATTAATGTTTTACTAAAAAAATATAATAATAATAATAAATACATAATAAATAATAAATACATAATAATAAATACATAATAATAATAAATACATAATAAATAATAATTACATAATAATAAATACATAATAATAATTAATAATAATAAAAAATACATAATAAATAATAAATACATAATAATAATTAATAATAATAATAAATACATAATAATAAATAATAAATACATAATAATAAATAATAATAATAATAAATAACAATAATAAATAATAATAATAAATACATAATAATAATAATAATAAATACATTATATTAACCCCCCCTCTATTCTTACCTGTAGTCTGGAAGGGGGGGGGTCGTGCTCCTGCCAGCCATCCCTGGTGGTCCTCGTGGTAAGTGAACTCTAGCCCTTTGGGGCTAGAGTTCACTCTCGCGAGACTCGGCCGGTTGCCATAGCAACGGTCCGGATCTCGCGAGAGAAACCCGGCGGAGCTGCAAGTTAGAGCTCCGCCGGGTCCTCTTTCCTGGCGGCTGTCTCCCTCCCTCTCTCCCCGCCGGCGGCCGCGTTTGAATGCATGTGGGCCGGTGAGGGAGATCTTTGATCTCCCCACCGGCCCTCCATGGAAAACAGCGGGGCCGGCGCTCGGATAGTGCCGGCCCTGCATAGACTGGCAGGGGATGTCTACCGAACGGCTGTGCAGAAAGGGAGAAATAAATCCTTCTGAACAGTAAAATTAACCCTTTAGCTGCCGGTCCATAATACAAAGGCAGCAGGTGGGCAACCAGGCTCCTCCAATGCAATGTGGCGAGATTGGTCTCGTCACAACTGTTACACACTCACTCTGTGTGAGGGATGTCACTGTGTTACACACTCACTCTGTGTGAGGGATGTCACTGTGTTACACACTCATTCTGTGCGGGGAATGTTACCGTGTTACACACTCACTCTGTGCGGGGAATGTCACTGTGTTACACACTCACTCTGTGGAAGGAATATTAGTGTTCACACTCATTCTGTGCGGGGAATGTTACCGTGTTACACACTCACTCTGTGTGAGGGATGTCACTGTGTTACACACTCATTCTGTGCGGGGAATGTTACCGTGTTACACACTCACTCTGTGTGAGGGATGTCACTGTGTTACACACTCACTCTGTGCGAGGAATGTTACCATGTTACACACTGACTCTGTGCGAGGAATGTCACTGTGTTACACACTCACTTTGTGCGAGGAATGTTACCGTGTTACACACTGACTCTGTGCGAGGAATGTCACTGTGTTACACACTCACTCTGTGGAAGGAATATTAGTGTTCACACTCATTCTGTGCGGGGAATGTTACCGTGTTACACACTCACTCTGTGCGAGGGATGTCACTGTGTTACACACTCATTCTGTGCGGGGAATGTTACCGTGTTACACACTCACTCTGTGCGGGGAATGTCACTGTGTTACACACTCACTCTGTGGAAGGAATATTAGTGTTCACACTCATTCTGTGCAAGGAATGTTACTGTGTTACACACTCACTCTGTGCGAGGGATGTCACTGTGTTACACACTCACTCTGTGCGAGGAATGTTACCGTGTTACACACTGACTCTGTGGAAGGAATGTTAGTGTTCACACTCACCCCGTGCAAGGCAGGTTTTCATGAAGATTCCCAAACATAGGACAGCCAGTAACATCTTCATTCTCTGGTCTGCGGTTGGCTTATACAACATCTATAAAAATCCAATATTACAGCTCATTGTGTGACCTGCAGAGATCTCTTGTAATAAGTTGGTGCAATGCATTCATTTTAATGCTTAGGGGGAAGCTGAGTAACCTCACCACTGGATTTTGGAGAGGCCTGCTTCTCCAACCTTTTGCCCTGTGACTATTGCCTTTTAAATACACTATTTGGGCATATTGGATTTTAAAGGCACTGTTTCTGCCCCTTGGACTTTTAACTGGAACAGATTCAAACATATGGCGGTGGCCATCTTAAATTGTCCAGCAGTGTTTTGTCGTCGAGTGTATGGAACTGTTTTGGGCATGGGACCATGTGCACGGTGTGGCAAAAATAAGACTTCCAGGAAATTCCTGAACCCCTGAACTGATCTGGGTGATTTTTGGATATGTTGTTCACCCAGATCGGGGCTATGTGGGTATATATTGTATTTTTGGGTACTTTTTGGGGTTTGTAAAAATTTATGTTTTTTCTGCATACGGTTAATGGAGTTAGTTCATTGTCTTCGTTAATTATATCACAGGCAGAGGGGAGGGATTGTGGACATTATCTGGGAGTGTCTAACTATACAAGACTATTTTGATTGATTTTGTGACTTTGTGTCCTGTGCTCCACAAGGTCCACGTGGGTGGTAACCTGTGTAAAAGACAATAAACCCTCAGATCTGCCGAGTTCCTGTTTTACCTTCAACATAGAGCCTCGTCTCATGTGTGTGGGGGGGGAAAGCTGCATCTACACTGGGGGGTTGCTATACTCTGTATACTCCCCTGGGCTATATTCACTAGCTCTTTTAACCCCTTAAGGACAAATGATGGAAATATTCCGTCATGATTCCCTTTTATTCCAGAAGTTGTGTCCTTAAGGGGTTAAGAGCTTGTTCCTGCTACTCTCTCTTGGAGGAGAGATTCACCCACTGGAACCTGGAGCCTTATCGTAGGTCCAGGGTGGGTAGAGGATGGTGAGTTCCCAGCCAAGCTGCCGTGGTTCGTGGGATCTGCAGTGCTGATGGTCCTTGGTAAGCACTAGAGGCATCGATTGACAGAGGGTCCGTCACACTGAGGATGGGGTTATTTTTTCTGACTATCCCACAACCCATAGTTAGGAGGAATCACATGGCCTTCGCATTTTACGGTCTGTTTTCTTTCCCGGAGGTAGGTATAATGATCGATTACTTTAAACAGAACCTATTTTTGAGGGATATTGACAGGACCACATTCCTCCATCAATAGCCCAATGAAATGATTTGAAATGATTTGAAATATAACTTTTTCTAATTTTACAATTAAATTGAAACATACAGGCTTTATCAGATTTCTTTCTGGTGTCCCAGAGAAGGAAACCATTAAGAGATAAACCTAGGATGAGAGGACATTGAACTCAAAATCCTGGCACACTTGGCGAGTTATTGATTAAAATAAAACACAATTAATAGTATCACTCATGCACAGCACTGTGGGGACTTGTAATCAAATGGAAATGTGTTCTGCATGTCAGAAAGGAAATTATCCTGTAAGTGTGTGAGCGAGACACAGTGTGAGGACCTTGTGTGACACTTTTTTTTTCGCCGCACTAGGCAAAATAAAAATTTGCCACCCCTCCATGTGATATTGCCCCACTCATATGATCAAAATTCAATGTTCTGGGAGAACGGGAAGCAGCTACATTTTTGGGGGCCCCTTACACAGCTCAAGGTCTGGGCCCCGGGGCCTGATGGTGAGTATGACCATAAGGTCTGCCCATACGTCTATCTACATGTTCCACCCAAGAGTTCGCTCACAGGGAGTGGAGTGTGTAGGGGTTGTGTTATGTGTTATTGTAGAGGATCTAATGTGTGTGCTTATGGAATGTAGTGTAAAGGGATACCAGTTTGTGTAGGTGATGCAGTGTGTTTGTGTGTAGTGGAAGCAGTGTGTTTTTATATAAGGGATCAAAAGCAGTGTGTTTGTGTATAAGGGATATATTGTGTGTTTGTGTATAAGGGATGTATTGTGTGTTTCTGGTTGTGTGTAAGGGATGCATTGTGTGTTTCTGTGTATGTGTGCAAATGATGCATTGTCTTTATGTGTAAGGGGTTCATTGTGTGTTTCTCTGTGTGTAAGGGAAGCATGTTGTGTTTCTGTGTGTGTAGGGATGCATTGTGTGTGTGTGTGCGCAGTGTGAAAGAGCACCCTGCCCTGCCCCCTGTCCTACACAGCTCTCCCATCTGTCCCTTAAAGCTCTCCCCTGCACCTTCGTGGTCTCTCTTCTCCTCTCCTGTCCCTCAGTGGTCTCTACTCTCCTCCCCTCCCCTCTCTTAGTGGTCTCTCCTTTTCTCCACGACTTTCCATTAGTGGTCTCTCGTCTCCCCATTAGTGGTCTCTGCTCTCCTGTGCTCCCCCTTTCCATTAGTGGTCTCTCCTCCCCCACCTTTCCCTAGTGGTCTCTTCTCACCACCCCTCCCTCCCTTAGTGGTCTCTGCTCTCCCCCCACCCTCCCTTAGTGGTCTCTCCTCATCCTCCCTCCCCTAGTGGTCCCTCCACCACCCCCTCCCTCCCTCCCTTAGTGGTCTCTCGCCCCCATTCTCCTCACCCCCCTTTCCCTCAGTGGACTTCCCCATTCTCCTCACCTCCCCCTTCCTCAGTGGACTCTCTTCCCCCATGTTCCCCTCTCCTCACCCTCTGTGTTCTCCTCATCTCCCCGCTCCCTGTGTTCTCCTCACCCCCGTGTGTTCTCTTCACCCCCTCACCCTGTGTATTCTCCTCACCCCTCCTCTTGTTTGTCTTGTTTGTTCTCCTCACCTCCCCTTCCCTCTGTAGCGTGGCCGAGCTCCTCTCCGGTCCGAGGTACAGGAGTTTCTGTTTCCTGTACCCGGCCGGACTGATAGGAAGTGCATACTTCTTATCAGTCTGGCCGGGCACAGGAAACAAACTCCTGTACCGCCGACCAGAAAGGAGCTCGGCCAAGCTACAGAGGGAAGGGGAGGTGAGGAGAGAGGCAGTGATGCAGCCGTCTGAGACTCTCTGAGCGCTCAGGTGGGTGCAGCATTAGAAGGGCGGCTGCCTTGTTCATCTTATAGGAAGCGACGGCCCTGTATGAGGTCCAACCTTCATTATTATTGTAACTCTAACACAAGCGACAAATAAAACTACCAGGGGCCTTCAGGACCAAGCCAGCATTCTGAGAAATCCATGCGATCCTGGCATAGTTTTAGGATGATCCATTTATCATTCCCATCCTTTCCTAAATGTGTCTCTCCAGGGATAATCTCCAGGAAGCGTGTGAGTAACGAGTACTACGCACTAGAGTTAGAGTACTAATCTCACTTTATTGCTCTGGTGTCCCAGCAATGTTAGGGTTAATAGTGAGTGTCCGAATACCTATTGTTTTGCTATGATCCTGTAGCCCCATGTAGCAAAAGCGCAGCTTAGTGGAAAGGCGCCTTGACAGGGCTTGGAAGTGGGCATAAGAGGAAGCATGTAGGGATTTGTAGTTCTGGGGCTAGGACTATATAAATAGGCAGCCATCTTAGAAAATGCACTTTTAACTTGCCTAGCTGGCTGAGTTTGTCCCTCCCTCCCTGGGTAAGGTTGGGTTGTCCCGTTTTGTCACATCGGCAGGATAGGGAGCTGGAGGATAGGAAATGGGCTCCCCGGTAGGATGGTTATGGAAATGGTTGAATATGGTTCTTGGTAAGTTTTGTAGGTTTCGAGTCCTGTCGGTGGCTCAGAACCTGGTGGGGTAGGGGTATCCGGGTATACAGCTGCAATGGTTAATTAAAATGTTGGAACTTTAAGTTATATAAGAGAAAAGAAGAAGGAAAGTCTGCCCTACACAATGTAAATGCAAAAATGCAGATATAAGAGAAAGCAGTTAAAATAATATTCTTTATTATCCAAAACAAAAAGGGAAGGGAAAGAGAGAGAGAGAAAAAAAAAGAAAAGAAACCTACATACGTAAATAAGAATTATCTGAAAGGGTAAATTCTTGCACAGTGTTAGCCGATGCAGCGGTGTATCAAAAGAAATATCTGGGACTATGTAGTGAAACTGTAGATTTGTTACATGAGAGTCAGATGGTATTTGGCAACGGTGTATCAAATGTGCGTAAAAAGAATAGTATACAACAGTATACTCAAAACCATCAATTCAGATTATTAACCTGTGCGGTCCGCCAGACATTGAGACTATGAGAATAGTGTACCAGCAAAGAGGCCCCCCGTGGTCAGTCCTCGAGGTGTAATTAAGGGCTGACAGGATTTATAAAGAGAGGTGGAATTGATATCGGAAAAAAATTCTAGTTGCTGAACTGCAAGCTCACTACAACATCTAGTACTAAATATAAAACCTATGCGGCAAAAAAGATACTGGCAATAAGATGCTGTGATCGTGCCATGAGTAAGTCTCTGGGAGTCACCAGAATTTAGACTATATGTATATCTCACTTGGTTACTCACTAAACTAGGATTCCAAATGCGGACAAGCCAGTGGACTAGTAATCTTGTGGAAAAAAAAAAAAATCACAAAGTGGCAAAAAGTACAGACAAGCCGATTGGGCTGGTAGTAAGTGGGTTAATAATACATGAATGTGCACACAAAATAAATTATTAGTTCTTCTAATGTCAATCAATACCAGAAAAACTGGGTATATAAACATATATAGCCCTATATGTATAATCACAGTAACGTTGATAGAGCTATAGACAGAAGGAAAAAGAATAGATTTGTGGGCACCTGGTATAGTAAAGAAATGTATATAATAGATTAGATAGAATAACTGTATGTACAGTATTCAAGCAGCAATGGTCCTACAGGTTTGCTACTAGGTAGATACCCTGATCGGTAAATCAATAAAAGTTCATTGAGGCGAAAAAACTGCCGTCTAAATTACACAAGTTCCGGGCAGGTCATTTAATGGTACTGGCAGAGAATGTAATACCCGGCAAAAAAAACAGAGAGAGGATGCCTCGGGGACGGATGTTTTAGCTTGAGGAGGACGGGTAAGTATCAAAGCTACAGTCCTACAAGTTTTCTCATGTTAAGTGGATACCCTGATCGGTATCCAGATTCTTATTCACCTGAAACAGCTATCAACCGTCTAAATTATGCAATTCCCATACCGGTGTTGTAATAATGTCAGCCAGGGATGTGATAACCGGGACAGGGACAAAAAAGGACAAAACGAATGCCTCAGGAACAAAAATGTAATAGAAAAAGATCGGGTAGGTGTCAGACCCGACGCGCCTTTCACCTTGATTAGAGGCTCATCAGGGGGAACCGGCTTCCCAATTTAGTAAAGTTTAAATAGCCCGCTCTCAAAGTTCATTGGTCAACTGAGTAATGAGGGGGAGGTGCAAGAGTACGGTAGCCGAAAACGCTCAAAAGAGTGTTGTGAATCTCTTAGAATGTTGATATCGTATCAAGATTTTGGTAAATTCAATTACACATATTAACTCTGCAACCAGAAATACCAAGTAACAGAGAGAAATCTATCAACAATTGAAGAAAGTAATAAATGTTTATACTGGAGTAAGATGAGAACACTTAGTTATAATCAGAAGGAAACCAATGGATACTACTAATTAATAGTAAGTAACTCAAAAAAGTTATTATAGAAAATGAATTGGCAAAAAATAATTATAACAGGAGGAATTTTAATGGAGTTGTGAGACTCCTGTAACAGAGTAACATGAATTCATCCCTTTACAAGACATACTACAACAGACAATAAGATCTAAAAAAGTTATATAATGTAACAAATCATTTTCCATGTTCTGATTATCCCCTACGAATGGAGACTGCCTTGTATGAGTAACAAGGGAGATATATGATATTTATATGGTCTGATATCCAAAGTGTATATATATATATTTAAAAAAAAAAATTCCATACTAGCTCCACTGATAAGGAAAAGAAAAAGAAAGGAAATGAAAACATTATTAATATTATTGTAGAATTATAGCAAATTATTAGTGTATAAACGGTGTGTAATTAAATTCCTCATTAATCCCTAAGGGGGCCAATGTCTTGAAGGAAAAAATCCATTGTGATTCCTTACGTAACAGAACCTTGTTAAAGTCACCCTTTCTCGGATTGGGAAGTAATTTTTCAATGACTTGGAGTCTTAGATTCTTGGGTTTGCCATCTTGGAAATACTGAATGTGTCTTGCCATGGGAGTAGGTGTAACAGTATTCTTAATAGACGTTATGTGTTGTAAAATTCTACATCTAAATTGCTGAAAGGTTTTCCCTATATACTGGATTCCGCAGCTACACGTAATCAAATAGATTATTCTTGTAGTGCTGCAGTTCACCAGAGCGTTTGTATTAATAGTGATGTGAGTTTGTGTAGAAGTCGTTGACTTAGAGGGCAGGATATACCGACAAGCCTTACAGTGGCCACATTTATAGGTACCTTTGGTCTCTGTTAACCAATTTGTAGCCGGCAAGGATGATGCTAAGTGACTCAGAACAAGTTGATCTTGTAAATTGTGGGTCTACGTGCTGTTAGTAGAGGGTATTCTGGAAGCACTTTGCGAAGTACAGGGTTATTTAGGAGTATTGGCCAATTCTTTTTCAAGATCTTAGACATAGGGCCCCACCCCTGATCATATGTGGCAATACAACGTGGGGCTTTAAGTTCTTGTTTCGGTTTAGTGGACTGAAGGCTGAGTATTCTGCCATATTACATACCCGGTGAAAGGCTCTTTTTAGGACACGATTCGGATAACCCAGTTCCTTAAAGCGAGATCTAAGGATTTTACATTCGTTGTAAAAGGTTTGATCAACTGAGCAGTTCCGCCTTGCTTGCAGGTACAGACTATAAGGAATGGAGGCTTTTCATTTTAGAGGGTGGTGACTGTCCCAGTGTAACAGACTGTTCGTGGAGGTAGCCTTCCTGAACAGTTCTGTTTGGACAGTCCCATCCTGCAGTAAATATCATCTGACTCTCATGTAACAAATCTACAGTTACACTACATAGTCCCAGATATTTCTTTTGATACACTGCTGCATCGGCTAACACTGTGCAAGAATTTACCCTTTCAGGTAATTCTTATTTATGTATGTAGGTTTCTTTTCTTTTTTCTCTCTCTCTCTCTTTCCCTTCCCTTTTTGTTTTGGATAATAAAGTATATCATTTTAACTGCTTTCTCTTATATCTACATTTTTGCATTTACATTGTGTAGGGCAGACTTTCCTTCTTCTTTTCTCTTATATGGTTTATCCCATTAGGGTTACCCCCTGGTCTGTCCTGTTGGACTATTTTCTGGCCAGCTATTTTTCATTCAATCACTTTAAGTTATGTTCATATTGGAATACTGTTATATGTTATTTATTTATATATGGGTCACTGCCTTTTATATCCAACTGAAGGTTACGGATGTGATGGCGGATTGTGTTCATTTATCATTACTATTTAATAAAAAGCTGTGGACAATTTTGACCCATATACCCTAGTGTCCGTGTTTTATTGGGTTAGGTATGTGGGGGGTTTTGTCCTGATTCCGCCTGCCCATATGGCGACTATACACCTGTCCAGTGACTGACCATGCTTTGCTATGTTGGAGTTCCTAAGATCTAATCAGCAGGGATCAGGCATGGGTTGAGGGTAATAAAAAGGGCTGGTTGAGTGATGCTGGGATTTCCACAGGTAATGGTACCCTAGCCTAGTCAATGACTCACGCACAAAGAGTCCTTCAGGGAATAGATAAGCTGTGTCCAGGGGGCCGTACACAATACTGAATGCTTCTCTGCTAAAAAGAAGACCGGCATCACTGTATCCTGACCATCAATAGCTTCCAATTTAATAACCAAGTGTGAAAATAACATCTCTTTCCTGGAAGGATTAATCTGCCCTTATC
The DNA here is from genome assembly GCA_933207985.1 of Pelobates cultripes. Lineage (NCBI taxonomy): Eukaryota > Metazoa > Chordata > Amphibia > Anura > Pelobatidae > Pelobates > Pelobates cultripes. The sequence continues at coordinate 129,908,075 of OW240917.1, read as the reverse complement.
AAGAGGACATGAAATCCAGGAACAAGAGGAGATTACCAGAGACCTGATACAATGAATATGATAGAGTAGGGAAATATAACAATTTTAAGGTAGCCTTCATGCTGTGATATAGGGAAATGGGTGTTATATACTGTCCTATATACCTGCACATCAAACCATTTATCTTATAAAAACATAGAAACATAGAATGTGACGGCAGATAAGAACCATTCGGCCCATCTAGTCTGCCCAATTTTCTAAATACTTTCATTAGTCCCTAGCCTTATCTTATAGTTAGGATAGCCTTATGCCTATCCCACGCATGCTTAAACTCCTTTACTGTGTTAACCTCTACCACTTCAGCTGGAAGGCTATTCCATGCATCCACTACCCTCTCAGTAAAGTCAACAGTATTTACTATAAAATGTCAAACCAGATGGAAGTATAGATAATTTCCTCCTATAAATATGTTTTTCTTTGCTGTACCTGAGTGATGGTCTTACCTGCTCCAAGTGGCCCAACTTCTCTGTATGTGTGCGAGTCCTGTGCAGAGTGTTTTAAATGCACAGGTAAGCCATTGTCTGAGTCTGTGGGTGGGGTATGTGTGTGGGTGGGCAGTCTAGAGTGGGTGGATTCTGTTTTTGGTAGTGCGTATATTGGTGGATTGGATAAAGGTGTATGTTGGTTAGGTAGGTGTGGGTAGCCAGTAGAGGCTTTCTAAACATCGAAGGACTTAGCTGGATGTCACAGTGACATGGACTCTCAGGCTTCCAGTTATGGGAATTATGGTGACAATGGCCTGGATCCATTTCAAACCACACTTCTGATGTGCTGGGTAAACATTTTATAAATGATAAACCTTTTATTGTGGAGCAGTGTTCCCAGCTCATTGCTCAGTGCATGCCCGCAGTATCCCCAATGAAACACCAGAGGAAAGTGTCTAACATGAGGACTGTTGGTTTGTCTTGAGCACCAAGGTGTGAAATTGAGATATACTGTACTATGGTTATCATTTAATGGTTTCATCATCTCATTTATCTGAGAGTATTTAATCTAGTTTTATGTACTTTGTCCAACACATGTTCAAATTGGTGAGGCCTCTTATCATTCTATCTGTGACGAGACCAATCTCGCCACATTGCATTGGAGAAGCCGGGTTGCTCGCCTGTTGCCTTGGGATTATGGCCCCATGTTAAAAGGCTTGATTTTCCCCTGCAAAGACAAGAAAGCCGGGATCACAAGGGGGAGGGGAGGGGGGGACAGGTAAGGACCACAGGGGGAGGGGAGGGGGTAAGGACCACCAGGGGAGTGGGGTGACCACCGGGGGAGGGGTGAGGACCACCAGGAGGGGGGGTAAGGACAGGAGGAGTAAGGACTACTGGGGGAGGAGGGGGAGTAAGGACCACTGGGGGAGGAGGGGGGAGTAAGGACAACTGGGGGAGGAAGAACCACTGGGGAAGGGGAGGAAGGGGTTTGGAGAGGGAGGACCACCAAAGGGGGGTAAGTAGGGAGGACCACTAAGGAGAGGGGAGGAGGGTAAGGACCACTAAGGGGGGGGGAGAAAGAGGATAATGACCACTTAGGAGGGGGAGATTACCACTAAGGGGTGGGGGGAGGAGGGGAATGTCTAAGGGGAGGGATGGAGGAACACTAAGGGGGAGTGAGAAGACCACGAAGGGGGGACTACAGGGGGCCAAGGGAGAGCACTAAGGGACAGGAGGGAAGGGGAAATCAATAATTGACAGGAGGGTGAGCACTATGCAAAAAAATAAAAAAATAAAGAGCTGCTCCCCTCTCAGTCCCTATCCTACCCCACAAACCCTCTCTTTTACACTACACACATACACAATGCATCCCCCCCCCACACACACACACAGAAACATACAATGCATTCCTACTCACACACAGACACACCCGAAACACACAATGCATCCCTTATGTTCACACAAACTCATTCTCTTACACACAGAAACAAAATGCATCTCTTACACAATCAATGCACCCTTTACAGACACACTGAATTCAATTAAATACACAGAAACACACCTTGCACCCCTTACACACACACACCCAGAAACATACAATGCATTCCTTACACGCAAACACACACTGCATCCCCTATAAACACACTACATCCCTTACAGAAATTGGTATCCCTATACACTACATTCTATAAGAACACACACACGTTGCATCCTCTACAATAACACATAAAACATCCCCTACACACATACACTCCACTTCCTGTGAGAGAACTCACGGGTGGGCCATGTAGCTGAATTTATGGGTGGGCATTGTAGGCATACTCACGGTCAAGCCCTGGGGGCCCAGACCTTGAGCTGTGTAAGGGGCCCTAAAAAAATGGAGCTGCTTCCTGTTCGTTAATTGTTGTGAGCACTGTTAAAAACAGTCTCCAGAGAGCCTCTTCTACACCAGACCTGTGGAGCCAGACTGAGCCCATCATCAGCCTCTTGTCCTCATCTGGTGGTAAGTAGGCAATCCAATATGTTATTAGTGGCACTAATCTCTAATTTACCTCACATTAAATGGATACTCCAGTCCAGCTTAATGTAGTGGTTCTGGTGTCTATAGCCTGTGCCTGTAGGCTTTTTAATGTAAACACACTGTCTTTTCAGATAAAAGACACTTTGTGAAGACTGGCGTTGGCTCATATGGCAGAGCATATGGGCGGGGCATTGTGATGTCACATGGTGGGCAGGACATATGGGTGGGGGGGGCGGCAAAATCTTTTTTGCCTAGGGCGGCAAAAATCCTTGCACCGGCCCTGCTTCCTGTGGTCACAAAGGACTACGATCTATCTTTTGAACCACTGCACCAATCTGTATGATTTTGACATATGTTTGTATTTGGAGTATGCTGATTCTGAAAATTTAAGTTTTATGTGAACGTGATACATACTTTTCAAGTTATGAATAATGTGGAAAAATTGTATTTCTCTGCTTGTGCTAAATTACATTACCCATTGTGTAAGGTAATTGAATCACATGCAGAGGGGAGGAATTTGTGTGGGAGTGTCTGAGTGTATTGTATGTGTTTATTGGTTGTGTTCCAAAACCCTGTGGGTGGTACTAATGTGTAAGAATGTGTACATAAGCACAATAAACCCACAGCTCTGTCTGTTCACTGCTTGACCCTCAACACGGAGCTTTGTCTCGTTCTTGGGGGATTTACTGTATGCTGTTCCAATTTGACTGCTAGGAGTGTAAACCTATTCGTATGGTTTTTCCTATGCGGCTTTTTACACCATTCATATGGTTTCCTGTTCGGCGGATTGGTGTTCTGCAGTAGCTGTGCCTGTGTCTCTGGAAGGGAAGATCTACTAAACGGCGGTTTAACCCTTTTATGCTGAGGGTACACTATCCAAATCTCATTGGCAACTATTAGGACCTATTATCAGGGACCGCAAGTCACAGGAATGGTGGAACATGAGACGTATCTGTAATATGGTAGCTTGGTGCTACTTCCAAGTGCTGTTTCTAAGTGTCTAGTTGGAGATATTCTGGAGAGTTTTACAGAAGCTTCAACTGTCTAAGAGTTGTGCTAAGAGCTTTCTTTTCTACTGTTACAGGTAAGATTCATCTGTAGGAAAAGGTTACTGATTGCCCAAGGTTTGAATTCCTGTTGGTAATTATAAGGCATTTGATTTGATTAAGCTAGTTACTTGCTGTTGATTGCTGGTTAATTAGCTATTGTTTGCAAATAAGCAGAGGCCTACCCAGGTGTTAAACATTCCTAGTGGGCGGTGATTTAAGGAGTTATATAAGGCTTGGTCTCATTAGCTTGTCTAATATAGCTTGGTGCTACTTCTAAGTGCTGTTTCTAAGTGTCTAGTTGGAGATATTCTGGAGAGAAACTGGAGGTAATCTGAGGTATTCAGGAGGATAAAAAAAAAAAAAAAAAGTTAAGATTTGTTAGATTTAAATTATTCTCATAATTGGAATGGCAGGCTTAGTTCAGTGTAACAATTGCTATGCATTTGTTTCACGTTCCACTTTTTGGAGGTTTGGTTGTTGTCTTATCTGTAGACAGTTCTCTATCTTGCGGCAGGAGATTGTATTTTTGAAGTCTGAGATTTGTAAATTATCTGGTGTAGAAACTCAGACTGGAACTGCTGCAAAGCCACTGCCGCAGAGACATGCTAGGAAAGGCAGATGGATTACTGTAGGATCTGGTAGACTTAGAGTTGTGGATAAAAGGCATTTTGCACAGTCTGTTGCTCTGCATAATTCATTTTCTGCACTTTCAGAGTGTAATGGTGTTGTGGAGAGAGGCACTGAGGCTAGTGGTGTTGTGGAGAGAGGCTCTGAGGCTAGTGGTGTTGTGGAGAGAGGCACTAAGACTAGTGGTGCTGTGGAGAGAGGCACTAAGACTAGTGGTGTTGTGGAGAGAGGCACTAAGACTAGTGGTGTTGTAGAGAGAGGCACTGAGGCTAGTGGTGTTGTGGAGAGAGGCACTGAGGCTAGTGGTGTTGTGGAGAGAGGCACTGAGGCTAGTGGTGTTGTGGAGAGAGGCACTGAGGCTAGTGGTGTTGTGGAGAGAGGCACTAAGACTAGTGGTGTTGTAGAGAGAGTCACTGAGGCTAGTGGTGTTGTGGAGAGAGGCACTAAGACTAGTGGTGTTGTAGAGAGAGTCACTGAGGATAGTGGTGTTGTGGAGAGAGGCACTGAGGCTAGTGGTGTTGTGGAGAGAGGCACTGAGGCTAGGGTTGTTGTGGAGAGAGGCACTGAGACTAGTGGTGTTGTGGAGACCAGCTTGGAGACTATGGTGAGGCCTAATAGAAAGCAGTTGTTGTTGGGTGATTCCATTATAAGAGGTGTGAAGATGGACAATGGTGGTCTTGTGAGGTGTCTTCCCGGAGCTACTGCTCACAGAGACAGGAGACGTATCTGTAATATTGTTAAGCAAGCAAAGCAGGAAGGGGAATTGGATGTACTTGTCCATCTAGGGACAAATGACTTGGCTTGCAATGAGGTTTCAGAGATTAAGGAAGTTTTTAGTGTTTTTGCCAATGATATACGGCAGGTTGCTTCCACACTGTCATTCTCTGAAGTTCTGCCTGTGCATAACACTCAGAACTACAGGCGGATGCGTATTAGGGACTTTAATTTGTGGCTTGGTGAATGGTGTCGGGAGCAAGGATTTGGCTTTATTTCTCATGGTAGCTCTGTTTGGAATGGAGATAAGCTGTACAAAAAAGATGGTTTGCATCTTTCTCAAAAAGGAACAAATGTTCTCAGTGAGCAGTTCAGAGGTTTTGCTAGGATGTATTTAAACTAGGTGGGGGGGCAAGAGGGTGATAAAACATCAATCCAATTGTCCCCCAAAACAAGGACAGAAGGTGCCTGTAGCAAGTGTGTTAAAAAATGATAAGCTTAGAGTCATGTCTACAAATGCTCGCAGTTTAGGGAATAAGATCCATGAACTTGTCGCAATAATGGCAACTGATAGTGTAGATTTAGTCGCTGTTACTGAGACATGGTGCAATGAGAAAAATGACTGGGACATAGCAATACCAGGGTACTCTTTATATAGGAAAGATAGGGAAGGCAAGAAAGGGGGAGGGGTGGCCTTGTATGTGAAGGATAGCATAACATCTAGCCTAATAAAAGTTAGTGAGGCAAACATAGAGTCTGTTTGGGTTACGTTAGAATTTGGTAATCACACAGTAACTCATGTAGGTGTGATTTATAGGCCCCCAGGACAAATTGAAGAGTTAGATAATCTACTAGTTGAGAAAATAGCTAAAATGACAATGAAGGGGGAAGTTATCATCATGGGTGACTTTAATCTTCCTGATGTAAATTGGAAAACAAAATTAGCTACTTGTGCCAGGAGCACACATATTCTAAACCCCCTACTGGGTTTGTCTCTAAAACAAGTTGTTGAGGAGCCAACTCGTAAAGAGGCCATACTAGATTTAGTGTTAACAAATGGAGATTTAGTATCAGATGTTACTGTAGGTGAAAGTTTAGGATCCAGTGATCATGAGTCAGTGTGGTTTAATATAAGAACAGTGACTGAGTCACACCACACAAAAACAAAAGTTTTAGACTTTAGAAAACAGACTTTTCTAAAATTAGAATATGGGTAGAGGAGTCATTATCAGACTGGAGCAATTTAAATGGAGTCCAAGAGAAATGGGATTATTTAAAAGTTGCACTATTGAAGGCAACAGAAAATTGCATTAGGCTTGTCAGTAAAAGCAAAAAATTCAAGAAACCACTGTGGTACTCCGCAGATGTGGCCAAAATAGTTAAAAACAAAAAGTTAGCATTTAGGAATTATAAAAAAACCCAGAGTGAGGGAGACAAAATGATCTATAAGATTAGGCAGAAAGAGGCTAAGCAAGTTATAAGAGCTTCCAAATCACACACAGAAGAGAAAATAGCACAGTCAGTAAAAAAGGGGGATAAAACATTTTTTAGATACATAAATGAGAAAAGAAAAGTAAAACAAGGATTAGTTAGATTAAAAACAAAAGAAGGAAGGTATGTAGAAGAGGATAAAGGTCTAGCTGACTGCCTCAATGAATATTTTTGTTCTGTATTTACAGATGAAAATGAAGGAAAGGGACCTCAGTTGAGAAAAAGGATAAATGAGTCATTTATTACACGTGAGTTTACAGAGGAAGAGGTTCTATTTCAACTGTCAAAAGTAAAGACAAATAAGTCAATGGGACCTGATGGAATACACCCAAAGCTATTAAAAGAGCTTAGTGGTGTACTAGCAAAACCATTAACAGATTTATTTAACCAATCATTGTTAACAGGTGTAGTCCCAGAAGATTGGAAGTTAGCGAATGTTGTGCCCATTTACAAGAAAGGTAATAGGAAGGAGTCGGGCAACTATAGGCCAGTAAGCCTTACTTCAGTAGTGGGAAAAGTGATGGAAACCATGTTAAAAGATAGGTTTGCTGAACATCTAAAAACACATGGATTTCAAGATCAGAGACAACATGGGTTTACTTCAGAGAGATCATGCCAAACTAATCTTATTGATTTTTTTGATTGGGTAACTAAAATAATAGATCAGGGTGGTGCAGTAGACATTGCTTACCCAGATTTCAGTAAGGCTTTTGACACTGTTGCACATAGAAGGCTTATCAATAAACTGCAATCTTTAAGTTTAGATTCAAATATTGTTGAATGGGTAAGGCAGTGGCTGAGTAACAGGCAACAGAGGGTTGTAGTTAATGGAATATATTCGAAGCTTGGACTTGTCACCAGTGGGGTACCTCAGGGATCTGTACTTGGACCCATTCTCTTTAATATTTTTATTAGTGATATTGCAGAAGGTCTTGATGGTAAGGTATCTCTTTTTGCTGATGATACTAAGATATGTAACAGGTTGATGTTCCAGGAGGGATAAGCCAAATGACAAATGATTTAGGTAAACTAGAAAAATGGTCAGAATTGTGGCAACTGACATTTAATGTGATAAGTGCAAGATAATGCATCTTGGACGTAAAAACCCAAGGGCAGAGTACAGAATATTTGATAGAGTTCTAACCTCAACATATGAGGAAAGGGATTTAGGGGTGATTATTTCTGATGACTTAAAGGTAGGCAGACAATGTAATAGAGCAGCAGGAAATGCTAGCAGAATGTTTGGTTGTATAGGGAGAGGTATTAGCAGTAGAAAGAGGGAAGTGCCCATGCCATTGTACAGAACACTGGTGAGACCTCACTTGGAGTATTGTACACAGTACTGGAGACCGTATCTTCAGAAGGATATTGATACCTTAGAGAGGGTTCAGAGAAGGGCTACTAAACTGGTTCATGGATTGCGGGATAAAACTTACCAGGAAAGGTTAAAGATCTTAACATGTATAGCTTGGAGGAAAGACGAGACAGGGGGGATATGATAGAAACATTTAAATATATAAAGGGAATCAACACAGTAAAGGAGGAGACTACATTTAAAAGAAGAAAAACTACCACAACAAGAGGACATAGTCTTAAATTAGAGGGACAAAGGTTTAAAAATAATATCAGGAAGTATTACTTTACTGAGAGGGTAGTGGATGCATGGAATAGCCTTCCAGCTGAAGTGGTAGAGGTTAACACAGTAAAGGAGTTTAAGCATGCATGGGATAGGTATAAGGCTATCCTAACTATAAGATAAGGCTAGGGACTAATGAAAGTTTTTAGAAAATTGGGCAGACTAGATGGGCCGAATGGTTCTTATCTGCCGTCACATTCTATGTTTCTATGTTTCTATGTTTCTATCCTGAAGAAGTAAGTTTTCAAAGATTTTTTTTTTAAGGAGACTGGGTGAAAGTCTAACAGAGAGGGGAATGATGTTCCACAGGAACGGTGCAGCCCTAGAAAAGTCTTTAAGGCAAGCATCAGGGGGAGGAGTACGAACAAAGTTAGATGTAGGTCTCTGGCAGAGTGTAGGGGCCTAGACGGGACATATTTGTGTATTAGTGAGGATAAGTAGGTGGGAGCAACATTGTGTAGGGATTTGTAAGCAAGTACCAGGATCTTAAATTGAGCCCAATATCTTACAGGAAGCCAATGTAGGGACTGACAGAGGGGGGAGGCGTAAGAGGTGCGGGCAGACAGGAAGATTAAACTCGCCACTGCATTCATTGTAGACTGTAACGGGGCATGTTGGGAACGAATAAGACCACTGAGAAGCGGATTACAGTAGTCAAGGCCAGAGAGGACAGTGGCATGGAAAGGCACCGTAGCCATCTCAAGCGTTAAATAGATCCCCATAGCAGCACAAGGGAGCTTTGAAGCTTCTCACATGCCCCCACCATGCTGTGAGTAAAATTTCCTATAAACAGGAAGCAGCCAGTGGCTGCTTTTTGTAATAAAAGACTAGCAATTAATAATCGTTGGTAAAATACAGGGGAACCATTTCCTCCCATGGCCAGGAGAAGGGTGGGGCTTCAGATTTAAAACAGATCACTGTCCACCCCCAGTGACCCCAAAGTGGGGCTACCAGAGGTAGCTCTAGACTTTGAGGCCTTAGGTGAAACTCAAACATAAGGCCCCACTAATGTAAGTGTGGATGCATAAAGGGGCTGAAACTGTGTCGGGGGGGGTGAAAATGTGAGGGGAGGCTGACAGTGTGTGTTGAGGGGTTGACAGTGTGTGTAGGGAGGCTGACCATGTTTGTAGGGAGGCTGACTTTGTGAGAGTATGGTGACATTACATTGTGGGGTGTGACCATGTGTGGGGGACATGACATTGTGTGTGAGAGGGGTAATACTGTGTGTTAAGAGGGTGATAGTATGGGGAGGGAATATTGTGAGGGAGAGGGTAATACTGAGAGGGGATACTGCCAAAAAACCAAACACGAGTCCTGCGCATCCAGTATAGGTGTGCACACCCAGGTGCTACCACAATTTATTTGAGGAAAAAGCAAATGTTTTGAGCAGCAGCCCTTTATCAATGCTAATGGTGGGGGGGTGGGGGGGATGTGATCAGGGGTGGATGGTGGGAGGGGGGAATCTTTGGGAGGAGGAAGGGGTGATGGAATGGAGGGGTGATGCTGGTGTGAGGGGGGAACACTGGGAGGGAGGAGTAAATACCTCGTGTGAGGGATACCGGGGAGGGAGAGGGTTACCGCTGTGGGAGATACCGAGAAGGAGAGGGTTAATGCTGTGGGGAATACTGGAAGGAGAAGGTTAATGCTGTGGGGATACTGGGACGGAGAGGGCTTAATGCTGTGGGGGATACTGGGAGTGAGGGTTACCGCTGTGGGGATACCGGGAGGGAAAGGGTGAATGCTGTGGGGATACCGGAAGGGAGACGGTGAATGCTGTGGGGGAAGTACTGGGAGGAGAGGGTGAATCGCCAGGGGGGATACCGGGAGGAGAGGGTTACCGCTGTGGGGGGATACTGGGAGGAGAGGGCTAACACGCTGTGGGGGATACCGGGAGGAAAAGGGGCGTGAATGCTGTGGGGGAATAATTGAGGAGAGGCGAATGCCGTGGGGGGATACTGGTGGGAGAGGCTAATGCTGTGTGGGGATACTGGAGGGAAAAAAGGGTACGCTGTGGGGAATACTGGGAGGAGAGGGTGAATGCCAAGTGGGGGGATACTGGGAGGAGAGGCTAATGCTGTGGGGATACCGGGAGGGAGAGGGTTAATGCTGTGGGGGGATACTGGGAGGGAGAGGGTTAATGCTGTGGGGGATACTGGGAGGGAGAGGGTTAATGCTGTGGGGGATACTAAGAGGGAGAGGGTGAATACTGTGGGGGGGATACTGGGAGGGAGGGATGGAGGGGGTGATTAAATACCTTGTTTCTCTCCCTAGTGTTTCGGTGGGCTCCCTGGTGGTCCTGTGGCTATGGCCGCCGGTCTGCAGCTCCGCAATGTGCAAAGCTGCAGACCATGTATCTCGCGAGATCCAGTAAGAGCGTTGCCGTGGTAACCCAGGGCAACGCTCTGATTGGTCTAAATTTGCAAGACATGGTCTGCAGCTCTGCACATTGCAGAGCTGCACACCGGTGTCTGCGATGGGCACTTTCCGCCCGGGCAGACAGCACATAGGGGCCTCGCGCCCGGCAGCATATCCAGCAAGCCGCCGGGACCCCTCCTGGTGTCGGGTCCTCGGTCACTGACCGAGAACCTGACACAGTATGCCCTAAGGTGGTTTAGGCGGCCGCGAGGCCCCAGGCAGCGCAAGGCCTTAGGTGGCCGCCTACACCCCCTAATTAGAGAGCCACCTCTGGGGGCTACTAATTTTAAATAATAATGAGGGGGAACTTAATGTCCCTACTGGTCCTGACCCTAGCTCAGCGGGAAGAGACTATGATAATAATAATAAAGTGGGAGAACTTAGTTACCTTCCCAGCCCCTACCCAGGTAGAGGCACAGAGCGACTTGTACCAGATACCCTGTTGTGTGCTCGCTGTTTAGCAGATATACCCCCACTTGATCTGAACCGTTAACTGGGATATAAGGAGTGGAAAAACTGCAGAGACATGATTGGCTGTTAATCGAGGGCCTAGTACAGTGTAGCTCTTTAAGTAGTAACAAAAGGATGCAAAATTTTGATAAAGCTAATAGTACTTAGGAATATTTGCTGCTATTTCAGGATTTAATATTGCATGTAATAAATGTATGTTATTAAAAGGCAAACCATTATCTAAAACTGCATCAAGGCTGGAAGGATATCTTTACAATATCTGGTGAACCCAAGTTCTGTTTGACCTTTGTTCTTTCATGAAGAAGAAACCTGATATTCACTGCATTATATTTGGTTTTGTGAGAGTAATTAAAGTGTGATGGTCTAGTAACTCTTATTTTATATGGTGTGCAGTTAATTTTGTTTCCTGTCCCTTGAGACTGAAACAAAATTAGTCCTAGAAATTCTATAGTAGCTCGGAAGTTATAAAATTGAGAAATGCGCTGTTTTCCACTGAAATAACCTGACCCCATTTTTGCTATCTGAGAAGATTCAACTTCCTTAGCTTGGTGGAAATCTTTATGTAAACTTAAAGGCCGTACCATATTTGAAAAATAATAAGTGATCTAAGTGTTAATTACTTGCCGCAAGAGAAAAGTAATTTAAGCTAAAAAAGAAAGTAAAAACTGTATTTGAAAACCAAGTGTGATTTTAGACTTGATGCCATTACTCACTGAATATGAGAAACATGTATAGCTATCACTACACTAACCATTTCATAATTGCAGAGGTGAAATGTAGCTTTTCATTTCATTGCTAAACCTACAGGCAAGTAATATGGAAAAGATACAAGGGGTGCTTCCACAGTGTACCAGTACCTGAAAAAGTGTCAGTCCTGCTGATATTTCAATTTTTCTAAGAACCTAAAACCCATAGATAATAATAAGTTAGTTGTAAATGAGACCATATGTGAGAGAAAGAGGGGTAGTGCTTTCTCACATTCCCTATTGGTGCGAGATGAAGGAACAGTAATATACACTGGCCACGCCTCAAGCTGCCTAAATTAAAGTCGTTTTTGTTAGGCCTCCTAAACTAAGCCCAGCACTGCCGTTTAGGAGCTTCTGCTCTAGTGGTAGAGACAATGAGCAGCGCCTTGTGGACCACAGATAAGAAGTGAAAGTGAAACTGTAGTGATGATGGTGCTTGGAGTATTCTTTTAAAGTTTAACTGTAAGAATATAGACTTTCCCCGTATTCGGGGACTGCAATTGTGCTAATTAGTGTTTTTTGGAGGGGGGATTTGGCTTCTTTTTTCCATTTTGCTCATTAATTTATAGTTTGTCTTCTGTTTTGAGAATAGTTTGTTTTTTGTTGTTTTTGTTGGTTTTTATTTTTATTTTGCACCATAGGATTTACGCGTTTAAAGAGTTACATTTTTCACTGAATTATTGTATTGGGACTGACTATGACTAGGTTTCTAAAGTGTCTGGCTATCAATATTAGGTACCTTTTTATAAATGTGTGTTTATATATATATATATATATATATATATATATATATATATATATATATATATATATTCTTTTTTTTTATATATATATATATATATATATTTTGACAACTATTTATAAAGGTAATTTTAGTAGCAAGCACTAATTCAGTTTGTGTTATACTTTGAGGAGTACATGTTATTTTCCCTGATCTGCCATCCGCCAAAGCTTTATAAATAAAAATGATGGGCCAGCACAC
>OW240917.1:129883791-129893791 GCA_933207985.1 Pelobates cultripes | reverse complement strand
GAGGGGGCATTTTTTATTAAAATTATTTTTTTATATTTAATTATTATTTTTTATTTTTGTTGTCCCCCCTCCCTGCTTGTTGCCTGGCCAGGGAAGGGGGATATAGCATTCCCTGGTGGTCCAGTGGCATTGGCTGAGCTGTGGGGGGGGTGGGCAGCAAGCGCTTACTCACCTCCCAGCAGCTCCCCAGTATAACTCTTGCGAGACCCGCGGGGCACGCTGGATGCAAGACTTACACTTTGGAGCTGGAGGAGCTGCTGGGAGGTGAGTAAACGCTTGCTGCCCACCCCCCCACAGCTCAGCCAATGCCACTGGACCACCAGGGAATGCTATATCCCCCTTCCCTGGCCAGGCAACAAGCAGGGAGGGGGGACAACAAAAATAAAAAAATAATAATTAAATATAAAAAAATAATTTGAATAAAAAATGCCCCCTCACACACACACTCCATTATATACACATACACTACACAAACACACACCGCTCCCCTGTCTAAACACACTGCATCCACTACACGTGGCAAATATATTTTGTGCATTTACCTTTAGAAATAGTTTTTATTTTCCAAAATGATAAATGTACAGAATATCGGCAAATTATATCGGCTATCGGCCTGAAAGTTCACAGAATATCGGTATTGGCTCTAAAAAATCAATATCGGTCGATCCCTATTCTAAACTCTTTCAAAAAAATTTTGAAACTATATTTAGCATGGGTGTTTTTTGGCGGTTGTAGATGCATAACAGATTTTGGGGGTCAAAGTTCGAAAAGGTGTGTTTTAAAAAAAAAAAAAAAACTCATCATATTTTATAAAAAAAAAAATTATAGTAAATTATATGATATGATGAAAATAATTGTATATTTAGAAAGACCATTTAATGGTGAGAAAAACTGTATATAATATGTGTGGGTACAGTAAATGAGTAAGAGGAAAATTACAGCTAAACACAAACATCGCAGAAATGTAAAAACAGCCCTGGTACTTAACGGTAAGAAAATTGGGGGGGGGATAGAAACGGTCTGGTCACTAATGGGGTTAATCTTCCACTGGCACGTTTTCCTGGCACTATAGGGTCCTGAGGGTGCCCCCACCCTCAGGGACCCCCTCCCGCCGGGCTCTGGAAAGGGGAAAGGGGTTTAAACTTACCTTTTTGCAGCGCTGGGCAGAGAGCTCTCCTCCTCCGTTCCGCCCCGTCGGCTGAATGCGCACGCGCGGCAAGAGCTGCGCGCGCATTCAGCCGGTCGCATAGGAAAGCATTTACAATGCTTTCCTATGGACGCTGGCGTGCTCTCACAGTGAAAAGCACGCAAGCGCCTCTAGTGGCTGTCAATGAGACAGCCACTAGAGGATTAGGGGGAAGGCTTAACCCATTAATAAACATAGCAGTTTCTCTGAAACTGCTATGTTTATTAAAAAATGGGTTAACCCTAGCTGGACCTGGCACCCAGACCACTTCATTAAGCTGAAGTGGTCTGGGTGCCTAGAGTGGTCCTTTAACTATTTAATGTACATAGAGTAGACATCAGACGTAAAGTGTTTTTGGTTTTTGTTTTTCAATCCAGTTATATATCTTCATTTCCCCCTCCCCCCTTTTTTTTTCTTTCCGTAATACCTGTTTCACAGTCTTAAACACTTAGTCATTATGAATGAATGCTTGTTGGCTGTTTAAGGGACACTTCAGCCCCCTAAAGCAGTTCAGGTTGTCGAACTGTGTTATGCGTTAAAAGAGCATTCCAGGCACATAAAGCACTTCAGCTTGCTGAAAATAAAATCATGAACCCTCACATCAAGGATCCAACACTTACACAACACAATACAATATATTTATATTTCATGAATATATCTATATTTTATTCAACTAAGTGAAATTTTTTTTTTTTTGAGTGTTGTATCCTTGATGCACAGCGTTTTGCTCTGTGTAGTTTTCTTAAAGGGACAGTGTGCATCCTTGCTCTTTTTGGCAGGTGAGACGTTTTTCACTTGATCAGCGGTTGCTCACTTTTTTGTCTGTTTTGTGATGTCCTTTATGTGTCTGGAGTCTGTAATTTTTTGACGGTTTATAAAAGTACAGATTTCTAGCAAAATCAGTACCTACGAAATTGGGGGTAGAAACGCTTCCCTGACTGTTGATCAAACATCTGGGGAGGTTTTCTTCTGCTTCTCACGCTCAACAGATCTATCAGAAGTGCAAAGCATGCTGGGAAATATCTTACCTGCCTTCCCTTCTTCTCAATCAGTTTTACTATAGCTTATTAAATATAATTGGGAACCAGTGATCACGTGCACATTCACTTGCAGCTCCGGCACAGAGACTTCTCAGTGTATTTTCTGGCAGAGTCTAAAATTTATTTTAATATATATATATATATTTTACACCTCCTGGCTGTCAAAGAGGAATTGGTTTCAGTGGCTTCTCATATGTCATGTGTCCCAATACTGTGCAAAGCATCTCACTGGACACACATCATCAGTAAAGATGACTTTATGTAGCGAAACTAGAACTGCAGATAGGAGAGACTCCTGGTGCTGGAATAAATGGTTAGTTTAGTTATTATAATTTTTTTTTTAAACGGTTAATGCTGAAACAGGAGGGAACAGTACCCAAAACACTAAAAAAAAAAGTCATCCATTAAAAACAAAACTTTTTTTGTGTGCGTTTATTTTTAATGGTGTGTTCCTTTAACTGTGTGGATTAAGCTTTTAGTTATATTGGTTACCATCTTGTTGCAGCTAGCAACTTTGATGGTATATTTTTATTAATTTTAATCTGTTCCCTTGCAGGTGTTTCGAACAGATCTGATCACTGCCATGAAGTTGCATGATTCACACCAGTTGAACCCAGAAGACTATTATATCTTGGCTGACCAATGGCGCCAAGACTGGGAGAAAGGTGTGCAAGTGCCAGTGAATCCTGAGTCTATCCCTGAACCTGTTGCCAGGTACTTTTTTTTTTTTTTGAGGGTTGGGATGGTAGGGCGAGAGATATGCTTTGTATATATCCAAAGTAGCAGTTCAGATTATAGTATATATAACAAAAACAAAAAAATAATAAAAAGAAAATAATTAAAAAATAAATAAATATATATTGTGATCCTTGTTTGCAGATAGCACGGTCCTCTCGGATAAACAACAGGCACAGTCCTTTGGTTTTCATATAATCCAGCCCTGACTCACTTTTTTAATATCCCTCTCTATCAGGGTTAAACTAACAAAAACATATTGTTGGGTTGCACCAACCTTATTACATAGAAACATAGAATGTGACGGCAGATAAGAACCATTCGGCCCATCTAGTCTGCCCAATTTTCTAAATACTTTCATTAGTCCCTAGCCTTATCTTATAGTTAGGATAGCCTTATGCCTATCCCATGCATGCTTAAACTCCTTTACTGTGTTAATCTCTACCACTTCAGCTGGAAGGCTATTCCATGCATCCACTACCCTCTCAGTAAAGTAATACTTCCTGATATTTTTAAACCTTTGTCCCTCTAATTTAAGACTATGTCCTCTTGTTGTGGTAGTTTTTTCTTCTTTTAAATATAGTCTCCTCCTTTACTGTGTTGATTCCCTTTATATATTTAAATGTTTCTATCATATCCCCCCCTGTCTCGTCTTTCCTCCAAGCTATACATGTTAAGATCCTTTAACCTTTCCTGGTAAGTTTTATCCCGCAATCCATGAACCAGTTTAGTAGCCCTTCTCTGAACCCTCTCTAAGGTATCAATATCCTTCTGAGATACGGTCTCCAGTACTGTGTACAATACTCCAAGTGAGGTCTCACCAGTGTTTCTGTACAATGGCATGAACACTTCCCTCTTTCTACTGCTAATACCTCTCCCTATACAACCAAGCATTCTGCTAGCATTTCCTGCTGTTCTATTACATTGTCTGCCTACCTTTAAGTCATCAGAAATAATCACCCCTAAATCCCTTTCCTCATATGTTGAGGTTAGGACTCTATCAAATATTCTGTACTCTGCCCTTGGGTTTTTACGTCCAAGATGCATTATCTTGCACTTATCCACATTAAATGTCAGTTGCCACAATTCTGACCATTTTTCTAGTTTACATAAATCATTTGCCATTTGGTTTACCCCTCCTGGAAAATCAACCCTGTTACATATCTTAGTATCATCAGCAAAAAGACATACCTTACCATCAAGACCTTCTGCAATATCACTAATAAAAATATTAAAGAGAATGGGTCCAAGTACAGATCCCTGAGGTACCCCACTGGTGACAAGTCCAAGCTTCGAATATATTCCATTAACTACAACCCTCTGTTGCCTGTCACTCAGCCACTGCCTTACCCATTCAACAATATTGGAATCCAAACTTAAAGATTGCAGTTTATTGATAAGCCTTCTTATTAGATAGCAACACTCTGCTCTCCTTTCTGCACTCCAGTGCTCTTAGCTAGCCTGCTGCTTTCCTTTCTGCACTCCCAGTGCTCCAAGCCAGCCTTAATTGCTTTCCTTCTGCACTCCCAGTGCTCCAAGCCAGCCTTCACTGCTTTCCTTTCTGCCCTCCCAGTGCTCCAAGCCAGCCTTGACTGCTTCTTTCTGCACTCCCAGTGCTCAGTCTCATTGACTCTCTCACAGAAGAGAACAGCAATCCCCCTTTACCTGCCTAGCAGTTTAGAGTTTATTCCCACTGCTGCAGCTGATTATCTGCAGCTGAGCTGTGGGTTGGAGACAGATCAAAACTCTGGCCTGGCCTGGACCTTATTTCTCCCAGTAGTATGTAAACTGTGAAGTGGAGCATTGGCCCACCCTGCTCTCCAAATGCTCCACCCCAGGGGCCCATAACTAAACTTTGGTTTGTGTTGCCTACAACACCTACTACACATACTCCCCCTGGGGTTAAATGTTATAGGCCTATCTGCCTTCACTTTATCACTATATATATAATTTTTATTTTTTATTTTTTTTTAAACCCCTTCATATTTTGTCATGTTTTTTGCAGTCTTATGCAACAGTTGTTTATATTAACTTGTTTTTTCACATCAGTATTCATTCAATACACCATAGTGCCAAAGCAAAAAAATGATTGAAGTATTCAGACCCTTTGCCATGACAATTGAAATTTAGTTGAGATGCAACCCGTTCTTTGGATCATGCAAGATAATTGTACACTTTTGATTGGAGTGCACCTGTGGGAAATTCAGTTTATGGGCATGATTTGTCCTTTAGAGCAGACTTTCCAAATGGAAGCCTCTTCTCCCTGTAAGACACATGAAAGCCCACTTGGAATTTCCAAAAAAGCGCCTAAGGACTCTGACTGTGAGAAACAAGATTCTCTGGTCTAATGAAACAAACATTGAATGTTTTGGTCTCAAAGCAAAGTGTCATGTCTAAAGGAAACCAGGCACCATCATCACCTGCAGAACATCATCCCAGCAGTAAAGCATGATGGTGGTAGCACCATGCTCTGTGGGTGTTTTTCAGTGGCAGAGACTTGGAAACTGGTCTGGGTTGAGGGAAGCTGTACATGCAAAATACAGAGATAACCTCAAAGGAACACTATAAAGTTTGGAATACAAACCTGCAGACCTCTTTTGGTGCTGCTGCCTGGGTCTCCTGCCAATGGCCAATCCAGTGCGCCTCATAGGGAAGCATTGGAGACTAATGCACAGGCAGCGTGTGTTGTTTGTCACTTGACCAAGGTTTCCTCTTTTGTTCCTGTGGATGTGTCTGGAAGACCACTACTAGAGCTGTGTTAAACAATGCAATGTAAACATTGCTGTGTCTATATAACTACAATGTTTTACATTGCAGGGTTAATACTACAGGGCCAATGCTTGTGATACTAAGTGGGTGTCTTTAGTGGTCCTTTCATAACAACCTGGTCCAACACTGAGGACCTCAGACTGGGCCAAAGTTTCATCTTCCAATAGGTTTATAACCCTAAGTGGTTTGGGACAACTCTGGGAATGTTGTTGCCTGGCCTAGCCAGAGCCTATACTTGATCCCAATTGAACATCTCTGGAGATATCTGCAAATGGCTGTGCACAAGCGGTCACCATCAAACTTGAAAAAGCTTGTCGTATCCTACCAAAAATATATATGTGTGTGTGTATGTATGTGTGTATATATATATATATACAGTGTGTGTGTACATATATACAGTGTACAAAATTATAAATGCAACACTTTTGTTTTTGCCCCCAAAGAACCCAAAGTTCTAAGACTTTTTCTATGTACACAAAAGTCCTATTTCTCTCAAATATTGTTCACAAATCTGTCTAAATCTGTGTTAGTGAGCACTTCTCTTTTGCCGAGATAATCCATCCACCTCACAAGTTTGGCATATCAAGATGCACAATGCCACAGATGCCGCAAGTTTTGAGGGAGCTTGCAATTGGCATGCTGACTGCAGAAATGTCCACCAGAGCTTTTCCCGTGAATTAAATGTTCATTTCTCTACCATAAGCCATCTCCAAAGGTGTTTCAGAGAATTTGGCAGTACATCCAACTGGCTTCACAACTGCAGACCACGTGTAACCACACCAGCCCAGGATCTCCACATCCAGCATCTTCACCTCCAAGATCGTCTGAGACCAGCCACCTGCACAGCTGCTGCAACAATCGGTTTGCATAACCAAAGAATTTCTGCATTAACGGTCAGAAACCATTTCAGGAAAGCTCATCTGCATGCTCGTCGTCCTAATCGGGGTCTTGACCTGACTGCAGTTTGCCCTCGTAATCGACTTGAGTTGGCAAATGCTAACATTTGATGGCGTCTGGCACTTTGGAGAGGTGTTCTTTTCACGGATGAATTCCGGTTTACACTGTACAGGGCAGAGAGCGTGTATGGCGTCGTGTTGGTGAGCGGTTTGCTGATGTCAACGTTGTGGATCGAACGGCCCATGGTGGCGGTGGGGTTATCATATGGGCAGGCGTATGTTATGGACAACGAACACAGGTGCATTTTATTGATGGCATTTTGAATGCACAGAGATACCGTGATGAGATCCTAAGGCCCATTGTTGTGCCATTCATCAATGACCATCACCTCATGTTGCAGCATGGTAATGCATGGCCCCATGTTGCAAGGATCTGTACATTTCCTGGAAGCTGAAAATATCCCAGTTCTTGCATGGCCAGCATACTCACTGGATATGTCACCCATTGAGCATGTTTGGGATGCTCTGGATCAGCACGTCCTGCCAGTATCTAGCAACTTCTCACAACCATTGAAGAGGAGTGGACCAACATTCCACAGGAAGCTGAAAATATCCCAGTTCTTGCATGGCCAGCATACTCACTGGATATGTCACCCATTGAGCATGTTTGGGATGCTCTGGATCAGCACGTCCTGCCAGTATCTAGCAACTTCTCACAACCATTGAAGAGGAGTGGACCAACATTCCACAGGCCACAATCAACTACCTGATCAAATCTATGTGAAGGAGATGTGTTGCATGTGTGAGGCAAATGATGGTCACACCAGATACTGACTGGTTTTCGGACTCTGCCAATACAGTAAAACTGCACATTTTAGAGTGGCCATTTATTGTGGCCAGCCTAAGGCACACCTGTGCAATAATCATGCTGTCTAATCAGCATCTTGATATGCCACACCTGTGAGGTGGATAGATTATCTGGCAAAGGAGAAGTGCTCACTAACACAGATTTAGACAGATTTGTGAACCATATTTGAGATAAATAGGCCTCTTGTGTACATAGAAAGTCTTAGATCTTTTGAGTTCAGCTTATGAAAAATGCGGGGCAAAAACAATGTGCATTTATAATTTTGTTCAGTGTAGAAACATAGAACATAGACACACACACACTGCATCCCTTACAGACACACACACACTGCATCCCTTACAGACACACACACACTGCATCCCTTACAGACACACACACACTGCATCCCTTACAGACACACACACTGCATCCCTTACAGACACACACACACACACACTGCATCCCTTACAGACACACACACACACACTGCATCCCTTACAGACACACACACACACTGCATCCCTTACAGACACACACACTGCATCCCTTACAGACACACACACACACTGCATCCCTTACAGACACACACACTCTGCATCCCTTACAGACACAGAAACACACCTTGCATCCCTTACATATACAAACACAGATTCACACAATGCATCCCTTAAACAAAACCAGAAACACATACAAAAACACACTGCTTTTTATCCCTTACACAAAAACACACTGCGTCCACTACAAGCGCACACACTGCATCACCTACACAAACTGGTATCCCAATACACTACATTCCATAAGCACAAACTTTAGATCCTCTACACCATGGGTCGTCAACCTGGTCCCTACCGCCCACTAGTGGGCGTTTCAGGATTCCTGGTGGGCGGTAGGGATTTGGACAGCTAAATCCCCCGTTTGAGAGAGTGGGTGGCAGGCCCGGACTGGCCCAGCTGGGGCTGGGCTGACAGCCTTAATGATCATTCTGATAAATCCTCCCCTCGGACTGTGCCAGCCTGTCAGTCCGAGGGGAGGAAGGAGGGAGGAGCTGGGGGCTGGTGTGGCTGCCAGCAGCTGCAGGGAGACCTGTCAGTCTCCCTGCACAGTCTGAAATCATTATAGCCGCATACTCCGCCCCCAAACGGAAGCTCCGCCTCCCGCTCAAAGCTCCGCCCCCATGCACGTTACTGGGAAGCTGCCCACCGGACCAAGAGGACACCGAAAGGTATTTACTTTTTTACAGCCCCCCTACCCACTATATTGCCCCCTAACCCACTATAGAGCCCCCCTAGCCACCTCACAGCCCCCCTAGCCACTATTCAGCCCCCTACCCACCTCACAGCCCCCTACCCACCTCACTGCCCCCCTACCCACTATACTGCCCCCTACCCACTATAGAGCCCCCCTACCCACCTCACTGCCCCATCCCACTATAGAGCCCCCCTAGCCACTATAGAGCCCCCCTACCCACCTCACAGCCCCCCACCCATTATAGAGCCCCCCTACCAACCTCACAGACCCCCTACCCACTATACATCAGCCTTACTTTTGTTCATTGGAATGTAAAAGAAAAGCATAAAAAAGGAGATAAAAAGGAAAAGATAAAAAAAAAAAGGAAGGAAGAAAAATAGAAAAAAAGGGGATAAAATAAAGGAGGAGAGTACTTGTAAAAAAAGGAGAACGAAGGAGCAGAGTACTTGTTGCATTGGAGAAAGAAGGAACAGAGTACTTGTAGCATTGGAGAAAGAAAGAGCAGAGTACTTGTAAAAAAGGAGAAAGAAGAAAAAGAAAAAGGAGAAAATTGTTGTTGGCTAATATAATAATAATAATAATAATAATAAGTGGGCTACCTAGCTCAGCCTTCCTGCTGGGCATTGCTATAACGAAGGTTAAAAATTAGGAAAAAGGGGGGAAAAAAAAGGTGGAGAGGTGAATTGAGGAGGGAGAGAAGGGGAGCTGATGCACAGATGAGAAATCATATTACGCGCAAACAGTGAAATCGTTTGAATATCACCGAAAGAGAGAGACCTTTGCTTGTTCCTTATGAAAATCAAACCAGATATCAAATATTTAGTCTCGCAGCATCAACCTCAAATATCTCATTAATCACTAGTAAAGGTAATTTAAATTTACTTTATTTTCTCATTATATTTTATAAAGTTAACATTATAAACATGCATAAAGTAGAAATAAAAAGATAAATGTATGTACATTTTTTTTTTTTTTTTTTTAAAACACCCTCCTTTCTAAAAAATATTCTGCACTTGCGCGAAAACTGGTGGGCGGTAAGGAAATTTTTCCATCAAGAAAGATGCATTAGTGGGCGGTAGGTAGAAAAAGGTTGACTACCCCTGCTCTACACTAACACGTAAAACATCCCCTACACACTCCACTCTCTGTGGAAGATGTAGGTGGACTTATGGGCACACTCACCAACAGGCCTTGGGGGCCCGGACCTTGAGCTGTGAATGGAGCTGCTTCACGTTCCCCCAGAACACTGAATTTTGTGACCACAGTTACAAACATCCGC
>OW240917.1:129813791-129878791 GCA_933207985.1 Pelobates cultripes | reverse complement strand
CCCTTACTCTTTGTGCTGACACTGGAACCACTCCTCCAAGCCATAAGGGAACACCCACAAATCAAAGGGGTCAAAATAGATGACCAAGAATTCCTAGTCTCAGGATACGCAGATGACGTCCTGCTGACTTTAACTGAACCCATTCCCACGCTACAGGCATTGCTCCCACTCCTGACCAAATACGGCGAGATCTCAGGATACAAAGTTAATGTAGAAAAATCCAGCGCACTCCCAATAAACCTCACACAGACGGACACAAACAAAATTACCTCAGACTACCACATACGAGTCACCCCAACCTCCCTCACATACCTGGGTATCAAACTACCGGCAGACACCGACGAGCTCCACAGGCTGAACTACACACCCATGATAGACAAACTCATCTTGGACTTGGAGACCTGGGTGGACAAACCCATATCCTGGATAGGGAGAATACACTCAATCAAGATGAACATCCTGCCCCGAATTCTGTTCCTCTTTCAGGCCATACCCATCCCTATCACGAAACACAATCTCATCCCTCTGCAGCGGGCGATAGACAGATTTATTTGGCAGGATAAAAGGCACAGAGTAGCCCGCAACATACTATATCGCCCCAGAACGAGAGGAGGCCTGGGTCTACCCCACCTACACTTCTACTACATAGCTGCACAGATGGCACAAATAGCTCTATGGCATACTCCCCCAGAAACTAGAAGGTGGGTAGATCTAGAATCAGCATTAATGAGATCAGACCTCCCACAATTCTACATCTGGACACCAAAAGAGCACAGAGCACTACCGAGAACGGCGTGCCCAGCCATCACCAACTCAATCCAATTATGGGACACCTACGCCCTCAAATACGACCTAACCACTAAGACCTCCCCCCTCACCCCCATATACCGAAACAAGGCTTTCACACCAGATATGCGACCCTGGGACTTCAAAGGGCTAGAGCACGCTGGTCTCCAGAGAGCGTGCCACCTATACATGGGCGACACAATAGTCTCCTTTCCAGACCTACAATCTAGAGCAACCCTGAAACCAGCCGACTTTTTTCGTTATTTGCAACTAAAACACTAAAAACCGCCGCCAAAACCACTCCGACTTTCTTTGAGCGCATCTGCCTAGCGGAACAATACCATAAGGGCATGATCACCCAGCTCTACTCCCACCTCTGTTCCACCACACGGGACTGGGGGGACCTGCAATACACAGACAAATGGGAAACAGACTTAGGGGAAACCCTAGAGGGAATGGACTGGCAGGAAATATGGGAAGCCAATTCCAGAACCTCCATTTGTGTCACGATGCAGGAACAGGCATATAAAACGATGCTACGCTGGTACGTTACGCCGGTCCAACTATACCACATGAAAAAAATACCCACGGACCTCTGTTGGCGTAACTGCGGAGAAAAAGGGACATACGCACATATGTGGTGGTACTGCCCCATAATTAAACTTTTCTGGGAAAACATCCAGAAGCTAATAGCGCAAATCCTACATAGACCGATAGACCCAAACCCATGGACATTCCTGCTGGCCAGACCCCTCGACGATCTACCCAGACCAGAACAACAATTGCTTAACAAGATAGCATTAGCAGCTAGAAAAGCCCTAGCCCAAACATGGTTGCAACCAAACCCCCCCCCAAATGACCGCAGTACTCAACAAGATCAAAGAGTGTCACCTCATGGACAAATTGACGGCCCAAATACGAGGCTCTATGAAAGCATTCACGAAGGTGTGGGAACCATGGGATAACTACACAGATGACTAGCAGACCACTAGAAACGTCCAAGACCACCCCCCCCCCCTTCCCTTTTCAGGTTAATCTACCCTTTCCCTAATACAAGGTCGGGCCTACCGGTAACCCGACTTATAAGTTCAACACAGCAAAGCCGCTGCAACGTGACGGCAACTTAAAGGCCCAGTTAAGAGTTACTTCTTAAGTTATAAGTTATCTAAGTGTTGTTCTTACTGTATTGTTGAAAAACGATGACAGACAGGTGTATATCACAAACGATGTAACAGAAATAACATGTAAGCTGCCTGAATGATATCACGGCTTCTGCGCAAGCCACAAAATTGCATTGCATAATTATATCTGTCATTGACAAAATAAAGAATTATAAAAAAATAAAAAAAAGGTTGCTCCAAGCTGATTTGAAGTAGTCGTGGTGCTTGGAATCTGTGCTGCTTTTCCTTTTGTAACTCCTCCACCCCCAGCAGCAGCATTAGCCTGTCAGGTGCTAACCCTTGGGTTTGGCTAATGTTAAATCTGTGCATATTTGGAGTCTTTCATCAATAAACATGGCATGCTGGTGGCACAGCCTCTGCTCAGACCATCCTCCGGGATGTCCCTCACTCTGCAGTGAGAGAGAATTACTTCTTCAGCCACGGGGGAAGACTTGGCCTCAGCACAGGATATAAAGTATGCCCACTCATTTTTTTTTTTTCTTTGGGTGGAGGGGAGGATATGCCAGTAAGAGTTTTTCTGACTAAAACAGTGTTTTATTGAAAAGCAAAAAAAATGGGTCGCAAGAGCATTCTGAGAACAGACAGCAGCTAAAATAGCCTGCCCTTCGGTGGGTCCCCGCTCAGAACTCAAGCTGGTTTTAGCTCATCTTGTGCCATTACAGAGAGAACATATCTGAAGCATATCAGACTGGTCCCACCCATACGGGCAGTCCAGATCCGAAATGCCAGCAAGTTCTCTCTGCACGAGAGATACAGCAACCCCAGACGATCGTTTCAGCCTTGTTAGGCATCATCAGTGAGGCATAGCTGATATCTCTCTAGGCACCGTGAGCAAGGTTTCCACGTCTGGATTACCCTTTAAACTAATGGAGAGCAAAAAATGGGTCGCAAGAGTATTCTGAGAACAGACAGCAGCTAAAATAGCCTGCCATTTGGTGGGTCCCCTCTCAGAACTCAAGCTGGTTTTAGCTCATCTTGTGCCATTACAGAGAGAACATATCTGAAGCATATCAGGCTGGTCCCACCCATACGGGCAGTCCAGATCCGAAATGCCAGCAAGTTCTCTCTGCAATGTTTTATTGAACAACTGTTTTATTTTTGGTTTCTTGTCACCCTTTTAATATGAACAGATGTTACTGCTTAGACTGTCCCTTTAAATGTGCATTTAAAACCACTAAATTTCCACAGATTTCTAAAGAATGCTAGATAATATTTCATTGGCATGGGGACATCTTATTTTATAGATGTAATCATTTCATTTATTTCTTGATTGTATAGCTATAGTTTTAAATATGGGTTACTGCAGGGCTCCACAAATCAGGGAGTGAATGTGTTTGTCTCTGTCAGTGAGTGTGTCTATTTAAGTGATCTGCCCCTCTCCAATCACATGGAAAAGTTGTTTTTACTCACCTTTGTTTCCCCACACCGTGCTGGTCTTGCTGCTGCTGGCTCCACCTCCTTCGCTGAGTTTATCAATTTTAATGATTTCAGCCAATTCAATGCTTCCCCTCTTACAAAAAGCATTGAGAGATTATTGTGCATGCGTGGCAAAATGCACCAATCAACATCTCATCAGAGATGCATTGAATCAATGCATCCCTATGGTGATCATTTAGCACCTCCATGCAGAGCATGGAGATCCTGAATGTAGGTGCTGAGAGACTGCCACTAGAGTTGTTACTAAGCAGCAGTGTAAAAATTGTCTTTTGTCTGAAAAGACTGTGTTTACATTGACAAGCGTGCACGGACAAGCTATAGACTTAAGAACAATTACATTAAGCTGTAGTGGTTCTGGTGACTATAGTGTCCCTTTAAGAATTGTATTTTTGACATTGAAAAACCTGGCTAATAACTTTTTAAGCTGGCTCCTAGATTCCAAGCAGATTTGTCAAGCCCTGGGTTAGTGCCTTTCTTGGCACTTGTCATAGTTTACACAATTTATCGGTGAAGCAAATACACTTTAAACAATTGTCATTTCTCTGCAATAAGAATTCATAAACTGAAGTTGCCTTGTAATTTCTTCAAATGAAGTGTCTGCTTTTCCCAAGTGAGGTGATAAACCTTCAAGAACAACAAGATTTATTACTGCCAAGGATAGAACAGACAAAAATGTCTCAATAAATCAAATCCACTTCTGTTTTTATTGTTCTGTGTAAATGTATTAATGCAAGGGGCTAAAACAGTCACGGAGGCAGTGTGAATTTAATGGAGATGAGGCTTAAAAGTAACTGGATGAGTCAAGCAATTCTGTCTAATTAAATTGACCTTTATGTTGAAATAGGAAGTGTACAATTGTAGAGCATTACTCCTGATTTTATCTGCTTTATGCCCTTAAAGGGACATTAAACTTGAGATTTTTGTTTTCACATGCGATTGACAATAGTTGGTTCGCCCTAAATAATTTAATCTGGAAATTAGTTTCCTACTGCTGGGCTAATGATACTCTCCAACAAGTACAGACACTATGCCCAACACTGCTCTTATAAATGTCATGTACTTTTTAAGATGTCAGAGTTGTTCCTGCATGATCAGCAGATAACCATTCACTGAAACAGAGTTCTTGTGCTGAAATTGCTTTCAAAGTCTGTTTGAAACTTTGTAGTGAGTGATGTAATAGATGGCAGGCGATTCTTATATACTTCAGTACTTGGCTCCTCCGCTGTGTGAGTACAGGAGGTTTACAACTAAGTAGATGCTTCCACTTCACAATAATAGTATTTACAGTTGACTGGGGTAGATCTACTAGGGCAGATATTTTCACAAACTGACTTGGCAAAAGTATTTTCTTACACAGTGTCACATTTAATGTTGTTGATGTTCGGTGTGTCCCATTATACTGTCAGTGTCAATTTTTTTAATCCTTCCTATTCGTGTATCCAGTTACTGTTGCACAGCTGCAGATTAAAGAGCATTGGGTTACCGATGCTTGCTGTATGGCATTCTGCACTGTGTTGGTTTTGCTGAGCTGAAATATTGTGCAAGTATGTTTTTAAAGGTCTCGGATTGCCAATTATGGTTTATCTACATACTCTTCAAGTCTAATGACGTTTGAAGGGTTGTTCAGGTTTGTGCACCCGTACGTCATTCTTCACAGACGGGTATCAGCCATTACTCCGTAAGGCATGTGAGAGGCCGAAATGATTGCCTGAGAACTAGCGGCATTTTGGTTCTTGTGATTAGTCTGATATTCACAGTATAGTTTCCCTCAGTAGTGGCACATGTCAGTTAAAACTTATTTGAGGCCTGTCTGGGCATTTACTGTTTATTCTCCGTATTATCTTACAGTCCGTTTTGGCTCACGTATATATTGTGATATTAAGTATTTTCACCGCACTGTCGTAGTTACTGTTATCCTGAACAAATTGGCTTCCAGTCTGCATTCACCAGCTGAGCTTGTAAGACGACAATCATAGTCTAATATGTGGTCATGGCGCTGCGCTGGATGCCCTTTGAGTGACTGCAGACTGTGAAGTGGTGATAGAGAGAAGTGTAGGCAGAAAAAACTGAGCGATTTACAGTGTATTAGTTAACGTTCAGATAGATTTAGAGAGCTCCTGTGGAGAGACGCCAGCACTTTACCTGCCTATAATTACAATATTTTTGATAGTTTCCATTTTACCATCCAGAACTATAAACTTTTCGTTTCGTTTTTTTCCTCGACATTTTGTGATATTAACCTTGTGTCTAGAGTAAAGGAGAATAATTCATGTTGTGTCTGATGTTATTTTAGGTAATGTCTGTCATTTATCGCACAGGGATCTGTCTGTGTCTCACCTTGAAGGGATGGAGAAATGACATGTGGAGTAGGGGCAGCCCAGCTTCTCTCAAGCTTTTGTAGTCCAACTTCCATGATGCTTTGCCAGCTAGAACACTCATAGACTGGCACAGCATCATTAATCGTACACCCCTGTTTTGTGGTATTCACACCTGCGGCTAACTGAAAAATACCTAATTCTCTCTCCCGGCACACTGTCACCCTGTGCAATAACACGTGCTGTCACAAAATAGCTGAGGTTGCATCCCAATACTATGGGAAAGTGGTATAGCACTCTTTAATTGGCATCAGACCTGTGTGATTGTCCTGGAGCTGGAACTCCTACCATCACTGCTTTTTTTTTTTTTTTTAAAGATTTCTGAAACATCAGTAGTGAATATCCTAGATCTGAACACATAAGCCAGGATTGTCAACCTTCCTCCTGCAGACGTTGATAAACTGCTACACACAATTTTGTTTTTAATTCTAAGAGTTGTAGCTCAACAACATTTGGGGGCTGGAGTTTGACATTCATGGCTTAGAGACTGTTACCTGATTTGCCTACCCAAACGGATGAACCCTTCTGCATAGGGTGAGTTTTACACTCCTGTAACATTTATCTTCTTTGCTTCTCTTTTCAACCATAAAGACATACCAAGGACATACCAAGCACTATAGCTACTTAGGATAATTGCCCTTTATGTTGGTTGTAACTGCGCCCGTTTTGTAAATCTCTCTCTCTCTTGTAATTGGAATGAGAAACACCTGACTGGTGAAATCTCTTCCTGATCTGTGAGGGGGCCTTCAGCTCATTGAAGTGGTCTGAGTGCAGTGTCCCAGGCCTCTTAGCCCTGCAGTTATCTTTCTATAATTACTGTGTGTGACGGAGCTCCCTGTACCCTGGTGGGTGCCTCCTTTTCTGATTGGTAGCCTGCGACCAATCAGCGCTCACTCGAGTCGACCCATCAGGAGAATGGCGCAAACCCAGTTTGAATGGGAGCTCCTTCTCCTGATTGGTCGGTACGGACTTCTAGACGGCCGTTGGGGCTCTGCGACTATGAAACCGATTCACAGCTCCAGGGACTCCGCTGGGGCTCGTGTCTCTCTCCGTTGGCTGTATCCACTTAGGTTGCCCCGGGAAGACCTCTCCTTGGGCAGCTACAAGCCTGGCCTTGCAGCTCCCAGGAGGGGAAAGCACTGATTAGAGCTCTGTTAGGAGCAGGTAGGGCGATCCAAACCGCCAGTACCCCAACCCCCCCGTGCAAAGATCCCGCAAGGGAAGCGTCTCCTTTCGGGATATGAATGCTCCCCCTGGTTGGCGTTCGCCTATACGAATGGCGGCCACCCAGAGGAGCACTCATTAATTACTTCCCGTGTGGTTTCACACTTATGTTGCAGATGTGAACGTTCTGATTGATTGGTGTGAACATTCTAATGGGGTACCAGGGTGGTCTGCGTTCGGGAGACAAACGGGTTTCTGTTCGCGAGAGCGCTCCCGAACGGTCAACAGGGTATAGAACATGAAATACATAAAAATACATGGGGAACCGTACATTACACATGGGAAAACACAAATAAGCAGTGGGCATGGTACTCAGTGACGGCAGTCCATCACACTGTGTACTAAGATCTGTCCTGCTATTGGCACTCCCGCATGATGCCTACAGATTATGAAAATAATATCTAAAAATCCATAATGTTCTAGTTTACATTTTCTATGTTGTAATTTACATATGTTAATGACAGAAACATATTATTGTGCTTGTAATATTGATTTGTTATGCAAATAGATTTTTCTTTATTTGTTGAAAATACTAAGAATCGGTACCGGCTATTTTTCCTGTGCTAACGTTTGTATTCTGCACAGTTAGGCCTGCCTATTTGTAAAGAAAGGTTTACATTTGGTTTTCCTAAAGGTAAAGTAGCCATTAATAGTGTGTTTCTTCATTAGGAATACAAATTAATTTGCTATTCCTGAATGTTTGGATTTTCCTTACATATAAAACATGTCATTTATTAAAGGAAAACTACAGTTGCAAGAAAAAGTATGTGAACCCGTTGGAATGATATGGATTTCTGCACAAATTGGTCATAAAATGTGATCTGATCATCATCTAAGTCACAACAATAGACAATCACAGTCTGCTTAAACTAATAACACACAAATAATGAAATGTTGCCATGTTTTTATTGAACACACCATGTAAACATTCACAGTGCAGGTGGAAAAAGTATGTGAACCCTTGGATTTAATAACGGGTTGAACCTCCTTTGGCAGCAATAACTTCAACCAAACGTTTCCTGTAGTTGCAGATCAGACGTGCACAACGGTCAGGAGTAATTAATGACCGTTCCTTTTTACAGAACTGTTTCAGTTCAGCAATATTCTTGGGATGCCTGGTGTGAATCGCTTTTTTGAGGTTATGCCACAGCATCTCAGTCAGGTTGAGGTCAGGACTCTGACTGGGCCACTTCAGAAGGCGTATTTTCTTCTGTTTAAGCCATTCTGTTGATTTACTTATATGCTTTGGGTCATTGTCCTGTTGCAACATCCATCTTCTGTTGAGCTTTAGCTGGTAGACAGATGGCCTTAAGTTCTCCTGCAAAATGTCTTGATAAACTTGGGAATTCATTTTTCCTTCGATGATGGCAATCCGTCCAGGCCCCTTACGCAGCAAAGCAGCCCCAAACCATGATGCCCCCACCACCATACTTCACAGTTGGGAGGAGGTTTTGATGTTTGTGTGCTGTGCCTTTTTTTCGCCACACATAGTGTTGTGTGTTTCTTCCAAACAACTCAACTTTGGTTTAATTTGTCCACAGAATATTTTGCCAGTACTGCTGTGGAACATCCAGGTGCTCTTGTGCAAACTGTAAATGTGCAGCAATGTTTTGTTTGGACAGCAGTGGCTTCCTCTGTGGTATCCTCCCATGAAATCCATTCTTGTTTAGTGTTTCACGTATTATAGATTCGCTAACAGGGATGTTAGCATTTGCCAGTGACTTTTGTAAGTCTCTAGCTGACACTCTAGGATTCTTCTTCACCACATTGAGCAGTCTGCGCTGTGCTCTTCAAGTCATCTTTACAGGACTGCCACTCCTAGGTAGAGTAGCAGCAGTGCTGAACTTTCTCCATTTATAGACAATTTGTCTTACCGTGGACTGATGAACAGCAAGGCTTTTGGAGATACTTTTATAACCCTTTCTAGCTTTATGCAAGTCAACAATTCTTAATTGTTAATCTCATTGATTGGACTCCAGTTGGCTGACATCTCACTCCAATTAGCTCTTGGAGATGTCATTAGTCTAGGGCAGGGGTAGGCAACCTTTTAGCAGCACTGTGCCGATATAGGATTGTGATGTCCCGTAGCGTGTCGGTCCTATTTCTTTAAATTGAGGTGTGCATGTTGCCATATTCTGCTTGTGTTATTTATACTGCATTTGCTTTGTATCGTTGTATTTGTGCGTATATGAGCTATTGTATTGTATATGTTCATTCATAGTTTGTGGTATCATGTATAATACCTATGAATTTGGGCTGTGTATGGGGGCTGCTTGTGGAATTGTGTGTGGATAGATATGTCACATTGTGTGTTTGGTAGTGTGTGGGGCTGTTTGGGGTATTGCATGTGAGAGGCTGCATGTGGGGTTGTGTGCATGTATGTGGATTGTTGGTGGTGTTGTGTTTGTGCGGACTGTGTGTGTGTTTGTATTATTTGTATTAGGGGAGGGTTATTCTGCAGCTCTGAGGCTCCCCTGGGTTTTAGTGGGGACCAGGCTGGCCAGGTAGAGCTCAAGGACAGAAGCTGCAACAGGAAGCTGTGGGCTGCTTTACTCCAGTGTGGATTCCCATTCACAAGTGCTTGGAGTAAGTGATCTGAGATCACTTCCTCTATGCGCTGCAATGCATAAATGGAGGATTGTCCTTCACCACCTTTTCGTATTAGCAGATATCTGAAGTTTCACTGGGACTCCTGACAGGCCAGAGCCTGTTTGGCTCTAGTAGCCTTGAGTGCCATGCATGGCACTAGTGCCGTAGGTTGCCTACCCCTGGTCTAGGGGTTCACATACCTTTTCCACCTGCACTGTGAATGTTTACATGGTGTGTTCAATAAACACATGGCAACATTTCATTCTTTGTGTGTTATTATTTTAAGCAGACTGTGATTGTCTATTGTTGTGACTTAGATGATGATCAGATCACATTTTATGACCAATTTGTGCAGAAATCCACATCATTCCAAAGTGTTCACATACTTTTTCTTGCAACTGTATAGAGTCAGGAACACAAACCTGTGTTTCTGACTCTTTAGTGTTTAACTATTTAGCCCCACTTACCGCATTAAAGCTAGGAAATAAAATCTCCTAATTTCCAGCGCCGCACAGGTCCATCGGCACTGGCTCTGCCCCTGATATGCCTCCTAGGCTGACATAATCAGAATTGATTAATTCAGCCAATAAAAATGATTTCCCTTTTTTTCTCTGAAAAGGCAGTGTTTACATTGAAAAAACCCTGCAGGTACTGACTATACTCACCAGAAAAATTACAATAAGCTGTAGTTGTTCTGGTGACTATAGTGTCCTTTTAGGACAAGATTCCTTTCAAGTCCTTGAAGGGCTGTTTCTATAGCCAGAAGAAATGTGGTTGTAGGCCCAAGAGCTAAACGTTTATACTTTAAATTCATGAAAACTCCTCTGCAGGAATACCATTTCAGTGCATTTATGAAAAAGCTATATATTTTATTTGTAAAGCATTATTTCTATACAGAGATCCACTCTCAATTATTGGTATACTAATGTATTACACAAATGTATAATTTGACTTTCTTTACCATTCAGGTTAATTGCTGAGAAGGATAAAGTGGTCACATATTCTAAACCTCGCAAGTACATTAATTCCTCTGGCTCAGAGCCACCAGAACTGGGATATGTTGACATTCGGACTCTGGCTGAAGGTGTTTGCCGCTACGATCTCAGTGAAACAGACGTTGCTTGGTTAGAGTTAATTAACGAGGAATTCAAAGAAATGGGTAAGGGCAAATACCTGCTTCCTTCTTTAGATAGTGAAATCTGTCTAGGGATCTCTTAAGTTTAAATGTGCTTTTATAAACCGTGCCAATGTTATTTGCACAGACCTCAGCAACTTCCCAGTGTATGCTTTCTGACGATAGCATTGCATGCTTGGTCATTGCAGCCAATTAGAATTTCTGACTTTGTGTCAGCATTTAATCGGTAATTAATAATTCTGTGATAAGAGGTGGGTTAAAGAGACAGTCCAGACTGGAGTTGACAGTTTCTATTTATTTTTTTAATAAATCGTATAAAAAGAGAATTTCAATAAGAGTATTTTATTTTAATGTTAATGCAGAGTGTGAGGACATCCAGCGTCAGATAACGGACCAAAGGTCCGTTTGGATTCCGGAAGTCCCTCTAGTGGCTGTCTGGTAGTTAACCTCAGAGGTAATTATTGCAGTTTCTCAGAAACTGCAATAGAAACATAGACTGTGACGGCAGATAAGAACCATTCGGCCCATCTAGTCTGCCCAATTTTCTAAACACTTTCATTAGTCCCTAGCCTTATCTTATAGTTAGGATAGCCTTATGCCTATCCCACGCATGCTTAGCCCCTTAAGGACACATGACATGTGTGACATGTCATAATTCCCTTTTATTCCAGAAGTTTGGTCCTTAAAGGGTTAAACTGTAGGGCTAAGGAACATGGGACAATGCAACCAGACTACTTCAATGAGCTGAAGTGGTCTGGGTGCCTACAGTGTTTTTTTAATGCATTTGCAGTAAATCCCCAGGTTCTGCAGCTCCTGGAAGTGACTGAACATTTAACATCATGACATTTAACATTCTAGGTTTCTAGTGGGATTATCCTATATGCAGTTTTCCATTTACATGGATATATGATAGGTGCAAGGGACGTATCAAATTTCTGCTACAGAATGCCAAAATGTATTTTTTTTTTTTTTTAATAGCAAAAATAAATATTTTAGATTGCGAGGGACAGAAATACATTGTGCACCAAATAGCATTATTGTAAATTATTACAGCAAAGAAGAAGAAGAAGAAAAAAAAAACCTGTCCGGTTCCTGGAGTGCCCCATTAAAGTGATGTTTTTCAAATAATAAGATAACACACAGTACAACGGTCGCTGAAAACTGAATTGCAAGATTTTTGCTCAAATAAATGATTTCGCAAAAAATCCCCAACTCTGGACATTTTCGAATTTGGTTTTAAATATGGCACAATACATTGATTAGTGAATATTGCTGGTATTTACAAAGGCAAATATTCCTGACCAGATTCCTTAAATGACAGTTCTTCTAAAAACCACTTTCCTGTAACATGGGGTAAAACAAAGTTGTTTTATTTTTCTCTGTTTCTTTTTTTTTTCCATCTATAATGATGCTTCTTTCAGTGGCTTGTAGTGCTAGTATAATTTATACACTGGTAAACTTAATCCCATCTGGAAAAACAACATCTAGTCCGTTTGTTATCCCCACCAATTTCTAAGTCAATTGCTTTTTAGCAGCAGGTTGCAAGGCCAAACACTTAAAATCCTTGGTAGACGCTGCACTTGGCTGTTGTAATGTCAAATAATTATAAATGTAGGTTATAAACTTGTAATCCTGTAAAATGAAAAGTCTGTTGGCATATGGGACCAAGGCATCAAGCACATGTTTGTTTATATACTGACTAAAGTGTTGCAGGTAATCGGTTTGTCACCCCAGGGATATTCTCTTAAAGTTGCCATGTGACATTTTTATTCAATCATTTAAATTAATTGGTGGCTTACTTGCAAATTTTCAGTTCCTTTTCTGCAGAGCAGATGAATGTGTGTGTTCTTTATAAATGATGATGATTAAAAAGGAAATGTCTTTGCATTTTTAACAATGCACCGCATCTCCCGCTGTGAAGCGGCTGCAATGATCAGATTTGATAAAAACTGAATTCTGCAGCTGACGCTGACCCTGGTTGCTTCTGAAAGTTGTCAGTGACCCAAAGTGTCTTATTGTCTGAGCCAAAATAGGAGCGAGCACGCTGTTCTCTGCAGTGATGGTTTTTAAGGAACGCAAACTCTTGTGTACCTCAAACCATGATGAGGCTGGCCAGGTACAGCTCAAGGACAGAAGCTGCAACAGGAAGCTGTGGGCTGCAACCCTGTTCTGTAACTTCCATATACCTGCATCCCGTGGCAGCCTGATAATACGGGGTGTTGTAGTTATACCTGCTTGGCGTACTCCTCTGTTTTTATGCAATTGTACTTATTTATTTAATTCCTCTTTATTCTTCCTAATAATGTTAAAAGCATGAGCTGTGAGAAAAGTTTCCTTTCACCTGTTTAAGACTTTGTTTGCCTTCCTTTTGTTGCGCCAGGATTAGTTCCGCTAGATGAGTACATCATGGAGAGAATTATGGAAGAGCTTGAACAAAGATGTTACGACAACATGAACCATGCCATTGAAACAGAGGAAGGCCTGGGCATTGAGTATGATGAAGACGTGGTATGTGACGTTTGCCAGTCACCGGATGGAGAGGATGGAAATGAAATGGTTTTCTGCGACAAATGTAACATCTGTGTGCACCAGGTGGGTCTTATTTCTTTAATGTAGTGGTGTTTTTATTTTTTATACAGTATGAATATTGTAATTTATACTTGCAATTATTATTATGTATTTAATGCGAATACTTATACAGATTTTATTTATACTCAGATTTTCTTAATAATTAGTGTATACAGGGTGGTGTTTTATGCCATTATTCAGTGTGATAGAAATTAGTGTCTTCGTGGCCTGAGATGGACTGTCACACTAACCCTTTAATTGTTCGACTACTTTACTTTCTACATTTGAGAATTTTGCTCATCAGCATTACAGGTGAAATATAAATGTAAGGCTTCAATATACAATTTTCAACTAGATTAATTTGGTGTTTTCAATGAGCAAATCATATCAATATACGAACATTTCTAGTTACCTCCCACCAAATCTGGCACCCCCACTGTCTACATATTCGGATGGTTGGGGGTTCTTGTTATAAGGACCATTTTTTTTTTATTTATTTATTCTGATTTGTGCCATTTCTTGAGTTTGTAAAAGGTGCATGGCATTTTATTTTATTTTCAGTGTCCCTCCCCCATCCCCCCTCCTTTCTTTTATTGTGTTTAATTGGAATACATTTCTCCTGGCAAACTGCTGTTGCATTTTTTTGTCACTAAAGAAAACGGCTAGTAATTTCTTTACTGTTGAATGTATTTCTTTTAACCTACCAGTGGAGTTAAATCCCCCGCAGGGTCAGCCATAGAGCCCTCTGCTTCTGTTTGGGAGTTGTATATAAGCTTAGTGTATTATAGAAACATGAACTGCACTGTACATTAGAGTTCAAACAGAAAGAGATTCTCTGAAATGTAATTGCCTAACAAATCACATTAAGGGTCACTATGAAGTGTAGCCAGGATGTGGAAATTGTTTGTCTAGGAATCTCATAACCCTGTGTGTCAGTAAAAAGTTTGTTTTCTGCAAGGAGGTAAACACTTGGTATAATTGAACTATGTGCAAACAGATGGCAGCTTTGTTTACATTAGAATGTGGGTTTTGATGGCAACTAGCAAGAATCCATTAAATTTCCTTTCTGCATATTCGATATATGTGTTTATATTTTATTTCTACAGGCATGTTACGGCATTCTGAAAGTGCCAGAAGGAAGCTGGCTGTGTCGTACTTGTGCTTTGGGTGTCGAGCCAAAATGTTTACTGTGTCCTAAGAAAGGTGGAGCCATGAAGCCAACTCGTAGCGGTACTAAATGGGTCCATGTCAGCTGCGCACTTTGGATTCCTGAGGTACATCCTTAATGTAATGTGTCTCTTGCTCTGTTCTGCTCCGTACTCCCTTTTTTCCTCTGCACTCTTTTTTCCCCCACTATGTACCTTTATCCCTTTGTGTGCATTTCTCTCTTTTGGTTTGCTTGCTGTCACTGCCCGTCCATCTTTACTGCTCACTCTGTGCCCGTTTTTCTTTGCATGCATTGTAGCATTGTTGCTTGGAATTTACCTTTAGCAGTTTGCATTATAATTTAAATAATGGTATTCATCTAGTTTGTGGCCATTTCTATGATTTCTGTGTATTACGTAGTGGCACTCCTGCATGATGCAGTCCTCCGTTATCTTGGTGTGATTATCAGAAGGTGTCAGGCAATGCTCACAGACTGCACAAAGCTCCAAGAGATTTCATGAGTCAGCATTTAAGGGTGGCATTTTAATTCAAACCACAAAATGAATTCAGCATGGCAAACCATTTGAAAAGAACAAGCTTAGCATTTCTATTGTCTTTGCATTGAGTTCATGCAATGCCTTCATACATTTAAAAGTTAAAAACAAAAGCCCACATTTTTCCTTTTAATGCTAAAGTGCTTCCAAACAACTGCTCATAAAACTGATTAGAATATGAATTTGCTTTTAAGATGTTTGACTATATTTAACACTAGTGAAGGACTGTTTTGCGAGTTATTCCATAAAGAATTCAGTAATATTCACCTCTGCAACACACTCAACAGCTTCTTGTACCTTGTACATTGTTAATCACTCACCTGCAGTGACCTCTGTTCCCTGCTCAGTTCTCCCTCATTTTGAGGCTGCCAGGACTGATTTCCGTAGTAGCTCAATTTCTAGTTTGGCAGTTTTGCACATCAGTGCAGAATGAATGTTTCCTATCAAAGACCATCTCCTGTGGTTAAAATGTTGTCACTTTATGTGATACCACACGAAAAGAAAACTAGCTTTTAGTGAGGTCTGCTGGATCATTTTTTATTTATCTGCGCGTTCTGAACAAAGGACTCAGAGTGCATCTTTGCACTGCAGTGAGTGCTCACCCGGTTGTGTTTACTTTCTGAACTGCATATCCACTGCAGTAATTGGCCATTTTTAAAGAGGAACTGCCCTTTGTTCCTTGAAATTACACCATTTAATACAAATTAATTAAATCACCTACAATTTTTGTTAAATCTTTTATGTGAGGCTCTGCTTTCATTACAATGTGTATTAAAAATTTAAAGGGACCCTATAGTCAGCAGAACGACTATTGTATTTGTTCTGTGAGTATAATCAGTCCCTGCAGGCTTTTTGCTGTAAACACTATCTTTTCAGAGAATAAGTGTGTACATTACAGCCTAGGAACACTACTAGAAGTGCTTCCTGGTACAGTGCTGCACAGTGTGCAACACTGACATTCAGCAAATCCATGCTCTGCATTGAGACGCTGAACCCTCCCTGTAGAGATGCACTGATTGAATGCATTTCTATGAGAAGATGCTTGGAGTAACCCTGCTTCCTGTATGGCAAGCTGGATATTTGAGTTATATAGTTTAGTGTATGAATAATACATTAGGATGTTCAAGGGACTATTCTAGAAGCCTTCTGATTCCAATCCACAGTTATGTAACTATCATTTAAATCCTGACTTAAATGTAGATAACTCTAAAATCCAAAGATCTGTTTAGACTTTTTGAACCCTTTTTATGTTCCTCTTTTGTTCCACTTTTATAGGTGAGCATTGGAAGTCCAGAAAAAATGGAACCCATCACTAAGCTTTCACACATCCCTAGCAGCCGCTGGGCGCTGATCTGCAGTCTGTGTAATGACAAAACTGGAGCTTCCATACAGGTAAAGCTGGTGTTTCTTGGCTTTTTTTGTCTGTTTTGATTTAGTTGTTTAGGTTATAATGTTACTATACCTTGGTGCTCATATACAATTTCATGTATTCAAATTAAAAAAAGAGAGCACTCAATGGGTGTGTATATGTATGTGTGTATGTGTGTGTGTGTGTGTGTGTGTGTGTATATATATATCTATCTATATATATCTATATATAGATATATATAGATAGATATATATAGATATATACATTCAGTGGGACCTCGGTTTACGAATGTAATGTGTTCTCCAGGATGTTTCTTATTGCGAAACATTTGTAAACTGAAATGCGGTTTCCCATAGGAATGCATTTAAAACCAATTAATCCGTTCTGGAGGTCAGAAAAAAAGTCAAAATGAGCTGGCATGGAAAGCAACCCACAATGCAGAGCACACAATAAAAGGCATGCAAACGACGAAGCTCAGCTCCCTACCTTTCCACAGCTTGAGAAATGCACCAAAAAGTCCCAAAACAACTGCAAACAATTTCAAGAATGGCTCCAAAACTTGATGCAAAAGCCACTCCAACACCTCCACACTCGACGCCACATGCTTGCCACAGGCTCCAGCATGCAGGGGGCAATGCTATAAAACTCCCACCAGGTGCAATGCATCCTGGGGAAACTTGCTTTGTATTGCAAATTTTTTTTGTAAACCGAGGCATTATTTTCAATGGATTTTCATTTGTAAACCGAAAATTATGCTAACCGAGGCATTTGCAAACCAAGGTCCACTATATATGTGCAGATTTGTGATTTCTGTGGGAAAAGCAAGTCTTGACTGGTGTGCAGAATTTTGTTTAACATTGTATTAACTATCCACAGACTTCAGGTGGAAGGGGTTTTCAATCACAATTCCCACCCAATATATATATTATCTATACATACATACACCATGCACTCAATTAAAATTTAACCCCTGATTTTTCTCTAGTCAAAGGAAACATATTTTTATAATCCCCAGAGCTGTAACAGAGCACTTATCCTGATTCACTGGTGAATACTTCCAGATGCTCAGTAATTGCACAGCTGCACCAGACCCCTAATTCCCACTGCTCATATACCTATCCATTTAATAGGTTCTTGCTTAATCAGACTGCAAATGGGAACACTGTGTCTATAAGGAGACACAATGAAGATCAGTGATAGAATCCTTTGGGTAATCTCACAGGAACCTCCGATACTGGCACTTAGAAAAAGCATATGAAAAAGTAGATGCAGAGGTATTTGATATTTTATAAGATCA
This sequence comes from Pelobates cultripes, assembly GCA_933207985.1. NCBI lineage: Eukaryota > Metazoa > Chordata > Amphibia > Anura > Pelobatidae > Pelobates > Pelobates cultripes. The sequence goes on along the minus strand of OW240917.1, from coordinate 129,861,130 downwards.
AGGTTTATGCTGGGTGTGATGCCACTTGAAATTACGATGTACCAGGCCATGTTACAAACTGAGAATATTCCTGGTAAGCGTGCCTTGTATTAAAGGACCACTCTAGGCACCCTCAGGGCACTATAGTGTCAGGAAAACGAGTATGTTTTCCTGGCACTATAGTGGTCCTTTAATAAAAACGGTCAAGCATGATTTAATTTAAATACGAACAATTTTAATTGTGGGTAATTATTTGTTTGGAAAATTTGCCCGAACTAACCAAACTACCCAGAACTCCACAGGTAAGACCCTGGGTGAACAGATTATTTTGGGTGTGGATTAAAAAGAAACTTTTGAACAAAACATGCAGAAGACATTTTTACACGAGGCTAGTAATGTCCTGAATGCCTTAGCCCAGCTGTTCCCAAACTGTGGGTGCCACGGAATACTTAAAACATAACGACTGAACAGGGGCCCGCAGGTGCTGCAGTCCTTTAAGACCACCTCCGGGCCCCTGTAATGTTAGCCGGCTGAGAGGAAGTGACAGCCTGTCACTTCCTTCCAGCTTTGTGCAGAGAGAAGGTGCAGGAGGGAAAGGAGGCAGCCGCAGCATGAGGGGAGAGGAGCATTCCAGGAGCTGCTCCAAACCCCTCACTCTCACCAGCCAGCAGGACTCCAAGCAACCATCCTGGACATACAAGGTACGCTAACAGTAGGGTGGTTGGAGATATAAAAAAATAGTGTGAGTGTGTGTGTATGTTGGTGTGTATCAGAGTGTGCGCACATCTGCGTGTCAGAGTGCGCGCACATCTGCGTGTCAGAGTGCGCGCACATCTGCGTGTCAGAGTGCGCGCACATCTGCGTGTCAGAGTGCGCGCACATCTGCGTGTCAGAGTGCGCGCACATCTGCGTGTCAGAGTGCGCGCACATCTGCGTGTCAGAGTGCGCGCACATCTGCGTGTCAGTGTGCGCGCACATCTGCGTGTCAGTGTGCGCGCACATCTGCGTGTCAGTGTGCGCGCACATCTGCGTGTCAGTGTGCGCGCACATCTGCGTGTCAGTGTGCGCGCACATCTGCGTGTCAGTGTGCGCGCACATCTGCGTGTCAGAGTGCGCGCACATCTGCGTGTCAGAGTGCGCGCACATCTGCGTGTCAGAGTGCGCGCACATCTGCGTGTCAGAGTGCGCGCACATCTGCGTGTCAGAGTGCGCGCACATCTGCGTGTCAGTGTGCGCGCACATCTGCGTGTCAGTGTGCGCGCACATCTGCGTGTCAGTGTGCGCGCACATCTGCGTGTCAGTGTGCGCGCACATCTGCGTGTCAGTGTGCGCGCACATCTGCGTGTCAGTGTGCGCGCACATCTGCGTGTCAGAGTGCGCGCACATCTGCGTGTCAGAGTGCGCGCACATCTGCGTGTCAGTGTGCGCACATCTGCGTGTATCTGGGTCATTGTGTGTGCATGTATCAATGTTTGTGTGTGTCGGTGTCTATATGAATGTGTGTATGTGTCGGTGTATTTATATGTATCTGTGTGTTAATGTGCATGAATATCTATGTATGTGGTAGTGTATGTGCATACATCCAAGCAGTTAAACACTACCACAACATACAAACACACTCTTGCAATCTAACACAAATATTAAATACAAACACACCCCTTCACTCAAACACAAATACTAAACACAAATGTACATTTAAAAGTGATCATTACATTCAAACACACCCCTGCAATCAAACGCAAACATTACATACAGACACACCCCTGTATTAAAACACTAAAATTATATACAAACACCCCTTCAAACATTAACACTATACATTACACTATAGCGCCAGTAAATGCCGCAACGCTGTACAGATATACAACCTAGAAATTTTAACTTGGGTTGCCTTGAAAAAATATTCAAATATTAAGGGTGCCTTGGACCTAAAAAGTTTGGGAACCACTGCCTTAGTCCCTGCCTCTGTGTAATTTCATTTTTGTTCTAGTCCTAGTTGCATGACCTGGACCAACTGACATTGTTTGATTAATACTTGGGCATATTGCCCCATATTGTACATGTGTGCAAATAAATTTAATTTGGCGAACCCACAATATGTAGAGTATGGTGGAAGAAACCACTCCAGAACCATTCCCAAACATGAGGGTTTGATGCTTCTTTTAGGCATCGTAATTATTTTATAATCTTCACATCTGTGAAATCGAGACAGAAATATTTATACGGTTGTCTTAAAAGAAAACATGCCAGGAATGCATGAAAAGCCTTTATTAACCCTTCAGATTATGCTAATGTAATTATTGCATGGAGCATTCGTATAATTTGTGATTTTAAAGCTTCCTGTGTAATAGCTTTGCCAAAATATTAAAATTGAGAATCTCTCATGTTGTTCACAATACAGGGCGAAACAGAGAGGAGTGGTATTCACTAAAGTGTTAAGTTTTTTTTAAAATTTTAGGCAAAAATAGCCAAATTGGAATATTTATCTGTCAACTGTGTTTTTCAGTTATATTTAAAAAAATAAATAAATGCATTACTTTTGAATTCTCCGCAATAGTCATGTGACAAGATCTAGTATTTAATGGCAGAATTGCAGGAAATTATGGTACAGCTATAATTCTTTTCCCAAAATAGATTTAACTTGCACTGGTTTAGAATACCCACTTTATCTTTTTTTCAGAGATTTTATTTGACAATGCCCACAGTTGTTAAGGTGATAATAAAGAAAAACGTTTGAGTCCTGTTCAATTGTTCTGAGAAAATAAAAAATACGTTTTATTTCTACAAAGCCAACAAACATTAAAGGACCACTATAGTGCCAGGAAAACATACTAATTTTCCTGGCACTATAGTGCCCTGAGGGTGCCCCCACCCTCAGGGTCCCTCCCCACGCCAGGCTCTAGGGGGAGGAAGGGGTTAAACTTACCTCTTTCTCCAGCGCCGGGCGGGGAGCTCTCCACCTCCTCTCCTCCTCGGCTGAATGCGCATACGCGGCATTCAGCCAGTCCATAGGAAAGCATTCACAATGCTTTCCTATGGACGCTGGCGTCTTCTCACTGTGAAAATCACAGTGAGAAGCGCGGAAGCGCCTCTAGCGGCTGTCAATGAGACAGCCACTAGAGGCTGGATTAACCCATAGGTAAACATAGCAATTTCTCTGAAACTGCTATGTTTACAGAAAAAAGGCTTAATCCTAGCTGGATCTGACACCCAGACCACTTCATTAAGCTGAAGTGGTCTGGGTGCCTATACTGGTCCTTTAATTTTAAACTTTACTGGCCCTTTAAGGTGGCCACACTTCTGAAGCTCCCAGGCACTGGATCGTACTACCACAGGGCAAGGTAACCCCTCGGAATACTTGGAAAAGCTCCAGAAATAACAAGCCATTTATTAGAGCGAGCGGCCCTGCGGGACAATGAATAAAAACCTTTCCTCTCTTTAATTGTTAGGCATTGCCCAGGTGATTGCACTCGTCCCTGGTATACAGTATTGATTTCCTCTCTACACGCCGCACTCTCCTGTTCATTTTCCAATAACGTCTTTTGTATTTTATTGTGTTGTATCTGCCTGTTCCCTTTGCTCCTCTTGTTTGTTTGTTTTCTGATTGATTCTTGGCTGTTGAATGCCAGTCTTGAATGCTGTAAAGTCGGATAATAGCTATCTTGTGTATTTATTTTTTTATCATCATTATATATAACACAGTGTGTATATATATATTTTTTTTTTATTATTTTTTTTTTTGCATCTGTATTCTGAATCAACCTAAGCAGGAAAACCCAAAGGAAACTTATTTGGCATCTTTTCAAGGAAATGTATAAATATTCTTCTATCGTGTGTTCCTTGTCAGGCTGCAAAGTTGTCATGTAGCTCTGCACAGAACAAGGCCAGAACTAGGAGTTTTCCAATAGCTGTGTATATTAGGCTTTCACTGCAGAATCTGTTGCCAGTACGCAATAACTGCTAATGGATGGCTGTGTTCTTGAGACCTGTTATCCGCTAGATCCATTAATTAGTGCTGTAATACTTCCACAAGCTGTGAATAGCCCCCTGGGCTTAGGGTAGCTCTCTTGAAGAGGCTCTGTCCTATGTTACACTCTTAGAGAAATAACTGTAGATTCCAGAGCCTTATGTTATATGTCTGACCTTATTGCTTAATAGAATTATAACCTTCATGCAATACAAACCATGTCTGAGTATCTCATAATTGCAGAGTAGAAGTTTTAGCCGACACACTTTGGCAGTACGTGCTTCCTGTGCATTATGATTCCACCTTTAGGTAGCGCAGATATCTGGTGTAATTGTGCCTGTGTGTCTTGGTTGGTTTTAGTTTTTCTAACTGTGGCAGTGTTTCTTGGTTGAAATTAGTATTTATTGCCCTTCTACTTTGCTTTTATATACTGATCATACATTTGCTGTAAGAGCGACATTTGTTTATATTTTAGTATATAATAAACGAACTCTCCAAGAACCATAACAACATATACTGTTCACGTTATGGTACAAAGAGTTAATGACTGTAACTTAAAGGATGTGAGAAAAACACAAGGTATCTATAAGCCCATTCCACACAGTTTAATGAACTCAGGTTGGGAAAGTGTTTCAATGCCTGTACAAGTATTTGTAGTGTGTACATCTCATACAAATCCCTTATACTATTAACCAGCATATTCGTCTCTGTCTACGAATGAATTTGGGCATGTGTGCAGCCGTTATTAACTTGGTACTCATTTACATTTGACATGTATTATGTATAAAATATATTAAAGGGACACTATAGTCACCAGATCATGCTTATTGCATTTGTTCTGGTGAGTATATTTATTCCCTTCAGGCTTTTTGCAGTAAACACTGTCTTTTCAGAGAAAAAAACATACCTTTTACAGCTTTATGACATTAACTCTCAAGCCGACTGCCTAATTTTTATGTAAAAGTTAACAAGATTCTTTGCTAGGAATATAAAGTTATTCTATACAGTGATGTATGGTAACTAACAGGTGGATCAGTGCAGTGTATAACTAAAAATCAAAAAGCAAGGCTTACACAGTGTAGATAAAGTTTAACGGTAGGCTATGGAACATGCATGCTATATGCACTATGGATAATTATTATATCGCGCTTAGTAAAGAAATAGATGCAGGATTAACAGAGAGCACGTTTTGCATTATAGTGCCACAGCAGCAGGTACAAGCTAAGAGAGTAATACAGAAAGAAAAAATATCATGGCATGCAAGAACGGCACAATTTTTGTTAATGGATTCAAGTTAGGTAGATAATCAACGTAACAGTGGCATCAATTACTGTGAGAAAATGGGTCAGAGAGAATAAACTAACAATCGTTGCTTGCGCATTGCGGGTATACCGCCCAATCTGGTACCAGGAGCTGCCTTGTGTAAGAGGGGAGTCCTGTAGCCTCCAAATAGATCAGAGTCAGTGGGTCACGGATCAGGCCCTCCAGGGTCACAGAACTGCACAGTCATCCCATACCTGTGCGGGGCTCTTAAATCCCAAGCTGGTGCACAGAGCAGCAGAGTGAAGCCCAGATGAGGCGCTGTCCCAGCTCCATATTTTCCAGCTAACTGGCACAGACTTCTCAGAAGTTTGAGGTCTGGCAGGGTACCCAGTGGGGTAAGATGGTGGGCTCTGTGGGTCAGTCGTATGGGTCTCATGCAGTGCTTTGCATCCCGTCGTTTGCGCGCCTGGAGCTGTCGGTGTGCAGCATTTGAAGCCTCGGCTTGGGCAGGCGGTGGGCACAGGGGTCTGAAGCCTGCGATGGCCTTGCAGCTGTGCACGCAGGGGGGACGAGCGGGCTTCCCACTCTGTGGGTCTCTTGAGAGTCGGTGCTGCAGGTTCAGCCAGAAACACTGAAAGAGTTTGTCGAGTGTCCTCAGGGAGTCTGCTGTGGTGTCAAATGGTGTCCGTTGCTTGAGGTCCTCACCATGAGGCTGCAAGGGACAGGCATTCCCCACTTTGGAGCGCCAAGAGTGAGGCAGTGTAGTCTGTATATTATAGTAAGTATTAGCAGAGTCTCTGAGTTGCCTTAGGGGGACCGGGATGAACCCACCGGTCCAGAGGTATGGGGGGGGGGGTGGTAGGAGTGACACAAGTTCAGACCCCGGCCCGAAGCACAAGAAGATCGGCTGCTTCCACTCAGCTCCGCTCCAGTTAGGCCTCAGCAAGGTTCCCAGGATCTCGGTAGGAGAAGCATACGGGTAAGGTATCAGTCAGCTTGCCTGGGTTCCCCTGATCTGATGACACGTTTAGGTGTGCATGGCAGCCTTTTTCACCGGGTTAAAGCATTTATTTCAGCCAAATAGTCGGGAGCTCCGGCGTACCATGTATAGCTTGCTCGGAGTTCAGGGATCCGCCCCCTAGATGTCGTTTTTAACACGAAAGGGTCAGGAATACACGTTTGTATTCCTGACCCTATAGTGTTCCTTTTGATTATTACATTTTAAAATGTTCTTTCTAGATGTTTGGCCCTGTTCTTACCATGTTACCAACTGATATAAGTACATTATTATTTGATTAAACTGCGCTATCAAAAAAAGAATATTTAAAATTTTAGTGATGCAAAAACGAGTCATGACCATTGGCTAATGGTAAATCTTCTTATTCTAGTAAATAACGGTTAATCAAGGTCAATTTAAAGAAATGCTCTGCATACATTGCCGTTGGACTGATTTGGTAACACTGTTCCAAACTAGCTTTCTATTACACAGGCAGGATTAGGTACTGACCTAATAGGAGGGGCATTGACTTCAACTTTGGTCAGCCAAAACAAGGCTATTGAAACCTCTTAAAGCTGGTTTGTCATCAAAAATAGCTGTTATCTGAACTGCTTCTATATAGCTCCCGGTGTCTGAATGTCTTTATACATTTTCCTGACCGCTGGAGTATTTATAAAATAAGTGATTACAAGTAGGCCTGGGGTAAAATCATTATGATACAGGAAGCACGAGAGCCTTGCTCCCCCCCACCCCTCCAAAAAATAGGATTGCTTTATGAAGACAGATTTTGTAGGTTTGGTATTATATACAGCTAAATGTTATTCAGTGTTTGTTAAATGGTTACATTGTAACTTTGCTTGCTTCTCAGTACCAGTGGGTCTAAAAACAAACATATTCTTTCCTTTTATATTGTTTTAGTAATGCAGTAACCTTTTATTGTTCAGCTGAGATAACCATAGTACTCTAAGTTTTAAAAGAAATGAACGGTTCAATCAGAGAGCCGTATGTGTTTATTGTTGTCTCAGTTTACCAGAGAGAACACAACTAAGAATAGGTAAACTATATTTCTGGTCGGTTCATATCGTATAGTGAAATACCTTGTGATTGGAATTAAGTCGGCATGGTGTGCCGGAACCGACGTTGGGGGTAGGCCTGTAAAAGAGGGCCCTCCGCATGGATTGTATAAGAGGGAGAGGTGGGTGGGGTGAACAGCGTGCGTACGGCAAGGTAGGAAGGGGGGGGGGAGTAGCGTTTATATAGGAATGCTAACTCCTCCCACAAATACAGGCCTTCGGCCTTAAACTTGTGGTCAGTTAATATCGTATAGTGAAATACCTTGTGATTGGAATTAAGTCGGCGTGGTGTGCCGGAACCGACGTAGGGGGTAGGCCTGTAAAAGAGGGCAAAAGGAAAAGCAAGAAAACTTATTGCAATATTATTATCCCATAAGATTTGTTTGCCTTACCTCTTATCCGTTGTGGAATGTTTTTGTATAACGTAGCAGATTTCCAGTGACCCTAATTTATTATGTGTACCGGCGTACTGATACTGGATTCCGTACTTAGTGAATGGATGTCCTAAATAGGAGTCAGTGGTCCCAACCTAATCTAATGCAAGGAATATGAATGTAGAACCGCATTTAGAAGTAGTTAGTAGATTATTTAGTAGATCAAGTGTCTTGATTGTCTCGTTTGAATGTTGGTGTGACATGAGGTAGTGTCTGTACCTTATTAAATCTTCCTTGAGGAGACGTGATCTGTCAGTCTGATTAGCTGTGATCATGAAGTTGTAGGGCTCCGGAATCCTTGGAAGATTAAAGGCACAGAGGTTTAAGACCGAGTTTGTGTGGTACGGATGCTGTCTTTGGAGTCTGACACTGCCTGGAATTCCCATCTATGGATGTATGTTATTGTGGAGTGATGAACCAATTATTTATACCTTGATATTTTATGTTAAGCATTTTAGAAGACTGGGTATAGTTTTAAAGGCTTGTCAGAAATGTGTTGTTGTATGTCTGATTGGTATAGTGTGATAGTGTTGTATGACCGTTTGAATGAAAGGTGGCAAAAAATGGCAGAATAGACTACAGTTTGAACGGTATGCCTGTGGATGTTGTGTTCCACTGAGTCTTGTAAGAATGTCACATCTGTCGTATGTATTCTTCGTGCAAGCGAATGACGCTATAGGTAATAACTTGTTGTCGAGCCCCAATAGCAGGGCGACCAGATGGGGACGCTAGAATGCGGATTATGCTCGTGTGTTTGTCAGTTGGGTGAGGTACTAGACAGAGTGTCTCTTGGTCGGTAATCCGTATTAGTTATGAAAATGCTGCAATCCAGGATAGTGGTTTCATCTGTACAAAAGATTGGGAGTTGGTCGGAACTAGGCGGGATGAACACAGAAACCCAGTTTTGAGCTCTAATGACTCCCCCCACCTGACCAAGGTCTGCCTTGCCAGAGGATCTAATAACCCGATCTCCGTCAGGCAGACCTGATAGCGAGCGTGCCAGTAAATGAATGAACTGCCCAGTGGGATAGTGCGCATAGTGACGTATAAGAACCCTGCAATGATTGCAGGTCTTCGATTTTAAGTTCCCTGTTGACGGGTGTGGCGAAACCGGCCTCGCCACGTGTCCTTGGAGGGGGCTGCTTGCCCGCCTCTTGCCTTTGGACTATGGACCAGACTTTATGTGAATGTGTTAACCCAGATAGCTATGCCATGGAGCCCATTCGTGTAGTTAAAGACTTTGGCTCCATGGCAATTGAACTGTGAATAGGGATCTGAGCGCTATTCGGTAGTTTTGTGCGCTCAGATCCCAGCTATCTGGGATATGTGAAATCTGTGTTTTATGTGTAAAGGTGACTTTATGTATTTTAAAGTGTTTTGTGTCTTTTTGCAACCATGTGCTTAATGGAGTCTTGTTCGTCCTGGGAGATAATTGAATTACTTATCTCCAGGATAGAAGACTCTGAAACTGGTTTGGGCCAGAAAGCCATGCCTTCATTTAGTCACAAAGGACTTTTTACTAACTTTTGAACCCCTTGTCTGATTTGTGCCATTTTTGAATATGTTGTTCCCCTGAATGGATTGATTGTGAAATATATGTAATTTTATGTGAATGTGGGATGTATGGTTTTGAGTAAGGAAAGCTGGGTAGAAAGTATGTTTTAACTGTATGTATAATTGAGTTTCCTCTCAGGATAAGGGGAGGGAATATGTGGGATGTAACTGTGATGTGATTGGTTGTTTTATACCTCCCTGTGGGCGGTCCTGTATTTGCAAGACTGTAATAAAAACCAAGCTGGGTGTGCCAGCACCTGAGTTCCTGTTTTAACCCTCAAAGTGAAGTGTCGTCTCATTATTGGGGAAAGGATTTACTGTATGCTGTTCCAGTTTGACTGCTAGGAGAGTAAACCTATTCGTATGGTTCCTATTCAACGGTCTACAGCATTCAAATGCTTGAGAGGATTCATATGCTTCTCCGGTTCGGTGGTTGTGGTGTCTGCCAGAGTGCTTGGAATCCTCAGGAAGTGCTAGGAGCATCCTTCAACGGAGGTACCCAGTCGGGGTGCCAGGCGATCCGTTACATTGGTGGCAAGCGGTGGGATGGCGTCCTAGTGCGAGGTAAAGCAGCTCAGAGACACAGTTCGTGGAGTTACAAATTAAGGGCAACGCTAGCACACGTACAGCGCCCCTGGGAGCAGAGGTATCCAGCGACTTGGAGCAGACAAGTATGGAAGGCTCTGGCGATGATTGGATGGCCGAGGTGAGGCAGCGAGTGGCCCAGTATGGGGATGATTTACCCATGGAGGTACGCCGGGTGATCTGGAACCAGGTCACGGCCGAGCGAAACACAAGGCTGGCCCGAGAATTCCGGCTGGCGAAAGAGAGAGAGTATGCTCAGCGGAAGGAGTGTTACAGCAGCCGAGTAGAGGCTGCATCCGAGGAGGCTAGCCGTCTCCCCCTGAGGCGGCCGCAGGAACCCGAAGTAGGGGTCCTCATAGACTGGTCCTGTGAGGAACCACAACAGGCAGGTGGAGATGGGACCGGCCCAGATCCCCAGCAGCAGCCAGAGTTGCCAGGTGCGGAAGCAGGTGGTCCTTACTCGCAAATGTTGAGGGACCTCACAGACTGGTCCTGGGAAGACCCACAGATGGCAGGTGGAGATGGGACGGCGGTCTCTCTACCGGCCCTACAGGGATGCTGGGCGGTCGGCCCAGATCTCCAGCGGCAGTGTGAGTCCCAGGGAGCCGAAGGGGTCGTCCTTCCTCCCCAGTGGCAGTGTGTATCCCAGGGAGCAGAAGGTGGCGTCCTTCCTCCCCAGCGGCAGTTTGTACCCCAGGGAGCTGAAGGTGCCGTCCTTCCTCCCCAGCGGCAGTGTGTACCCCAGGGAGCTGAAGGTGCCGTCCTTCCTCCCCAGCGGCAGTGTGTACCCCAGGAAGCAGAGACCGTCTGTCTCGCACCCCAGCCGCAGGACAAAATATTGAAAGGGGAGACAGTTGGTCCCCCTCTCCACCAGCAAAGAGAGTGTCAGGGAGAGGAGCAGGTTACCCCCTCTCCCCAGCGGCAGTCTACAGTTCAGAGAGAGGAGCTTGTTACACCCTCTCTCCAGCGGCAGCCTAACCCACCAAGGGGAGATGTTAAGCCCCACAACTATGCAGATGGGACCGTAGTCTCTGCACTTGCAGCACCAGGGGTAGGGACGGTCGGTCCTGTCCCCCAGCCACAGAGCAGTGTATCCAGAGGGGAGACAGTCGGTCTCCCCCTCCCACAACCAGGCTCCAACCAGGCTACTTCAGTGGTAGCGCTGGCACCCGGGCAGAGTACCGCTGGTCTCTGCCCACTCAGCAACCCACCAAGGCAGTCTACCAGCCCCCCGCACAGCCGTGGTGAGGCACCTGGACATGGACAAGTTGCTATTTTATCCAGGTGTAGTAACCAGTTATTGTGGGTGGGCTGTATTGCTGTTTGTGCTTCGTGGGTGGGTTGCTGGACTAACCAGGGCACTGACCGGCAGGAGGTCAGATACCCTGTTAGTCTGGATGGTAAAGGGGAGAAATGTGGCGAAACCGGCCTCGCCACGTGTCCTTGGAGGGGGCTGCTTGCCCGCCTCTTGCCTTTGGACTATGGACCAGACTTTATGAGAATGTGTTAACCCAGATAGCTATGCCATGGAGCCCATTTGTGTAGTTAAAGACTTCGGCTCCATAGCAATTGAACTGTGTGAATAGGATCTGAGCGCTCTTCAGTAGTTTTGTGCGCTCAGATCCCAGCTATCTGGGGATATGTGAAATGTCTGTGTGTTATGTGAAAAGGTGACTTTATGTATTTTAAAGTGTTTTGTGTCTTTTTGCAACCATGTGCTTAATGGAGTCTTGTGTCTGTCCTGGGAGATAATTGAATTACTTATCTCCAGGATAGAAGACTCTGAAACTGGTTTGGGCCAGAAAGCCATGCTTCATTTAGTCACAAAGGACTTTTTACTAACTTTTGAACCCCTTGTCTGATTTGTGCCATTTTTGAATATGTTGTTCCCCTGAATGGATTGATTGTGAATATGTAATTTTATGTGAATGTGATGTATGGTTTTAGAGTTATGAAAGTTGGGTAGAAAGTATGTTTTAACTGTATGTGTAATTGAGTTTCCTCTCAGGAATAGGGAGGGAATATGTGGGATGTAATGATGTGATTGGTTGTTTTGTAACGCCCTGTGGGCTGTACTATGTTTGTGGATTGGGAATAAAAGAGACTGTATGTGACAGTACAGGGAGTTCCTGTTTTAACCCTCAAAGTGAAGTGTCGTCTCATTATTGGGGGAAGGATTTACTGTATGCTGTTCCAGTTTGACTGCTAGGAGAGTAAACCTATTCGTATGGTTCCTATTCAACGGTCTACAGCATTCATATGCTTGAGAGGATTCATATGCTTCTCCGGTTCGGTGGTTGTGGTGTCTGCCAGAGTGCTTGGAATCCTCAGGAAGCGCTAGGAGCATCCTTCAACGGAGGTACCCAGTCGGGGTGCCAGGCGATCCGTTACACACACACTCTCAGCTAACCTCGAAGAAGTAAAAATAGGCTGAAAAGAGCACGATTGTGGCGCTAATGGCCATGATCCGCGCAAGGGGCAAAGGGCTAGGACAGTCCAAGGCTCCAGGAGAGAAGGGAGAGAGGGAGTAGGCCTCAAAGAGGGCTGTAAAAAACAAGTAAAAAGGGGGGAAAAGTATGAGCAGAACTGTAGTGGGGACAAGCTAACAAGAACAGCAGGGTAAATACCTATATAATACAAATATAGCAACTTTTGTTTAAAGTGGAATAACACACAATGTGCGAATAAAACTTCTAAATCAGTTTACCTAATAAAACAATCTTCAAACTGTAGAAAGATATATCAGTTAATAAAACAATCTTAAATACCTATGAATCATTACACAGAATACAGAATAAATCAGACAAGTAACAATAAACAGTCAGAAGGACAAAATACTCTGACCTGTATAGAAAGAGGAAGTGATGTGTTTGACAGGTCCTTTTGTATAACATTGAAGTGTTTTATTGATTGGTTGTTCTCTTATGATCTGTGCTGCTGGGAGTTTTAGTAAAGAGAGTTATGCAAATATGAAGCCTCCTGTCATGTGATAAAATTAGCAAATACTTCAGTAAAACTCAGCCAAAGACATATATTTTGCTTTATAATTCTGACCAAGTCGGATTCAGTAATGGAAAGGTTATGACACCCATGTTAAATATATGCATCTATAACTGTGTATTACATAAATTATCTGATATAATCCATGCACAGGTTACTTAATTCATTTTTTATAACATTTAATGAAGATCTATGTGCTGTATCCAGTACCCAATTGTAAAAAAACAGGTATGTTGTAAACTCCTACAGGTTTTTTCAGTAAATTTTAGTTAATTGTCCAATTAGCAAATTGTAATTTTTTTACGAAAATGTAAAAGAAAGGAGGATAAATATAGTGTAGCATCTTAAAGTTCAGGAAAATTAAATAAAAAGTAATGCACTTACAGTTTCCTTGACTGATAATTAGTTCCAAATGCATGCACCTGGGTGGTACAATCCCCGCCTGTGGATATACTTGGTGTCGTTATACAATGAGGGAACTCCGGATGGAACAGAGCATAAACAGAAAGAATCAATATAGTGTAGTATGTTCAATACACCAGAATAAAAAGTATTTATGTAGATGGACTCTCACAATTTACTGAGTCTACTATTGGCTCTCAGTGATGTGTCTGTAGTGTTGTAGTCCACACACTTAGGTATACAGGGGTTCCCACTCTATTGGTTTACATAGCAGCAAATTCTCACTGTAGATATATAAATAAAACAGAAATAAAAATATATTGTTCACTGTTAAAACAGGTAAAAGTAATAAAAGGAGATGTACTCACAAGTGGAGAGAAAAACTTACCCGTATTTGCTTAACCTGTATGGCATAGGTGGTATAATCCCCACCAAGAAATTTTATGGTACAATCTTATGATTAAAATCCGGATGGTCCAAAATCAGGTATATAAAACACATTAATTTTATTGAAATAAAATGGAAAATCATAAAAGAGTAACACACTATTTCGTTTCACCTTGTTGACAGGCTTTCTCAAAGTATTTTTTTAGATCTGTTTATTTAATTTCAAGTTGTAATCACAGTCACAAACATAACATTTGAGTTAAATAATATTATATCAATATGTCATATATTTCAATATAGTATATTGAATCAGATTTTAAAATACAGGCTATTATAGTTTAGAAAATATGTGTACATTGCCTTTTGTTTTGGCCTATAACCAGTTAATATGTGCTTTTAATATATAATATTCTTTTTTCATTTCATTTTGTCTTTTATTTTCTCAGCTTGTATCAAAACACATATCTGTGCAAAGCAATGAAGAGATTCTAAACACAAACAAGTTTTTCGCATTGACTCCACAACTGAATGAAGAAGAGTGTAAGTTTTAGAATACAATTACACACCACATGATAACACTGAGCACTGCTAAAAAAAAATCATTGGATTGGCACAGCGTGGCAAGTGCCATGCATGTGCTGTAGATCTCCAGTGCTTCTATTTGGGAAGCATTGGACTGGACTGAGATGATCAGTATTGATTATCTAACAGTCTGTCGATCTGGGTGCAGTGGCAAGATTATTCCACAGAGTAAGAATTAAAAATTAATTTCAAATTGAATACCAAAATAGCTGAACTGGAATCATAGCTTAGATAATTTTCCAGTTCATCTATATTGGACTTAAATTTGAAATTCACTTTGAATTTTAAATATCCCTGCCAGTGCTGAATTGCAGGTAAGTTTAAATGCATTTTTTGGTTAAAGTAGGGAGGCCCTCAATCTAAAACATTGAAAGAACACATTTAACATAATAATAAATATTTTTGTAAATTTAGAATTCCCTTTAAGTGCAGGCAAATATGAATATCAGCCTGTTTGAAATTACACTTCAAATAACTCATACATTCATCTGACAGAGGAAAGTTTATTTTATACACTCCTACTTGATATTTCAAAAGACCATATGCACTAAAGGTATGAATAAACTATAAAACATGAACAGAAGACATATGACAGTTCTTTAAATTCAGTTTTGTACAGTCCAAAGAGATCAAAGCATCTATATCAATGCATCGGGTGACATCCTGTGGGAAAATAAAACTGTCAAATACAGACAAAGTAAACTGAATATTCTAGCATTCCAGCAGAGTCATAGACCACAGTCATAGACTTCCACAGGTTGGTGTTGACATTTAGTACATTAAAACACATCAAAGGAACTCTCCATTAAAAAAAATATATATAACTCAAACAACCCCCCAACAATTTAGTATATATACCACCAATGAAAATATGCACATGAGCAATGAGCTTTGAGTAGACCGTGTTTAAATAGGGAAATGGGAGAGATGACACTCCCATAGCGTGGAGTCTGGAGTAAATCAACCTCCCCGATTTGAATGCGCCAAAGGCAACTTTATGGTCAGGGCACCATGCTGGACTTCCAGCCCGCCTCAGCACTCTAACCACTGTAACGGAGCTTCTGTACCCAATACAGAAGCTCCGTTACTCTGGGGCGTTACCTCCGTAGTAGCTGAATAGTGAATATTGTGTCCTTTTCCAATAAAACAACCGGTTTTTTTCCAATAAAAGACCCCAAGCATGAGGTCTCTATTCAGCCCGCTCAGGCGCCTCTTAGTCTGGGAGATAAGTGATCATTGTGTCCGCTCTCGGTTAAACTAATTATCTCCCGAATACAGAGAGCGCAACATAGAAAACATTTCTGAAACAACATTGCACACCCACATATCATATGTCCCTGGAGAGGTCTGAGCCGAGCGCCCATTCTGTAAAAATAGTGCACAGATCCATGATGTATTCTCCAAACGCAATTGGGTTAAAGTTCTATCCGGCCGCTACGACAGTTCAGACTGAAAATAGTTCCATGTGTTTGTGGCCATATGCTGGTCATTTAATGGGAGCTCTAGCTGCTGCAAGGCATCGGAGATCCCTGCTGCTCATAGGGAGCGATTTGGTCTCCCTGGTGGATGGTAGCTTCCCTTCTAAAAGCACCCTTTTAGCTTGTTGGGAAGGGGTCGAAAACAAAAGGCAATTATGACTGGGGTGGGGTGTTGATTGTAGCCGACCTGGAGTTCCAGAGGTAACGCCAGTAGCTCTAGATGGTGATGCTAGCTTACTCTAGCTCTCTGGAATGGGCAGTGGGGCATGAGAAAGGTGTCGCTGATTTGGGGTACACATAGTTGAGTGGGGCTAGAAGTAGGGATATAGTTTCTGTCATTGATTATAGTGTTTTTGAGGTACAGGTTCTTTACACCCACTATTCCCCCCGAGGTCTGGGGCAAGTCCCTGAGTACTCGAATGCATGGAGGAGGATCCGTCAGGACGCCATGGGGAATTCTATGCAATACGCTGCATGGTTCCCTACGTAGAGCCTCTGCCAGAGAGGAGATTGACGGACTTGTGAGTAGGCATGATGCGCCCCTTACTCCCGGTACTCCATGACAAATATCAAAGTTAAAAAAAAAAAAAAAAAAAATGTATTTATTACTTTTTCAGTGAGGGAAAGTGCTGGCCAGCCGCTACATATTTAACCCATGTGCCTTTAAGGATTCTTAACCGTTGACCCGCTAGTGCTACAAGTTGGCATATAGTACTTAAAATTATTGTTTGCTTGCATAAAAGTTACTGAATGATGTGAATTTAAATCAAAATTTTATAACTTTAGGTACTTTGTGTATCTTCCGAATTATATACTTTGTGTAGGATTTGGGTGCGAGATCACTAATTTTAATATGAACACATAAAATGCTAATGCAAAACTTATTGGTTATGGTGTCTCTAGAGGGTCCCTTTAATATATTTTTTTTCCACAGATTGCAGAAGTATGGCAGCTGAAATTAATTATGACAGCTTTAAACTAAGGTTACAATTTATGAATATTAGGGATATGGAAATAATTTGTCTCATGCACTATTAATCCAGCTCTTTGATGATAAGATAGGAATTTAATATTTTCTTTATCTCTGGTAATTTAGAAAGGAAGCAAGGCAAAATTTAACACATGTAAAACACATTGAGAATGGGAGGATGCAGTGGGTGCTAGAAAATGGATGAAGATAAATGGTTATATGAAGAGGATACATGCTCTTCATTCTACTACTGTAGAATAAAACCTAAAAGTTCACCAGGACTTGGAAATACTTTAAGATTTAACACCGTAATGGATGAGTTTATCTACTTTTTTGCATTAATTTTTTTTTTCTGCCTGGGCGTGAGCTCACCATTTTGATTTAATTTAGTATAAGGCTGGAATTCAGGCATTCCTATGGCGACATTTTTTGGATTGTATGTAGAGTGAATATTAAGTAAGGTATGTAATAGTAAGTTATGACGCAGTATCTGTATGGAGAGGGAATATGGAGTATACAAGGGAAGTTCATTTGTGGTCTAAAAAAAAAATTTGTATTTTCAGCATAACTAGAGAAAATTGTCAGGGTCTGTTTTAAAGGGACACTCCAGGCACCCATACCACTTCTGCCCATTGGAGTGGTCTGGGTGGCAACTCCCACTACCCTTAACCCTGCAAGTGTAATTATTGCAGTTTTTATAAACTGCAATAATTACCTTGCAGGGTTAACTCCTCCTCTAGTGGCTGTCTACTAGACAGCCACTAGAGGGCACTTCCTGGTTTCTTCCTGGTTTCTAGCACAGGTTTTCTGTGCTAAAGCGTCGCTGGACGTCCTCACGCTATGTGAGGACCTTCAGCGTCGCTAAAATCCCCATAGGAAAGCATTGAAAGCATTTTCAATGCTTTCCTATGGGGAGGTCTAATGCGCGTGTGCAGCATTGCCGCGCATGCGCATTAGGTCTCCTTCCGCCGGCGGCCACACATGCACAATCGGTCTCCCCTGCCGGCTGACGTCGGCGGGGGACGAGCGTGGGCGGACCCTAAACCACCGCCGAGGGACATCGCCGGTGGTCTCAGGTAAGTCACTGAGTGGGTTTTCACCCCTTCAACAACATGGGATGGGGGGTGGGAAGGAGAGGGGACCTGCAGTGCCAGGAAAACGATTTGTTTTCCTGGCACTGGAGTGTCCCTTTAAGAAATTACAGCGTGGTATCTGTTGTCTGGATGGTTACCGTTTGTCCGGTGAATGTGAGCATTGTAATCCTCTTGTGTCTGTTTAAGGAGAGTCTGTATGTTGTGTCTCTGTGATTCTCTTGTTTATTTTTTCTTATTTATTACTGGTATTTATAAAGCGCAGCGCTGCACAATTAGTGGAGAACATACAATATATACAGACAAAAGGTAAAGAGGGCCCTGCCCGTAAGCTGAAATCTTGCCATTTAAGCTCTTTTATACAAAGTGCATAGGTAGATTACAATCTACAGGATACCGTGGGGATTTGAGACGAGGTAGCAGGGGAATTTTGGAAGTGATGGCTAAATAAGGAAACAGAGAGTTGCAGCTATTGGTAGAATATAGAGGGAATGAAGAGGTAAGTGAGTGAGAATTTTAAACAGCTGGAGGAGCATGCTATAAATTTAGGGGGAACCTGGGTGGGCGGGAGGAGGTGTGGGTGGGCTGAGCCGAGTAGAATTGTAGGGGCTTGCAGTAGGGATGGTATGGAAAATGGGCCTAGGGAGGGAGTAGAGATAAACAGTTATATCAAGGTATTTACAGCTAGGAGTGGCAAGCATGGGGGGAGGAGTGGGAGAGGTCAAGAAACAGTTGTGATTTACAATTTAGAATTTTGCCAATCATCCTAACAGTGTACACTAATATGTGAGTCTAAAGCATATGTAGCTAAACATTGTACCTAAATAGTATGGTGATACACAGTAGCATGTGGCACTAAAGCAGGTGGTTATAGGCTACTAGAATAGGAGGGCTGGCAAGTGGGATATGGGCTGCTGCAGCCTCACACATCTCTTCTGTGGATAACAATAGGAGCATGTACATTGGGATGTCTTTTGGTAGAGTACTGCAGGACTGGGCAGTCAGCAGGAATTCTCCAGGCCGTTTCTAGCCCAGCATTCTGTTGGTTCATTTATGAACTGGTGGCAATCAAAATGCTCTCCAGGCCTAGACTGCTCCACTGGGACATTTGCCAATGGACTGCAGATCTCTGTGAATGCTCACATATGCCAGGCAGGTCATACTGATGGATATTGCAGGGAAAAGCCTTAGTTTATCAAATTCACATTTTCTATGTTCCATGTGACAAAAAAAAACCCAACACTTTGCATGTCCTTCCAATAAATCACTATTGAAGCACTTTGTGCACACAGCATATCCTAGTAGCGTTGCTCTTATTTTTTCTTGTATTCTGCATTTTGATTTGTACTCCTGATCAAGATACAGGGGCTAGAGGTGAAAGCAACCAGGAGGTACCGTTCTTCATTAAATTTTTTCACAGCCCGTTAAATTTCTGATCTCATTCACACTCAGTCTTGACTTTTACATGTTGGAAGCAGGAAAAATTGGCAAGTGAAAAGATCTGAGTGACTTTGACTAGGGCCATATAGTGATCGCTAGACGACTGGGTCAGGGTATCTCTAAAATGGCAAGTCTTGTGGGGTGTTCCCGGTATGCAGTGGTTAGTGCATATCAAAAGTAGTAGAAGGAAGCAGTTTATTACATATGGGACTGCATAGCTGCAGACTGGTCAGAGTGTCAATGATGACTCCTGTCCACCACTGAATGCGCTATCAATGGGGACATGAGCGTCAAGACCAATGGAAGGAGTTTGCCTGGTCTGATGAATCATGTTTTCTTTTAAATCAAGTGGATGGCCGTGTGCGTTGTTTACCTGGGGAAGAGATGGCAGCAGGATGCACTATGGGAAGAAGGCAGGCCGGCAGAGGCAGTTTTATGCACTGGGCAATGTTCTGCTGGGAAACCTTGGGTCCTGGCATTCATGTGGATGTAATTTTGACACGTACCGCCTACCTAAAGATTGTTGCAGACCAATTAACCCCTTCATGGTAATGATGTTCCCTGATGGCAGTGGCATCTTTCAACAGGATAAGTCACCCTGCCACATTGCAAAGACTGAGGTTTGAGGAACGTGATAAACAGTTCAATGTGTTACATTGACAAATAGGTGCACAATATGGAGTCAGTAAGTGTGAGTGAAGCTCAAAAAACACCTTAAGTGGTATCCCCTAAACCACTTCTATAGAATACAAAAGAAACATACATACATAAGGTGGAGCATCTTACATGGGCGTTCAGTATATATCTGTAATCATATGAGTACAAGACAATAGTGCAATATTGTTGTAATACAAATAATCTATAATATGAACATATGGAATATCATTTACAAGTCAGGAGTCATAAATCTGATATGACTCGGATGGTAAACGCCTGTGGACACTTTAAGGATGTCCAGTCCCCTCTTTGGTCTCCTTCCTTGGAGTCTGAGCTGCTTTACTCCTCAGGATCGTAAGTATTAACCAATATTCCAGATATCAGGTGCATGTATACAAGATACCACAGGTGAGTTTTCGAAAAGGAGATGCTTTATTGGTAATCCATTTGAAAACATAAAATAAAATATAAGTAAAGAATATAAAATATAAATAAATACCAGGTTTAGTGTCGCTGGGTGACTGAATCGTCCAATTACTGTCCAAAACGCGTTTCGCCCTTTCAAACGGGCTTCCTCAGTTGGCTGTGTGTCTTCTTGGTCTTCCTTCCTTTTAAATATCCCGCTTGGCGTCTACTTCCAGTTTAGTCAATTTGGAACGCAAATGTGTTACATTGGGCTTCAAATACCCCAGATCTCAATTGAGCATCTGTGGGATGTGCTGAAACAACAAATCACATCCATTGCAGCAATACTTTGCAGGACTTGAAGGTTCTGCTATTAATGTCTTTGTATCAGATACCACAGGACATGTTCAGTGGTCTTGGGAGTCCATGCCTTGACGCATCAGAGCTGGTTTGGCAACACAAAGAAAACCTACATGATATTAGGCAGGTGGTTTTAATGTTGTAGCTGATGGTAATAATTACTTACGATATAACTCCTTAAACATTAAACACTCCACTTTGTACCACTACAAAATGTTTCAACCTACTTGTTTTGGGAACCGTTCTGTGGCATCTATGACATCAATTACACTCTACCTCTTTTCTTTTTCTCTTTCCCTCTTTTTCTGCCATTAAAACTGCTGAGTTTTTGAAAGACAATACACAGAGTTTAATTTATTCAGTAAAAGTCGAGTTGATATAAAATGTATGAATGTTTTGGGAATCATCAACACTTACCCAGACCGTTGAAGCTCAATTTATCTTGGCTGCTTAGGTGCCATTGGCTCTGTTGCATTGGATGCAAAATACACTAAACTAACTCAAAGATATGGTCTTTTGGAGTACTTTCTGCTATAATCTGATATTTCAAAATCCAGTTTCCATCTTGCGAACTCCACAGAAATATATGAAATTGAACTAAAGATATCTCTGCAAAGTTTTTCAGTGCCTAGGATTGAGTTGGCTGAAAATGCATCCACGTTCTGAATAATTTATTCGTGTTTAGCTTGGCTTGCTTCTAGTGAGTACGCCACAGATTTTAGAGCTATACTAATTAAAGTTTTTTTGTTTTTTTTTACATGACATGTAAAACTGCTTTTTCTCTAAAAATTGCTTTTTTACCCCACTAAACACTAGTGACGTATTTAGTGGGGAGAGGATCGCAGGAGATGTAAGTATTGAACACCTCTGTAGGACTTATAGCTATATGCTCTTGTTCTGCCAGGACAACCATTTATATAATGTAGATTAAAAAAAGACAAAAAAAAAACCTAATAATTAAAAAAAAAAACCCTCATAAATTACTTTTAAAAGATATTGGGCTGGGCAAAAAAGTAAATAAGTGACATTTCCAAATTATATATATATATATATATATATATATATATATATATATATATATAACTCCTGTTATAATAATTACAGTTGCAAGAAAAAGTATGTGAACCCTTTGGAATGATATGGATTTCTGCACAAATTGATCATAAAATGTGATCTGATCATCATCTAAGTCACAACAATAGACAATCACAGTCTGCTTAAACTAATAACACACAAAGAATGAAATGTTGCCATGTTTTTATTGAACACACCATGTAAACATTCACAGTGCAGGTGGAAAAGGTATGTGAACCCCTAGACTAATGACATCTCCAAGAGCTGATTGGAGTGAGATGTCAGCCAACTGGAGTCCAATCACATACTTTTTCTTGCAACTGTATCTTTATTTGTGTTTTTTTGGCAGGATGCAGGATGTAGTTTTAGTATTTATACATGCATGTTACACTTTTCACATGCAGTTTTTATTGTCATTTCCTTGTCAGTTGTCTGCACACAATTAATAGACAAAACAACATTTGTGGGTTTATTCAGTAAATTTAGAAATGTTGCAAATTGAAATCCGAATGGCGGAAAAGTTGCTTTGGAAAAATCTTTCAACACAGCAATAGTCAGAAATCAGATATTATTGTGTAAATTTTGCCATTTATGTTTTCAATTCACTACAAATCAGAGTTTAGTGAATAATGCCCTTGATGTTGAGAAAACGGAATGCTCAACTAAATCTTTTATTAGAATTTGTTTTTATATTTGAATGTGGGGGGAAAAATAATCTATGTTATTTAGACATTTTTAATGAAGAGTTGATAAAGTGATTTAAAGAAATCAAAGAAATTATTTAGAGCACATATTTTACAAGATGCTCTAAATTATGTTTTTGGCAGACAGAAGGAGGAATACCTCCTTGTTATCAATAGGTTAATTATTTGCTGTTTGAAGAGGCCTTTACAATTTGATGAATAAGATCCCATTATTTGAGGATATAGCAAACAACGGTTTGACTCAACAAATGACCTTCTTCAAGCATACATGGTCCTTTCTGATATACTCAAACAAACACATTAAGAAAACAATAAAGATGCCTCAAGCTGTAGTTTTCCCAGTATAACCATACAGTTGATAGTGAATAGTCTAGTATTTGCAACATAAATATCTGTTGCTAAGTAGGACTGTGGCATTTGACCTCTTTTTTGAACCTACGTTTAGTTTATCTTTCTATTTAAATTCCTGCTTAAAGGGTCTTTTGAGACAGTTCTTTCTGAACCACGTTCTTTGTCGTGAGAACCAGTTAGCAGAACATTAGATGATAGTTGTTGTATTGTTGTCCTTCTAATGGGTGTGTAGTTTACAATCCATTTAGCTTGACATATCTGGTGAGTTATAATTGATGTATCTGAATTAGTTAAGTGATAAATAAATTCCCATTTAAGATTCATCTTGTAGACGTAATATTACCATAATACTGGAAAGTGGCTGATAGAGAATATTGAGTGTGAGTAGATTTTAATGTCAAGTGCTTTGTGAGTTTCAGTTAAAATATTCTGTACTCTCAGACTTTGGCAGGAACAGATGCAAGAGTTGCGGGTAGGGGACTTCATATATTTTATATTAAGGATAAACAAATGTGAGCCTTTTAAAACTAGTGGATACTGATGATACCGGGGAATGTAAGTCCCAATATGTTGGTGGTTGCAGTCCACATTGTCTTGCTGGTGACAAAAATCCCTTATTTAGCACAAGTCACCCAAATCTTGTGCGCACCATATAACATGAGTAGTGACATAATAATTACATCTTTATGAAGGATGCTGTGCTGTACGCATGTGGCTCTGCTACAGCGTCGCTTGACCCAAGTTCATGTTTTAGGTTGCACCTCTTTGACTGTTTGACCTTTTGTAATGGACACTGTATATTTCATAGGAATGCTGCATAAAATATTGGATGAATGTAAATTACATATACATATATATATTTTAGCTCGGTTCATATCTTTTGTACTATTGTATATAGTTATAAAGAATAATATTGGTATCACCACGGTTTTATTTAAAAGCAATTTACAGTAGGATCTGTAATCCCATTACCATAGAAATTGTTACTGTCAGTTAATAATAGTAAATATGCCACGTGTTATTCAGATTCTTAGTGCCAAGTTGATGTCTTCATAACAATCGGTTCATCCTTTGTTTTATATTTTATCAGCAGACGCAGTCAGCCACCAGATGGAGGAAGCATTTGAATCTGTGTTTTCAACTCAAATTCCTAGTGAAGATTTTGATGATTTTGAAGAGACCATACAAGGTAGATTGATGGACTTGTACATGATCCATTTCTAAAAAAGTAACCTGATCCATTTTTTTTTCAGAAAAGTAACCTGAACGATTGTATATTTTACAACACTAAACGCAAACATAATCACAAAATGATATAGTCAGTATTGCCTAAATGACTTCAAAAAACACGCTTGATAAACTTTTCCTTATCAAAGGCACTATTTCTTTAACATTTTTTCAGAATTCAAGACTTTTAGTTTCACCGCACTTTGTAAAAAAAATCATTTTAAACCTCTCAATGTACTAATCAGTTTGCTTTTGAAACGAGAAGAAACGTATATTTGATTTTAATGGTTAGCAAGATGTGTGTATCTTCGTGAAAGCTATTGAAACATCTGTCAAATGATTCTGAAAGCAATGATTAATAGCATTTTATCAGTGTTTGGACCTGTTGCCAAATTTTCATTTTTGCACATGCCCACAAAATATGGCCCGTAGTACCCACCGGTTGGCTACCACCTATAGTTGACTTTATAATTGATTTCTATATGGAAGTAGATTTGCCAATGTTCAGGCTGTAAGTTATTGCTATTAGTTAGTAAGTTATGTGCTATTTATTTTGATAATTCTCACATTGTTGAATAAAATTATCTGATTGCTTTCAAGCTAAACACTTTATGTGTAACCGTTAGCAACATGTTTTCTTAGTTTATTTTGAGGATGTAAGTTTAAAAGCAGAAATAAATAAGAATCCTTTGGGACTTAAGAAAGGAGGTCAGTTTATAATATGAGAAGAAAATTGATGAATCAAGTGTGCCAAAAGTGTGTTCCATGTATTTAAAGGAGAATATTGTCGCTCTAGAATTCACGGAGTATTAAATGTGGTAAATCCTCTATTGGGGTTGCTTCTGACAGTACTGAGGATAGTCATTGATAATATGATTTACTTGAAATAGTATAAACCTGGCTGATATTAAGGATAGTAAATGAGTATTGAATTTGAATTATATTTCAATTTTAATAAGATATTTTGTAGTTTTCTGTCATTGGCTTTAAGTGTGTTGGTGGTTTGGAATTAGCATTCATTATAATCTAATCTAGTTTTTACTCTCACTTTTTTAATATAATATATTTGTAACTAAATTATCTTTGTTCAGAGGTCTTGGCTCATTTGTGTTTCTTTATTTAGATGAAGTGTCTGACATCAAAGCAAGTGACACATTTACCATTGAAACAAGTCATGAAACAAACGAAAAGAAAACTCACAGCCATAAGAAGGGAACAAATTTTATTCAAAGAAATATAGAGGTAGGTGTAAAAGGTAAATTATAAGGTTAGTGACTTTTATGCAAAATGTAGGTGGACTGAGAGGTCCAACATTGGTCCAAGGACCAAAGGCAATGGTAATTGTAAATTTGACTATGTAACGTGTGCCTGAGTGAGTCAGTAGACTACACATATACCTTGCTTCATTCCTACTCCCACACTGTCCACTTTTTCATTTGCAAAGATAGCCCTTACAGACAGTCAGACAGGATTTGTCTGTCATTCCATTTCTCCTAGCAGCTACCTTCTCTGTCTTACTACCGAAACTCCATATCAAGGTAAGAATAACAACCCTACACGCAGTGCCTAAACCTATAATATCCAAGGAGAGAAACAAAGGATATCAGTATATTGATAGACATTAGAGTGGCCGGGCTTAATGCAGTGCCTATAGTAGGCAAAATAGTAAAGGCAAGAAACAAAGCAAGGTCAGGGATTCCAGTGGTACACAATGAGAACGAGAAGCAAAGCCAGGTCGAAGAATATGGATAACAGAGCAGTCGGACAAGCCAAGTCGGGAAACCAGAATATCAGAGTAAGGAATGTACAATTGGCATCACAAGGAAACCACAACATGGCACTGAAGAGTTGTAAAGCTCAAGTACTTATATGCCTGGGGTGTTTCCTTGATAGCCACTCCCCCCAAAACTTGAGTGTGGGTCAACAATTGCGTGATTTTGTGTTGATGATGTCATGATGTGGGTGTGGCAGAGCTACAGTGTTTGGTTTCAGTAACACTGGCAGAGGTGTCTCAGGGATTAAAATTGATGTAGTGCCTACTTGGGGAGGTAGCAGCACCATGTAAGTGGTGTAGTGAAGGGTATGTATCCTTACACCCTAACTCAGACACCAATCTATTACGCTTAGGTCTAGTAGGTCTACTAAGTCAGTCAGTAGACTCCGTATCAGCAGTGACAGTCCACCTGCTGTACTACCAGAGCCAGATCTCAGATACAGCCAGCATGGAGGTTGTCACACCTTGTAACAAGAGGTCAGAAAATAATTTTTGTGCGTAGGATAATTCTACACAATAGAATCTATGTTGAACATAACAGTGCAGTTTATTTAAAGAAATCAGAATAGAAAAAATAAATAAAACTGGAAACCTGTATAATAGCAGAAGGGCTTAAAATTTGCAGTCCTATGCCAGGCTTTAAAAGTTACTCACCACTGCAAACCATAGCATACTCTCCAGGGGGGAATTTCTACTCACCATCGATACATTTTTACTCGTCAATGGCTAGTGGTCAATAGCAGTATTCATAACAAACAAATTACATTAAGCAATTTAAGATAAAACACAGAAGGATTATATCCAGGAGTAAAACACAGAGCTGAATGTAATGCAATGGCTCTGGGTCCTTTGATTCAAATGCAGAATTTAAATTTCTTATATACAAAGTCAAGTAAATGACAGCTATAGGGGAACAGGTGAAAGCTCTACCTGTTGGTAGTTATGAAACCTTTTATTCTGCAGATGGGGGCTATTATAATAATAATAATAATAAAAAAAACATTATTAGTGGTGTTGGGAATTTTAGATATTATTTGGCCATTTTTGAGGCCAAATTATCTGCTCTGTCCACCCCCACTATTTATTTTAAATTCCTCCAGCCAATCCCCACAGGTAAGGGCATGCAGCCCAGTCACTAGTTTAAATTATTTTAGCAGATATATAACAGGTGAGGCAAAGGGAGGGTTTAAACCTCCTTTATAGTAATATTGGGGTCTTATTCAAACCTATAGTTTATTTTTTAAATGTATGTGGCAGCTAGGCAAGTTTTATTATTTCAAATACAAAAAGAAAAGTCCTGCGCTCACTCCCATCACTCCTGGGCGGCAGCAACGACCACAGTACACATCAGCTCCAATACATATAGTAAAAAAGCTACCTGCGCTCTCTCCTTAATCCCTATGTATATTTAAACAAATGGAGGTCATTTAGTTACTCCAATGGCCACTGGAGGGAATGCCCGCCTGCCAACGTCAAGGCAGACCCCCCTAGACGGGTCCTACTCTGACCATTCATCTTGTTTCCTTGAGCTTCTGGCAAAGCTCAATGATGCAGAAAGGGGTATTTTTTTATATACACCCCTATATACTTATTAACCCTTAATAGGGAGCACATGGGATGGTCGGTTTTATTATTTGCCCATTGGCTGCTGGCATGCCAGTGAGCAAATAGTTCTGATTCTATTCATCCCGAATTTCAGCTGTGCAGCAGAGCTTGGTCCAGCTGAAATCCACACCAAGTCTGTATTTTGCAGTCTGAATGGACCTTGTATGTAGGCTTTGCCCCATTTGGATATTAGTGCAAATCCCTGGGTGACTTTGCCATATAGGAATGGACTTGCAGGTGACATATCTAAATGGTAATATAAAATTACTTGGAAAGAAGAAAATAGCAAATAGAAGAAATGAGAAAACTGAGTATGAAATAAGTATAGTAGTATAAGAGAAGTAAGAAAGAAAAGCATACAAAGCCATAAAACATAGCAGTAGTGAGTGACCAGTTGGATGTCTTAGATGGGAGGTGATGGTAAGTATTTATGGAACATCCCCATCCCCCAAATATTGGCCAATTAATAAATTAGCTTTCACATAAAATAATAAGCATTTGGCATGTCTGAAGTGGACAAAAATAATTATGTATATGTGCAGATCAGGGAGTATGAATGTGTACTGTATACAGATCATTAAATATGTGCATGTGATATATACATGTACTTCAAGGAAGATGTGTCCATGATGTATGCATGTATATTGTACTATAACCATACAGACAATGGAACAATACTTGTACAGTAACATAAGACTAGAGGGCTAGATGTAAATCATATTTCAATTGGTGCTATTGTATTATCCATGTAATAATAAAAATAACCACCAGATGGAGACAAAGTATAACCTCCTGGCTGTTAGACGGCTAAACTACTCTTTCAACTGATGAACACTGACTATTGAAGGGTGGCAGTCCCAAATATAATATGTTCTTGGTGGACTATAATGCCATAATGAGCCAGCCAGCCTGAAGGGCCATACTGGTGGTAAGTGAGAACCTTGATCAGGTTTTGCCATATAGAATAAATCATGTCTACATCACCAGTTCCCCTGCTATGATATATTCAGCCAGAATATGATGGTTCGCTGTAGCAAGATGTAGACCCACATTTTTTTTATATAACTGGGACTGTGTCTGAATTTGCCCATCAGATGAATTCTGCCAGTGTATACTGATGGTTGGAGTGAAGGAAGTCTCTCCCTCCAAGCACACTGCAGGAACCCTGCAGCATAAACCAAAGTAACTGGGACCGGCAGTACCCGTATGCTACATGTATGTTGATATGACTGCTGACATTTTTGATTAATGTCATATTCTGTGATATGTATTACATTGGAAGGTTGACCAATTTCAGGCTATAGCACCGCTCTGTCACGGGAGCCTTATTTCAGGGACCTGCTATTATTATTATTTGTAATACACCAACAAATTCTACAGTCCTGTACAATGCGTGGACTAACAGACATGTATTTGTAACCAGATGAGTAGGACACATAGGAAGAGAGAGGGTTGAGGACCCTGCTCAAATGAGCTAACATTCTAGAGGTTAAAACCTTGATTCATCGAGAGTTCCCCTTTCCCCTTGCAACACAGATTGAACATAAACTGAGGGTTACTTAGACTTAAGTCTTGAACTGGTTATTATAATCACAGATCACATTTTAAATGAAAAAGTATACAAAGCTTAGCAGTATGTATAGACAGACATAGTTATAAATATTAGTAAAAATTATTTAAACTTGATAAAGGACGGAATTATAAACTTGTAAGTTTATAATTCCAAACTATAGACAGCGCAATAAAAAAGATATTATGAAATACCACAATTATCTATCATTTACATGTTTCAGTATACCTGTCTGTGGCGAAAGCCACTTCGCCACTGGGGTTTGGAAGGATCTACTTGCCAGCATTTTACCCTGTGACTATGGCCCCTTTAATTTATTATGGTTAAAAACCCTATTTGTACCTATTATGACTTTGGACAATAATTCTTCGAACTTTCAAACTGGTTCGCAGTGGAACTTTGAAACACCGAACAGCCGGACCACACGCAAGTGGAGTGTGCAGCCTATTTACCTCCCAGACTGGTAGTTAACCGCAGCCAAATTGACGAACGGCTGGGTGGTCGCCGTTCCTATAGTCAAACACGTGGCAGCTATCTTGTTTAGTCGAACGTGTTCAGCGGTGTTTTGTCATCAGGTTCATGGAACTCAAATTGGACACGCGACGGCATGAACACCACTGAACAGTTACCTTCCATGGAACTTCGGCTATTCGAACGGGAGTTGAACGGCTACTTTCGGTAATTCGAACGGTATTTCAACTATTTGAAATAGAACGGCCGCACAGCCTGATTCTCTGGAACGGTTTTGGGCATGAAACCATGCGTGCGGTCGGTCAAAAAGAGACTTCCAGGAATTTCCTGAACCCCTGCTCTGATCTGGCTGATGTTTGGATATGTTGTTCACCCAGATCAGGGCTATCAGGGGATGTAACATTTATGGGGATATGTTGTGCTTTGGGGTACTTTTCATACTATATAAAAATGTGTGTTTTTCTGCCTGGAGTTAATTGAGTTACATACAGAACTTGACTCAATTATC
The DNA here is from genome assembly GCA_933207985.1 of Pelobates cultripes. Classification (NCBI taxonomy): domain Eukaryota; kingdom Metazoa; phylum Chordata; class Amphibia; order Anura; family Pelobatidae; genus Pelobates; species Pelobates cultripes. The sequence continues at coordinate 129,831,222 of OW240917.1, read as the reverse complement.
TCCCAGGCTGAGGGGAGGAATTGTGTGTAATGTGTGGGAGTGTCACCTACTGTACTGCATTATCATTGGCTTGTAACAATTGTCATCCTGTTCCCCACAAGGTCCAGGTGGGTGTTCCCTTGCATGGGGACTTGCAAATAAGGCCAGCTGTGGCACCATTAACCCTCAACACGTAGCTTTTTCTCGTGATTGGAGGGGAACTGCTATACTGCTATTTCACTAGCTCTTATAAGAGCTATACAGCTATACTCTCCTGGAGGAGAGGTCTTTCCCACACGGTCCTGGCTATCAGAGATTGGTCCAGGGTGGAAGGAAGATGGCGAGATCCCAGCTAAGCTACGGCGATTGTGGAGTTTGCGGTGCTTGTAGTGTACGGTGCAATGCTTATGGTCCTCAGCGTCAGCTAAGAAGTATCGATTGGCAGAGGTACCCAGTCGAGGTGCCAGGTGTTCTGTCACACTGTCTATCTTGAAATTGTGGAAAATGCATGGTATATAAATAAATTGCACTAACGCTGCACAACAGTTTTACTTTGCAAGTATACAACATGTCTACTGTTAGTAGAGTCCAGTCATACAGGTCTTGCATGTGCTTAAGTATGGCACCCGAAGCCTGCATATAGCTGACAGAGACCCATTACATTATTTATCCCACATAATCTCTTTCAGAGTTATTCACTAGAGTGAAAATTGTTGTGAATTTAAAGTGAATGTCATATTTCAAAGTCAAAATAGCTAAACCAGAAAAATTTGTCAGGTCAGCTATACTTCCAATTTAGCAATTTTTGCCTAATTTTAAATCCCCCAAAATGTTCACTGTAGTGAAAGAGGAATCTTTGTTTTTTAAAATGAAAACTACAAAGTTACACACACAAGTCAGAAGGTACCATTTATAATGAAGACATTCAGATGTGTAACTAGAAACCACCGAGCTCCGGTGCGAAAATTGCCCTGCCCTCCCCTCCCCTCCCCCCATGTGTCTTATTCCCTCCTTCCCAGTCCCTACATATGTCTCATTCCCCAGCTCCTCCATGTGTTTTATTTTTCCCCCAGCTCCCTCCATGTGTCTCCCATTCCCCAGCCCTCCATGTGTCTCATTCCCCAGCCCCCTCAGTGTTCCATTCCCCAGCCCCTCAATGTGTCTCATTCCCCCAGCCCTTCCATGTGTCTCATTTCCCCCCAGCCCCTCCATGTGTCTCATACCCTCCCCATAGCTCCTTCATGTGTCTCATTCCCTCCCTCCACAGCCTCTCCATTTATCTCATTCCCCTCTCTCACCACCGAGCCCCCTCTTTGTCTCTGTCCCTCTCACACCCTCTAGCCCCTCCATTTGTCTCATTCCTTCTCTCACACCCCTGTATTTGTCTCATTCCCTCTAGCCTCTTCCCTCCTGTACCTTCTGGCTTTGTGTAGCTTTGCTGAGCACTACCCAAGCTGACAGGAAGTGCTCTCTCAGTGAGCACTTCATGTAAAACTGCGATCCGCTCAGTCACGCTACTCAAAGAGAGCGACAGGAGGGGAGCAACACAGGATGGCGCTCCCCTCCTGCCGTTAACCAGACAACAACGGACTGAGGTGCCGGTGCTGCTGTGCACCGACCCTGAAGTTGTGGTGGCCCATGGTCGCAAGGATCACAGCTGCGGCCAGGTGCCCTGGAGTAATGGGCTCGGTCGCAGCTGCGACCCCTGCGACCCCTGCGACCATGGTAGTTACGCCACTAATGACATTTTACGCATGAAGAACATGTACGAGTTCGATGCACATGTGCACCACACTCTGACAGAAAGTGGTTACATGTCTGCACAGCTGCATTTTACCTTTTAATTTTTTCCAACTTGGTGGTTTGATTAGGGTTGCCAGACCCACCACATTTTCCTGGTCGTATTGCCATGCAGTACATATAATTCATATTCTGCAGTTTTTCTCAGTTATTAATGACTTGTTCCACCTTTTGGTCTTTTTTAGTGTCATTTTTTGAAACCCTTTGCCCTTCTTGCCCTAAGACATGCTTTTGTCCCTTTGCACGCATGTTTGTGAATTCAAGATACACACAAAATAGCCATAATACTAATAATAAAAATTAAATTAGCTGCACATGTAAAAAAACAGAATAAATAATGAAATTATAATTTACTTTCTAGCACCCTCAGCAGCTACAAATTATTTTTAATACATTTTATGACTTACACAATTTCATCCCTCATATGTCTGCACTTTTTATATAAACAAGGTAGAAAATGTTTAATATCTGAAAATGAAAGAATACCTATCTCAGAATGGAACCTTTAGCCCGTACGTGGTCTATTGGAAATATTAATGTCATTGTTCATTAATGTCATTTGTTCAAAGCTTGCAAAGGAAGCTGGGTCCAGCTTACTTCTTATGGAAGACGAGCAGTTACGTTTGGAGCAACTTCTTGCAGATATTGACATTGACTGCGACGAGGAAGACACTAAAGTAAGTATTATAAAGAATGTTTCTTATAGTTTTACATAATGCAGAACTGTTACATGTAAGCTTCTAATCTAAATGATAGCTGTGTTTTGCAATTTAACAAGAAAAAAATAATAAAAGCTTTATAAAATGTTTTTAATTTAAATAATATGCACATCTGTCCAGGCACTAGTTGCTGCTCAATCGAACTTGGCTGCTGGTGCAGTTTCCCTGTGTGAAACTGCAGCAGGAGGCAAGTTAGAATGAGAAGCAGTTGATCAGATAACAGAAGAACTTGTCCAGACATTCTCAAAAAAAACCAATATACATCATTGAAAAAAAATCATTAAAAGACCACTCCAAACCCATAAAGCACTTCAGCTTGCTGAAGTGCTTCATGGCTGAGGAGCATCCCATAATAATGAGAGTTGATAAAATAGCTGATTTGTAATAGAATAATAATGAATGAAATACTCCTTCAGCATCCAGTGAGGTTTCTTCCTGCTTCCGTTAGCACACCTGAGCCAATGGATGTGGCAGACGTGGTCTACTTGCTCGTGCCTGCCCCTCCCCTGCACACCTCAGGCCTTACACGAGTATCCAGACCTCAGATTAGTATGCTGCTCATGAGTGCGCGCAAGTGCACGGAGGGAGCCCTTCAGAGGCTTCTCAATAAGAAGCCTTAGATTTATTATTTCCCCTGTAAAGAGACATAGTCTCCTTCAGGGAAAAAGGGGAGTGCTTACAATGGCTGTAGTTCATAAGGAAACTGTTTCAGGATATACCCCCAATGAATACATGCATGAAACAGTGATTTCTAATTTTTCTTTCTAGTATGGGCAGAGGAGTTTTCCTTTAAGTTTCATTAAATGTAATAAATGTACAAAATCAGAAGTGAAAGTTTGATGACAGTTATCCTTTAAATAATGACTCCCACAATAAGGCAGGAAATCTACTTTTGCAAAGTGTGAAGTGTCTTGTGCAACCATCTTCTGTCATACTTTTATATGCCCCCTTTTATGCTGCAAATTACTATTGAGTTGCAAAGCCCTCTTTCTGTTAAATCTATATTAGGTCCAAAGCTCTATAGTTTGATTGAACGTTGCATAGTAATATTGCTTACATAATGGTGCACAGACTGCAATCAAATTAATATTAATTTAAAATACTTGTATTGTTAAAAACAACTAATTCTAATTCTGATTAAAATATCTGGATCAATAAAAAACAGAAATCTAAAAGAACTAGCATTATATATTCACAAAGAATTGTTTCCACTCAGCACTCAATGCTGTAAACTTCACTTACCCCAAAAAAGTATTGCAAATACATTTCCAGAAACTGAAACACATCTTATTGATTAAGCAAGACAAATATGGTTTGTAAGCAGAGTGTGCAGATCTACTTAGATTTCGTTTGAATTTTCAATGAATATGCATGTCAAGGAATATTATAATTGTAAATACTACCCAAGAAACATTTTAATATTATGTGAAATGAAGAGACATGTCAACAATAATGAATGCGAGTAAGATGTACGGAGTCTTTTTTTCACTCTGCATACACAGACTACTGACTATTGTGTAGTACAGTGAAGAATAACCGTTGAGGAGCAGTTTTCCTTAGGTTAACTCTGGTTAATGGGTTTAGCAAAAGGGTAATTTAATTAGCTTGTTCCTGAAATTCCCCAGAGTTGGCAACATGCTTCTGTGAGAAGCCAGATCACCTCCTTGGCATATTTGATGGAATGGGCACTCACAGAAGCTCAAATCAGCACTGCCTTACATGCTATATGCCTTCATAGCCCTAAAGTTCCCTGTTTTTTCCAGAGATTCTACTACCATGCCCAGCTGTATCCAACTGAAGTAATAGGTTAACTATTTTATTTCTAAGTTTAATGGACACCCATTAGTTTGTTTGATCTTCCTCATGGTTTATTTTAATGCAGCAGCTCCACATGTTCATACTGTAATGATACTCGTCTGCATACCCCATGGGTCTCGCATTCTTTTATATTTTGTCCTTTATTTTCCAATGCCAATAGCTTAGTGTCAAGTGACACTGAACTATGCCGTTTGTTAAGTGATACTATCTGTTAGCAATATCGCCTTATCCCCGAATTAGTTGTATGGTTTATGTTTACGCTGTGAAAAATGTGGTTTCTGTTGCATGAATGCAAGCTTCTGTGTTTATACATTGTAATCTGCACAAAAATATCTATATATTAAAAATATATATATAATTCCTGACCACTTTAAAATACAACAGATGGATTTTTAATATTATGTTTACTTATCCTTTTACTGAACGCATATGTATTTGTGAGTTTTTAAAAATAAAATCAAACATAGAAATACACAGCTCTTTATCCTGCATCTGGTCGCCTCCATGATAGCTCTCTGTTATTCATTGTTATAAGCTATGTCTTCTGCACCTGGCACTAAGCATAGAGAAAGCATACACAGAAGAATAGAAATTAAACAATGTTTGCTCTGAAAGGGCAAGCCATCCCAGAGGAACTTAATAACCTTTCTATTTACACTGTCCCTGCATAATCTTTGACATGACTGTGGGAAAAACTAAATTTTTTAAATTTTTTAAGGGAAATATGTCCATATACCTAGTACCTAGAGAAGGCTTCACAGCAGATTCCGAAGAATGTGAGCATCTTTCAATAATAGAGACAAAGCTACTGAAGTTCCACTACGTTGAAGAGCCCTGCGAATCCAGTGAACATGTATGTATATATGTGAATTATATGGAAAATGTGTACATACACAGTGAGCAGCACATGATCATAGCGAGAATCTTGATAAATTAAAGTGAGCTGATATGTATTCTGTATTCATATTGATTGCATTATAAAACCATATATTTTAAGTGAAAGCAGTTACCATGATGGTAACAAGCAAAAGAATGAGATATGAAAACATAGAGAGGAGGTTTTTGTTTTGTTTTTTTTGCTGTCTCATGGATGGGACCAGTTAAATATGCTTGTGGAAATGTTTCCTCTGTAGTATTGTGAGTGAGTACACCTTGTTTGAGATGCCATTTAGATGATGATATTGTGTATGAGAGTGATGATAGATGTTTTTGAGTCTGCCTTCCTAGTTTTCTGGAAATAGTACTTACCCACTTCTTTTTCATTCTCTCTATATCATGTCCCACTTCCCACCAACTATATCAGTCCCCACTAACCACCCTTGTCTTCCCTCAAAATAAGTAAGTTCTATTCTGCACTTACAGTTCCTCTATGATTAATATTTGCTTCCTTCCTTATTCACTCTTTACATTGTTTCCAAAAAAATGTAATCAGCTAAGAATGTCTAAAACGGTGCTGACCATCTATGTGTCCTTCAGAATTAATGGGGATCCTATAGGCAGATGCAGAATGGCCTAGAGATATACCATTGGACCAGTGGTCTCCATCCGTATTACCCTTTACTATTAGAATGATGCCATGTGCAACTAAGTATAATAAGATCGGATTGTCTGGGACAAGGTTTGGCAAGAACAAAGGAGACAATATTGTCCTACATCAATTATGGTAAACCTATAACATGCATGCCAGCTCTTCAATAAACTCTAAGACGCTATTCTGCTAATGTGAATCACCAAAGTGATAATAAATAAGTGAATACAAACTGGATTATGTTGATATATTCTAGATTCAGAATTACATCTGTAAAAAATACACAAACAATATATAGTGTGATATTGTTAAAGCCACTTAGAAATTGAAAGTGGTAGAGAACTCACAAAAATGGGATGAGATCAGGCATATCTCCCTCTGTATTAGGGGACTGGAGAATGTGAAGGACCTCCAGCGATGAATCCAATTTTATAATGGCAAATCTTCTAATTCACTCCAAATGGAAGGAAAGAAGAAATAGATAGTGCAGGTTATATAAAGAGTAACAATTTATTACATATATTGCACTTACAATGTATCAGAATAAAAACAGCTTGTCTCCACACTGGGTGGTATCCACTTGTAACAGCTGAGCCAATCAAGATACAGGATCTGGAGCAGTTATAGCAGCAACCAAACAATATAAGTTCATATGAACAGTACAAAAACTAAATAAAAACAGTTCCAACGCGTTTCGTCCTTCTCTGGACTTCCTCAGGGATGTGTAGCTGTGATGGGATTGGGCTATATAAGAAGATTCCCAATCCCATCACAGCTACACAAGAGAATAATATCCATGATTAGTAAAGCAATCCAAATGACTGGACGACACACAGCATCAGGAGCAGAACTGAACTGAGGTTTAATTTCACATGCCTGCTTTTAACCCCTTAAGGACACATGACATGTGTGACATGTCATGATTCCCTTTTATTACAGACTTTTGGTCCTTAAGGTGTTAAGCAATTCTCCCATGCAAGGGAGACACCCACAGTAATTATTACAGTAACCAATAAAATACATGTTACCTCCCACACATCTCCTCCCCTCAGCATGACACATAATCCAAATAATCCATGTACAGTATTTCCCCAGTTCCTGGATGTACCCCAAATACATAGGATACACTTTTATATAGAGGATCCCCTGGTAGCCCTGATCTGGGTGAGTAACATACTCAAAAATCACCCAGATCGGACCAGGGGTTCTTGAGTTATTGAAGAGTACAGTTTTGACCGACCGCACAGGTAACAGTAGCCGAAAATAGTTCCATAAGGTTTGGCCTTGCGGTCGGTCTCGGTTCGTGGATATAAACGGATGAAAATACCGAATGAAATGGCTGTTGCTTGCCTTCATGTGAATTCCCTTGTTCGGATAAGTCTTTCTACCGAATGGCTGCTCGTTCGGTTGTTTCCGCACGAAGATATGGAAGTCTGGAGTTCTCAGCGGTGTTTGCTTAGTCGAGTGTCCGATTTGGGTTCCAGACACTCGACGACCAAATATCGCTGTTCGGGAGTTAAGATGGCCGCCGCCACGTATTCGTATCCCGAATGGCGGCCACCCATAGAACAAAGTACCAATTGCCAATTAGGGGTTTGCAACATTGTTGTGAACAGTAATAAGAGGCACACTTATCCCTGGGGTGGTCTGATTGTTCGGTAGTTTCACTTGTACAATAAACGGAGGGATTTTACCGAACAATCAGACGAATGCTGCATTCAAGGTGAATACATAAAACAAGCAATATACGAAAGCATATTAAACACACACATTTTGAGGAATATTTTACCTGCAAGTATACATTGAGTTTTCTCTATTGCTCAAGTATGTCCTACAACTGGATATGGACTGCTATAAGCCAAAGAACACGATGGACTCTTGCTTACTATGCCTCTCTAGTCTCTTACCAGGTTGTACCTCACTAACAAGTTTAACGAAATACAGGAAAGCATACAGAGAGGCTTTTTCACTATTTTATTGGATATGACCAATAATGGCCTAAGTAAACTAAAACTTATTTGAAAAGATTCCAGGTATTTAAGTTTATGTAAGCAATCTTAGATAACGTGTTTGCAGAGTTGGCAGAAAAGTAGCGTTTGTGGGAGTTTGATCAGTCCAGTAGATGAATGGAATGCTGACTCTTTCATCACTGAGAAAGATTGTGTTTACGAGATACAACCTGCTTTTTTTGGAGTCCTTTCCTTTTCTTCTGAAAAAAAAAAAGATATTCTTTATCCAGTTGGAATCCCTGTTAAGTCATGGGGAAGACAGAATTATATTAAGAAATAAATCATTTGTAAAATAACTTAATTTAATTTAATTTTTAATTTATCATTTTACAATTGTAGACATAATCTATACATTTGTAAATTTTAGAACAATGTCTGGATTTTATAGTCTGAATGCCTCCAGATGGTCCCGCATTATTTTTGTTAATCTGTACTAAGGCTATTCGGTCCATCATGAATAATACATATGGTGTACATGGAGAAATATTGTCTCCTGTAGTGATTATAGAATGTGAAGCATAGAAACATAGCATGTGATGGCAGATACTAACCATTCAGCCTATGTAATCTGCCCAATTTCTAAATTCTTTTATTAGTCCCTGGCCTTATCTTATATGTAGGCTAGCCTTATTCAACGCATGCTTAAACTCCCTCACTGTGTTAACCTCTACAACATAGTTAAATAGGCTGAAAAGAGACTTGCGTCCATCAAGTTTAGCCTTCCTCACATTTGTTTTTTGCTGTTGATCAAAAAGAAAGCGAATGACCCTAGTTTGAAGCACTTCCAATTTTGCAATAAACTAGGAAAAAAAAATCCCTCTTGACCCCAGAATGGCAGTCAGATTTATCCTTGGATCAAGAAGTGATTACCCTACAGTTGAAAGATTATATAATTGAATATTCTGTTTTTGCAAGTATGCATCTAGTTGCTGTTTAAGCATCTGTATGGACTCTGATAAAACCACTTCTTCAGGCAGAGAATTCCACATCCTTATTGTTCTTACAGTAAAAAAATCTTTCCTTTGCCATAGACTAAATCTTTTTTTCTTCAAGTCTAAACGCATGACCTTGTGTCCTATGTAAAGTCCGATTGGTGAATAGATTTCCACACAATGGTTTGTATTGGGCCCCAGATGTATTTGTATAACGTTATTATATCCCCTGTGAGACAAAGTTTTTCTGAACTAAAGAGGTTTACATTTGTTAACCTTTCTTCATAGCTAAAATGTTCCATTCCTTTTATTAATTTTGTAGCTCATCTCTGACCTTTTTTCTAGTGCCATAATATCCTTCTTTAGAATAGGTGCCCAAAATTGCACAGCATATTCAAGGTGTGGTCTTACCAGCTGGAAGTCTATTCCATGCATCCACTACCCTCTCAGTAAAGTAACATTTCCTGATATTATTTTCAAACCTTTGCCCCTCTTCTTTTAAATATACATTCCTCCTTTACTGGTTTGATTCCCTTTATGTGTTTAAATGTTAAATGTCATATCCATCCTGTCTCGTCTTTCCTCCATACTATAAATGTTAAGATCCTTTAACCTTTCCTGGTAAATTTTACTCTTCTCTCTTCTACTCAATCCATTTAGTAGCCCTTCTCTCCAAAGTATCAATATCCTTCTAAAGATCTCCAGTACTGCATACAATACTCCAAGTGACCAAATGATATGGATTTCTGCACAAATTGGTCATAAAAAGTGATCTGATCATCATCTAAGTCACAACTATAGACAATCACAGTCTGCTTAAACTAATAACACACAAAGAATGAAATGTTGCCATGTTTTTATTGAACACACCAGGTAAACATTCACAGTGCAGGTGGAAAACGTATGTGAACCCCTAGACTAATGACATCTCCAAGAGCTAATTGGAGTGAGATGTCAGCCAACTGGAGTCCAATCAATGAGATGAGATTGGAGGTGTTGGTTACAGCTGCCCTGCCCTATAAAACACACACCAGTTCTGGGTTTGCTTTTCACAAGAAGCATTGCCTGATGTGAATGATGCCTCACACAAAAGAGCTCTCAGAAGACCTACGATTAAGAATTGTTGACTTGCATAAAGCTGGAAAGGGTTATAAAAGTATATCCAAAAGCCTTGCTGTTCATCTGTCCACGGTAAGACAAATTGTCTATAAAATGAGAAAGTTCAGCACTGCGGCTACTCTCCCTAGGAGTGGCCGTCCTGTAAAGATGACTGCAAGAGCACAGCGCAGACTGCTCAATGAGGTGAAGAAGAATCCTAGAGTGTCAGCTAAAGACTTACAAAAGTCACTGGCAAATGCTAACATCCCTGTTAGCGAATCTACAATACGTAAAACACCAAACAAGAATGGATTTCATGGGAGGATACCACAGAGGAAGCCACTGTTGTCCAAACAAAACATTGCTGCACGTTTACAGTTTGCACAAGAGCACCTGGATGTTCCACAGCAGTACTGGCAAAATATTCTGTGGACAGATGAAACCAAAGTTGAGTTGTTTGGAAGAAACACACAACACTATGTGTGGCGAAAAAAATGCACAGCACACCAACATCAAAACTTCATCCCAACTGTGAAGTATGGTGGTGGGGGCATCATGGTTTGGGGCTGCTTTGCTGCGTCAGGGCCTGGACGGATTGCTATCATCGAAGGAAAAATGAATTCCCAAGTTTATCAAGACATTTTACAGGAGAACTTAAGGACATCTGTCTACCAGCTGAAGCTCAACAGAAGAGTGTTGCAACAGGACAATGACCCAAAGCATAGAAGTAAATCAACAACAGAATGGCTTAAACAGAAGAAAATACGCCTTCTGAAGTGGCCCAGTCAGAGTCCTGACCTCAACCCGATTGAGATGCTGTGGCATGACCTCAAGAAAGCGATTCACACCAGACATCCTAAGAATATTGCTGAACTGAAACAGTTCTGTAAAGAGGAATGGTCAAGAATTACTCCTGACCGTTGTGCACGTTTGATCTGCAACTACAGGAAATGTTTGGTTGAAGTTATTGCTGCCAAAGGAGGTTCAACCAGTTATTAAATCCAAGGGTTCACATACTTTTTCCACCTGCACTGTGAATGCTTACATGGTGTGTTTAATAAAAACATGGCAACATTTCATTCTTTGTGTGTTATTAGTTTAAGCAGACTGTGATTGTCTATTGTTGTGACTTAGATGATGATCAGATCACATTTTGTGACCAATTTGTGCAGAAATCCATATCATTCCAAAGGGTTCACATACTTTTTCTTGCAACTGTGTGTGTATGTATATATATATATATATATATATATATATATATTTATATATATATATTGCAGAAAAAGAATTTCCTCTTTAGAAATATCAGAAAATGTGACCTGAACTGAGCGCCCACAAAATATTGGGAGGGCACATAACTAGTACAGTGCGCCGTAGTAGTTATGGTGCCTAGACTGCCCCTTTTAATCTAGCCAGTGTGTGCAGTATGTTTGGAAAGATTGAAACTGTGGTCTAGATATTTTTCTCAGACATCTTGTTTAGGAAATGTTTTTTCTTTATTGTGGGAAAATACCTCATCAATGCATGCTTTAATTGTAAGGGACCATTATTTTATAAAACATATACTGTTGCAGGATATTTATATGTCAATACGTAATTTTCCTTGCCAGAGATGAGATGTTTGTTTTTCCATTCAGCTCTGAACCATTATCTACAGAAGATTCATGAAAATCATAGGTCTATATTCTCAAACAATTACATGTATAGTGTACAATTCTTTTTCCATTGTAAACAAGAGTTCATACTTTATGTGTGTAAAGAAACAGACAAGCACTGAGTGATTATATACATTTTGATATCATCTTTTCCATAAGGTATTGTGAAAGCTTTTGTGTGCTGATAACAGTAAATACATTTGCAGACATATTAATTAGTGGTTTTCAATGGTGCATCTGCTTCTAGATAATGTTTTACTAGTAACACACACACACACACAAAAAAAATATATACAAGATCCAGCTCACTCACTCATTCACTAAACAGCAATTTCAAGGTACACAGAATGTAATAGTTTTATTTAAAAAAAAACCTTATCCTGGGCAAAAATAACAATGGGGGTTTAGTTACTGTATATGATCATACATTGCATAAGCCTACCACAACGCCAATGTACCCCAATCTTGGCAGGTCCTATACTACCAAAGTATTGCTTGCTCTTAACTTCACTATTATCAGTCTGTGGCCTAGAAGTACATTTTAGATTCTATATGTTTTTCTTGTTGGTTATTGGCCAGGCAGTAAGGGACTTTCTTAGACCTCTGACCATGATGAAAAACTCATTTTGCAGAACATCATTTTAAATAGGATCTGACACACTAGCACTAACATCAGAGTGTTATAAAGAACCAACACATGAATAAATTGAAAAGCTTAGATGCCTACATATTTTTTTAAATCAGACTCCTAGTTGTTTTGTGGAATTTGGGACAAAAGGAAATCATATGGTATAACAGTGTAAGCAAAATCCAAGCAGATGTTAGGTTTCACAGGCATACACTAGAGATGTTTGAGCTGCATACAAATTATAGGTAATTTTTCTGAAAGGAAGTTAGCACACCCTGATTCATGCTGTCCAAGTTATATTGAAAGCAGTAATCTTAGCCTTATGAGTGTTATTTTGTAAAGAACACAAGTGTTTTGGAAAAATGACACAAACGTGCTATTAGCTCTTACCGCGTACTGCTTAACACAAGATCTCCGGTTTTAGTAATCTAGATTTATGTCTTTGAGGTTTGACTATTTTGCACAGACGGCTCCGTAAATAAAAGTCGGAACAAAAACAGTAAGTTTTATCTCACTTATTCAATAGATTGTGAATATATACAGTGGTCTGTGTGATAAAAGGTCGCTTTCAGATATATATAACCGTGGGATATATATATATATATATATATATATATATATATATACACAAGGAAATTGTGTGATTTAATACACTACTACGCTTATGATTTGCTACTACACTCTAGTGGGAATCCTTCTCACCCACCTTAAACATGCAAAAAAAAAACAGTGGAAGGGAGCCTAAATGCCGCCAAGCTCAAAAGTGGTAACTGGGAGGACAAAGTTCTTCTGGAGCCTGGAAAAGAGAAAACTATATAGTGTAGAAACATTTACCAGCGTATAGTATATATAGTGTAATTAGTCCAACTCACATGGACATGAGCCATGCAAAGACAGGCTCAAATCATAAGCGTTGTAATGTATTAAATCACACAATTTTCTTGTAGCTCCAATGTTATGGCAAATATCCTCAAAGGGAAAGCAGAAAGAAAAAAGAACAAACTCCTCGTGAAGTATATCTGGACAAATATAACAGTAATTATGTGATGGGCTTATTATACAGGTGGGCTAATAAGTAAGACGAGGCTTGGGGTGAATTATATCTTTGCTAGAAAAAGAGCCAAGATTGTGGGTCACATGGCAGTGGCCTTTTTTAAAGAGGGCAAATGTAGGTAAAACAGGTCTAAAAGACCAAAAATGGGTGTCATGGCAAAAATGGGTGTAATAGAAAAATATGCATAAAGGATGAAAATCTTTGTTTACTCACTTGTGAGTAATGTGTACATTTTACTTATGCTGCTGAAGAGGTTATGACAAACTAACATCCAAAAGGTGGGGATTATACCACCCTCTGCCTGAACCATTGTGACATAAGCTCACCTCTTGTGCCATCTGCCATCTTGTGCCATCTGCCATCACATTTATTATTCACTTCAAAGTTACAATATCACACTATTGTACTTTCTTCTCTCCTTTGTGTATTATTATATATCCATCACTTAATACCACTGAAGTCATGCATGAAACATATGTATCCATAAGTGGGAAATATATTACTGCACGCTTTTGAGTCTGAAGCTGGTTTTAATCTCCATTATATGTGAGTGGTCATTCACACATTTTTGTTGTGTCCTCTGATTATTGCAATATACCGCACCATTGGTTCTTTTCTCTCTCTTTCTTTACTGTACATACAAAATATTTAAGTCCTAAAAGAAGATAGATCACCTGGCAGAAAGTGAAAATTCTAGACCTTGTCCCTTGGACTTTTTTTAACTTTCCATTTTAACACATTATGCATCTAATATTAGGTGCATCCTGTTGTATTGGTCTTTTATGCTACCTTATCTACCTGCTATTTAGACATTCCTCTCCAAATATTTTGAGGTACCCATTATTGTGCATCTCCTGGGCCCCATTATTACCCTTTACTTTGTTGCCAGAGTGATGAAGCATGGGGTAGCGACCACGTAGGCCCCTCTGCAGTATTTTTGTGGGCCAGGCGACTCTTACTTATTTACTTTATTTATTTATTTTGTATGTTTCATTGCTGCAGTGTAGAGCAGTATACTGCACTATTCTAAGCTGCAGCACTTAAAGAGTTAACTTTGTTGTCCTGCAGGTCCGATCTGCTCTTAATGACATTACTACCTCTCATGGCAGTCCAATTAAATTTTCATAGAGAAGCATTATTGAACCTAAGACACATGTGCAATAATCACGCTCACTCAGCCAGCGAGGTAGAGGAAAGGATTGAGGAAGGTTAGCAGGGGGACAGTATGGGCAATCTATACAGCATTGTCAGCATTTACAGATATATTTTATGCACAGAATTCACATTACTCAGCCTAGGCTGCTAATTATGCTGCAGGAACTGGAAATACACCTCTGCCAGCAAACTCAGATATCTCTATATCATACAGACACCTTACACCATGACCACTTTGAAACACTGAAGTGGTCACAGTGCTTGGAGTAACCCCTAAATAGTGATCTACATTACTATTGTTTTTCATGCTGTATGTTAAAGTTACCTGGTGACTTTATCTAAGATGAAAAAATGCTGAAGTCTATCACATTCAAGCTTTTACGCATCTGTTTCTTCTGGTGATCTTAAAGAAGTCTTAAAAATACACTTATCTCTGCTTAAATGTCACACAATCTGTGTAGCCATAACATCATTATTCTGTAAAGAGTTGACATGACCATTGCTGTTATGTCACCAAATTAATACAATTTAAATAGTTGTTTCGACTATAGATGTTTCAACCTTTCTACCATTTATATTCTACTATTTATCATTGTATAGAAAGTACTGTTAGGAGTAATTTTCATTAAATTATTATTCGCTTGGTTGTATTTCACTAGTTAAAGCGACAGTTTAGGCACCATAACAACCTAATCCAAATTAAGTTTTTATGGTGTAAGAAGGCCCCTGGACGCACTCTTGCCTGACGATAAGCTTCCTAAAATTGTGACTTCAGAAGCCAGATGTCATCTGGGTGGCCTGAGAATCAGTGCTGCAGGCTCACTTTGAAATTAAACCGTTTGAGAACTGTATAACCCCTTAAGGTAAAAGTGCACCCGTGGGCCTCCTGGCACAATAACTACTTAATTTAGCTGGAGTTGTTGTGGTGCCTAGCGTTCCCCTTTAAGTTTGGAACTACTTGGTTATCAGAATTGATAGATTGATTGAAGACAGTTGAAACCTTCCTGGAATCTTTGGGAACAGATTTTGATTTACAGTTTATCTTTATATTCAATTCATGTTGTCTGCACAGCTGTTACATAAGAATTATTTATGTATAAAATCTGTCCAGAGTTACAGGAAACTGAGTAAAGAAATATGCTCATGCAAGCCATCTATGCAGGCAAAACATTTAGAAGAATTGCATATGAGTGTAAATATCTCCTGCTTTCATGTCTTACAGGAATTTTCAACGATCAAGAATGCAAATGTGGAACCAGCACCTGGGGAAAAAGTTTTAAATGACACAAAAATGTTAAGAGAACAGAAATTACGACTAAGAGAAATAGATCACCAGATTAAGGAAATACAAAGAAACATTAGTTCATTGTCAGCTTCATCATCTGTATGTGGTGAATAGTTTTATAATTTTGTTAATTTCATGTTAATCATTTAGTTTCGATACATGTTTTATTCTGTTATGTTTTATTTTCTGGTTTATGTTTTAATCTCTAGAATCGCAGTAAGGTAATTTTGACACCTATTAGGGGTGTAATTTTTTTATAAATATATTCTTATTTTTATAACTTTTAATCCTTATTCATTATTTGTTAAGGATTTTGGATATATAAATGAAGAGAAAGTGATATGTTGTACAGACAAGTAGTGAAAAAAGGAGCTCAACAGATTAAAGGACTTTATTTTTGCCTTTATAAAATACTTCATTTTTGCATGGATGACTGGGATCTAATAGAAAAATATATGCAATTCAAACATTGCTAGTTGACTGATCAAACTTAAATAATAATATAATAAAAACCTAGACGGTGATTATCCACTAACTCAATTGCTATATTAAGTTTCACTACATAAACAAAGCATTTGTAAAAGCCAATAATAAATTATTGAGCCATAACACCAAAATTAACTTTCAAGTGGCATTCCGTATTCCAACACCAAATTAAATAAAGCCTAACCAGGTACATTTCTTGGTTGAATAAAGAAGGTCACTTAAAAATTGATTTTGGCATTTGGCAGCTCAGTCATTTGTTGACTGCTGCTTATTTATTTATTGTATCCTTAAAGGAACACTGTAGGGTCAGGAACACAAACATGTATTCTAGCCCCCCCCCCCCAGGCTCCCACTTGCCTACCGAAATACAGTAAAAGCTTACTTGTATTCCAGTATGCAGCTGCTGCCTCTGCCCCTGATCTGCCTGCTTCAGAAGTGATTCTCTGAGTGAATCACAATGCTTTTCCATAGGAGTAGCTGAGACTGTCAAGGAGGCAGATCAGGGGCTGAGCCAGTACAATCCAAACACAGCCCTGGCCAATCAGCATCTCTTCATAGAGATGCATTGAATCTTGAGTTTAGTGTCTCCATGCAGATGGTGTAGACACTGAATGACAGTGTAACGGATCGCCTGGCACCCCGACTGGGTACCTCCGTTGAAAGATGCTCCTAGCGCTTCCTGAGGACTCCAAGCACTGCAGCAGACACCACAACCACCGAACCGGAGAAGCATATGAATCCTCCCAAGCATATGAATGCTGTAGACAGCTGAATAGGAACCATACGAATAGGTTTACTCTCCTAGCAGTCAAACTGGAACAGCATACAATAAATCCTTCCCCCAATAATGAGATGACACTTCACTTTGAGGGTTAAGCAGGAACTCAGGTGCTGGCACACCCAGCCTGGTTTTTATTACAGCCTTTCACATACAGGACCGCCCACAGGGAGGTATAAAACAACCAATCACATCACAGTTACATCCCACATATTCCCTCCCCTTATCCTGAGAGGAAACTCAATTATACATACAGTTAAAACATACTTTCTACCCAACTTTCATAACTCCAAACCATACATCACATTCACATAAAATTACATATTCACAATCAATCCATTCAGGGGGGGAACAACATATTCAAAAATGGCACAAATCAGACAAGGGGTTCAAAAGTTAGTAAAAAGTCCTTTGTGACTAAATGAAGCATGGCTTTCTGGCCCAAACCAGTTTCAGAGTCTTCTATCCTGGAGATAAGTAATTCAATTATTCCCCAGGACAGACACA